>CM065383.1:17017500-17517500 GCA_033060915.1 Euryodendron excelsum
TTCTTCAAAATTAAACTACGTTTGGTTTGATCCCCTTTTGGGTACGTAGGCAACTTGAAATTTTATTTCAAGTTCAGTCGTCTTTTCAAAAAAAAAAAATTCCAAAACTTGAACTACGTTCGGCTTGATCCCCTTTGGGGTACGTAGGCATCTTGGAATTCTATTTCAAGTTCAGTCCTTTAAATAAAGTTTTTTTTTTCAAAGTTAAACTATCTTAGTTTAAAATTGAAGAGGAATCTAATTTCATTTCAATCAAGAAAAGGAAAAACCGTTTCTACATAGACTTCTTTCTAAAAGAAAATAAATGAAGAAAGAAAAAAAATAACTAAGGAAAGAGTTTGAAATCTATCAACTCTTTTCGACTTGTTTCTAATAACTCCTCCATCTTCTTCAAGTACTGGGTATCTTCATCACTTCGCACTTGTGCATCTTCAATGGCGGAAACTTCTTCTTTGAGGCTCTAGACATTAGCTTGCAGTTTTAGTAACTTTTCTTCTCGCTCAAGTAGTAAGGACTTTGTCTCTTCTCTCCGGATGCGTAGGTCCTCCAACCTTTTCTTCAATTGGGCTTCTTCGGAGTCGATGTTGGCAATTGTCACTTGAAGGGCTTGTATATCTTTAACCATTTCGCCTTCTTCAACTTCAGCATCAAAACAGAATACTTGGCCTTTTTTAGTGATTCTATTTTCATTTCTCTCGACATTTTCTCCATGGAAGCAGAGCGAGCAGAATTATAGTGTCTGATGTTTTGAAAGAATGTTGCAAGTAAGTTTTTCAAGGGCAATACATCCACTATGTTAGTTCTCTCCATCTCTTTCATCACTTTTCTGACTTCTTCGAGAGAGAATTAAGAAGATCCAAATGGTGTCTAGCAATCTTTTGAGAGGTTCCTTTCCATAAGGACTGAAGATAGTTGCATTGGCATTCAAAAATATATTCCTCTCCTTGAAATGTGGAGATCATGGAAGGCGCATGACGTGCTGGCATTGTAGGAAGTTTTGGTGATGCCTCCATAGGAGTGATATCTGAAGTCCTTTCAAGTGCAATTGATTCAAGTGTAGCTACCAGCTCCAATGCCTTGGTTATAATAGGGTCTTGACACAGTGTCTCCATTAGGCATCTCGAGATTCTCCAATTGCAACCCCTCTACTAGGTCTTCCAGTGGAATAGAAGCAGAAGGCATACCATCGAAGAAGTTCTCCCCAAGTCTTAAATCATCTACGACAGAGGGTTTTGCTTTCTTTGGTAATGGCTTCTAGTTGCAGTCTTCCTTGCTTGTGCTGCTTTCTTCTCCTTCTTGAGGAATGACACGCTTGTTGATTGCATTACAAACCATCGTAGGTTTGCCCAAGGGTTTGGAGACTATACGGGGAAGGCGGCAAGAAGGAGTCTCCATGTTCTTGGCAGCTATTGCTTTTTTTGAAGCGCTTTTCATATCCTTCACATCCTTTTGGTTGGAGGCTTGGCTCCTTAACGTGTTTCATCTTCCTCACCTTTACCCTTTTTAGCTTTTGTTGGATCAGGATGGGTACTTTGTGTAAGAAGATCTTTTGCCTTTGTGAGATGATCATCATGTACCTTTTCCCACCATTGCTGAAAAGAAGTAGTAGCATGTCTTCTAAAACTGATTGGTGAGGAAGGGAACAATGCTTTGGATTCAGTTTTATAATGAACACTAATTCGCCAATGTCTAAGGGCCATGTCTGAAGTGGTGGAGCGTTCGTCTCTTTCGTGCTCATTCGGAATCTCTTGACAATATCCGAATTGGCGACCAAAACGATGGGGGCTGTATGGCTCTACAAAGAAGGAGTCACCGTTACGAAGGACTAAGCGACTTGAACGGATGCTGATGAAATAAGCAAGGCCTTGAGGATTGTCTACGACTTTCTTATCAATAAATAGCCCCTTGACATTGTTAAAGTGTGAAGTAGAATTCCAAGATATACCATCACCTTTATGGATGAGAGTTCGAGCGGCGAGTTCGTCGAAATACTTGGCGGCACCCTATCCAAAATATTCAGTCATTTTGGGGCCAGCTAGTGCGATCGGGATGAGGTAATGAATATAAAAGTAGTATGCAAGCCATGCGTAAAGATAATGAGTAAGAAAATAAGACTCTGACCGTCCAGGAGTGGATGAGTTTGCAATCTTGTTCAAGCCCTTGTAGATGCTTGTTGAGACAGGTATAGCAAGGCAGAATTCTTGACCAAATGCCTTCATGCTTGCAACTTTGAAGGTGGCCGGCCGGATAGTTTTAACTTCTTCGCTTGGAAGGACAAAGGTGCATAACTAGCAAGACAACAATACGGCAAGATAAGTTTGCTCCACCAGGTCATCGTCAATACCGTGGCTGACAAAAACAACTTTGGCTTCTTCCGACCGCTCCTTACGCTCGCCAATGTATCAATTGAATTCCAAGTGGCTTTGTTGCGAGAATACCTCTTTGCTTTCCATGGTGGAGGCTTAACAAATGATGAGGCGCCTTTATACCAGAATACAATCCAATTTTCAATAGAAACACTTTCTTTCTTATCGCCGTTCATAAGAATAGTGTGGAATGCTTTGAATAAATATTCGCAGCTTTTCGGGGTAAATTTTTTGATCAGTTCATCTTTGCCAGTCAATTCCGCCACGCATGGGATATATTCATCATAGAACTTCCCAAATATAGGGAGTCCTCCGAGGATGTGTAGGTCCCAGAGAGAGACAGACAATTCTCCTACAGAGGTATGTAGTGAATTTGTCTGAGGGCACCACGCTTCACAAAATGCTCGAAAGATGTCAGAATTCCGGTCATAAGTGAACAAAGACGCATACACGGCCTTATAAATGCACGCTTCCTTCAAGATTTTGTGGCTGCGACTGAAGACATCTTCAAGCCATTCCCAATAATTGGGAATAAAGGAAAATTAGCCGTAAATCTTCAAAGTGGGGCCCCAACCTGCTTTGTCAAAGATAATTCTACGTCCCAGAGTGGAGAATTCTTTAGAGTGACTTGGTGAAATCTTGTGAAGTGCAGATCGCAAGAATACTTTAGAATCGTTGTCCCAAGTGGCTGCTAATGTCCAATTGGACAGATTGGGAAAGCTACTAGGTTTTGGCCATGTGTCGGCAAATGAGCCGATCAATGGTTTGTGAATAGGCAATTTAATGGCATTCTCTTCGAGCTTGCTTTCATTCCACAAAATAAGCAAATACTTCTTCGTTAAAGAAGAAAGATCTCTGAATACTATCATTGTATAAGCTTTTCCTGAAAAAATAAAGAGAAAGAAAAGTGAGATCGGCATACTTGTTAAGCAAAATATCAAGATGTTGGGCATTACAGAACCGACAATAGACATGACTATGACAATAAAGCAATGTATTGATCATTAGTGGCACGATGTGCTAAAATTTGCAAGCAACGAATAAATATTGTGGGCAGCATGTATTTGGAAGATTTCCCATGAAGGTTCTATCCAACCATGGTGGTGGCACCATAAAGGAAGAATAGAACTCTTGGAAAAAGGCTCATGAACGACACAACGCCTAGAGAGTGAATCCCAACATCAACTTGATGGATTATGAAGGAGCGACCCTTCATCAATTAGAATGGATTTGGCGATCCTTCATCAAAGTTGGGTGACGTCGGCAATTTGTGAAGGGGGCAGCCCTTCATCAATCAGAATGGATTTGGCAATCCTTCATCAAAGTTGGGTGATGTCGGCAATTTGTGAAGGGGCGGCCCTTCATCAAATTTGGGTGCCTTTAGAGGTAGATCCATTGAGTAATTTATCAATTTGGCAAGGGGCGACCCTTCATCAAATTGAAAGGCTCCGGCGGTGGAACCATTAACAGATAATGTCTAATTATGAAGGGGCGGCCCTTCATCAACCAGAATGGATTGGGCAATCCTTCATCAAAGTTGGGTGACATCGGCGATTTCTAAAAGGGCAGCCCTTCATCGAATTGAAAGGCTCCGGCAGCAGAACTATTAGCAAATAATATATTTAATTGTGAAGGGGTGGCTCTTCATCAACTTTCACAGCTCCGGTGGTCGACTCCCCTAAGTAATGTCATATGATCATTGGCAAAGGAATCAGTGGATCACGAGGCTCATCGTATTTGTCATTTTTTTTTTTTTTTTGGCAATGGAAAACTTGCAAACACTGTTATCAAGGTAGCCACTGATGCTCAATACTTAGATTAATATCCAGCACTAATGGCCATGCACTGGTGGAAACCGAAATAATTTCATCCATCAAACCAAGAAATACAAGCGACGGCTGTAGTAGTATCACGGTCACAAGCACAGGCTAGTCTTCCTTAAACAATGGCATTGTGATTACTTAACTATGTTACGCTCCAACCGACATAATTCCATGAAGAGAAGTCATGGACGATGACATATTGTGGTGCTCTCTATTGATCTATCTACATGGTTTCCTTGCTCTAAAAAATAATAACATATAAAATAGATAAAGCACTTACTTGGTTATTGCGAAAGCCAAAAAGAAGATCCCTGTAATTTGCTCGTTGCTTCAAGGAAAAATTGGGTCGTTGCTTCAAGAGAGACAGTAGGCTTCTTGGACGAACTCTCACAGTAAACTGCTGGGAATAAAAATTTTCAATGGTGGCAAAATCAAAGGGATTCAATTCTTTTATAGAAGGGGAAAAGCAGTGTTTGTTTTGAAATTAAGACTCCTGAACCCAGGAAAAAAAAAAAAGAATTACAAAACCGCAGGCCATAGTAATGGCTTGTGGAGAAAATTATGTTTTCTGCGCATGAATGATGTCCAGATTCTTTTTTGAATTCTTAAGGTTTGAAATGTTCGGTGCTAAGGAGTTTAAGTAAAGGTGGACTTTGAAAGAAGAAAAAAAAAAAGCAAAGAAAGGAGAAAAGCTTTAAGAATTGTTTACGGGTAAAGTGTAGCTCTCATCAACAGAAGGCATACATATGTTCATAGAAAGAGATTTCTTATTACACTATAAGAAAGAAAGTATGTATATATATATATATATATATTTTTTGATCTGTTCATGAAACCGGTTTTCAGGTGATGATTTGTTTAAAAAATATATTATTCTAGGGGTTCGGCAAAGGCCAGATATAACATATTGTCGCACCCCGATTTTTGGGTGTCCAAGGTTCTTTCGGCTCGGAGACCCTAAAGCACGGAACTCTGTCACTAGAACTCTTCCTCGTAGAAGGACAAGTGCGACTAGGTTTGAAAATTAGTTTGACTAAGGGCTTTTTAGACAAATAGGAGTTGCAACCTAACTTCATTAAGGTGAGTTAGGACACCTAAAACTAAGTGTTAATCCGAAGATTAAACTTAGGGTTTCTTGGAAAAGGTTTTGAAAAACTCCCTCAAGAGAAGGTTTTTAAGAAAATAGGTTATTTGGCAACCTTTTGAAATGTTTAAGCCCTTTTTTTAAAATAACTCCATTTTGGTCTTTTGAAAACAGAAATCTAAGGTTCGGGTGTTGGTTACGTGTAGGGAAGATATCCTAAGATCATCACCTTACCCTGCCCTTTCGATACCTACATGTCTAATCACCCTTGGTTCACTCACTAGAATAACTGGTTACCATGGTCCACTTTATATCCACTTTTGAATTTTTGAAAACGGGGTTTAGTCATCTCTTTTCGGATGGATGATTCATGATGTAAGTTTTTGAAAAAATTTTGAAAATAACGGAGGTTTTGAAAGAGTTTGGAATATAAACTTTGAATTGATTGGAATTTTTGAAAAAAGGGATTGGGGTTGAAATAAAAGTTATAACCGCATCATTTTTGGTTGCCTACGTATCTCATTTGGCAAGAATTAGGTCATTCGTAGTTCGGGCAAGAGCCCGATGGGAAGTAGGCGCATTAGGGCCTTTAGAAGGTTTGAAGACACTTTAGGGTCTTTGGAAAAACTTAAGACACTTTGAGGTCTTTGGAAGTTGAAGACTCTTTGTCGTCTTGGAAGTTGAAGACTCCTTGTGGTCTTGGAAGTTTTTGACTTGAAATTGGATGGTGGAGTGTTTTAAAAATGTTTTTGGATCAACTTAAGGGAGTTTTGGAAATAGCTTTGGCAAGACTCAAGAGAGGTTGAAAGTGTTTTTGAAGTCTTGTTTTGAAAACCTTGGAAGCATGACTTTAGAATGTTTTGATAAATTAGTTTTTGAAAGTGGTTTTTAGATATGGCTAAGGGTTTGGAGTCCTAATATGGACAACCTTAGGGGTTGTTCTTGATATGTCACCTTGTCCTTGGAATCCCTAACCATGAGAGGGCTAGGGACACCTTAGGTTTGTAACCTTTTGAAAACATTTTTGGAAACACCTTGAAGATGGAGTGTAGGAACATTTGAAAAGTTTATGGAGTTGTTTTTTTTGGAATCGTGCGAGTGGGGGATTTTGGAAAAATGAGTTATGAGAATGGTTTAAAATTGGGTAATCATTTAGAGAAGGGTTCAAGAGTTGGAATCTTGAAGCATATTAACCCAGGTAGGGTTAGGGGTAACCTAAGGTTAACTAACTTGGATTAGGTTAACCTAGGGTTAAGATGACCCATGGTTAACTAACTAAGGTTGTGTTAACCTAAGGTTAGGATGACTTAAGGTTAGGTTAACCTAAGATGAGTGAATTAGGGTCAAGTTAACCTAGGGTTGGATAACTAGGGTCAAATTAACCTAGGGTTAGTCAACTAGGGTCAAGTTAACCTAGGGTTGGACAACTAGGGTCAAGTTAACCTAGGATTGGACAACTAGGGTCAAATTAACCTAGGATTGGATTGGAAGTTGGTTTTGAAAATTGGTCTAATGCATTTTTGGAGAGAATTTTGAAGGATAAAACATGCTATGCAAGGGACTTTGGTGGAAAACCCTTTTGAAGATCATTTCCATGAAAATTTTGACTCTAGCCAAGAGCATGGTTTACATGGTTGGTGATTGGAGACCATTCCAAGGAAGGTTTCCTTATGAACATTATAACCTTTATCTTGGCAAGAGTGGGGGTTTCAAAAATTAACATAATGATTGCAATTTTTGAAAAATCATTTTTGATGCAAAGATGGAGAGAATGCATTTTTTGAAAATCATCTTTTGAGAAGGATTTTGAAAATCATTTTTCAAGGGGAACATTCCATCAAGAGAGGGTTCATATGGCCAACAAAAGGGAGACCACTCAAGAGAGGGTTCCATGGGACCATTCCAATCTCCAAACTTGAGAAAATAGAAACCATAGAATTCAAAGAGTTTGAACATCATTCTTAGGCAAGCGTAAAGAGAAAAGGGAGCCATTCTAACAATTTAGGGCTCCTATGGCCAATATAAAGGGAGACCACTCAAGAGAGAGTTCCATGGGGCCATTTTAGCCACTAAATTTGAGAGAATGGAAACTTTGAAGATTAGGGAGTTTGAAAGTAACTTTTGTGCAAGTTGAAATGCAATGATGCAAAAGTGTGAATTAGGGGGTAGTGAGGAATTTTCTAAGGCATGACTCATAAGTTCTCATCCTAGACTTCAAGGGGCCAACTCTTGGAACAATTTTTGAAAGAAATGTAGAGTTTGGAAATGGCATAAAATTAAGAGCAATGTAAGCATTATGGAGCATGACAATAAGCATAAAATGAAGTCAAGCACACAAGACATGATCAAAATAGGAATATACAAGGGGTCATGATTTACATACAAGGCTTTTAGACTACATCATATAAACAAGGGGCTCCTAGGCCATACCATCTTAAAGTAGGCTAGTGAGAGGTCCCCCTACACGTAGGCCTGTCAATGGATCGGGTCTGATCGGGATCTGATCCGTTAAAATTCGATCCAATTATCCAGACCCGATAAAAATATCCAATACAATCCGGATCCATTAAATCCATTTATTATCGGTCCGGATATGATCAGACTTGATAAATTCGATTAGAAACCCAATTCGAAAATTTTTTTTTTTTTGCCTCTTATCGATGTGAGAGAGACCAAAGTCACCAAAACCTAATCTCTCTCTCTTTCTTGCGCCTCCCTCTCTCCCTTTCTCTCTTGCCTGTAACTCCATTTACCACTATCGTCGATCTCTCTCTTTTTCTGGATTGCGCCGTCGGTCTATTCTATGGAATATCCATAGGCAATAGCTCCTCCATCTACGATAGCCAAGCGAGTGAAGTTCAGACTGAAGAAGTTCAGCAAGAGAAGCAGCCATGCGAGTCAACTCAGACTGAAGAAGTTCCTCAGATTGCTTGAGGAGGTTGTGAAGGCGAGTGATGTCTTCAGCACTACTCGATAGCCCTTGGATTTGAGCCATTAGAGACTCCACAGCATTCATGTTTAGGTTCGTCTTTCTTCATTTTTACAGTGTTTGAATTTTTGTTAAAACCGATTGTAGCAATGGGTTTATCTAAAGAATATTTCTTGTAGTTAACAACTTCTTAAATGGGTTTTTAATTTTGGTTAAAAGTTAGAAATGGGTTTTGAAGTTTATTTTAACCTATATAGTCATATTTCAAAATTTAGGTTTTAGAACAGACATTTCAGTATACTTTTGATTTGCAATTTTCCATTGTTTAGATTTAGCTAGAGTGGATGTATAGCTTTTTGCTTTTGGTATATGTCTTTATTATGCCAGTGGCAGAGTGTTTGAGATATGGGGTGTTAGGGATTCTCCTATTTTTCAACACATAGAGTTGGAAGCACTTCTGTTTATCAGCTTATTATTCAACACACAGGGTTTTTGATGAATTTCTCCCTTTTTTTTCTTGGGCAATGCTTAGCGGAAGATTGTCGCTGGCGAAGGTGGTTACGTTCTTGAAGATGTTCCTCATTTGATTGATTACATCCCCGATCTTCCTGTATGCTCTCTCTCTCTCTATATATATATATATATACACTATAGGTCTGTTCAGTTTTTTGTTTTTGATCCATCTCTGTGTGTTGATTTTCTTGTTTTCATCTAAGAAAAAATGATTTCTAATTCACAAAGCTTCTCGTGATCTGCAGTTTGACTTGGTTGAACTACTAAAACCTCCATTAATTATCTGTAAATATTTCAAGAACACCAAATTAATAATCATGTGTTAGCTATTCTGTATAGTTGGTCTTCACGAAAGGTGTTCCTAATATTTATTGATTAGTGGATTTTGATGGTTCTCTAGGATTGTAAGGTTTTGGTAGGCCTGTACAAAAAAAAAATTAAAATGGGGTTTTGTTAGGCCTTCTTTTGTGCTGTTGAGTGTATAGGCCTTTCTTTTGTTTTGCTTTGTGTAGATTATCATGGTTTGACCTGTTTTTGTATATGGGAGCCATCCCCTTTGATGCTTTTATTTATTTAGTTATTTATTTATAGTTTTCTATGTTACATTGGAAAATTAAAAATCAGCTATGGTACACAACTCTATTCTATTGTCTCCAAGTAATTACAACAGACTTCAGTTGTTTATAACTCTAATATGCAATTGTGTTTTTTTTTTGATAAGTAAAGATCCATTATATGATGTTGGAAGAATGATATCCATCACCACCTGTTTGAGCTTTGATGTGGAACAGGAGCAAGTGTTTTTGTGTTCTTTTATGAAATAAGGGAATTGAAAAGCAACACATGCATACCCCATGGAGATATCACAAGGCATTTTCTAAATTTTGTGATAATTTTAATTTGTAAAAGCTTTCCATTTAACAAATCTGAAATTCTGAGCTGCATATGTTTTTGTAATGAGCTGATAGCTTAAACTTGAAAGTGCTGAACATTAGATATATTATTCCAAGGCATGCCTTAACTAGAACTTTAGAATCTGTTTGGCTACCTGAAAATTTAGTATTGACATACAAACAGGATCTTCCTGCACTTATCAAAGGTTGTTGGCTCCAGACCTGTTTTTTTTCCAAGGAAAGAAATTGCAATGGAGAATTCATATCTATCTGCATTAAAATATTTAAAGGATAGAATCCCCATTGTTGCCGTCCCTTCCTTTATTTTCTTGGAAGTATTCTTGTATTATCTTGTACATCAGGAAAAAAAAATTATCTTACTTTTGTTTGTCTTCTACAGAGTGACTTTGACATATTGAAAGATGTCGTCTAATCCTACTCAAGCTAGTAGTAGTCATGGTGACGGCAACAATGATTTGTTGAATTGGGTGAGGAGGCTACTCAAGCATTTCCAAAAAGGAGAAAATCGACTTCAAAGGTATGGAACGACTTTGAAAGAATTAGAACACTTGATGGAAAAGTTGTTGCTAGGTGTAAGCATTGTAATCATGACTCTGTCGGGGAGAGTAATAAAGGAACAAACCACTTGTTAAAACATTTGGCGGCGGGTAGATGTATGGGGCTATAAAACCATGATGTTAACGCCTCTAGGAATGTCTCTACTCCTAAGATGTCAAAGTTTAAATTTGATCAAGAAAGGAGTCGTATGGACTTTGCTAAAATGATAATCAAGCATAACTATCCCTTTAACATGGCTAAACATGAGTTTTTTGAGATATTTTGCAACAATCTTCAGCCAGGATTCAAACTTGTCTCTAGAAACACAATTAGGGGGGATGTCCTTGGTGTTTACCAAATGGAAAAGAATAAATTATATCAATTTTTGGATGGACTTTCTTGTAAAATCACTATTACAACTGATTTATGGACCTCAGACCATCAAAACTTTGCTTATATTTGTTTAACTGCACATTATGTGACTGATGATTGGGAATTAAAGAAGCAAATTCTTGCATATAAGTGCATCGAACACCCTCATGATGGAGAGACTTTATTTAGATTCATCAAAGATTTAGTGTTAGAATGGAACATAGATAAGAAATTATTTTCAATAGTGGTCGATAATGCGACAAACAATGACGTCATGGTAAGACTTCTTGGGGATTGGCTTTGTGACAAATCAATGTTAGCTTTGGGTGGGGAGTTGTTTCATGTGCGATGTAGTGCGCACATACTCAATTTAATTGTGCAAGATGGGTTGAAAGTTATAGGAAATCTCATTTCTGAAGTTCGGGAAAGTGTAAAGTATTTGAAAAAGTCCTCTTATGCAAAACAAAAATTTGATATTGCGGTAAATCAAGTCAAATTGCATGGTAAGAAAAAGGTTCCAATGGATGTTCCAATTAGATGGAACTCCACATACTTGATGCTTGAAGCCGCAATAGGGTTGAGAAATGTATTCTTTCGCCTAGAGCAAATTGATAAAAACTATAAGCACAATCCTTCAGAAGAGGAATGGGAAATAGCAAAGATCATCAGTGGGTGTTTGAAGGTTTTCTATGAGGCTACCTCTCATTTTAGTGGGACTTCTTTTCCGACATCAAATGTATTTTTTCCAGATATATGTTTAATTCAACTCCATTTGAGGGAATGAGAGGCTAGTGAACACGAATGTTTGCATTTGATGGCCAGTCCAATGTTAGATAAGTTTGAAAAATATTGGGAAGATTGTTGCTTGGTGTTAGCCACTGCCGTGGTTCTTGATCCAAGGTGCAAATTGGTTTTGGTGCAATATTATTATGGTAGAATTTATGGTAAGAATGCTCAAAGGCATGTTGAAAGGGTCCAAAATGCCTTCACTGATCTATTTAGTGAATATAGGGTTGCTTTCTCCTCTTCCATAGGTTCTTGTGAACATGTTATTGATGATGGTAGCTCCAGTGGTAGTCAATTGGTTTCTAGTTCTTCCAAGCAAGAAAGCTTGTCTAGTTTCTTCGAGTGGTATATGAGGGATCGTGCTTCTAGGATTCATACTTATGAAAAATCTGAACTGGAGCAATATTTGGAGGAATCGGTGTTTCCAAACAACGAGAATTTTAATATTCTACATTGGTGGAAGGTTAATAGTGCTAAATATCCGATTTTAGCTAGGATGGTTCGTGATATTTTAGCTATTCCAGCCACTACAATTGCATCAGAGGCTGCATTTAGTGTGGGAGGAAGGGTAATTGATGAGACACGTGCATCTTTACTTCCGGATATCATAGAGGCCTTGGTGACTACAAATGACTGGAGTGAGTCACATAAAAAGAGAAGTAAGAATTTACAAGAAGTAATTTATTGTTATTACTTTTTGAAATTCATATTGTATCTTATATCTGACTTTTTCGGTATTTTCAGATGTTGAAGAAAGTTTACTAGATGACTAACGCTACAGTAGAATTTTGCTCATTGTGTTCCATGCAATGTCAGTCTCTGCTTCTCTCTCTCTCTCTCTCTCTCTCTCTCTCTCTCTCTTATACTATCAATTTATATGGCATATTCTCCTCGGAACATGGTATATACTTTTAGATCTGCAGAATTGTGTTTCCTCTAATCCATAAGTTCTCTGAGAAAATTTGGTTTGATGGCTAAGTGTAAGGGCAGAATATTGAGAATTTGGCTGGACTAATCCATGCAATGACTGTGAGATTACTTTGGGAAACTCAAAAGAATTTAGTTTATATTGTGATAGGACTACTGGAAATTTGAGTGTATCCACAAATTTGCAGTTTGTATTTGTTTTCTATTATGGTTTAGATCTAAGGGGTTATGTTATTCTGTTTCACCTTTTTGTTACTTTGTAAATTTTTAATCTCGTTGAGTCTCTCGTTCGTGGAGAATAACATGATATATGAGGTTTCCTATGTTTTAAGTTCACCCAAGAATATGCAATTCATTATTTCATAAAATTCTGTCTTGTATGCAGGACTCAATTTTTTCATCTTCCTTATTAAGAACCTTCTAGTTCGTATATGTAATACAGTGATATTGATAGCAAATCTAGGATGATGAATTTGATACAATCAAATTTTAGTGTTATGCATGTTTCTCAAATTATTCCTTTAGAGAATGACTGTAGTATTGACTGTATCCTCTGAACATTGCATTATGGGCATGATAACTCTCCTTTTAATAAATTGATGATATCTTTCATGGAGTCAGTGTTAACATTTTTCTTGTTATCAGTTTATATTGTTTGGTGTCGTTCCATTTACTGCTGATGTTCTTCGCTTGAAGGAAATTGGTGTTTCTGGAGTGGTTACACTGAATGAACCATATGAGACTTTGGTCCCTTCATCATTATATCATGTGAGTGTGCTTGCTGATGACTTATTTGTAGTTTTCATCATTATTTTTAAGATCTTTTCAAATGCGATATTAATGTTAAAAGGAATAGTCAGGAAAATAAAAATGTCCATTTGGTTGTCTCAAAGATGGCTGATTTCTGGAATGGTTAAATATCGAAATGTTGAGACCTAGAAGTGGTAAAAATTAAAATTTGTCAAGAATGAACTAAAACCTATATGATCAAAGAAAAATAAGCAAAAGTTCCCTAACTGGAGAACCTTCTACTCTGCAAATGTTTGTTTCATTTTCCCAATGGAAGCTGTTAGGGTTCAACAGATAGGGTCCTTCAAGTGCTGATAACACAAATTTATTTTTTTGGTTTGTAATTTACTTTTTCTCTGTTAGAAACAAAATTTTCCCTTCCTAGGGTGGCCTTCCAGCCAATTTTCATAAAGCTGTGTCTTCTTCTTCTTTTTATTATTTAAATTTATTCATATCAATGTTAGAGTTAGACTGTTAGAAATTTAGAATACATGTTCCAGCTATACTCATCTTTCTGGCAAATGTTAGGTCAATCAATAATTATTTCATCCATGTAATATAAATTCTATTTTATACAAATCTTAAGTTTTATTTATTTTTGGTCTTCACAGATTTGAGGCTCTGCAGTTTTTGGGCTCTTGCTTTACAGTATATTTGTTTCTGGCCTTCACAGATTTTGGCTCTGCATTTCTGGGCTCTTGATTCTTCCTTGTGTTGTTGCAGTTTTTGAGCTCTTGCTTTGCAGTATAACTAGATGATGTTAGCTCAAATTTTTAATTTGCATGTTGTTAGTTCAGGTTTTTTTTTTTTTACAAAGTAACAGAACCTCAATGTAAATTGGCAGCTATTGTACTGATGATAATAGTATGTATAGAATATAATGAATGGTCATATAGTATGTGGAAAACATTCCAGTGGAAGCTTTTTCAGGTTGACTTGTAACTATTTTGTTAAGTGCTCTTGTATTTGGAAAGCATAGTAACCCACTATCCCTTGAAAAAAAAAAAACGGGTTGAATTTGGTAATTGGATTAGAACCTATTATAAATGGATCGGGTCTGTATATAACAAATCCGACCCGTTAGATTCGGATCTGGATCTGATTTGAGATCTTAACGGATCTGGATCGAATTTGGATCTGTCGGATCTGATCCAGATCCGGCCCATTAACAGGCCTACCTACACGGTGGCTCTCACTTGCTTTTCTCTAGGCATGATCTAAGAGCCCTCTTGGCTCAAGCATGCAAGAAAGGGGGGTTGAAGATGGGGATTAAAATAGAGAATAGTCTAAGTAGGCTAGGAGGGAGAAGAGAAGAGTGGGGGAGAGCATAAATGTAAAAGGGATACCACCTTTTGCCTTCAACACATTTGTAGTCTTCAATGGATGTCTTGATTGGAGCTTGAGTGACTTCAAGAAGGCTTGAGAGGCTAGAGTGGAGTGCATAAGTGTGTATAAGGCCTTGTATATGGAGTGTATAGGCTTATGAGGGGTGTAATCTAGCCTAAGTGTTGGAGGGGAGGAATATACGTAGAGATTTGAGTTTTTGGAGTGATTTCAGCAGAGTTTTGTATCAATTTCGGACCTGAAATATGCAAGGGGGGAGGCCTCTATTTATAGGCAATCTAGAACAAGCCTTGCGCATGTGCTACATGCGCATGGCCAAAGCTTGGCCTTGTGCATGTAGGACATGCACAGGTACTGTTTCATTGCCAGAATAACACGTGGCACCCTGTGTACTCGTTAAATCTCAACCGTTGATCAAAAGTCAATCGATCTGATCAAAATTTGAGCGCATGTAGCATACTCTCCATCACCGGGAAAGTTCCTCCAAACTTTGCCTCAATAATTGGGTCAATCGGGAAGGTTCCGGGGGAATCGGTCGCACTCGGGATGCTCTCGTAGTGCTTCCGATGAACTTTCATGTTTTCGAAAAGTTTGAATTATGTTTGGAAGTGAGTGATATCGTCTTGGAAAGTGTGCCAAAAAGGTCACTTTTGTGGAGCGTCTGTGATACGCTCCGGGGGGTGTTTGAAAGTGGCTGTTTTCGTTTCATGTGATCGAGGCCTTCGAAAAGCGATCTATTCGATTGGACCGTACCGATGGAAAGTATTTTGGAAATACTTTCTGGAATTCTCAAATTTACGCATTTCTCAAGTCGTTTGATGATGCGTTTTGATTAGGGAATCGGAGAAAAAGTCAACATTGGCGGAGCATCTGCGAAACGCTCCAAGGGTTGCTGAAAGTCATGGTTTGCACACCGTATGATAGAGGGCTTCGGGGGGCGATCTATTCGATCAAACCGTATCGATGGAAAGATCTATGGACGAGCTTTCAAGAATTCCCTGATTTACACATTTCTCAAGTCGGTTGACGGTGCGTTATGACCAGGGAATTAAGGGAAAAGACAATTCAGACGGAGCATCTACGAGACGCTCCAGGGAAATTTTATCGCATCGTGCGAGCTTAGTGTCGTAGGGTGTTCCTTGGGTTAAACAAAGGCGTGTGGTGAAACCCTTTGCTCGAAATCCCAAGGCCGGTGCTGTTTCGGGGCATTTTTGGGTTTTCAGGGGCAAAACGATCATTTTGACCGTAGTTGGTTGGAAATGGTCAGGAATGGTCTGGTATATTGTGTTAAGCGTGCAGGGCTGTTTAGGGATGGTTTTGAGAGAGTCTTTTATCGTTCAGCGGGGTTTGTGCCGTGCTGAGGCATTCAGGGGCAAAATGGTCATTTTGACCAAAGTGAGTCGGAATAGGATCGGACTTGGACCAAATGGCGTGCGGGGGACGCCTGATGGTTTGACAACATTGTGGAAGGATGGACTTAACGTTTTGAGGAATTTTGAACTTTCCCAAAACGTGCCTGGAGGCCCAAGAGGCAGATTTGGTCATTTTTCACCGAGTCGGGCTAGCAGGCGCCGATGTTGACCTAGGTGTTGGTTTCCGAGACCGCCCGGTCTCGGAAAACTACCTGTGCGGTGTTGGTCTCCAAGAACGCCCGTTCTTAGAGAGCTACCTGTAGGGGTGGTGTTGGTTCCTGAGAACGCCCAGTCCTAGAAAGCTACCTGGAAGGGTGGTGTTGGTCTCTGAGAACGCCCGGTCTCGGAGAGCTACCAAATGACGGACATTCTACATTGGCGGGCTAGCAGGCGCCAGAAGTGAACCGTTTGGAATTTTTGACAAGATGTTGGTCCCCGAGATCGCCCAATCCCAGGAAGCTACCTGGATGGCGTTGGTTTCTGGGACCGCTTGGTCCGGAAAACTGCCTGGAATAATGGTGCTTAAGGCTCCAGCGGATCCTTGTGGACCCGAGAAGCGACCAATTAGTTGGATTGGAGATTGAAAGGCTCATCTTGAGCTTGCATGTGTTGTGACGTTGGAAACCGAATCCGGTCGGGTCGGAGATCGCCGAGCAGGCAAAAATGGGGTGCTTACACATATCTCTCTGACATAACAATAAAGTAAACAAGGCAATTATTTGTACTAGTCTATACACGTATACAACACGTACCTGGTTGCTCCAACGAGAAGAGAAGAAAAAAGAACTTCTTGCTCAAACTGCTCGCTGTTTTTAGAGAAAGGTTGAGTCCCCGAGCAACTCCCGTGGCATATGGCTTGCTTACAAAATATTGGTTGTTGAATCAATTGTGACAAAATCTGAAGGGTTGAGTTCTTTTTATAGAAGAAAAGGATAAATCTTTCTACAATTATGAATTTAATTCCTACTCAAAATTGGATCTCGATTCCTCAACAAATTGGGAATTATGATTAATCTTAAGGAGATCAGATTTGTCTTCAACTATTAAATTTGGAATTGTAAAATCAAGCCAATTCCTTATTAAATTTGGAATTGCAAATCTCAACAAACTTATTTCTTATTAAATTTGGAGATTCAAGATTCCAACTCCAGAATGACTTATATCAAATTTCAAAATCAAAAAGTCAGTGATAAACACATAGACAATTTTCACTGACGAAAAATGTGATCCAAATTTCGAGACCTGCTCACTTTTATCACTGCTGTAGCAAGTACGTGAGCAAGTCTCCAGGGAGCATTTGTAGACACGCGAAATTTAGCCAGTCAGAAGTCGCCAAGTGTTTTATAAAGTCATAAATTTTGACTAATCAAATATTGTTGTGTCAAAACCTACAAGACGGGGCGAATAAAATGCCCCCACGTGTCAGAATGATACATCTCTTAAATGACAAGTTTTAAGCCAATCAAAGTGTGTCACTTGTTCAAATGGGACCTACAAGAAAGAAGACACATATTTTCTCCAATTAAAGTTGGACATGTATCCATAAATATTCTCATTGATTATTATCTTTTAAAAATTAAATAGAGATAATTATCATGGGAAAGTTCAAACTTATCAAAATTCTCCACCCTCAACTATAAATAGAGGGTAACTCTTCAAAGAGGGGGGACACAGAAGACAAGATTTTTGCCTACACAAGTAAGAGAGAACTCTGAAGATCAAGCATCAAAGCCCTAAAGAACTTTCTCCTTCAATCATCTTCTTCGCATAAATTAGAGAAGAACACGGCGTGCGATTCGAGATCAAATTTCAAGCCCTCGAGTCAACGTTCTAGAGGAGAAGAATCAGAAGATTAATTTATTTGATTAGCAATTATTTCAGAGATTGTAATCCGCTCATTTAAAAGCAATAAAATCAATTTTTTATTACAATTTTCTATTTTATTGTCTTAGACAAGAAATTTGTGTGTACACCTCCCACAGAGAAATTTTGTTGCCCCAACAAACCCTCAACCCTCCCTGTAGTTCTATCACCCTTTGCATTGGTTTTTGTTTTGGAAGAGAGAGAGAGAGAGTTGCTTTTTATTTTGAAAGAGAGAGATAATTATACATGTGCAAGAAGAGTGGTTTGGAACGACGCTTTACATAAAGCGTGGTTCTAAACCACTCTTTACATGCACACGGGAATAACTTTGGACTTTGCATGTAAGAGAGAATAATTTTGAAAATTTGCCTCGGCTCTATAAAAAAGTCTCGTCTTACCAATAAGCTCCGCTAGCACTTGAGATTGACCTCAGGAGTCACACCTGCATTAGCCCAATGCGGTGCAAACCAGTACTGTACTTAAATAATCCGCCAAAGGTTCCTTAAAAATAATTGTATCTACATTTTCCGACGACAAATAAATACACATGCTGAAGAAAACAAATAATTTTTCTTAACTTTTTCTCTATTTTTTATATAGTAAATGCTATGCAAAGTTGCAAACATAAATTTGTACCTTGTGTTTATTTTTTTACTTTATTTTCTTGCTAATCAAATGTACCTGTCAACTTGCACACATCTTGATTAATTTTAAAATTTGTGCAGTCATTCCATTCCACACAAATTGAATAATTACTGAGTCAAAAAACTTAAAAGATGATTTTAATGAGTTAATAACACTTAAAAGGTTTTAAACTTGAGACATTGAAGGGTTTGGTTCTGGTTCTTTTATTGTCAAATTAAGATATTCAATTAACTGAGACTAACTTAATTGGCTATAGTTTCTGGCCTCCAGGTTAGAAGTTTAAACCTCCATCTCCCTAGATTCTTTTTTCGCTTAGAAGTTTTAGACTTTGACCCTCTTTATAATCCCTTCAAATGAATAAAAAAAAATTAAATTAAAATACCCACTAATTTAACTTATAAATTTAAAAATATCAAAATGTTGTTACGACATTATTTGGTGTTTTTTTTTTAACAAAAACTAAGAATAAAATTTTTGTTTTTTAATCTTCCTTAGACAACTTCATCCATGAATAGCAATTATGGCAAGACACATCAATGCCAACGTTGGATAGCACCTTCTTATTGAGAAATTATTTAGTAGATTTAAAACACCATATCAATAAAATGATATGGTATATTTAACTAATTAAAAATAAAAAAATTATTTACTTTTTGTCCACTCAACTATATAGATAATAAATATGAATATTTTAAAAAAATTATTATTTTTATTATTCTAAAGATTAGGCCAATCAACTTAAAAATGAGATCATTCAACTTAAAATAAGAATATATATTTACTTGCAATTATTAGACACCGCCCATAATTCTAGTAACTTGGTGTTCTGAAACTACCGGATAATTTTTTCTTTGCGCATTGATTAAAGTTGAAACAGGGCATAGCAACCACAGAACAAACGAACAGTAACAGGCTTACAGCCTCTCCTCAAGCCCACCTCTCTCTCTCTCTCTCTCTCTAAATCCAGCAAACAGCCCCCCCAATATATGCAAGCCCCCAGAGCACGATCCTCCGCTTCCACTTTATGGACTCTCAACCAAGGTATACATACATACATATATATATATATATATATGTATGTATGTATGTGTACAGTCTATGCATGTCACACAAAAAAAAAAAATTTGAACAGGGATGTTGTTCTTGAATCTGTCCTCTTCTGCCTCTGTTTTGCAGCTCAGCAGCGGTAGAAGTATTGACTGTTGATGTTCACGCAGCTAAAGATCTCATCAGTTCCGGCGGCCATCGTTATCTCGATGTCAGGTGAAAAATGAAAACTCTCTCTCTCTCTCTCTCTCTCTCTCTCTCTCTCTCTCTCTCTCTCTCGTTAATTCTTTAATTCTGAATTGGGTTTGCTCTGAATGTGTTTGTGCGTGTGTGTTTAAAATTTCTTGTTTCCTAATTTTAGCGATTGTAAATGAATTATTAGGACGGAGGAGGAGTTCAAGAAAGGCCATGTAGATGTAGAGAATGCTTTGAATATTCCTTACATGTTTAATACCCCTGAAGGTAATCTTTTAGCTACATCCTAATTTTTTGTTTTTTTTTTTTGCATATTTCTTAATTACGTGTTCATACAATACTTTTTTTTTTCTGGAGTAATATCAATTTATGAAATTCTATTGCAATTTTTGTTGAAGTTCAGGAAGGGTGAAGAATCCTAAATTTATGGAGCAGGTTTTATCAGTTTGCAACAAGGAAGATCCTCTTGTCGTGGTAAACAATATAAATAAATAAATTAATATAATCTTATTCTTGGGTTGCTTTTTATTTCTAATAAAATATTTTATAAATCACCCAAAAAATAATTAACTATAACACTTTATGGCATCTGATAGGTGAATATTTTATTTTCTGTTTTTTTTTTTTTAATTGTTCGAAGGGGTGCCAAACTGGGGTCAGGTCTGTTTATGCGACGACTGATCTTCTTTATGATGTAAGTTTATCTTCTCAATTCTCTGATTTTTGTTTGGATTAGATCATGGCCAAACCACTCAAGCAAAATGGCACACAAATAATATGCACACGCCAAATAAAATATAAAATTTACAGGGTTGGATTCAGTTTTACATCCACAGGCCAAAAAACAAATCCACCATTAAAATGGTAGATATTGCAATAGGAGACAAAAACACTCAAAAACCAAACTGAGCCATGAAATTACACCTACTTTCTCACTTAAGGGTCCGTTTGGTAGGATTTTTTGATATAATTTTTTTAGTTTATAACTAAAAAGGTTAAATTTTTTTTTTTTTTTACTTTTTATTTTTTATTTTTATTTTTTTACTTATCTTTAGTTCATAAAAATAAAAAAGATAAGCCAAAAAAAGTAAAACAAAAAAGTTTTAAAACAAAAATGTACCAAATGGCCTTCATTCCTGAAGCCATTCCCACTTTTCCACATAATCCCAGTGCTCCTGAGCCCCATAAGTCATATTTATTTATCTGCTCATTGATTTTTTCACTCTCACTACATCACTCTTCTCTTCTCCACAATCTTGTACCTTACACTACCAAACTATCAGAAAGTTGCTAACCACAGCTCCGACTGAAGGTTAGTCGTCGGTTGCTGGCGAACAACTGAGCTGTGCTCTAAGCTGCTTATGGAGCAGCCTAGTTGTTAGCCATCAGCCAACGACTGACCCTCAATCGCCTAGTTGTTAGCCATCAGCCGACGACTGACCCTCAATCGCATCCCAGCTAAGCCGTTAGCTATCAACCGACAACTGACTCTCAGTTGCGATTGTGGCTAACACGGCTCAATTTATAATGTTTCTCTCTCACTAGCTAAGAAGTATGGATAAGGACATGTGGTACAGACAAGGCACGTCATGGACAGTCGACATGGCAATTTTAAACAAATACAAGACACGAAATAATCGGAACACAAGAAGTATATGTTTTATGTACTTTTGATATGTCTTATATAGAAATATTTTATTCATAGATTAATAAGAAATATAGAATAATACTACTTAAAATTAAAGATCTTATATTTAGTTTAAATATCAACTTAGGTGTAAGTTTTTATTTTACAATTGAATTTCAAGTTATTTTCTTCAAACTTGTAGTTTATTTTCATATGTGTAATTGATGGATACTGTAGTTCAAGTGATGGGTATGCATGTCTCTCAAGTATTCAAAGAGTGTCTGATTCTTAAAAAATAATAAAATAATAAAATAGGTTTTGACATGTCACAAGAATGTATAACACGGTGTTCGACACAAACACAATACTTTCTTAAAAGTGTCCATACTTCTTAACTTGCTGCTTATTTTTTCATGTGAATGATGGAAGATTAAAAAAAAATATACATCACACGATTTCGCAATGGGCATTCTACCCACACGGTGGATACAACACCCAACATCCCGTAATTCGATTTTTTAATACATTTTTTCACTCTTAAACAATAATAAATGGATCTATTGACGTGGATTCCACTACTGATAAAAAAATAAAATTATGTATAGCATCACTCAACAAATGGATGGTTGGGCACAATAAACAAATACTTGGTCCTCTTGGGTATTCATTCCCGATTACTCAAAAATAAAAATAAAAAATGTCCCTTCTTTATTTTAATTCCTTTTTTCAACCCTCATCAGCAAACAATTAAAGACCAAATTGTTATTTAATGGGAAATTGCAGGATTTCAAGCATGTGAGCAACATGGGAGGGGGCTATGTTGCATGGTTGGAGGCTGGGTTTGCGGTGACCAAGCCCGAACAACAAGTGGTGCTTTGATTGCTTTATTAATAAACTGCTATCTTTTTCAGTCCTCGTGTAAAACTATAACCAAACAAAATGGTAATTAAGGAATTTACTGTAATCTCATTTTCGGAATATCATTGCTCTGTCATTTTATGAGAGCAAAATTGTCAGTTTGAAGTAATCAGCTGTATGTTCTACTGTGGCTTAAGTATTTCTCCAATCTACTCTAATGTTTATTTGGGTGATGTCTCTTTCCAAATTCTTAAATTATTGGTGACCAATTCATCCAAGAATTTTGAGCTTGTAGAGAAGTGTTTTAAAAATACCAATTTTCGTAAACAGTTTTTAAATTATTTTTTAATTTTTGAAATATTTTTTTTAAAGAAAAATTCAAAGGCATAAAATGTCAAAACTTTGTGCTTTCGAACTTCTTACGGTTTGAAAAATACAAAAAATAAAAACAAATAAAAGATACCAAGTGGGCTTGATTTTTTCTTAGAAAATTTACTGAGCCCCATCATTTTACAACTACAACTTCCACAGACCCCACTAACTCGTGGGTTATTCAGTTAAGTACGATTGGGGTTATTCAGTCACGTCCACTAATTCATATGTGCATATAGCTCTTACTAATCTTACTATAAAATTATATATTTAGTATTTTCAAGTAAAATCTGACAATCTTCATCAACTGAGGTGATGCCCTCATTGCTTGAGTAATTGTGGTTGAGACTGTAGTAAGATGTAAGTGTAACTATATGTTGAGGCAGTCAGAGAAAACAACAATATGTTTGGAATATGAGAGTTTGACATAAAATTAAAGGATTTATGTTGTTTGGCTAAATGAAATTTCAAAAGAGAATTATATTGCCATATATAAAATCCCGTTTTTAAATTTACTCTAAAATGGTTAAATTTGAACAAAATCCAATTTCAATCTTAGAAGGGTTTTCCATTTTACAATTATGGGGTTTGTTTTCCTGACAAAAGGTCTTTTTAGAAGAAAATGCATGACATAAGGACAGTTTTAAACTTAATTCAAGTACTCAAGTTCAATGCTATTTCACATAACTTTTTTTATGAAAGTGCTATTTGGAATAGCATTGTTTCCTCTCTATTTTAATTCACAACATAAAAAGGGCTAGTGTATAAGACTTAAATACAAAACGGTATAAAAGCTATTTTAAGTAGTGCTTTTAAGAAAAGCACTATTTCAAATAGCACTTATATCAGAAATTGTCCCACACAAAATGGCCCACACCACCACCATTTAATCAAACCCTACAACTCCTCTACCAGGAATCTATTAGCCATGCCGTTAGCTCTCACACATCACTCGTACCCCACTTGTGCCACGAGTTAAGTTTCGCGTGCCCCAGATCATTTTTCCCCATTTCGGTACACCAATAGCCCGAGACGAGCTTTCTTGAAAAACCTATCTTGTGTAGTTAAAAAATTTGCATAAGTTTCAAATTGAGACTCCGTTAGCCGTGCAGTCAGCTTCCACATGTCACTCGTGGCACATAAGTTCCAAACCGAGATTTGGTTAGCCATGCTGTCAGCTCCCACACTGTACTTGTGGCCCACTTGTGCCACGAGCCAAGTTTTGCATGCCTCGAACATTTGTTTTCTATTTTGGTACCCCAACGGCCTGGGATGAGTTTTCTTCCAAAACTTAACTCGTGTATTTTAAAAGTTTGCATAAGTTCCAAAGCAAAATTCCATTAACCGTGTCATTAGCTTCCACGCGTTACTCATGACCGACTTGTGCTACGAGTCAAGTTTTGTTGTACAAAAGTAATAGTTTATAATAGTGTCAATAGAAGAAATAGTAATAATTTGTACAATGACATAAGTATGAATTAATAAAACGAGGGTGGTATATTTGATTTCTATTGTAACTCATGTTTTACAAAAAACCAAAAATAAATAACATCCACAAGTACCCACAACTATAAGTAGGTAAAGCTGTATAAAAAGTAAATCATGACTCAAGTACTAAACATGACCCCTTGTATCACATCGGGGAGGTTTCCTATCTCTCTTTGACTTAATGACAAAAACATTTCTAATAGTATGTAGTGTGGACTGAGATGACTCTATCTGGTGATCTGTGCAACGCTATCTGGATGAATATGCCAATATGGCTCAGTCGTAGGGGTTGTATCCACTGGATAAATATATAGACTACTCATGACCTGAATGATCTGCGATACCCCCTCTGCTTGTGATAGTGGATATGGAGAGGCAGTATGGAACGTCGGAGGAGGTGAAACGCGACTCTCGTCCAGCATAAAATGCGTCTCTAGACCTTGTCCTCGAGCTAACAATGTATCACATATATGTCAAACTCAGTGTCATCTATCATATCTAACAACCTATATGTTTGCTCATATACAATAAGAAAAACGATGTGGCAGGAGGCGGTGCGACGCTGTCTGACCTCTAAACTGATCGCATGTGATAAAAAGACTGCATGGTGAGACTCATTGTGATATTTATATGCTAGTATTGTCGGAGTCGCATGCTATGTGGATGGTTGAGTAGTGTCTAACGGTGGTGGCACCTCGTGTGAGCTTGATCCTCGGTGGGGTGGTGGCAGTGGCATCTCATGTGAGCCTAATTAATGTATATAGTTGATTAAAAAATATAAATATAACATAATTGCTTAAATTTTATTTCAATATAATTTCACTAACCAACATAGAAATTAGTTAAAGGACTATCTATGGATGGGTGTAAGTGACATATCTACAACGATTTCAATACTAACTATAATTTCACTATATTTTAAGCGTAAATCATTTCACTAACTATATGGGTACATGTAGGTGACATATTTGAAAATATGAAAATCCTATAAGGGCTTCCATCAAACAAACAAATATTTTTAAACAAAATATCAAGCTTTTGTGGAAAAAAATTACATTAAAAATATATTACAATGCAACCTCCACAATGTAATAGAGATATACTCTACATTACAAATAAACGGTCATTAAACAATGCAACTTAGATCAATATACTATAACGTAGTAGGGAAAATGTCATTTACAGGAAGAAATCTTCCAATGTCACTTGAACCAACACCTGAGGGAGAGAAAATCCAAGCCTTAGATTGAATCCCTCCAACAAAACCAAACTCCATGAAATGAAGATGAAGGTTAGATTGAGTGTGAATGAGAGAGTTTGACTGGGGACAGAGTGAGAGAGATCAGGGGGGATGCTACCATGGTTCTTGGGGAGAGAAAAATGAGAGAGAGAGATCGGGGGGAGAAGGAAGCTGTTGGTGTTTCGGGCCGGGGGGGGGGAGGGAGGGTTTTCTTAAAAGCCCTATTCAAAATAACACTATATTGTAGAAAATATAGCGTTCAAACAAAACAACGCTATTTAAAGTAGCATTGAACTTGGATCCTTGAATTAAGTTTAAAATAGTCGCGCTTTCATTGAAAACGCTATTTGGAGTAGCATTGAACTTGGGTCTTTGAATTAAGTTTAAAATGGTCATTGTGTCGATCATTCTCTAAAAAAAATCTACTATTTTGTTCCCACTACGTATAATTTAAGAGTGCAAATTCTCACTAAAACAATTTTAGTGATAGATTTTCTTTAGATATAAAATCTAATCTGTTCCCTTTATTTAATTTTTTTCGTTTAGAAATCCCATGTTAGATGGGATTTGGTTCCAAACATAGTGCAACGTTTGCCTATTGTCAGAGTAATTTGAGCTTTCGCCAATAGCATATAAAACCACTCAATGCCTTAAACAGTTGTACGTTTACTAAAGTTGAAGCAACTAGACGTTAGGCGGGCCCGGGCTCGTAAGCACACAAATTTTTTCATCAAGTGAAAAACCTAATTTCAAATCCGTCAAATTAAAAAAATTATATTTTTAAATTTGTCCAAATCAGTTCATTAAATATAAAATTATAATATAAAAAATATTATTTTATATATATTTCAAACTAAATTAATTTTAAAAAAGAATTTTTAAATTCGTCTATTAAACTAATCAAATTTAAAAAAAAAATTTAAACTCATAATTTATGAAAAATTTGGACGGCCGTATCGAGCTCGCCCACCCCGAGTACCATCCAATATTTATAATCTCATACCTTTTTTCGATAAATCCTTCTGAGCAAGAAAACACAAATTATTTTTCCCGTATTGCGTCGTTGCAGACCCAGAGAGGAAGAGAGAGACTTTCTGCAACTGAAACCCTCGATCCTTTGTTTATCTTCAATCTCCGACCATGGTTCTCGAGGTCAGTTCCTTCATCCATCTACTCTTACCTTTACCCCTTAGCTTCTCTTCTTCCTTTCTTTTTTTTAATAATAATTTTACCATGTACTTATGCTTATGTGAGCCAAACTAGGGTTCCTAATCGATCCTCCAATGTTTTCTTAATCTTAAATTTCTTATCAGGCGACAATGATTTGCGTTGATAATTCCGAATGGATGCGAAACGGTGATTACTCTCCCACAAGGTTTCAAGCTCAAGCCGACGCTGTTAATCTAATCTGTGGAGCCAAAACCCAGGTCACCAACTCTTAGGATTGTATCTCACTTATATGTATATATGTTTGTGTATATTCGTATGCCAACACACCTGTGTTTAAGAATTAAAATTAAATTAGCGAGTTATGTGTCAGTCTTATGGGAGTTAGCTTTGTTTTAGGGTTTGTATCTGATGGAAGTTTATTGGAATGTTTTGGGTGCTTAGTCTAATCCGGAGAATACTGTGGGAGTTCTGACAATGGCGGGCAAAGGGGTTCGCGTTTTGGTCACTCCTACCAGTGATCTTGGGAAGATCTTAGCTTGCATGCACGGTTAGCTTCTTTACTTGGCTTTGTTTTCTTTAATAGCTTGTAGTGTTTGTCATGACAACCGATTGCAAAATTTTCTGCTGTTATGGGTTGAGTTTATTTGTCCTCATCATAGGCAATGCCTAGAATTTTTGGTCTTGAGTAGATAAAAGAGTTGTAGAAATCAATTAGTATGCTTTTGGAGTTCTGAAAGACTGCAGGTTTGATCTGTAGCTAATTTGGTTTTGGTGTGCATATTTGTAAATAGTACATGAGTTATAACATGGATTATTCACTGACAACTATTGGAGTGTTTTTCTTTCACTAGTTTATATTAGCATACTAGTGTTGACTGAGTAGACGATGTGGTTTATCTAATGTAGATGGAGCGGTACTGCTCCCATTGGGATACATGGTAACTTGGCCATTGTATGCCTTGGTAGTTGAATTTGGTTGATACAATCTTATGTTACAAATTTGTTAAAGTTTAATCAATATAATAGGTGATGTTTGTAGTCTGCCCTTTACAATAAAGTTTTATTCTTTCTAAATTTAGGTTTAGAAGTTGGTGGCGAGTGTAACTTGGCAGCAGGGATCCAAGTGGCACAGTTGGCTCTCAAGCACCGCCAAAACAAAAAGCAGCAACAGAGGATTATTGTATTTGTTGGGAGGTAGGTACCCCTTGTCCCCTTTTCGTTTTTCTCTGTTGAGTTTTATGATTCCTTTTTCCTCAGCAGTTCAAATTGTTATCCTTCAGTCCTGTCAAATACGACAAGAAGGTGTTGGAAATGATTGGAAGGAAGTTAAAAAAGAACAGTGTAGCTCTTGATATTGTCAATTTTGGTGAAGAAGATGAGGGTAAAACAGAAAAGCTTGAGGCCCTTCTTGCTGCTGTCAACAATAATGACAGCAGCCACATTGTTCATGTTCCTTCTGGTCCAAATGCTCTCTCTGATGTTCTGATAAGGTTACTAGTCACACTTCCATCTCTGTTTGCTCGTGGTGATATTGTGAAAGGCAACTTTATACTGTTTTAGTAAGTTATTTACCTTTCCTTACTGCAGTACTCCTATTTTTACTGGGGATGGGGAAGGCGGAAGTGGTTTTGCAGCAGCAGCTGCGGCAGCTGCCGCTGGTGGTGTTTCTGGTTATGATTTTGGTGTGGATCCAAATCTGGATCCTGAACTGGCTCTTGCTCTCCGAGTTTCCATGGAAGAGGAGAGGGCAAGGCAAGAAGCAGCGGCTAAAAAGGCTTCAGAGGAAGCTGCAAAACAGGAAAAAGGAGCGGAACAACAATCCACTTCACAAGATGCAACAATGACTGAAAATGTCAGTGCTGCAGTTCCTGAAGCTGAAACTAAGACAAATGATCTAATGGTTGGTGTCCTGTTTCACTTCTTTCTTCTATATTTCCCTCTTCATTTGATGTGCTTGGTACCCATTTAGGACGTGCCAAACTACTAATATGCAGAAATGGCTTGATTTACATTTCTTTATCTTTAAATTACGAAGGCTCTATTTAATGCATTACATGTACAGTCATGCTTTTAAAGGAATTACATTAGAGCTTAGAAACTGCTAGGGACAACAAGAAATAAACACTTCCATTGCGGCTGTAGTCTTCGAAATTTCCTTCATTTGTGTCAACTATTTAAAGAAAACATATTTTTTTTTGCCATGTCCAACTGTGTTGTGTCCTGTCTTTTTTTTTTTTTTTTTTTTCCCAATCGTTGCGTCGCCATGTTCATGTCAGTGCTTTTTAGGGTATGAGATTCCAAAATTTTCTGCCATATATGAAGATTTTGTTTAAAGATACTTAAAACAATTGTGAGACAACACTAATTAAAATTAAAAACCATGTAGGCCATATAGCTTAAACTTCAAATTAGATATAAATTCATATTATTTTTGTCACAATTGGATTCCCAAGTTATTTTCTTCAAGCTTGTCACTTGTTATGTGTGTGGAAGTAATGAACACTATCACTCAAGTGTTCAAAATGCATCCAGTTCAAAAAACTAATTAAATAATTGGACACGTTGGACGCTTGTTTGATGAGTGTTTGACACGTGTTGATATATATCCAGTACATGCCGAGGCTTGAGACAAGGAGGTTGTGTTTGCATGACCTTTGGCTGGACCACTGGAGAAATGATAGGGAAGTAGACGAGGCAAGAGGCTGAAGCGTGTTGACATGGTTCAACTCTTGTTAGTTGGATTCTTTGGAAGACAGGTTAATATGGAGATTAAACCATAATGATGTGTGCTCCATGAAGGCCTTTGTTGACATGGCTTTACTCATGTAGGTTGGATTGATTGGCGGATGTGACTTAATGTGTAGATCAAAATGTAATGATGTGTTCTTCGTGAAGGCCTTTTTTTTAACACATTTAATAACTTAGGAGCAGGGTCTTTTCCGATTGAAGAAATTTTGGACTTAATGGGCCTTAAGAAGTGGTTTCGTTCCCTTTTTTTTTTTTTGTAACTAACTTATGTGGTAGTTCCTTTCTATGTGTGAAAAACTGAAGTATGATTATCAGTTGTCCTACTGATGGAAGATTGGTGGTCCCAAAAAGGTGTTGTATGTTCAAGGGAGATAAGGTAATAACCATCCTTTAATTTGGTTTTGGGTTTGTAGAACTTTTGGATGTTTGTCTCTCCAATTTGGTTGTGTAGCAGCGCTTTACCATGTTTGGTCTAGTTTCTTTTACTTAATATCATATATTTAGTGGTAAATTTGTTTACTTGTGGAGTGTCAAGGTGCCAAAGATGCTCCTTTTTGTGATGTGGGACATTACTACAAATGTTGGAACAGTATAGCCTACAAATTAAGTTTATGGCAGTTAGGTTCATGTATGTAGCTTGTACATAAGTTTAAGAGAGTGAAAGAAATGTTGTAAGGTTTCTACACAAAAACAAGGCCTAGAAATATTTGGCTCAATTTAGAAGGTGAAGATTGTTGGATTTGTAGATACTTAGTTGTTGGATATTTTGAACAGCAAATATTGTAGTGTTTATTGTGTTAAAGCAAAAGCAAAAGTTTAGAGACTATTAAGCCTTGATAGGGTAGGATTTCAATGATATATGAACACACAACTACCCTTTAAGAAAAGTTGACATGCATCTACCCTTTAAGGTTTAAGAGACATCACATAAATTCGCAAAAAATTGACTCCATTGAGTAGAAAGAATATACAAATATTCATAGACTATGAAAAGTGGGCATCTGTTTGGGGGTAGTTGTATCCTATGTAAAGTGATTTCTGAGTATCAGTTATGGAAGAAGGATCATACTCGTAACTGGCCTGGTGTTCAGGTGCTGTGTTGCAAAGGTGGTGTTAGCTGTTAATAGTGATCACGTGTCTCTCTTGGCTATTTTATGTAATAGTAATTATTGATGTTGGGATATGAATAATTGTTTTCATCCTGAATATGGATATGAATAATTGGTTTCATTATTGAAAAAATGTGTTTTGGCTAACTTGCTTTTGGGAAACTTTTCCCATACACAGAAATCTGATTCAAATGCCCTCACACTTGTGTTTGGGCTTCCCAAACAAAATTACCAAATGGGCCTTAAGACTAGGATTTCAATGTAGGGTAATACTTCAACCCACTAAAACTATTCTAGACCAACTAAAGACTGCTTATAAGGAGCAATTAACATAACTAGACCTATGAATCACTACTACATCCCATGCCTAGCTAATGTTAAACTCAAAAGTACTCTTAAACTTCTAAAGCCTAATAAAAGTAAATTAAACTATTAATCACCATATTGGCCTATAAAAGATGTGCATGAACCATGACATGATTACATAGGCTACTGAGGTTGCTCCGTATGAGACCCAGTTTTCCTCTTTGCGTGTGTTGTTTCCACTGACTGCATCATTTGTTCTTGTGAAGCATGTGTATAAATAGTTCAGGAAATTTAGAAAATCCTTCCATGGATTCTAATTGTTAGTTTAAAATCAGGGTAGATATGGTTGTTAAATTCTAACATTGATGAGAATGCTTTTCTTTAAAATTGTATATATCCTTGTGGTTGGTTCAAGTCTTGTATATACTTCATCTAATTGTCGCGTAACTTGCTTTTTAGTTTTTAATACGCTAGTGGACTGTGCTTGTGCAATGTTTGATTGGAACACAATTTGACAGAGCAGGAGGGAGACACTCTTTTTGCTCAATGGAAGAGTGAGAGACTTCTTTTTGATAAATAGAAAAGGGAGATGTAATTCTGAAGCACAAAAAAAAAAAAAAAAAAAAAAAGAAGAGGCAGATGCTTCTTTTTTTTGGATAGGCAAGAAAGAGCAACAAAGATGTTGAAGAGAGAAAACTACTGAGAGTTATTTTGAGGGGTCCCCCCCTTGCCCCCTCCCTTTTTTTCTCAGCTTTTATTTTTTGTGCGTGGGTGTGTTGTTTGGGGGGATAATGAAAATTTGTGAAATGAGGCCAGACCACATGCATGTTTGAAGAAAGTCCTTTTCTTTTGTTTGGCTTATCTGTGACATATGATAAGTGGCATTTTGATAATTTGGCGTCAGACAGAATGAGTCTGAGCCCTCTAGCTTAATAAAGGACCCCAAAAAAAAAAAAAAAGAAAAAGATGCACCTAATGGCGGAACAGTGATGGGTTTTAGCATGTGTCTTCTGGGAGTTGGAGTTTGTCTGTACCTCTTGTCTGTGTATGCTAATATGTGATGTAGGGACAGGACATTGTTGTATGTGCGTTCTTTGTAGTTCACCCCCACCCACATATTGAAGTGAAGGGACCTAGTTGTTAGAACTGCTTAAGGTGGTGAACCGTTGGTACTCATGTTAAATGGGCAATGACTCAGAGAACGAATTCGACCCAATGGTTGGGCCAATGAGACAGAGACCCATCCTCCTGACTGGGTTTACATCTAGTCCAGGTCCAGCTAACAAGAAATGAATATACAATTTTTTCTGTTCTCTCTCCTTTTCCCTTTTCCCTTTTCTTTTGATGTTAACAAGAAACCGCAATTGTCCTTTGTTAGATTGCATACGGGACATAATTCTGACATATATGTTCTTGTAGATATATGATTTTACTCCAATTCTTATTAACGGGGAAAAAATGAGTGAAAGAAATAGATTTCAAGTTCATTTTATCTTTCGTGTTCTGGCCTCGTGAAATTGCATAGCTCTTGTGTCTGTCATTAGTCTCATTACTGCATTTAGTCTCCTGTTCTCACTTCTTCTACACTTCCATCCCAACAATGGCTTCTCTGTTCTGGACATAATTTTGTCAAAAGAAGTTGTTAATATTTCTATAAACATCTTTGATCTTCTTTTTGTTGATCTCTTTTTTCTCCCCACTTGTGGTTTACAGCTATCAGTAAGCAGACCAACTAATCTCATTTAATTTCTCTTAAATTGTTTACAGGATGAAGAGAATGCTTTGCTACAGCAGGCCCTTGCTATGTCTATGGATGACCCTGCTGCTAGCGTTGCTGTGCGAGACACAGATATGTCAGAGGCAGCTGCAGATGATCAAGACTTGGCACTTGGTGAGTGTTAATGCTTGTTTGATCCTCATGTTGGTTATATACAGTTTATGATCTGTCTACATATCCAATGCCACCCAATTCGAGTTTGTAAACAAAGCTCTTTTGTCCTCGAGTCTTCAGCTGTATGGTTGAGCAATGTCCTTCCTGCAATATTGCATCAAGTTTATATCCTTGTTTGTGTTTAGGCTGTGTTTTCTTCCACCTGTACTCATTCAAGCACATGTTTCTTTCTGTGTGTTAACCTGAAGCTGAATTGGCATACGATACTTTGAGCTTCAAAAATGAGATGTTATTTCTTGTACATTTGCTTGGCATCAGCCATATGATCTGGCGAAGCATGTGTGAAGATGTAATACAGTAGATGGCAATGACTTCTCCATATTCCAGTTGTGTCTTTGGTAAAAGTTAACTTCTCCCAAGTTTCCCCTTACCAATGCCCTTTTTTTTTTTTTTTTTTTGGCTCTAATGCATGTTCATTTAAACACTCATGAGATAAACATCATAATTTCTATCAGCAATTTGCATTTGCCTATAGTTAAAAATAAAGGGGGTAAAGGGATGAAAGCTATGAAGCTATGAAAGCTCCTTACTAATAATAAGAAAGGGGGTGACAAGCTGCAGCACCAAGGAGGACTTTCTCAGATGTAATTGCTTGGTGAACTTATGCGGCACACTATTTTCCTTGTTATTGCTATTTTTTTTTTCATTAGTAGCACTGAAATTGTTCTGCTGCAATTTAAACTGTACTCCTCAGAAGTGCTGGTAGAAAACATATATCTCTTCATTTCCAAGCGGCGTCTATCACAAAAAATGATTTCCCAACACTGAACTTTCAAAATTGTTAAGAGGCATTAATTCTTGGGAGGACTAAACTAATTTGGCATTGTCTATATCAATAGTTAACAGCTGATCAATATTAAGATTATTTTGCCTTGTATTCTGTGCTTCATATGTTTCCCTTGATGTGGCACATGCAGCTCTACAGTTGTCTGTGCAGGACAGTACAAAAGATCAAGCCGGCCAGACAGATATGAGTAAGCTGTTGGCAGACCAGTCGTTTGTGTCGTCCATCCTTGCTTCGGTATGCATAGTATACTGAAAGTTTTATGTGATTATTGCCTTCCCCTTTCTCCCACCACCAAATATAATAAAATAAAAAGGAAAAAGAAAATGAACTCTGAAATACTAAGACAAAATTATCTGTTCTATATTTTCATTTCCTGATGGATTATTGGTTTCACAGCTTCCAGGAGTTGATCCGAATGATCCTTCAGTCAAAGATTTGCTTGCATCCATGCAAAATCAGCCTGAGGTGAGTCCAATATATCATAGGTTCAGGATATCTGAATGCTGAATGCATGTTTATTTTAAGTTTGTGCATGTTACCTCTGATTTGATTTGCTTTATTTATTTATTTATTTTTTCCCTTTAGTTTGGTGGTTCCTTTCTTGTTTTGAACATGAGTATATTGGGCTGGGGTTGGGTTTGTGAACTTAGATACTGTTGATTGCATATGATTGCCTTGTTTTCTTTGTAACAGCTTCTCTTTAGCATGCTGATATCCTTTGTCCATAATTTTTTATTGTAGTTTCATATTTCTTGTGCCATAGCAACATTTGTTCTGATTATAGCCTCTCATTGATGTCAATCACCATTATCAACTGCCTTGTGCTGTCAATTATGGCTCATTCTACTTGTTTTCGGTAAGATGGATAAGATTTGTTATAGCGAAACGGATAATATAAAGTGAAACTCAAGAAACTACCCAAGGGAAGAACAAAGTCATGGCTAAGGGCTAGCACACACCTGAAAGACAACTCCAAACCTTAGCCTACTACACAAAGAAAACCCTCTCAACCCTGGAGGCTAGGGGAACCCACATAACACCAGGACTACTAGAGAAAAAACTCTCAACCTGATAGTCTAGGCCAAAACAAAATAACAAACCAAGCTATCTTCTCACTATGTAAGCTCATGTCCATTACTAGTCAGTTGCATGGATACTTTTTGTATCAGTGCTCAACTCAACCCCACAGAGAGAGAGAGAGAGAAGTGGGGGCAGTCTGGTTTGCTTTGTATACATTCTATATAAATGAGTTACTCGCTCTTAGGTTTGCTTTCCGTATGAGTTCTGGATACATGGGTTACTCCCCCTTTGGTGCTTTTTATATAATTTTCCACTTTATCAGAGGAGGAAGAAAAAAGAAGAAGCGCTATGGTTCAATTGGCGATGCTTTGGGTTGTGAATGTTTTGTTGCTAAATTGAACTGAGTTCATGCTTGTGAGACTAAGAACTGAGGGGGTTGTGAATGTTTTGTTGCTTCAAATTTAATGATTTGAGAAATATTATAGAAATCAAGCATTTCATGTATGTAATTATGTGCATGTTGCCCCTGGGGGGATTGTTTAAATTGAATTTGCATGAGAGAGCTGTTTAGTTCATACAGATTAACCACAGCATATACTGTGAACTCCTGTGATTTCATTTTGGTGTTAATTGTTTCTGTTGTCACAGGAGAAGGATGAAGATAAGGCACCGAATGAAGAGGACAAGAAATGATGCCCGGTGCTGATGTCCAATGTCACTTGTAATTCCTGAATTTCCAAGTTTGTTTTCTGTAGCAGATGCTTTATAACTTTCAAATTTGAAACACCCCCCCCCCCCCCCCCCCCCCCCCACAAACCAAAAAAAAAAAGGCTGTTACCAACCTCTTTAGTACTTCTATTATTGAGAGATTTTAGCAGCTTAACTAATTCGTGGGGGCAACTTTTGGCTTGCAGGTCAGGCTGTTCTCTGTCCACTAAGATGGGAATGGTGCATGGGGATGGTTACTCTTAGTCTAGAGAGGACTGTAGAGCAAACTATCCTTGTTTACATGGGAGGGGAATTGTTAGATGTTGCTTCTCTGTTGTTTCAGTACTGAACTTTGCTTTTAATGTGATTCCACATTTCGTTTAATGGTAATTCTTTTGGGTTGTTCTTGACATTGTGCAGTGGTTACTTATTTAACTAATCTCCTATAGAATATTGGTGTTATAAATACAGATACATATATGTATAGATATATATATACACGTAGGTAGCTTGTTTAATGCCACTAGCAATTTGGTGGTCACAGTTGCCTTTTGGACACAAAACTGTGATCCATATCTTCTGCTTGCTTGAATTGCACTGATAATATATTATTAGTGGCTTGTCATGCTCTTTAGCTGTGTTTTTATTGTGTGGGCTTGTCTATACTGGGGCATTTAATTCAAAATGCACGCTACATATATGAGAACTTTTCACTTTAGTTAAGAAATTTCAAGACTGGTGTACTCTACTGTGAATGCACCTTCATTTGGAGAGAGAATATGTATCTCTGTATGTCATGCAAGAGCAAGACTATATGAAATGAAACTTCTATTGGGTCCTTTCTAGGTGTCGGTGCCCAATGGTTAGGTTTATAGATCATTAATGTGCATATCTTTACTACCCCATCCGTCTTTTCCCATTACTGGAGCTGAAAGGGCGTGAAACCTGAAAGATAAGTTTATCAACTTGTGAAAGACTACCCCATACATAATAAAGACATTATTAATTCGGATGTTCACACCTTGAATGCAATAGAGACATTTATGTCATTTCAGCTCAACCTGCCGTATGTGATATGAGTTGAACTATTTCCATAAAGAATAGAATATATGATTTTATTTTATTCATTTTATTAGATCTAGGTTGCCGACTAAGTTGTTAACATTTGGTATTAGAACAGGCTTTGATATTCCCGTATGAGTTTGAGACACGAAAAATGGGTAACTTAGTCACTTAAAAAAATGCAAGGTCTATTAATCTTCTCAAACAACTAAATCGCTAGCAAGGGAAATGGTAGGAATAGGCATTGTTAGATAGTAGTTTCTGATTTGTAGTTTATTTCCGAAGTATCAAAAAAAAAAAAAAAATATTATCCTTCAGGTTGGCATCTTTAGAACCTTCTCATGTATTTATTTATTTCTTTTTCCTGTACAATGCTCAACTAATGTCTACTAAAATTTGTCAATTAAAAGTTTTTTTTTTTGGCCAGAAATGACAACGGAGGAGCCAAAATTACGAGACAACCTTATCTAGTTAACTACATCTTGTTTATTGATTTCTAAAAATTTTTAAAAAATTAATTAATGATTTATTTGAGCATTAAAAAAATAAAATATGAAGGAAACTTGTTTTCCTTTCCATTTATGTACAAAATTATCTTTTTCCAGTACCACTCTCTAAAAAAGAAAAAAGAAAAAAACTCCTCTTCCAAAATTGAGAAAATACCGTAAAGAAACTTATGTGTTAAAACATGACTAATGAGTTACCAGAGTTTTTTTAATAACTTTGTATCTCATCATTATCTTGAAAATTACCATTTCTATTATTGTCACTGGTTTCATTTTTAAAATAGTCGGGGCTTTTTTTTTTTTTTTTTTTTGGTATCATTGATAATGTTTTCGAATACAAAAACAATGACAAGTTCGAAAAAGCAGAACGTCATATCGTTTTTACCATCATATGAAAAAGGTTATCAAAAATTATTTAAAATTATTTTCTTAAACAAGGAGTTATTCAAAACTAATATGTAAAAACAGTTTTCGACCAAATTACGTATGAGTTTTCATTTCTTCGACAGAAAAATAGGTGAGTCGAAAACCAAAACAAAAAGCTTTCAAACAGAGACAATGATTGGCAAAAACAACCAACGGTTCTCCAACCTGTCCAGGGTCCCCTAATTTAAAATTGTCAGATTCAGATTGCAGACAATCTTTTCCATTGAAACCCATCACCAATATTTCTCTGTCAAATCTAGTAACTTCATCGATGGACTTTTTACCAGAAAAAATCTGTTATTTCAGTCCACTCCTACACTTGGAAAGCACTATCCCCAGGCCGGCAGCTCCATTACGAAGGAGAAACCAATGGCCGTTTGTCTGTACCCAACCGACGTCACCATTGTTGCATCACAATCTTGGACGGCTCTATAAATTGCATACAAAATTCTATACGTATTGGTTACAGGAACTAGGGTCTGGGTTTGAAAATGTCAGCTGTATCAGTTTCAGCCCTTCTTTGCATATGGGTTTTACTTTGTTCATATGGGGCTGTTGATGGGTATATGAAATACAATACTGGAAGTGGCATTGTTGAAGGAAAATTGAACGTTCATTTGGTTCCCCACTCGCATGATGATGTGGGCTGGTTGAAGACGATTGATCAGTACTATGTTGGATCAAACAACAGCATACAGGTCATACATATAGAATATTGATAGGTCAAATAATCTAATTTGCTTTCTTGAGTGTGAATTTGATGGAGTTTTAGCTTATGGGTATGTGAATTGAATGTTGTTTTTCGGTGATTTTGTGCAGGGTGCTTGTGTTGAGAATGTGCTGGACTCGGTTGTTGTGTCCTTGCGCAAAGACCCGAATAGGAAGTTTGTATTTGTTGAAATGGTAAAACCGATGAATTCAAAGATTTGATTGATAATATCTGGCATAACTCTAAACATAATTGATCTTTTAAACCGATGAATTTGAAGATTTGATTGAATATGTCTGGAAGTTAAGAGTAAATGCTGTGACGAATGGTTCTTGCCGATGACCAGATTTCAAAGATATGGTTTATGACTTTGACTTTGTTTTGCAACTAATAGCATTATCTTTGCAACTACATTTAAGAGGTTTTTATGAGCAGAAGTTGGTGATTACCAAAAAAATGTCATTACCAAATACTGGTCTTGACAACATAGGGTATTCGGAAGGCTGAATGAAATGACCTCTATCATTATTTTGAATGAAGACTTGCACCACATTTTCACACCTTGGTAAATTGATGATTAAGGTGGTTTCAAAGGCGAGGGGGAGTCCCTTATGTGCTCTCTCTTTTAAATTTGATCCTTAAAAACATTGCAGCCCCGAATTGACTCTTATTTCTGTTGAATCTACTTCATCCTTTGTTTTTATTGAAGTTGTTTGTCTCACATCCAGAATAAATGCAGCAAAAAATGATGTGCGTATATGGCTCTTTGATATCTGCATATGTGTATAGTATTTGCTTATTCGCATGCAAACTACACATTTAAACAAATACTTGGCTACTGAATCTCTTTTTGTCTACCAGACCTATTTAGAGCCAAATCCTCTACTAAATCTTTGACAGTCCTATTCGTTCTACATTTCTTTCTTCTTCTTCTTCACCTTTTGTTTTATCTTCTATTTTTGAACAGCCTTTATGATGTTGTTTTTGGCTGTTTTCTTCTCCCTTCGGCTTCTTAGTCTTCAATTAAATAAAATTTCCATACTGTCACATTTGTTAGTCTATGCATATTATAAAGATAAAATTGGATACTTTGTAGGAGTGGAAATTTAGTAAATTGAGTAATTATTTAAGTAGGAAAATTAAACTATGTTATTACTTCACCCAGAATAACTTGAACACTTGAATGTGCAATCACGTACACTTCATGCATGCAGATATGCAGAGAAATATACATACCCGTGTTAATAGATCTCTATTTTGGTCCAGTAAGCAAGCTAGAATAAATTACTTTATTCATTTAAACTCGCGATTGGATTAAGTGCTTTTTGAACAAGTTGTTGCCATGTGAATTGAACTCCTACATTTTTATTTATGTGATTGGCCTATAACTTATTATGGTATTAAATTATTCTATTAGTAACTCATGTTGATAAGCTAAGCATGTTTTATGGTTTACATACATGATCTCACTTCTCTTTAGTGACGACATTGTCTGAAGACTGCACCAAACATTTTGTAAAAACAGAAAGAACACAATTCCTGCTAGACATGCAAACTCTCCCCAAGATGTGATCCTGGGAACCAAAATTCTGCAATTATTAACTTCCTACCCACCACATTACAAATGGATGCGTGAAGAAGGCACCGCAAAAACTTGTAGTCCGTAGGGTTAATGGCAATATTTGTGATTGAGTTTATGTTCTTCAGAGGACTTGAGAAATTGATTTCTCACTTATAAAAAATTGATTTTACCCAGAAAAGTTAATCTCTATAAAAATATATTCCTGATAAGGACATTAATTGCAATAAATTTTCAAAAATATGTCTAATGGGTCATCTGACAATAAAAATTGAACTAGGACGCTACAAGTCAACAATGGATTAGAAAATCTTGTGGTGCATGTGCACTTGGGTGTGAGCCAGTGCTTTGGGTTTTTTGTGCAAAAGCAAAACAGAATGTGCTCTAGAAAATTGTGCAGTATTTTTCTTTCATTGATTTGAGCATTATCATTTCTTTTCTTTATCGAGGAACTTATGATTGGCTGACAAAGGCTAATATGAACTATAGGCTTTTTTCCAAAGATGGTGGGAAGGTCAGAATGTGGAAATACAAGAAGAATTTAGAAAGCTCGTTGATGCTGGTCAATTGGAATTCATGTATGTAGTATACCAGCAACTTGTATTCTGTTTCCTTGTCCAGGATGCTGGTATATATTAACATCAAAATGGTTCTTTGGCACAGAAATGGTGGCTGGTGTATGCACGATGAAGCAACCTGCCATTACATAGACATGATTGACCAGACAACCCTTGGTCATCGCCTAATAAAAACCCAATTCAATATAACACCTCGTGCTGGATGGCAGATTGATCCATTCGGGCACTCAGCTGTGCAAGGTTACCTATTCGGAGCTGAGGTACCCAAATTTTACGATGTTGAGATGACAATAATCTAGGGTGTTAAAGATGGAGATCACAACATTCTATCACAAAAATATTTATGCTCATAAGTTTGTTTTGTCAACTCCACTGGTTGAATTGGTTTGATTGCATTGCTACTGCCACTTCTCATTCTTTCACGATTGCACAGTGCTCTGTGTTTCAGTTTCAGGACCAAACTTATTGGTATATTTTAATGAAATGTATACTGCCTGAATTTCCTTTTATTCTGTTGCTCCTTTAGCTTGGCTTCGATTCTGTGCATTTCGCAAGGATTGATTATCAGGACAGAGCAAAGCGCAAGGAAGATAAATCTCTTGAAGTTGTATGGCGCGGGTCCAAGACTTTTGGTTCCTCCTCTCAGGTCTGGAAATGCAGCTGTTTTTCTGTTCCAGATCTTTTCTTTTAAATTGTTTGCTTTCTCAATTTTTCACTTTGGTTCTTTTGCAGATCTTTGCTAATACATTTCCTGTTCATTATAGTCCTCCAACGGGGTTCCATTTTGAAGTCGATGATGATTTCATTCCTGTCCAGGTGCTATTGCTAAACAAGCATGATGCCATGAGCTCATGAAAATTTTGTTCTAGTGTTCTTTGGTGACTGTCCCTTCTTACCTGGTGCATGTTGCAACTGCAGGATAATCCTCTTCTATATGACTACAATGTTGAACAACGAGTTAATGATTTTATTAATGCTGCAATCAGTCAAGTAAACTCTAACTTCCTTATTTTTCTAAAAAACTTTGAAGCTCGTGTTGTTTGGCTTCTAATAGGTCTGTTTAATTAGCTAGAAGGTGAAAATTCATGCATACACTGATCTATGATAGTGTGGACCCTCTACGCAGGCAAATGTGACAAGGACAAATCATATCATGTGGACAATGGGAGATGACTTCCAGTATCAATATGCTGAGTCTTGGTTCAAACAGATGGATAAGTTCATTCACTATGTTAATAAGGTAAATTTCATTTATGCATAATATTTCAATTTTGTTGCTTGTGAGCTTAATTTTTCTATTTACATATAACTTAGAGTGGTTGGATTCAATTTTTTTCTGTAACTCATGTAATTAAGAGGACATCAAATATATGACATAGAAGTGAGAGCCCATTTGCCTTTGGATGCATTGGCAACTTAAGTGAGGATCAAACGCTGAAGTACTAAAGACTTTGTGTGACCCAATTCATGCTGCCTAGAAAAGAGAAAAATACTAGGGTTCTTCGGACATGATAGTGTAATGTTCTTTTGTTGTTTAAGATTAGAAATGAACTTGTATTCAGAGCTAGCTATATCACGTTCTAATTTCTGAATTTTAAGTGAATTGAAAAAAAGTCAAGCACACCATAACATTGCAAAAGTACGTTTTGTGCCATGCAAAGTCTTGTTCTCCCTTCCATGCTGAACCATGGATGAACAAATCCCTTTTAAACTTACCATGTCAAGTATCAGTATTTGCTATAAGTTCTGGATTTTTTTTTTGGTGCCTCCAACATGTAGTTGTCTCTTAATTTTGTTTGCCTAGTCTTTTAATTTTTTAACTTTGTGTTTTTATGTCTAATAATTTGGCTGGGAGTTTCAATATTTAATATGATATTCAAGGAACAAAATTTCCATCAAATGGCCGAAACGTTTCCATTTCCAAGAAGATTGAAACGGAACACCAATAGAATAATGAAATTCTAGTGTTTCCATTAAAGCACACTAGAACATAGCGAAATGCATCAAAACCTAGCGCCGTGTACTGATATAATAACTTGCATTGACCAAATTTTCTTCCATATTAATAGATATTATTGTTAATGTCTTAGTAAATTTTTAGACCTTATTTTGTTGGGATCTTACACCCTTTTTTTTTTTATTGGTGTGTGAATAACTATATAAATATCAATATGTTTAATGATCAATTATTAGGCTTGCATATCTTAAGATAAATTTCAATTTATGTCTCCAAACATTTCTACGTATTTTCAAATTCTTTCTGTTACTTCCGACATAGTTGTGAAATGTTTAAAAACTTTTCCAAAACGTTTCTATTTCCATGCTACTCGAAATAACATATCGAAACGAAATTTTAATTGAACTAACCTTCACCTTTGAGATTGTCTGAACTCCCAAGTGTACCCATCCTTTCCTTTTTAAGATTTCACATTATGGGCGTCAATTATGGCTCGTTTGCCAGTTAGGTTTTCCTATTGTTACCCCATTTTGAGGTCTCCTCGATCTGAGTCACTTAATCCCAAAGTCATATTTCTGATTCATATGCTAAATTTATGCACTGGCTTTTGTGATGGTCAATGCTGACTTACTTCCCAAGAGGAGAAATTTTTTTATATCATGCTGTCTATATTTGGTATTCTCTTCAGAGAATCTACCTGGGGTGGGGTGGGGTTTTTTTCTTTTTTTTTTTTTTGGTGTGTGTATGTGGTTTTGGGGGGGGGGGGGGGGGGCTGGGGGTGGGGAATGGGGGGATATATTAGGTACTGGTTGTATCCACATAGCTACTCATAAGGATATCAAAATAGAAATGAATAATTTGAGTCAAATGAACTTGTAAGACAATTTCCTTTTGCGGCTTGGTTCATTTAAGGATGAAATTTTGTAAATGAGGTTCAAATGGAATTTTTTTTTTAATTCTCTCTCTCTGTCACCATAATTTTATTTTGATGTTCTGTTTACTCGTTGTTGTTATGGATTTTAAAAGCTTTATGAATATTCTATATGTGCATTTGTAGCATACATGCTGACCTTTGTTCAGTTTGCATTATGAACTTAATTGGTATGCATATGCTTTTTTTTCCTTTCAAATAAGTAATAATCCTTGATTGCGCATATATATATGTATATGTATATATATTATAGGTTAAAGAAAACCCACTAATTTGCTGTAAGGGTACAACCTCTGTACACAAGGTGTATACAAAATCAAGGCCCAAACCCCCGGCAAAATTGAGTTCACATATAACATTTACAAAAGAAAAGAAAGATGTGCAGTACTTCCCTTTGAGCCAAAAAAGATAGCTATGAAGGAAAGACATCTTCAACCTATGTAACCCATTGTACATAATCAAAATGCACTGATTCCTCTTTCTCCAGACGTACCATGTCAAGCATGTGGTAGCTACCTTCCAAGCTTTCCTCACCTATTGACTGGCACCACTTGCCTAACACTCATGTAACTAGTAACTGATACCCATTGTTACCAAAAAAAGAAGGGCATCCCAACATTGCTCATATTGCCAGAATTTCGCTCTCTGATTAGTGTCGATGCTGAATCTCATCCTCCCATTATTTCCATTTCCCTTTCCAGCCCCTGATGATTGCACTGGACTGGTTGACTTCACCATGGAGGTGAAAACATATAACTATCATTGAAATGGATTTGTATATTTCCTGAACATAGTTTATGATTTGTAATATGATTTGACTCCTCCATAAACCATGCTCCTCCAATCCGTATCTCTGTAACCACTTCCCAACAAGGCTTGATTGAATGCCCTAAAATGCCAAACACCTAATCCTCTTACCTTAGGTGGTCCACACACACTCTCCCAATCAACTAAATGGTTACTTAAATACGTCATTCAGGCCACCCTATAAAAATTTCTTTGGAACTTCTCCAATCCATCAGCCTCCAATGCAGGAATAGTGAAAAGATCATTAATATTTACATCATTACGACTGGAGATTTGATTAAAAATTTTCCGTTACAAATCTTTCCTCATATTTATTCAGCTCTTGGTTGAAGCTGAAATTTATGTAGGCTGAGAGTGTAGTAATATGTGCAGAAATTAAAAATTATCTCTGAGTAGGATATGTGAGTTGTAATGGTCTTTCCCACGGATAGTTGGTCTATTACTCAATGCTGAATCCCAGTATGAAATTTTATTGGTGTCACTAACCGTGGGTTTCCCACTTGGAAGGCAGAAGTGTTTTTCTTTTTTTTATATTTAATTTTTTGATATATGAATTTCTCAGATTCAGTCTGCATTAAGAGTGAGTTTGAATTTTACAGGATGGTCGCATAAATGCATTGTATTCTACCCCATCTATCTACACAGATGCAAAAAATGCGGCAAACGAATTGTGGCCACTCAAAACTGATGACTATTTTCCGTGAGCAACTTTTTTTTTTCTTGGTCTGTATATTCTTATCACCCTAATCCATGATATTGAAATTTGTCTTCTAATATTTTACAGATATGCAAGCAATACAAATGCTTATTGGACTGGATTTTTTACTAGTCGCCCTGCCTTGAAGCAATATGTTCGTATGCTGAGCGGATATTATTTGGTATGGTGTTAGAGTTTTTGTCTTGAGGGTGACATTGAGTCAGTATGAGGATCTTTTTGTGTTGTTCCCTTGATATGCTTGCTGCAGAGAACCAGCATCCTATTTACTACACCAATGAGTCTGTTGGTTCTCTATGTTTCGGGACTCCAATATATTTGGATCCTTTAATTTCCATTAAAAACATCAAGATGAGTCCCTATGGAAGTCTATCAATTGTAAAATCTATTTGTCAACTATAAGCAAGATTTCTATTTGGCATGCTAAGTGCCAATCATGGCCACTGGATACGTGCCATGAGGAGAGAGGACAAGCTTTCATGTCATCGTGCCCTGGATGAGCTCTCTCATTCTTTTCTAGTAGTTATTTATGACTTGAGTTCAACCAGAAAGAGAATGAGTTGATATTCCCTTTGTCCCAAGTAGGCTGCACGCCAACTTGAAGTCCTGGCTGGAAGGAGATCTGCTGGTCCCAATACTTACAGTTTGGGAGATGCTTTAGGAATTGCTCAGCACCATGATGCTGTCACTGGCACTGCTAAACAACATACAACAAATGACTATGCAAAGCGCTTGGCAATTGGAGCTTCTGAGGTGAGCTGCTGACTGTTTTATGAACTTCACCTTTTTGTGTTCTCCCCCAGCCCCTTCTACTGATGCTAATAGTGAAATTATGTTTATATTTTCATATTCAATACTTTACATAGGCAGAAGCTGTTGTGAGTTCAGCTTTGTCATGCCTAGCTAACTCAACATCAAAAGACCATTGTGCCACACCCGTATTGACATTGAGCCAGGTGATTTTTGACCTATCAAGTTTATTTTTATCCTAGCATCCACATCAAAATGCTTGAAATGTGAAGATGGAAGTATAACTATAACAGCCCTTGAATTGCAAATAAGAGCTATAGTAACCTCCTGGATATGCCATTGCTTTTATTGATAAATATATTCCTGGGTATTATGGAACAGTTATTATGTGACTCTTTATTGGAGCAGCAGGAGTAAATTAAATTATCCTTGCTAAGGCTGAAGAGTTTGTTTTCATGGTCTCTCCCAGAAATAAAATATCAGTGCTAATGCCTCATACATATGATTGCTGCATATATAATTGACATACCTCATTTATGTAAAAAAGAAAAGACCAATTGACTTGTATTGCTTTTTGAATCACATATGTCTTTGATGATGATTGAAGAGTATCCATATAACTATTAAAGTCTTGGTCAATCTTGATTCCACTCCGCACTGAAGGCCACTAACCTAAGAATGAGATGTGATGCATTAATAGGCCAATAAATGGATGTCCTTGAGATGTTTTGGCTGAATTGGTTCCGTTTCTTGAGACTCAGGCTCTATCACTATATGGTGAGACATTTTGCTACACGTTTCTTTTTTGTGGATTTGGGACACTGAACATATCAGAGAAGAGGAAGAGGTGGTGGTTGGGACAAATCAAACCCTCCATGGGTGTGTGTATGTGTACACTAAGCCCTACTTGGCTTTGTATAAATCCCAGGTCATCTAATTTTGTGTTAGGGTAATGCTATACTACCAGAAAATTTATACAGAATTTCTGTACAAAATGATATGGTTGAATGAGAGTCTTTTACTCTAAGCCAAAACACACATCATGATGGCTCTTAATTACAAAAATGCCAATGCCACATCCTTCTGGTGAGATTTTCTGTACAAAATTTTCTGTAAGAATAGCATTCTTTTATGTTATGACCCTAATTACATCTTATGAACATCTTTGCCTGCATTACTTGTAAAGTTGTAGAAGTACCTCTCTCGAAATGACATGATAGGGCACACATCATACACCTTGACCTTGAAGACCAATATGAAAACTGAACAATAACAGATCATTTAAATAATCTAAGAAATCCCCAATTTGGGTAATTGTGTAAAGTTTTCTATCAGGTCATATATGGAATATTTAGTATCAATTATTATGTAAACTATAGTAGGCAATTGTAGTAGTGCCTCTCTTGCTTAGGTGCGAATGATCACAAGTTCGATTCCCCCCATGTGTGGTCAGCCCAAAGGATTTATTCCTAGATTACCCAGCACCTGGGTGTGGTGGGCTTTCTCAGGTCTCCCAGGGGATTAGTCCCCCCAAAGTTTGGGATATCCCTGATCATAATAATAGTAAAAAAGAATTAGTTGCAGTAATGCCTCTATTAACTATTTAGACATTATTATGTGCTTGGTGGTGAATTCTGGTAATTTTGTTGTTCGCTTGGTCAACATTTTAAAGAGAATTCATGGTTTTATTAAAACTTTTTGAGCCCCTGTTTTTTTTTTTTCTGTGGTTTTATCACTAGCTATCACCTCGTACCAAGATGATATGCTACAGACAGTTGGCTCAGTGCCCCTTGTGATGGTCATCGATTTGAATTATGCCTCTAACTGAGGGGGCACTGCATCGATGCACACGGTGTAAACTCTACCTTGTCTTTGACAGTATGCATATCAATGATATGCATAGAATAATTTAGTTACCAAAAAGGTTCCTGATTTGTAGCTATAAAAATGGACTCTCCTTTGCCTCATGGTAGTGCCTGTTCTGTTCTGTGGAAAGAGCTTGAACCATGTCAGAATAGATAGATTGTTTAGCCTTGCGAACAAGCTAACTATATGGTTAGTTATGCGGGAAATGTTTGATCCTATGGTGCATGATCAAGTTATACAAACTTTATGGAAAACTAATTTGAATAGTTGTTTGGTTAACCTTATATAGCTGCATGACAGCATGAGAGCTTAAAGAACTTATACAACAAAGAAAGAGGTTAAAGGTACTTCCACCGTTTGGGCCAATTTGTTCTTTTGTTGTTGTTTTTTATCCTCTTCTGTTTCTTTTCTTTTTTTTTTAACTTTCGGGTTTCAGGAATGTCTTGTCCTTCTCACCGAAGGGAGTCCTTCTCCCTGTTGTATATATTTTAGGACTTAGTATTATCTTTTCAATTCTTTAGGAAAAAAGTGCCTCCCAGTTGAATTTACTAATGTTAAGAGTGGGGAATTGCTTTTGTTTTCATAAAAATACCTTTAATTCTGTAAGTGGCAACTAGCCTAACCATTGAAGAAAGAAGAACAGGTGTATTCTTTCAGAATCCTCCGATTTAAAGAAGTACTAGCTTATATCTCTTTTACAGGGTTCACTTATTACCATGTAACATAAAAATATTATACATGATGTGAATTGTGATGCTGGCATTAAAAGTTTGCTGCAGCTTAGCTGAGTGGGGATGGGTTCAAGGGTTTGCAGTCTAACCCAGGCCACCCAACCCTTAATGGAGTTTGAGGTGCCAATTAGCAGTCACTCTTCTCTTTAACCTCATCTTTCACAATTTCCAGTAGTTAAACATCAAGAACATGTTGCAGATAAGATATTACTCCTTGTTATGACTTCAGATTAAGAAACATAAAAAGTCTAAGAAGATATCAATTGGCAAAATGAAAATAATTACGGTAGAAATCTAAAGAAGTATATTAAAAATCTAAGGTTTAGGAGTTCTTAGTAAGCTGTAATAATTCTGTATTTTGATGCTTGAAAGGTTTCAGAAAACCAATTAACATTGTATTTTGAATATGTTGATACTTGATACTTTGTTAAAGGAGAAGTCAGTGCAGAGGTAACACGGCTTCTACTATTTCCGTTTTCCCTTAATGGTTGTTACTAGTGGTAATTAACAATTTTGCCCTCCTTCCATACCCTCTGTACTAATCGAGCTATGCCTTGTCTTGCGTAAACAATAATTTTGGCTCATGCCCAGCTACTTGGCCTCATGTAAGATTAGGTGAACCTACCACGGTTTTGCAACATTAAATGTGTATCTAAATTCATGCCAACTTTTTAAGTAGTAAATGGTCAGTATATGTCATTCAATTAGTTGTTTGTTTATGGAATTTGTTGCATTTTTTTATTTTTTCTCCTTTTTCAGTTCTTGAGCTTTCTTGTTTTTTGGAAAGTATATAAATAAGTTTTAAGTCTTTTTTCGTGAATCTTTTCAAAAAATTGTTGTGCCTGGCTACAGCGCTATGGACACTAACATAGGGAAAAAATATTGTCTCTACACAGGCTACATTTAATAGGCTAATTATTATACCCTTTGAAGAAGACAAAACCACAGGCCTAGAGCATGCGTTTGGTTAAGGATGTAACCATGAAGAATTATTGCTTTTACTATCTCAAGCTCATCTTAGAGTTTAGCCAATCGTGCTTTTTGATATGGCAGAGATATTGCTTTACCAATTAATGAGGACTTTTAAGCAGCTAACTTTTATTGAATTTTTTCTCAAAGTAAACTATATAAAGCAGAAGTATTTTGTTAGTGCTTTTTCTTTTGACACAATAGTCTCATTGGTGTTTCTTTAGGCTTATTCTTGGGTTTTACCTTGGAAATGGTCATGAAGGTGATTATCCAGAACCTTCTAAAAGTATTATATGGTAGCATAATAACAACTAATATTAATAACCTTGAAGCTAGTTTACAATGAGCACATTTAAATGTGTATCACACATGGATTTGCATGCGTGTTGAGTATGACGAGCATAATGCATATTTTGCAGGTGTTGTCATAAAATACTTTTCTTTTTTATTTCCTGTTCACTTAGTGGCTTTCTGGGAAATAATTTGATAAAAGTGAGTACTGGAGAACAAGTTTATATAGTGTAAACTAAATAACCTGAAGAAATGTTCGAAATGTTTCATGATAAGTAAACAATGCTTCATTTTATAGTTACCACGAATAAGGAAACAAAATGAAAGGTGCTATTGTTCCTTTTGTGTCTAGTTTTACTTTTTCATTTCTGTTAGTTCATGATGCGAGACATCAAGGCAACAATATCCACCTTTAACATACTCCACTGTTCCCTAGTTTTATTGTTGCATATTTTATTGTTGGCCAATTATGCCTCGTCTGATGTTCAATTTGTTTCCTCCAGGTCTAGTGCTAATTTTTACTTTTCTTTCTCTTGCCTTTATTTATTTATTTATTTTTGTTAATTGGTTGACAGTGTCAATTACTTAATATAAGTTTTTGCCCATCAACCGAGGAAGATATTCCTGAAGGGAAGAGTTTGGTAAATTTTTTTTTTTCAGTTTTCTGAACTTTTTTTCATGATTAGGAATATTCTGGAAATTTCATCACATATTTCAACATTGACTTTCAGGTTGTCGTGGCATATAATCCACTTGGATGGAATCGTACTGGCATCATCAGGATTCCGGTGAGTTTTTGTTTGACAGCAGTATACCAATTTCAACAGGCTCCAGTTGTTCAACCTGTGGTTGAAGAACCAGATGTGGGTTGCCCTGTTTAAACCCAACATCAATATGTTGTATGATGACCATTGCCTTATGCTTCATATTTAGAAGTCAATGGAAACTGAATGTAGCTGAAATAGGATGTTGAGAGAGTGGGGCGGCAACCTAAGAAGCATGGATACAGACATGGGACACGACATTTCCAAAAAATGAGTACACGGATACGGTTGGGACACGGGAAAAAAATACATATTTATTTATTATATAAATGAATGGAACATCCATAAACCACCAAAAACAATTTGAAAACAACTAAATAAGTTCACAATTCTAAAATAACAATCAACATGTTAAAGATTTGAAAAATTAGATTTGAGTGTATGTTTTGGTGTTTTAAAAGTTTTGAAATTTATAAATTCGACTCCATGTAATATTCTTAATAACATCATTTCGATCCCACCATGTCCCAAAATGTGTCCAACAAAGGGACACGCGTGTCCCCGCTATGTCCATCGAAGAAAATATTAACAAAAATATTGGACACGCCAAGTGGCGTGTCCGACACACATACGACACTCTAAACGGAGTGTTCGTGCTTCCTAGGAGGCAACGAAAAAGAAAACAGATTTATTTGTGAGAAGGTCAGATAACATCAACTGAGGGAAATCAAACTTGGTATGTTGGTGATAACACCAATAAGCATGTTTTAAAAACTAGACCGGACTGGCCTGTTCAACCAGTAAAGCTGGGAACTGTTTGGTAAACAGTCCGAATTATCTCCAAAAACCGTTTGAATAAATAACCCATTAAAACCGGTCAACCAGCTGCTAAACAGACAAACTGAGCTTAAAACTGCCAAAGAAACCAGCCGGTTCAACTCCTTTTACTACTTTCGTACTGGTTGAGAGCTTTGTTTTCTTGGGTAAGTGGTCCTTATTGGTTGACAACTTGTTTTTTCTTTTTTGTGCTAGTGGTCCCTCTCATTAATATGACACTCTCCCTCTCTCTCTCACTATAATTAAATGCATATATATTATATATGAAACCCACATTTTATACCACCCTAAATCTTCCAATTTATTACACTTTCTATCTCTCCATCTATATCTATATATATTATATACAGAAAGAGCTTGGACTAAGTTGATTGCCTATAACCAATGGAGGTTTTGGAGGATTGGAAATTGTTCTTGAATAAAAGCTCAATTTATTAGCTTTCACTCTCTCAGTTTAATAAAATTGTATAAATTGTCAAAAGAATTCAGATTTTTCGTATTTTAAAGATATATATCATTTATTTATATATTGGTAATATATTTAGGATGTCATGGATCAATTCCGGTTAACTTGATAGTTGAACCAGTGACCCGTAACATGGTGACTTTTCCGGTTTGCTCAACGGTCCGGTTTTCAAAGCATTGGCAATAAGAAAGAGTAGGGTTGTAAGTGTTAGCATTTCAAGGACAATGGAAATGTGAAGAACAAATGCAATTTAAGCAGTTAGAAATCACTGGATGGCCTATGATTCAATAAATGGTATAAAAAACACAGAAACAAGCTCTCCGCACACGGTGGCTGTGTACATCAGCGGGGAGCCTCGTGTAGTAGTCTGCTTTTTTTTATTGCACTATATGGTAATAAATGACAAGAAGATTTGCCAATGCCAAATTGCTATAGTATTTCTAATGATTAGTTGAATTATTATTGAGGTTGAATGATAACAAATGAGGCTGCTTTCCATAGGCATACCCTAAAACATTGTGCACGGAATTTGTTTTCAACAAATACTTATAACTAGACCATCTAGGCATAATCTTGAAAAAGGTCTGCTTTTCACTGTTGTATCATGTAATGAAAGCAGTGTGACAGTTTAGCTGCTACCTTGAAGTAATGAATTCATTAAATAGGCTAGGTACCAAACTTCATCGTATGGAAACAAAATGCTTTGGCTTAACTAGGAATAGCAATAAAATTTGCCAATGCCAAACATCAGAAGCTCCCTAACAACCACCAGGTCACCATATTCTGCTTATCCTGCAGAGCCTTTAATTTTCATGTATGATGCAGCTTAACTGCATAAGATACATGTCATTATTCTAATGCTGTGCCAAAGAATATGTATAATGAATATGTTTATTGATTACACTTCAAGATTTTTAGCATCAGGATAGTTGCTTAGCTTTCTCTTCTTCCTGCATCTAGAAGACTTGTGCAGATCATATCATAAGCTCTGTTCTGCATGTTTCTAAGTACAGCATACAGTTGGACATTGCATCAGTATGGTTTTGAATTAGAGTTTTGCAGGTTTTCATTCTTCATTTCAGTGGTTTCAATGAACCTGAAGTTGTCCTCTGTAGTTGTTTAAACTTTGAAGCGTTATATGCTATTTTAATAGAGATTACTGTTGTCCTTCAGTGTACATGGTGAAACCCCTTTGGTGCCTTTTTCTTTATAAAATTTTATTTGCTAATCCAACTAGAAAAAAGGGTTCCCTTGTGCCCAGTATTTCTGCAAAGTGGTTTGTGCAAATTGATACTGTTTTTGATCTTTGGTACGACTAAAGGTACATTTTTTTGATAGGTTAATGACGGCAATCTTGTTGTCCAAGATTCCTTGGGTAACGCAATTGAGGCACAGTATGTGGAGTTGGATAATGTTACAAGCAACCTAAGAAACTTCTACACTGAGGCCTATTTGGGAATTTCACAACAACAAGTTCCCAAGTACTGGATTTTGTTTCAAGTATCTCTGCCTCCTTTGGGTTGGAACACGTATTTTGTTTCTAAAGCTGCTGGAAAAGGTGCTTGTCCAAAATGTTTCTTCTGTTGGCCATATTTTTATGTTCATATTTACGAACTATTTATGAACTTATTGTACTTTGTTTTATAAACACGACTCAATCTGCTGAGAGTTCTTTGCAGGCTCCTCTGCCTTGGAGAGAGGGAGAGAGAGAGAGAGAGAGAGAGAGAGAGAGAGAGAGAGAGAGAGAGAGAGAAATGCTAAAATAATGGGAGATTGAGGCAAAGTGAGGTGTAACTTTCTTTGTTAGCTTAATCTGTTTCATGTGCTTCTACTTTTGCTCCAAAATGATACAGGTATAAGCAGAAGTGAGTATATCTCTGTGATTGACCTTCCACAGAATGAGACTGTTGAAATTGGACCAGGAAACTTGAAGATGTCTTTTTCTTTAGCATCTGGACAGCTTAAAAGGATGTTTAATTCGAAAACGGGGGTACGTATGTCCTTTTCTTTAGCATCAGGACAGCTTAAAAAGATGTTTAATTCTAAAATAGGGGTATGTGGTTTCATTTTTTCCATGGAAAAATGCTATTCTTCCAGAATTTATAACCAGAATTTTGAACCAGAATGATGTGGCAGTGGCAATTTTGTAATTAAAATGCATCTTGGTGGGTTCTTTGTTTTAAAGTGATAGGCCCATAACTCAGCCACATCATTCTGGTTATATTTTCTGGTTATATATTCTGGTTGTATAGCATTACTCTTTTCCATGCAAGAGCAATGATATTGGACATCGTATGCGAGTTATTGGTTTCACAGTCAAACTTGTTACCCAACTTAGAAAAGATTTTCCATGATCATGGAAAATAATTAGGTCATAGATATAAAGTAGATATTTGGAAAAGAAGAAATCAGAAAAGTACACACAAATTGTCTGATTAAATTTAAACTTTTGTAGATTTATCTATTTAAATTATGTCATAAAAATTAGTTCAAACATGTGAAACCTTTTCACTTTGTTTAGAAATTTAGAATGGAGACACACCTGATCAGAACCATCCAGTTCATCGATCTGAGCACAGTTTCATCTCATTCAGCTTTTAGAACAGTGTGGTTCACCAAATTTAACCGCCTTTTGATGTTCTATTTTGAGAATTGTTTTGGTTATTATACCCACTTTATCCAACAATATATAGACCTTTTCTCCTTGTTTGAAAATTTGTACTAGAGGCACAGTTTATCAGAACCATCTAATGCCCCGGTTTGAGCTATGTTTGGGACTTTCAGTGTTCCACAAGGTAGTTCACTGACTAAACCGTCTTTTCAATATTGTATTTAAACAAATATTTTTGGACTTGTCACGACCCAATTTAGTTATTTTCTGACCTGCTTTCAAACTAAACACACTTAGTTTGTTAGTTTATTGTGCAGTCTTTAAGTAAAAAAAGGGGACAAAAAGGGACTTCTGAACACTGATTTATGTGTATGTGATGAATGATATGGTCAATTAATATCATAGAACAGTTTTTCTAAGAAGGTTCTTATCCAATTTTCAACAGGGTTGTAGCAAATGGAATATATAGCTCCATAAATTGGTAGATGAACTTGATATCAGTTATGTAGACTTTAGTTGCATCCATGATGTCCTTAAGTATTTCTACTCATAGTTCAAACTAATTTACCAATACAGAAATTGTCAAAAAGAAACAAAATGCTACCTAACCACTTCGGTACAACTCCTTGTCTTTTGTGACTCATGGCAGGCCCCTTTATTGCAATGGCTTCAACTAAGGTTGATATTGGGCTAAGGGTGTATAAAAATCTCAAACCTTGATGGATCATTATTTTATCCACACAGCTGACCATATGAGACTGAGACTGATGCCTTCTGGATCTTATTCTTTCTTTACATAGATGTTGTGATGGCTATTGGCGTTCACCTGTATAGCATCATCTTCTGACTTGTATAATTTTACTAGGTTGATATACCAGTACAACAAAGCTATCTCTGGTATGGTTCAAGCGGTGGTGATACAGATCCCCAGGTACATTTCCTATGCTTTGATCGACTGTTTACTTCACGAATATTTCCTAAATTTAAGTTGGTAGGTAAGTGTTGACATGTTGTGTATGCAATACTCTCTCACAGTGTTCTGGAGCATATATTTTCCGGCCCAATGGATCCCCTCCCAATGTAGTTTCAAGATCAGTAAGCCGTCTTTTTTTTCAACTAACTGCTCTATAAAGCCTTGTAGCAAATTAACGGGGTTGGCTACATGAATTCCTTTTCAATATTCAATTCTTCTTTGGATCTCAATTTTCTGTTAAATCTTAGGCCATTTTATCTTCTCTTGTGGCCTAATGGAATGCCAAAACCATCATCATACTGCTTTGCTGGTTATCGGTGTTTATTAGCAGCTAATATTTACTATTATAATTTCAGGTCCCCTTGAAGGTTGTACGTGGACCTCTAGTCGACGAGGTTCATCAGCAATTCAACTCATGGATCTATCAGGTTGTCCCTTGTACATGATTCATTGCGTTAAGACTGATTATTTCATTATGCCAATGCTCAATTTTAGCTGATTATTTCACTATGTCAATGCCCAATTTTAGTTGGTATCAAAACCACCTGTGATTGCGCAGGATCACATTCAGTTTCATTAACTTTGGCTTCTGGAGTATTTTTCTGTTCATGATTCCTTTTACTAACTAGAATCAATGCATCTAGCAATTTTTTTGCCCTAAACGGGAATGGGCTAGGTTATGATGTTATCATACATAACTTGATAAGTTCATACTGCACTAGAATAGTGAGGAATAGGGTAATTTGTATCCTTAACGTGAGAAGTGGTCATTCAAATGTATAGTTTACAAAGCTAAAGATTACAATCAAAGCAAGAAAATAGGAGTTATGATACCTAGTATTAGTGATATAATACACAAACAACCAGCCAATATAGGGTTTTTGTTCTTTTGGACCATTCTGTTCATTAGTTTTCACATGATAAAGGCATTTTCATTTCAGTTCCAATGTTGTAGATCTGAGGAGGTCTTGCATGCCCCTTCAAGTAAGACTTCCCCTCCAAAGCTAGAAGTGAGGGGGTTGTAGGTAATCAGAGATGGAAAACATGTACATAGTTGTAACTAACACGTTTTTTGTGTTTATCAGCATTAAGGTACTTATTTGGATGCTAGCAAGCATGGTCACACCTCCAAGCACATGCCATTTTTGTGTCCAACACATCAGACAGTAACACCCAGTGGACACCTACCAATTGTTGAACATGTATCCAAACATGACCTATTATTGATTAAGAACCAAAAGGGGAAAGAGAGCATAGAGGAAGAAGAAAAAGAAGAGAGAAGGGAAGAGGAAGGAGGAGAAGAAGAACAGTGAAGAAGAAGAGGGAGAAAAGGAGGACCTATCAAGAGGAAACATAGAGTAAGCCAAAACTCTATAATTCTATAATTGTCAAGAAATTTGGTAGTCTATTACACCGAGCCTTATGTATACATAGGAAGACCAAAATAAAAGGATAATCCAATAAGGTAACTGATAAAAAGGAAAAAAAAATCCTAAAACAAATTTGACCTGCTAAATAAACTATTTGACAAATTAGAGTGGCATCAATGTTTGAATGATTCTTCCAAAAATGATGTAGAACCTATGGGAAAATATAGAAGGGGAAGAAAATCAGGGAAGAGAAGAAAAAGGAGAAGAAGAAGACAACAGAGAAAGAGGGAAGGTCTGCTGAAAGATAGAGAGGTACGTAAAATTTCATTGTAAATAAATTATGCCCAAAAACTGATAATTCCATTCACAGTGTGGCATTTATATATACGTATATAGGCACTGTCCAATATGGAAACTAAAATAAAAAATATAAATAAAATCCTAATCCTATTGAAACTAAAATTCCTAAATAAGTCAAGCCATTATTACTTGTCTTAGTCGCCTTTTCCTTCACCTCAAATATGTGCAAAGTTGGATCAAAACAATGGAACTTATCCTCAATATTCCATGTAACACTGTATCTGGATGATTCCTCCATCTCACAAGGTAAGGCCGATAAGCACTTTGTGAAGAAACAACATCACAAGTCTCAAGAACATCCTCAGTTTGATCCTCATGCTACGTGGCGGAAGATGAGGGATAGGTGCTGAAACTGAAGGAGAAAGAACACCACTTGTAGCCAAATTGGGAGGCTCAAAGGGTGCCTCAGTAAGGAAACAAGTCCTCAACATCAAAAGTAGGACTAGTATTCAAGTCTGAATGCACGTCAAATAAATGTGCATCAGGTCCAAGCTTATGAATAATACGAAAAGGTTTAGTGGCTCGAGCATGTAGTTTCTTGAAGAAATTCTTAGGATATGCTGAATGTAAACGCAACCCAAGACATAGTTCTGAGCATTAAAATCTAATTTCCACAATGCATATGAATAGTAAGTTTTTAATTTTCATTACTTGAAGCAATTGTCCTACTAACGGCATGTAAGTCTAGATAGTATTGGTTGAAAAGGTGGTTCAGGCAGTAATTTTATCCTAGCAACAATTGGTTTAGGGACAACACTCATGGAACTCCCACTATCAATGACTATTTTACAAACATTGTCCCCCACATTCCTCAAATGTATGGAAACTACTGGTGCATTTCCAAGCATCTTCCTCGATAGCTGTAGAGGTATGGTCACTTTTTAAGATTTCCTGACGTCCTCTTCGGACACTAAGTGCTTATCTAAAGGTCAACTACCTGGTTGACATCCCCTACTACAAGTATGCTTTGTGTCCATATAGTGTCATTGCCAAGTCCTGTCTTTGTATCCATGCATCTTAGTTTGAATGTTTGCTAGATCAAACATGGGGTAAATGCAAGTATGCTTTGTAATCAACTACCCAACAACTTAGTTGGTCAATTGTAAGGAAGCTCTTCCTGCTATTATTATTCTCTTTGACCTATTGATTAGTCTGTGAGAAGATAGATACACCAGGATAAAATATTGTTAAGAGCAGAAAAAAACTAGCAATGGCGTGGTAGGTTTGTGATATAAAATGAAAAGCATTATTGAAGAAACTAATGGTGTCCGTTACTACATGTGAGAAATTATGAACCATAAGTGTCAAACAAGTGATGTTTTAGATTATTTATTTTCTTTTCCTTCTCTTTCTCTTGATGGGTGCCATGGGTAGGAGATGTTTGTAGTTGCTCCTGGGGTTCTACACAATGGACATACTGTAAAAATACAAGTTTCAAAGACAAAGGGGAAAGGCTTTGCACCCTTGGTGATAATACAGTTCCTGCCCCTCAATTTATTCTTCTGGCAGTAATTTCATTTGTGTATACACCCTTGGTGATAACACAGGTCCTGCCCCTCAAATTTATTCTTCTGGTTTGTGTCTTCCTCCTTCCATGACTTGTTTATTGCTGATGTCTAACTTATGGCGGTTTGTCAGGTGATCAGACTTTACAAAGATAAAGAGCATGCTGAAGTTGAATTCACAGTAAGTCAACCTCGTAAACTTTTTTGCTTGAAAATTTTCAAATCATTCTCAATGCCCTCAATTCTACAGCACATTGCAAATGGCCATTGCTCCTTTCACAATTATAGGTGGGAACTAACAACTCCACAATCATATTTTGATTGAGTTCTGACAAATTTCTGACTTCAAGATTGGTCCTATACCCACGGAAGATGGTGTTGGGAAAGAGGTCATTACACGAATGACTGCAAATATGGCCACAGACAAGGTGTTTTATACTGATTCCAATGGGAGGGACTTTCTAAAACGGGTAACCCTCATATGATTCTTCTCTTTGAAAATCAAAAGCATTTACAAAATGCTCAACAAAAGGCATGCATTTCTTATTTGAACATTTCTTCCTTGTATGTTCTTATATGGTTATATCATATATGTCATAGCAGAAAATGGTTGATGGAAAATCTGTATCTTCAACTTCCCCCTATTTTCTCCTTAATTTTTGCCAGTTCTGACATCAATTCAATGAATATGTTGCCTTCCTTGTTTTGCAAAATCATTTAGATAACAAGTATACTAGAAAGGGTTTTCTACATTGAAGCTCTTTTTCTATTATACATGCTGTCTATAACACTGCAAGAATAAAGTCCATATAGTCAAGTTTGGGTAGGCATGCATGCTGTCATTCTGACTCTAAAATTCTAGTTCATTGGAAGGGGCTTGAAGTATGTGCTTGGTTTTCAATTTTGAGAGGATTTCCATCATCCTAATTCAGTAATACTAACAATCTCTACAAGGGAATTATTAGCATTTGGGATAGACTGCACATCCTGATTCTTGATGTTGATTGCTAAGATAGGCTGTAAATTATGAACAAAATATGTCATTATCCATGGAGATATAATTTGGCAGTACAATACCACCACAAATTTCACATCCTCAATTGGTTATTCTAGTCCTGACTTGGTTCTGTTATCATGGCTTTTCCAGGTAAGAGATTATAGAGAGGACTGGTCTCTTATAGTTAATCAACCTGTTGCAGGGAACTATTATCCGGTAATGTTCTCAACTTTAATTTTACTGAAATTAAGTTCAAACTTTGAACGTGGCAGCAAATGATACACAGATACAATTGTATAGCATAGGGGATGGACCCAAAATAAATGCTGCAATCTAAGTCTGGCCTATCTAGTCTGTTGGTCAAGGCAGTTCAAAGTTTCATTTTGGACCAAGATTCAGCTATACATTAGGACTGGCATAGTCAGTGCATACTCTTTTCTGAATTCACACTATGCAATGAACGTCTTCAAATTTTAACCACTTATAATAAGCTAGATGATTCAGGTTTTGTGATGGTCTTTTTTTCTCTTTTATGTTGACCCAAAACTCGAAAGGGTGGCTAGTTTTAATGATTGAATAGATTACGTCAGGTGTTCACACCCTTTTGATTTTAATGTTTATATTTTTTTCTATGAAAAAAATTAAATGAAGATGTGACTACTTGGCTTGAGTATATTATAATCTCTTTGGGTCAAATCTGAACCTCATTAACAAGACCATACATACGGACATATCAGTTTGACATGTAGAGAGGTTGCTGTGATATATTCCTGTTCTTGATCAGTACAGTCCCTCGCTGCATTGAATTTCTTGCTCCATTTGGAGTAAATGGTAAAATTGGTCCTGTCACCTCCTTAGAATGAAGAGCAGCATCAATGCTTCACTATTCAAAAAGGTGTAGATTGAGGCTGTCAATTTGTGCTTTTATGCATTGTGTTTCTTATGGTGATCAAGGAGGAGAGCTTCACATCTATTTCAGGTGAAGGAGACATCTGGGAATTTAGAATTTTTTAGGAATGTTAGTTTCGATAGGATTAGGATTTTATTCTTGTTTTCATATTTGGACAGTGCTTATGTATATATATGGTTGGTTGTGCAGAACTATCAGATTTTCTTGGCAAATGTTGAATTTATACTCTCTCTCTCTCTCTCTCTCTCTCTCTCTCTCTCTCTCTCTCTCTCTCTCTCTCTCTCTCTCTCTCAGTTTCTTCTTCTTCCCCTCCTTCTGCCCCAGTGTTCACCCTCGCTTGACATTGTGCCTCTGTTTTCTGTGAGACCTGTTGTTTGTGTGAATAAAGTGTATGTAGGGTGTTAATTAACCCTAACACACGTAAGGTTTATTTATATTAGGCATAAGCCTTTTACCAGTTGTGTTTAACCAATGTGGGACTAAACATAACATAGCATACTCTAACACTCCCCCTCAAGCTGGAGAATAAATATCAGTAAGTCCCAGCTTGTTACACAATAATTCTAACCGTGGCTTAAACAAAGGTTTAGTAAACATATCAGCTAACTGAGCGCCAGTAGACACAAAGGGAGTAGCAATCACACCAACTGTCAGCTTCTCGCGAACCAAATGACAATCAACCTCAATATGCTTAGTCCTCTCATGAAAAACTGGATTAGACGCAATGTGAATTGCTGCTTGATTATCACAAAATAGATTCATAGGCAGTTGCACATTGAATCCTATTTCCTCAAGCAAAGAGCGCACCCGCACAATCTCACAAGTAGTATGAGCCATGGCTCGATATTCAGCTTCTGCACTAGATCGAGCCACAACAGTCTGTTTCTTACTCTTCCAATTGACAAGATTTCCACCTAGAAAGACACAATATCCTGTGGTAGATCGCCTATCAGATGGAGACCCTGCCCAATCAGAATCAGTGAATGCCTCAACACGTAAGTGTCCACTTGCCCGATAAAACAGACCACGCCCTGGATGAGCCTTAAGATACCTCACAAGTCTGAGTACTGCTTCCCAATGTGGAAGACGAGGTGCAGACATAAACTGGCTCACCATACTGACTGCAAAGGAAATATCAGGACGTGTGATTGTAACATAGTTCAACTTACCAACCAAGCGGCGATATTGATCTGGATTAGGGAGTAACTCCCCCTGGTCAACACATAGTTTCACATTAGGATCCATGGGGGTCTCAACAGGCTTACTTCCCAATAGTCCAGTCTCTTGCAAAATATCCAACATATACTTTCTTTGAGACAAGCTAATACCATCTTTAGATCGTGGCACCTCAACACCTAAGAAATATCGTAATTTTCCCAAGTCCTTGGTATAAAACTGCTGCTGTAGGAAGGTTTTCAACTCATCGATACCGTTCTGATCATCACCAGTTATAATAATGTCATCCACATAGACAATCAACAATACTTTTCCCTTTGCCGACGTGAGAGAAAAAACAGAATGATCTGACTCACTACGACACATGCCAAATCTCATAACAGCATCACTAAACTTGCCAAACCAAGCTCTAGGAGATTGCTTAAGGCCATACAATGCTTTACGGAGGCGACATACCCGATTACGCTCCCCCTGAGCAACAAACCCTGGTGATTGCTCCATGTAGACTTCCTCATGAAGGTCACCATGCAAGAAGGCATTTTTGACATCCAATTGGAATAAAGGCCAACCAAGATTAGCAGCAAGAGACAGAAGAATACGAACAGACCCATGCTTGGCAACGGGAGAGAAAGTCTTAGCATAATCAACACCATAAGTCTGAGTATAACCTTTAGCAACAAGACGGGCCTTATAGCGTGCAACAGACCCATCCGGATGGTATTTTACAGTGAACACCCAGCGACACCCGACGGTAGTTTTGTCAGACGGAAGAGATACCAAGTCCCAAGTGCCATTATGGTGAAGGGCAGACATCTCATCTTCCATAGCCATCCGCCACTCGGAAATAGATAAGGCTTCCTGGACAGTATTAGGAACAAATATGGACGAAACAGAAGTGGCAAAGGCACGAAGGGAGGGAGATAGGTGGGCATAAGAGACATAACGAGCAATAGGATGAGAAGTGCAAGTACGAGTACCTTTGCGAAGAGCAATAGGAAGTGAAGCAGGAGAAGGTGGTGACGTTGGTTCCGAATCGTGCAAGGGCTCAGGATCTCGCAACAAGGCGGTCGAGACGGGCAGGGGTGGAGGTGGTGCAGAAAGAACCTTCGGCCGACGAGTATATACCTGTAGTGGGAGCGGAGGAGCGGGCGAAGAAGGAATCGAGGTGAGGATATAATGAGACGGATCCAGTGGGACAGAAGACGGGAAAAAAGGTAAGGACTCATTAAAGGTGACATCAGCACACACAAACTCACGCCGGAGAGATGGAGAATAACACTGATATCCCTTTTGGGTCCGAGAGTACCCAAGAAAGACACATTTAATGGATCGGGGATCCAGTTTATCCCGCCCAGGACCAAGAGCATGAACATAACATGTGCAACCAAAAACCTTAAGAGGCAGAGAAAACAAAGAGTGACCAGGAAACAAAACGTCATATGGAATTTGGCCCCCTAAGACGGAGGAAGGCATGCGATTAATGAGATACCCTGCAGTAAGAACAGCATCGCTCCAAAAAGATTTAGGAACTTGGTGCTGAAATAAAAGGGCACGGGTGACATCTAACATATGACGCAACTTACGTTCAGCAACCCCATTCTGTTGGGGAGTGCGAGAACAAGAAGATTGATGAATAATACCATGGTCATCAAGAAAAACAGATAAACGAGTACGAAAATATTCTGCAGCATTATCAGTACGGAGAATCTGAATAGAAACATCAAACTGAGTTTTTATTTCTTGATAAAAAGATTTAAAAATGGCATACAACTCAGAACGTGCTTTCATAAGATAAACATAAGTAAGACGGGAATAATCATCCACAAAAATAACAAAATACTGAAATCCGGAGCGTGACGAAACATGGAAAGGACCCCAAATATCGGAATGAACTAAATGAAAAGGACGCGACACACGACTCTCGACTCTATGAGGAAAAGAAACACGATGATGCTTACTAAATTGACAGACTTCACAAGGTAAATCAGTGACACGACTACAAGACGGAACTAAGCGTTTAAGATTCTGGAGAGACGGATGACCAAGGCGGCAATGATGCTGGTATGCAGAAACTGAGAACTGGAGGGCAACAGAAGGCGGGAGCTCGTCATCAGTAAAGTAATAGAGACCACCCAACTCAGTACCCCCACCGATCTTCCTCCCCGTCGTGAGATCCTGAAAAACACAATAACCAGGAAAGAATGTGACGGAACAATTTAAGGATTTAGTAAGCTTACTGACAGACAGGAGACTATATGGAAAACGAGGAACATGAAAAACAGAGTCCAAAGAAAGTGATGAATTTAAAGTAACGGAACCCAAACCGGCAATGTGAGAAGTGGAACCATCAGCTAAGGTAACATAAGAAGACTGGCCAATAGGACGAGAGCCAGACAAAATAGCGGAAGCACCAGTCATATGATCATTAGCACCAGAATCAATGATCCATGGAGAATGAGAAGCAAGGCCAGCAAAGGAAGAACCTGTCTGAGCAAAGGTAGCAGTGGAGGATGGCAGAGGAGATGGCTGCAGAGACGTGAGACGGTGGTATTCATCCTCTGAAATAGTAACCACACGCGAAGTGGAGCTAGGTGACCCGGTGAACTGAAGCCCATCATGCTCAGAAACAGTAGCCTGATGTGCAGAAGGGTGGCCATTAAGTTGCCAACAACGATCAACTGTATGATTAGTCCCCTTACAATAAGTACAAAACCGAGGAACACGACCCCGACCACGACCAGTAACTCCTGACTGCTGACCCGTACGCCCAGAATCACGACCGGGACCAACAGAAACACGGCCACCTTGACCAGAGTCACGACCAAAACTACCACGTGCCCCTCCTCCAGACTCGCGACCACCACGCCCAAAACCACGGAAAGGAGGACCACTAGGAACCGAAGCAACGAAAGCAGACTGATCAGAAGGCAAGGAGGACACAGAACCAGTATCAGATATAGAGGCCTGGCGAAGGCGGCTGAACACTTCACTGAGGGAAGGTAACTCCTGACCTCCTAGCAACTGAGAACGAATCGGATCATAAGACTTAGGCAAACCATTCAAGAAGCGAGTCACATGAAGAGACTCACGCTGTCGACGCATAACCTTAATATCAGTAGAAAGAGGCTGACAAATATTGAGCTCCTCACAAACACGACTGAACTTAGCATAATATGTCTCCAAAGAAGAGTCACCAAGACCCAGAGAAAAATAGTCCTGATACAAATCAAAAGTCCGACGCAGATTATTAACCCCAGAATATAACTCCTGAGTTCGTTGCCAAACCTGTTTAGCGCGGTGTCCAAAAACATTAGTGCACCACTAATATCAGGCTCCATACTATTCCACAATTTAAGGCGAATTTGGGCATCCTCAATATTCCAATAGGCAAGTGCAGTAGTGTCAATGGGAGGATCATCAGTGAGAAAATCATGTTGCTTGGAGCCCAAAAAATATGTCTCAACAGATTTAGCCCAAATAGCATAGTTCTTTCCGTTCAAACGAATAGCAGTAATGGACAACATGTTGGGGGACCAGTGGTGAGAAACAGCAGGAGTAGGAGAACTAGAAATACTGGAAATAGGACTAGTAGTCATCTCAAATAGTAATGGAGGAGCACAAAGCCAAAAATAAGGACTGAAGAAACTCTCAACAAAATACCAGAGTAATCCCAGAAAAGAAGAATCATGTACCAACTTCGGAGATCATTTAGAGCATGATAGCAGTCCCAAGAAGTGCAGCGAAGGAAGAGAACAGGCCCAAATCAGTCCCACAGGCAAGCCGTCGATGGAAAAGAGCCAAAAAACAGCCCACTGAACCAACAAACGAGCAAGAAAACACCAAGAAAGCCTCTAGAACAGTAAATCGGCACCCATAGAACAAGATTCAAGCAGCCAAAAGCCTGGGTAATCGCGCAAACAGGAGATCGAAAAATCGGGAAAAAAAATTCCGAAAAAGTTTCAAAAATAGAAAACTCACATCAAATGGCTCCAAAAAATTTCAGAAAAATCACCATAATATCCAGAAGGTGAAAACGAGCCAGAGTGGGGCATCCCGAAGTTCGGCCGATCGGCGTAGGGCTGACGTCAGCATGACGTCATCGTACGGCCGATGACGTCAGCCCTAGAAAATGGGGTGGTGGTGATGATCAGTCTACTCCAACGTGTTTTGGGTGTCGAGTTAGGGTTTTGAAGGAGAGATTGGGGTCGAGTTAAGGTTTCGACAGTAGCCGGTGGTTGTTGACAATGGCGGTTATAGAAGATCTAAACTAGGCTCTGATACCATGTTGTTTGTGTGAATAAAGTGTATGTAGGGTGTTAATTAACCCTAACACACGTAAGGTTTATTTATATTAGGCATAAGCCTTTTACCAGTTGTGTTTAACCAATGTGGGACTAAACATAACATAGCATACTCTAACAAGACCCATTGCTGCAATTCTTTCCTTCACTGCTATTGTTCACTGTGTGACTTTGCTACATCAGTTAACTTGGTCATAACAGTGGTGATCAAGGCCCATTTATTATACATATGGCTCTTATGTGTTTGAACTATACATCTGTGTGCTGTATAATGCCATGATTCAACACATCATCTTTCACCAGTAGGCCGTGGTTTAAAATCGTAGTTTTCAAATATCATACTTATGTTGTTGAGAGTAAAATGTTTGTATAGCTTCCTATTGTTGGACACCACTTCTGGCATTGGGATATATAATGCGTCTTAATTAACAGACACACGCACATACACAGACATGTTTACTCTCATAGACAAACACACTTCTAGTCGGGTTCAGAATATTGTCTTTTGTAGTTTGCCATTGAAGGTTTGGCCTAGGCTGTTGTACATTTACCTTCAAATGCTAGGAAACATGTCAATATGGATTAAGGACAATGAATCTGTTTGAAGCCAGTAGTATAGAATAATAGGAGATCACATTTATAGCACTAGAAACATTTACAGTTTTCTTGAAATTGAAGTGCAACATTTGTATCTTTTCCTTCTCATTTAAATAAGATTAAATGAATTTTGATAGTTTTATCATGAATAAACTTTCTACCTTGTATTTTTCAGCTCAATCTCGGAATCTTTACAATGGACAAGGAATCTGAATTCTCAGTCTTGGTTGATCGTGCCATTGGTGGAGCCAGCATTGAAGATGGAGAAGTAGAGCTAATGCTTCATAGGTTCACATAATACTTTTTCTGTTTATTTTCTTCCCTAACATTGAGATCTCACAAATATGTTTTAGTGATTATGGCATTTTGGAATGATTGCCTTTTTGTCATAAACCAGGCGTATGATCTTTGATGACTCCAAAGGAGTTGGGGAAGCCCTTGATGAGACAGTGTGCGCTGAAAGTAGATGCGAAGGACTTACGGTATGAAATAGTAGAACAACCATAGTTGTGCTTTGTATCCTTGCTATTTTTCAAACATCCTAATTGACACGTGGAATGCAATATCCTTTTACTCTTTCAGACTGAAAGATTTCATTTTAGTTGTTTTGGACTCTTGCATTAATTTCTTTTTGTCCTCAAAAAGTTTTCTTGCAGAATTTCTGCTTTTATTTACTTGATTACTTCTAGAAGAAATTTCTTCTTCTAAAAAACTAAAATAAATCTTTTGTGCATTACTTTTTGTTGCTAGACTTTGTTGGTATGCATTGTTGAAAAGTGATGGCCATTAAAAAGCACTTTTTTTTTATGTAAAGCTCTTCATTCCCAGTTGTTAAGTTCTCCACATTGAAACAGCCATCATTAAGTGCTTTTCACAAAGACCGCTTCTACTTAACTTAGAAGTTCTGCTACTATCCTCTGATGTCCCTTGACAGGTTCGAGGAAATTATTATATTAGCATCAACCAACTAGGTGCTGGATCACGATGGCGTCGGACAACTGGCCAAGAAGTTTACTCACCTATTCTTTTAGCATTCACACATGAGGTATGATTGATTGGTTTTTATGATGGATCATATACTATACTAATTATCTGATGAGATGATGGATCTGACAGAAATTAGAAGATTGGACGGCTTCTCATTTGACGAAGGCAACAACCATGGATCCAAACTATAATTTACCTCTTAATGTTGCATTAATCACTCTCCAGGTGATTTAGTTACTGTACAGTGATTCTCTCTCTCTCTCTCTCTCTCTCCTGACCTCATTTTTGCAGGAATTGGATGATGGAAATGTGCTGCTTCGCTTGGCACATCTATATGAGGTAAAAGTCAATCCTATGTTTCCCTTCACATTCCCATTTAACAAAAAAAGTTAAGGAAAATTAGTTTGGATATATCTACTACTCAAAACTCACGAGTGCCTTAACCTTCCTTTTTTCTTTTTTATGCAAGTTTTATCTCAACCATTTGTGTTGGTTCAATGATTCCTTTTTTTTAGCTACTTCTCCCTAGGCCATCACGCCAGCTTCAAGATCCTTGACTTACATCTCTCATGGCCTGCCTCATATCTGTCTGTTTGATACGTTTCCATTGTTAGTATGTTGACATGAATGTTAGGGCTGTACATGACATTGTAACTGAAATTCAAGAGAAGTTAAAATTGCTGTTGAGCTTTTCATAATATTTTCTGAAAGTAGAATTAACATGGGAAGGAGATAAATAGATTTGCTTAAAGAATATAAGAAGATTTCTGGACCAGACTATGATATGACGAGCCATTCCTTTCCAACTCAAAAAAACTGAAGATGTAGGAAATACGTAGCCTGAAAGTTTGCTACTGTCTGTTCCCAAATCATGAGACAGAAATGTGGTTTGAAGTGTTGACTGTACCTTCAAACTAGATGTTTTTGTGGGCTTGTATCTTAGATTTAATAAAATGTCAAACACAACAGTTGACAAAAGCAATTTCAGTCCACTTCACAGTTCAGTTCTCTCATTGGTTTTTTCCCCTTATTGTCATCTCATTCACTCCTTCCGTGCTGCGAATGTGGTTAGGCAGGGGAAGATGCTGAGTACTCAACATTAGCCAAAGTTGAACTGAAAAAGATGTTTGCTGGAAAAACGGTATGTATAGCCTAATCAATTTTGTTTTTGCAGTTCTTCTCCTGCCCGCTTATTCATGCATAGTGTGTCTCAATTCTGGTTGATGGAATTCTTTTTTTTATTATTGTTTTCTTCAAGGTGACCTGGAAAACTTGAGGTCTGGTCACAATACAACGTGGGGGTCTATGTACATGCTGGATGTCTTGTGTTCATTTTCCAATATTTAGTTTTCCTACTTATGCGATCCCATAAGGACTGAATAAGATGATAACTGACTTTCAATCAATTACATTTTAACACTCCACATAGATTTTCTAGAGGGTAAATATAATTTCAAGAGTCTAGAGAGATTGCAGTTTTAGTATTTGCCATCACTTACTAGGATGGAGAGTCATGTGGATGCTGGCACCATTTCATGCTCAAGTGTGTTAATGCAGATGGTCCATACGTATACTGGGCCTTATCTTGTCCAAGCATTTACTATCAATTTTTGGTTGGTTACACATGAATGGGTGGCTAGACTGGGGAAGGATTGAAAGCTAGGCTAAGAGGATGTTTTTCTAAAGAACTCTTACTATTTTTATTGCTCAAGTGACAAGAACAAAAATGGTGACACTGGTTCATTCTGAATCGCCTTTGTTTTGACTGTGGTTGAACTTTCAGATAAAAGAGGTCGAGGAAATGAGCTTGTCAGCAAATCAAGAGAAATCTCAGATGAAGAGGATGACTTGGAAAGTTGAAGGGGACAATGGAGGGGAACCCACAGCTATTAGAGGTGGTCCCGTCGATAATTCAACTCTTGTTGTTGAGCTTGGTCCTATGGAGATTCGGACTTTCCTGTTGACATTTTAAGGAACTTTCATCCTGGGCTATATATCATAGGCAATTCTTCATGCAAAGTCTGGACAGGATGGAAAACATGGTGTCTTGCTGGAGGGCGCATATTTTCCATTTTCTTTGCCCCCATTTTCCTAGATAGACTTCTCCCGAATAAAGTTTTCAGCAATAGGGGAGTTCAGCTGGAATTTCAGAACATGGTGTACCATTGTAGAAGTGGATGCTCAAATAAGGTCCTGGTTATGAAAACAAGAAATTGTACCCATTTATCAAGCAGATAACCAGCAATAAGTATTGTATTTTATTTATCAGAACTGTTGTAGCAAAGATCACCTTCCAGCATTGTATTTGTTAGTTTGAGATTTGACCCTTCTTTTAAGCATCAGGCTGTAAAAAACAGATATCCAGACTATTTACTGAGTTTAGTTTGTCTAAAATGAACTCAAATTCTTGCCAATTCTACTCTTGATTGCTTTAGTTGTTGTTAATCTCTTGGGTTGGAAGGTCTTTCGCTTCAAAACAAAATTCCAATCATAATGACTTTTAATTATAAAAATGCCACTGATATTGTCACATCATTCTGGTACAAGATTTTGTATAAATATTCTGTAACAATAACATTTTCCTTAGCATTTTAACACAGTTTCTATCAACTGAAAAGGGCATCAAAGACTATCCTGAGGTCACTGGATCAATTTCAGTGATTTGTTCTCTGCATTTCACCTGGCTTGAGCAAATTGTTGCTCTGTGCCTCACATGTATAGTCTTTCTTTTTGTTACTTTCTCCCTTACAGTGAATGGAAGTAAAGGTATCAAAACTGACATAAATTGCGATTCGACAAGGATTACGTGTAATTACAAAAACATCCCTTGAATTATGATACAATATCACTAAACTTCTTAAATTTTAAATGTGATACATTGATCCCAAGTATGTATATACAAATGGGATAAGCTAGGAACTTGATTTCAACAAAACAATGATACAGCAGTTGTAGAAAGCAAGGAAATTAACAAAATGTCCCCCACACACCGGTCAGAGCAACGCTATATTATAACAATTAAAGCACTGGCTTGAGTCTGGCCTATCCCGAGATTGGACCTAAGCTTGCATTCTCAAAATTCGCTAAAAAAACAATAAAAATTTTCAGACATGCCCATTCAGCCCGAAAAATGTTTAATAGAAATATTTTTATCACTGAAAAATTTAAAAGTAGCTTATTTTAGTGATTTGGGTGTCTCGTTTTCAAATTTAAGTTTAGGAGTTCAAATATCATTATATATGATTACTTAATATAATAGTTAGACATATGTACATATATTTATTAGAATTTGCTAGCCAAACTGGACTGGTCTTCAAATTTTCATCTCAAGCTAGACTGACAATTATAATTGGATCTAGGATTTTATATCTAAAACTAGGACTAAACGAGCCGAGAGAGTTTTTTCTCAACCCTAGGGTTATTTCCCCTTGGCTAGTCCAAGATGTCTATGGCTTCCACTCCCATACCTCCATCTTGTCCTATACCCCTAATCTAGACACCGCCAGGTAAGGGTGTGCATGGGTCGGGTTGTGTCGGATCTGTGCTAAACCCATAATCGACCCAAACTTGATCGGTTCTAAATTTTTTAACCAAGAACCGAACCAATCATTTAATGGAACCGAACCAACCCGACTCGGTTTGGGTTGGTTCAGTTCAATTCCATACCTTGGGTTGGATCGCGTCCAAATCGAGTTGGATCGGTTCGGGTCTACTTTAATGTATATTATTTGACTTATTTATTCAAAAAATAAAATAATAGGATTGGTTTTGCGTTCTTAATTTTTTTTAAAAATAAAAAGTGACATACAAACGCGAAATCAATCAATATTTAAGTACAAATAACAATGATCTAATGACATATATACAATACATATAAACTTTTATGATATGTAAAGATCGAGTCTCGGTTCGATTCTTGGGTCAGTTCGGGTTCAAAAAATATGGAACCGAGAACCGAACCAAACTTATCGGTTTGTCAATTTTTAAACCTAAAACCAAACCGAACTCCTCACAGACTCTAACCAAACCGACCAGAAAAGGCCAAATTGATTTGGTTTTCAATTTTTTTTATTCTTTTATGCACCCCTACCCTTATTTTTTTTCTTTGTTTAGCCATGGTTACCTAACAACACATCCCCATCACCCAATCCAATCACCTCATCTCCAACTTCTGGTGTTGCTACATACTCATTCTAGACCCAACCGACATACCCATTTACTCTATGATCCCTTCCTCATTCTCAACCCTCAGTTATATACATCTACCAATCTTTTCGTCAATCGAGATTTCCACTCTTTTCTCATGGAGCACAATCCCAAAGAAGAGACCCAAAGCATTAGCCTATCTTTGGAGGAGAGTACTGTAGAATCAAACCCCAATGCCAACCTGTTGCTGGTTGGTAAAGTCATAGCAAACAGAGTACTGTAAAAACAAGGAGTTCTAAACATAATCAATGGTGCTTGGAGAACTCAAGAAGGCTTTACCACTTCGGCATGGGATAATAATAAATATGGATTTGCTTTTAGATCTGAGGCTGACTTAAAGATGATTGTGGCAATGGCGCCATGGTCAATAATGGGAAACTTGATGGTGCTTCGCAAATGGGGGATATCTAAGGCTATTGAAGAACTAGACTTCTCTTCTACTCCTTTCTGGGAGCAAATACATGGTCTCCTTCTAAGCTTCATGACACTGGAAAATGGAAAAATCATAGGACAGAAGATTGGGCATGTTATTAGTGTAGAAGGTATGGGGACTTTGGGTGGTAAAATTTCTTAGTTTATGAGAATTAGGGTTTGGGTAAATATTACATTGCCTTTGCCACAAGGATTCAAGCTACAAAGGAAATAGAAAAGTGATTTGTGGGTTCAATTCAAATATGAAAGGTCATCAAATTTTTGCTACAAATGCGGCTGTATAGATCATACCTTAGATGAGTGTAGATCGAAGAAGGATGAACAACCCCCCTCCAGCTTCGATCCGAACCTCAAAGCAGAAACCAGAATAACACCCATCCAAAGCAAAATCAGAGAAGAGGAGCTTCTCGCCCCTGAATTGCAATAGGGTGTTTCCGGTAGAGAAACCATTCATGCGCCGGCACGTGATGATCAAACCCCACCGTACAATCAAAGGTTTCACATGAAAACAAGACTGTCAGATGATACAGACCAGGTGTCACTCAATCCAGATTCTTTACTAGAGGCTACCATTCGAAAGACACATGCCCTAATACTAGGGGGTCCGCGCAACAAAATACCACCACCATCATCCACAGTTTAAATCATGCGACCGAACAAAGAGTGGAATAGAATAAGAGCCATGTGCAGATAAAGTGAAAAGTGGATATGCTAGCAAATCCCCTTGATATAGACACCCAAGAAATGTCATGTAGCCCTATATCCAAAAATTTGGGCTATTATGTGGAGGAACTACTGGACAGTCTAAGGAAGGAAGTTGTACAAGGCCTGATATGTGAGTCTAGCCCAAATGACAGTTCTAAAGAAGAGCCCAAACTCTAAACCAGTCCAAAGATTCTGAACCCAAGGCCAAGGACACGCTAGATAGCAAAGAAGTTAGGTTGTCCATATCCAACGGAGGTGTTAATCCATAGGAGGTGAAACTATCAAAGGCCTTTGAAAATTTGTTATCATTTAAACGCAAAGCCCACAACCCATATATGAGTAATGGTCCCATAATGAAGATTCAAAAAACCGATGAATGGCTTAACGCACGAATAGAAGACCTTATTGAAAATGAAACTAACCAGAAGACTCTATCCTGCACCTCAGGAAAAGGCAAGAAGATGTTGCTAGTAGAAATAGGACATTAAAGAGCAAACTATTCATTGAGAACAAAGGAGGGTGTTGGCCCAAAAGGCAACCCAAGAGGGGGGGTGAATTGGGTTTTTCGAAGATTAATAGCAATTAAGATTAATTAAAATTAATCTAACCAATATAACAGTGATCAATCAATATGCAATGCAATATAATCAGAATAATGAAAGAAAACAGAGCATAAGAAAAAACATACAGATTTACTGAGGTTTAACCACAAACTGTGGTCTACGTCCTCACCCTAAGACCTCCTTGAAGTCTTCTTCTACTATGTAACCTCCAATTACAAATGGGTTGCTGATTGACAAAGTGCTTAGCTCACTACACAAGAACTTCCACCTAAGTTCTTCAATCACTAAGTGATTTTGTCCAAGCTCCACTCAAACTTACAAGAGTTTTTTTCTTCCACAAGAGAACTCTCAAACTCTCACATACAGGTGTATAAAAGTATACAAGTAACTAACACACTCTCTAGCAAGAGTAGATTTTACAATCAGAGCTCACAGATGAAGATATGAAGAATAGTAAGGGTTTGTAGTGAATCAGTCAATTTGATCTTGTTTTTGTCTCCAATCTCTTGTATAAATGCAGCTGGAAGCTTGTATACAGACCCCTGTATTGATTCCATCCGTTAGAGATTGTTGAGCTTCATTAATGCACGTCCAGTCTGTTATAACATTAGGAAAACTAGCCGTTATATCCAAGGAGTTGGTTCCAGGCTTGTGGAGTCGACACTTTCTGCTTCTGTATTTACCAGATATTGTTCACTGACTTCATGAGTCCGCTCTTCATATCAATGAGGCGACTCCTTGTTCATTCTGTCTTCACATCTTTGGCTTCTGCTGTCATGAGGCGACTCTTCATATTCAGGAGTCCGCTCTTTGTTCATTCGATCTTCAGCCTTTTACTTCTGTTGTCATGAGGCAACTCTTCAGCTTCATGAGTCTGCTCATTGATCATGTCATATTCAAGCCTTTGCGTCTATCTCCATGAGGCGACTCTTTATTTCAATGAGTCCACTCATTGTCTACTTGGTCTCCAGGCTTTTTGCTTCTGTGTTCATGAGGCGACTCTTCATTTTTCATGAGTCCGCTCATTGATCATTTTGTCTTCAGGCCTTTTGCTTCTGTGATCAAGAGGCGACTCCTTATTTCCATGAGTCCGCTCATTGCCCAAAAATCTATTTTCTGACTTCTAATGATTCAGATTATCTCAGTAACATTATAAGATCTTCAAGGAGTATTTCTTTGGGGTATGATGATCAATCAAACTTCTTTTAACTCATCAGAGTTAACTTCTATTTAATTTGTATTGAATCAATCATTTGACATTCATCTTCTCTTGATTCTCAAACTGTCAGAGCTTCATTAGATCAATGTTCATCTTATCTTCTTCATTTGAAAGCTTTTTCTTTCATTGTGGAACACTCTCTTTCAATGCCAAGCTTTCTCAAATATGTAGAGCTTCACAATACTTCATTTATGATTTCTTCTCTTTACTAGCAATTTTTTTTTCTTCTTTAAAATCACTTCAATGAGACTTTTGCAAGGTTGATGAAATCTCTTCATCCATCTAGTCTTCATTGATTCTTTATATTGTAGAAGAATTCTTCACTTGAATTCCATGTAGAGATCAGACAATCATTGTGAGTCTTCTTCTCAAGCAACTTCAATCACATAAGCTGGAATTGAACTTTGCATACTTTATGAAGTTTTCTCTTGAGCATTTTCAATATCTTCAATAATCAATTCATCTCTAACTGATCATTGCACATTCTCATGAAGTCTTCTTATTTCTTGAGTGCAAATCAATCTTCATTGAGTCTATGCATACTTGATAGAGTTTTCTCTTGAGCATTTTCAACATCTTCAACAATCAATTCATTTGAACACCTTCAATCTCTTCGAATGTAGAACATTTGTTTGAAGTAGAGATAGGCATCACTCCTCTGTTTGGTTCATTGTATAGCTCTTGAATTTGTTGTGCATTGTCTTTGACATGTATTAAACTTAAGATTGAACTTTAAGTCTAAATTATGAACTTTGTTAATCTGCACACTAAGTAGAGTCATTAGTAAAATAACACAAGATTTAGTTATCATCAAAATCAACATGAGAATTAACCTTGGGTCAACAAGGGTCAACCTTGAGTCAACAATCTCCCTCTTTTTGATGATGACAAAACCTTTGCAAAATAAGTGCATATAAGATTAAATGAAATGAACAAAGTTAACTATCATACCAGTAAAGAAACTCCCACTTTGTTTCGTAATTAAGCAAATGATGCTTATAGGATAAAAACATTTCAAAAACAATTTTTAGGGAGTTTTCGTCAGGTAATTCTAAAACATTTTGAGGAAAATAAATCATGATTCTCCCCCTGAGAACATGCTTGACATTTATCAGGTAATAAGCAATTTATTTTATTTCCTTTTCATTTAATGCCAATACATTAAACAATTTATGTTCATTTTAGTAATTCTCTATTTCTCCCCTTTTTAACTTAAACACAATTTATCTTATTTTTGCTCCAAATAATACTCCTGAGTTATCATGTCTAATTTTGCCAATACTATACCACAATAATTCTCCCCCTTTTTGTCAATACATCAAAAAGAGAATGAGAATGATACCAATAAAGTGAGAATAATATACAGGTACAATAGCAAAAAAATATTAAAAGCAAAATAGATTGTATAAATAGGGAACCAATCAAACAAGTTATCGGAGCAATCATGATACCAGAATAGAATTAGATTTCATTGATTAAACCATTTAGATTACAAAAGATGAGATTACAAAATTTGTACATTTATCATGTCCATAAAAAGTATGTCAAATATAATCAAAACAACCAGTCAAAACAAAACAAAGATGTTATAACAGGGCCATGAGGAAAACAGATGTGATGAGGTAAGTGGAAATATGAGGTGAGGAGAGGTGATAGAGGTAAGGATAAATAGAATGAGAAAAGGAGAGTCCAGTGAGCTTCAGATTCAGTGGCCGAAGAGTCCTCTTCCCTAGCTTCTTCCCCTTCCTGTGCTTCCTCCTCTTCCTCATTAACTTCTTCTTCCTCTTCTTCTTCTTCTGTGATTTTTCCTTTCTCATTTCTCAACATTTGAACTTCCTTTTTGAGTTCTCTCATTTTTCTTTCGAAAATCATCATCTTTGTATTTGCAATATCTGCCTTGTGATGCAATTTGTCCCGAGATTCCATAACTTGAGTCATAAAAGTACTCAAATCCCCTGTACTTTCTTGTGATTCAGAACTCAAAATTCTTCTTGTGCTCCTCTGCCTCGAGGTGTTCCTAAATGGAGCTTTTCCTTTTGAAGTACTTTCTCCTTCTGTTTTTTTTGGAGTCCATTTGTTGTTCTTGAGAATATACTCCATTTTCTTGAGTGTTCTCTCATTGTATTTATCACTAATGGCTTTGGGGATTATCTTCTTCTCATTTTTTAGATCAATATCAAAATGCTTGAAAACTTTTGTCAAGAAAATTCCATATGGCAAAGTGATTTTGGAGCTGGTAGCCTTATATATATATGATCCAAGATAAATAGAGGCAAATCAATTCTTGAATTAGTTATATATGCCCATAGAAAAAACAACTCCTTTTCCGAAACATAATCATATTTTTCAGTTTTTGGAGTAAATATGGTGCAGGTAAAGTGATGAACAAGCCTTAATTCAAGAGGAAGATTAGTGGCAAGGGGTTGTACATTTTCATCCATGTCTTTTCCATATAGGGCTTTTAATTGGTCTTTTTTAAAGACACTATCTCTATAAACTTCTCCACCAATTTTGATTCCAAGAATGTGTCTAATCACTTCTCTATCTAAATTGATGGTAATTCTTTTAACATAACTTTTGATAGACACTTCTCCGGATTCCCTTTTAGCATTTGAATAGAAATGAGCAACCAAATCAGGGTAAACATCATCCCTGAGTGTTGTCATATATTTCTACCCTAGGTTTCCAAATTTTGTACTAAATTCGAACTTATGAAGATCAAAGAATTTGTAATCTACCCATCTTCCATTAAACACTTTTCTAAGAGAAAAAATTGAATTGTACCTTTCTTGGGCTTTTCCTTCACTAAAATATAGTTCATTCCATTCCAAGATTGCTAAAGGTGAAGCTTCTCCAGTTTTATTCTTCTTGCGCTTCCTTTTGTCTTTGTTAGACCCTCCTTTGAATTTTCTCTTTGGCTCTATTGAAGTGGGAGCTGGTACTACTACTAGGGTTTTAGAAATCTTTTTCGGTTTAGAATTTTTGGGAGCCATTGTAGGATTTAGGAGAGTTAAAAGAGAATGGAAAGTGGTCGATTAGGGTTTATAAGGAATTTGAGATGAAGAAATGCGATGGTTGAGAGTGACGGTTGGGTTTTGAAGAGAACAGGGGAGCAGGAGAGAAAAAGAGTATGAGTGAATGAGTGAGAGAGAAATTTCGAATGTTTGTAAAGTGGGCTTCGTCAAAGTATATAGGCCCGAAGCATGAGGCGACTCATGAACTAAATGAGTCGACATATGTCTTGTTAATGAAATAATTTGAGTCCACTATCGTGATGAGCCGACTCTATGAAATAAAGTGTCGACTCTTTCATCCAGACTAAGCATGTGAATCATAAGGATTTCATGAAATGATCTTTTTCAAGTTTTGAGATAAAAATTGTCTTAATATGATTATATAATACATCATGAATTCAAGAAAAGCATTTTATATGAATGATAAACACATTTAAACATTCAAAACACAAATTTCACTCAAATCAAACACAATTTAAGATAAAGAATCACTCATCCCTAATTCTCTTCTAATCATACAAAAACGATCTTCACTTAATTGTTTAGTAAAGATATCAGCTAATTGCATATTAGGGCACACAAAGTCAAGTTCAATATCACCTTTTTGCACATGATCACGTATAAAGTGATATCTAATTTCAATGTATTTTGTGCGAGAGTGTTGAACAGGATTTTTAGTCAAGTTTATTGCACTAGTATTATCACATTTAATAGGAATATGATCAAACAAGATTCCATAATCTTCCAATTGTTGTTTGATCCACAATACTTGTGCACAACAACTCCCAGCTGCTACATATTCAGCCTCAGCTGTGGAGAGAGCAACTGAATTTTGTTTTTTGCTATATCAAGATACAATCATGTTGTCTAGGAGTTGGCAAGAGCTACTTGTGCTCTTTCTATCAACTCTACTCCCCATATAGTCAGCGTCAGTGTAAGCAATTAAATTAAAACATGTATTTCTTGGATACCATAATCCAAGATTTGATGTGTGCTTAAGATAACGAAATATCCTCTCTACAGCAATCACATAAGATTTTTTAGGATTGGATTGAAAGCGAGCACATAAGTAAACACTAAACATTATGTCAGGTCTACTAGCAGTTAGATACAATAGAGAGCCTATCATGCTTCTATAAAGCTTAGTATCTACTGACTTACCTTTTTCATCGCTATCCAATTTACTTATAGGCTTTGCATCTTCTATGCCAAACTTTTTGATTAAGTCCTTGATGTACTTGGCTTGGTTGATAAAGATGTCTTCCTTTGATTGCTTGATTTGATGTCCGAGAAAGTAGTTGAGCTCTCCCATCATACTTATCTTGAATTCTCCCTGCATACACTTAGCAAATTCTTTGCAAAGTGATTCATTAGTAGTACCGAATATAATATCATCTACATAAATTTTTACTACAAGCATATTATTGTTTTTTATTTTGATCAAAAGAGTTGTATCTATTTTTCCTCTAGAAAAACCTTTTTCAATAAAAAAACTTACTTAATCTTTCATACCAAGCCCTTGGGGCTTGCTTCAAACTATACAAAGCTTTTGTGAGTTTGAAAACATGGTCAAAAAGTTTTGGATCGTCAAAACCAGGTGGTTGTTCAACAAAAACTTCTTCAGTAATAAAGCCATTTAGAAAAGCACTTTTAACATCCATTTGATGTAATTTAAAATCTTTAAAACAAGCAAAAGCAAGTAATAATCTAATGGCTTCTAGTCTAGCTACAGGGGCATAGGTTTCATCAAAATCAATGCCTTCCTCTTGACTAAAACCTTGAGCTACAAGTCTTGCCTTGTTCCTCACTACAATACCAGATTCATCCATTTTGTTTCTAAATACCCATTTGATTCCAATAACTGGATGATCATTAGGTCTAGAAACAAGGTGCCATACCTCATTTCTTTCAAATTGGTTTAATTCCTCTTGCATTGCATTTATCCAAAATTCATCATGTTCAGCATCATTAAAACACTTAGACTCTATTTGAGATAAGAATGCAAGATGATTACATATATTTTTGATAGATGATCGAGTTCTTACACCTTATGAAAGATCACCTAGGATTTGTTCCGTAGGATGGTTATGCACGAACTTCCACTCCTTAGGTAGTCTTTCATTAATTTATTGTTGGCTGGTAGGAACTCCTTGTAATTCTCTTTCGTTTTGTGGTTCCTCATTTGAGCTTAGTTGGATGTCCAGCTTTTCCATTCCAGATTCTAGCTCATCTGCATCATCACTTGCAACATTCTTTGAAGAAGGATTAAGTTCATCGAAAGTGATGTGGACTGATTCTTAAACTACTAGAGTCCTTTTATTAAAAACTCTATAAGCCTTGCTATGTGTTGAATAGCCAAGAAATACACCCTCGTCTGATTTAGCATCAACCTTGCCGAGGTTAACTTTATTGTTATTCAATACAAAATATTTACATCCAAAAGCTTTAAAGTATGAGACATTTGGTTTCTTATCTTTCCAAAGTTCATAAGCAGTTTTGTTCAAAAACTTTCTACATAAAATTTGATTTAAAACATAACAAGCTGTGTTAACAGCTTCAGCCCAAAAGTATTTTGGTAAACCATTTTCACAAAGCATAGTTCTAGCCATTTCTTTTAAAACTCTGTTTTTCCTCTCAATAATCCCATTTTGTTGAGATGTTCTAGGAGCTGAGAAATTGTGATCAAAACCATTTTCATCATAAAACATTTCAAAAGGTTTACAATCAAATTCCCCTCCATGATCAGTCCTAATAAAATTAATCGAAAATCCTTTTTCATTTTAGACTTTTCTACAAAATTTTGTGAAGAAAGCAATTGTCTCATCCTTATGAGCTAAGAAGAATGTCCATGTAAATCTAGAATAATCATCAACAATAACAAGTGCATATTGTTTACCACCAAGACTCAAAGTCCTTGTTGGTCCAAATTAGTCCATATGCAATAGTTGAAGTGGCCTAGAGGTAGTGAGCATATTTAAGGATTTGAAAGAAATTTGAGTTTGCTTTCCTAATTGACAAGCATCACAAACACTATCTTTGTCAAATTTTATTTTTGGAAGACCTTTGACCAAATCATTTTTAGAAACCTTTGAAAGTATGCTCATACTAATGTGACCAAGTCTTATATGCCACAACCAACTTTCATCACTATTCATAGCAGCAAGACATTCCATTTTGCATGAAGATAAATCATTAAGATTCAAAACGTAAATATTGCCTTGTCTATGTTCAGTGAGAATTGTCTTGTTATCATTAATGTCAATTACATCACATTTAAAGGATTCAAATACAACCTTGCATCCTTTATCACAAAGTTAACTAATACTCAAAAGATTGTGTTTGAATCCTTTGACAAGTAATACATTTTCGATAGAAGTAGAGAAGTTCTTACTAACACTACCTGTACCGATGATTTTTCCTTTGCTATTGTCACCAAATGTGACAAGACCTCCATCCTTCAGTGAGAGAGATGTGAATTGAGCTTCATCTCCCGTCATATGCCTTGAGCATCCACTATACAAGTACCAATGGTCTTTCTTGGATTTGGCTTGAAGGCAAACCTGAAAAAGGGTTTATCTGACCTTAGGTACCCAAATTATCTTGGGTCCTTGGGGGTTAGTCCTCAATAGTCCTCTAGGGACCCATGCATTTTTAAGAACATTTGATTTTGTAATGCATAGCATCTACTAGCAATATGTCCCCTTTTATGACAGTAAAAGCATGATATCTGTGTTTTTTTAGTTGAAGTTCCAAATCTGCCTTTTGAAAATTTCTTCCTCTTAAATGGATCAAAACCAAGACCAACTTTGTCAAGAGAACAATTTTGTTTTCCTAAAATTGCATCAAGTTTTTCTTTTCCATTTACACATTTATGAAGACTTGTTTCCAAGCTTTTGACATTTTTAAGCAAAATGTGGTTTTCTTTTGAAAGATCCTTTTGAAAAGAATTTTTCTTAACCTTATCCTTTAAGACACAAACTTCATTTTTCAAAACTTCATTTTCTTTTTACAAATTTTCATTTTCATTTGTAAGAATAGAAATCATCTTCTTAAGATGTCCATTTTTAATTCCCAATTTTCTGAATTCACAAAGTAAATCATTGAAAGCATCTTGTAATTCATTAAAAGTGAATTGGAAAGAATCAAATACCTCACTATCATCTTTATGAGCCATGAGACATAGGTTAGCCACTTCCTGTGGTTTAGTTTCTTCTTCGAAGCTTGATTCTTCATCATCACTCCATGTCATGGCTGCCATGGCCTTCTTCCCTTGATATTTTTTTTCTCTCTTTGTGAGCAGAGGACACTCTGCCTTCATATGGCCAGGCTTCCTGCATTCGTAGCATGTTATGTTAGATTCCTTGCTAGGTTCTCTCTTGGCTTCATGCTTCTTTCCACCTCTCCATTTCTTCTTTATGAATCTCCTAAATTTTTGAGTGATAAGAGAAATTTCATCTTCATTCTCTTCACTTGCTGATTCATCATCTTGACAGGTGGATTGGAATGCAACTACCCTTTTCTTCTTTTCTTCATCCTCTTGGGCATATTGCTTTTGTGTGAGCTCATGTGTCATTAGAGAGCCCAATAGTTCTTCCAATGGTAGGGTGTTGAGATCTTTTGCTTCTTGGATTGTTGTGACCTTGGCCTCCCAAGCCTTTGGCAAAGACCTTAGAATCTTCCTTACCTGTTCACTGTTAGGATACACCTTTCCGAGAGATTTTAAACCATTAATAATATCGGTGAACCTAGTAAACATTTTGGTGATGGATTCTTCAGGTTTCATTTTGAACAATTCATAATTATGTACCAATATATTGATTTTAGATTCTTTTACTTGATTGGTACCTTCATGTGTAACTTTTAATCTATCCCATATTTCCTTAACTGATTCACAAGTGAAAATATGATTAAATTCATTGGGATCAAGTGTACAATACAAAATATTCATAGCTTTAGCATTAGATTGTAGCATTTTCAAATCATCTTCATCCCACTCAGATTCTGGTTTAGGGATGTCAGTTCTATCCACTCTTGTTGTAGGTGTTTTGGGACCATTTACAATGAGTCTCCATAATTCATAGTCAACCGATTGGATATAGATTCTCATTCTATTTTTTCAATAATTATAATTGGTGCCATTGAATATAGGTGGTCTATTTATGGATTGACCCTCACCAAGAGACCTTTCGAAATTGGTTGCCATGGATCTGTTCCTAGGATGTTAAGCCTTAAAAATAGGAATACAGGCTCCGATACCAATTGTTGGCCCAAAAGGCAACCTAAGAGGGGGGTGAATTGGATTTTTCAAAAATTAATAGAAATTAAGATTAATTAAAATTAATCTAACCAATGTAACAGTGATCAATCAATATGCAATGCAATATAATCAGAAGAATGAAAGAAAACAGAGCATAAGGAAGAACACACAGATTTACCGATGTTCAACCACAAATCGTGGTCTACATCCTCACCCCAAGACCTTCTTGAAGTCTTCTTCCACTATGTAACCTCCAATTACAAATGGGCTACTGATTAACAAAGTGCTCAGCTCACTCTACAAGAACTTCCACCTGAGTTTTTCAATCACCAAGTGGTTTTGTTCAAGCTCCACTCAAACTTACAAGAGTTTTTTTCTTCCACAAGAGAACTTTCAAACTCTCACATACAGGTGTATAAAAGTATACAAGTAACTTGTCACGCCCAGATTTTTCGCACTCGAGGAATACACTCACAAGCGGAAAAAATACTGTACTCTCTCGTTAGAACTCATCCTCCTAGAAGAATGAATGCGACTATGTTTGAATTGAAAATCGATTTAAATAAAGAGCTTTTGGAAAACATTTGGAGTCGTCACCTAACTTGATTAAGGTGAGTTAGGTCACCTAAAAACTAAGCACAATTCGACAACTACACTTAGGGTTTTTGAAAACGATTTTTGAAAATACTACCTCTAGAGAGGGTTTTTAAGAAAATAGGTTTTTTGGCAACCTTTGAAAAACTTTTAAGCCCTTTTTGAAAATAAACTCCATTTTGGTCTTTGAAAACAGTGATCCTAGGTTCGGAGGTTGGTTACGTGTAGGAAAGACGCACTAAGCCATCACCCTACCCTGCCCTTGCGGTACCTACATGTCTATTTACCCTAGATTTACTTATGAGAGTCTTCAACTAACAAATGTTCAATTCTATTCACTTTGAAAAAGAATGTTTAAAAAGATATGATGCATGATATGCAAGTGCAAGAAAAGAAAGTTGGAAAATAGATTTGGAAAGAAATTGATTTGGAATAAAAAGAAATTTGGAAAAAGATAGATTTGAAATTGGAAACTTTTAGAAAATAGAGATTTGGAAATAGAAATTTGGAAAAGAAGAATTGAAAATAAATTGATTTGATTTGATTTGATAAGAGATTTGAAAAGAAAGTTTCAAAATTGAAATTGAAAAGAGATTTGAAAAGAGTTATGGAATTGGAAACTTGAAAAATGTTGTGACTGCACCCATGAGGGTTACCTACGTATCCTTTTTGAGGAATCAAGTCAGTCGTAGTTCGGACAAGAGTCCGATAGAAAATAGAAGGTTTGATTAGAAAAAGGAGTTTAATTCGAAAAAAGGAATTTGATTTGAACTTAAAAGATTGGAAATGGGAAATTGGAATTTGGAAAGATTGGACTTTGGAAGGGTTCGAATTAGGAAAGTTTCATTTTAGAAAAGTTTTGAATTATGAAAGTTTCAATTTAGGAAAGTTTTGGATTAAGAAAGTTTCATTTTAAGAAAGGTTTTGAAATAGGAAAGGTTTCATTTTAAGAAAGTATTGGAATTGGAAAGTTTTGAATTGAGAATGTTTTAAAATAGGGAAGTTTTGAAAGTAAGAAAGTTTTGAGTTTAGGAAGCTTTAGATTTGGAAAGATTTGAAGTTTTGAATTTGGAAAGTTGAAATTTGGAAAGGGATGAAATTAGGAAAGGGTTGAATTAGGAAAGATTGGGAAGCTTAATGTTTTAGAAAAGATTTGAAAGTTTTGGAAAACTTATGGTTTAGGAAGGTATGAGATTAGGAAAGAGTGAATTAGGAAAGGTTTAGATTAGGAAGGGTTGAGATTCCTATTTCCTAAATCGAAGGATTGGATTTTGTTTCTAAAAAAAGATGTTTTGATTTTGTTTCAAAAAACAGAGGATAGGATCTAGTTTCCTAAACGGGAGATTGGGTTTGGTTTCCTAAAGGGAAGATTGGACTTGGTTTCCTAAAGGAAAGATTGGATTTGACATGGATTTGGAAAGATGGAGTTTTGGAAATTCTAGTTTTGAGAAGACTATAGTTTTGACGTAGAAAATAGGTTTTAGAAATATATATAGTTTTGATGTAGAAAATAAGAGGTTTTGAGGTCAAAATAAGGGATTGGATATCATGCTTTTGGGAAGGAAAATTAGGATTTCCTAATTGTGGGTTCTAGGGTTTGACTTGGACACCAAGAAGAGAGCTTTTTGGGAAAGAAATCCTAGAGAGGAGTTTTTAGAAAGTGAACTTGAAAAGAGAGAGTTTTTGGAAGGGGATTTTTGAAAGGAGATTGTTGGAAAGAGTTTTTAGGAAAGAGATTTAGGGAGAGAGTTTTCTAGGAAGGAAACCTAGGGAGTGTTTTTAGAAAGTGAATTTTGAAGATAGTGTTTTGGAAAGGAGTTGAAAAGGAGTTTTTGAAAACAATTTCTGGAGGGAGCTTTTGAAAACAATTTTGAAAAGAAGATTGGAGAGAGTTTTTAGAAAGCTTGTTGAAAGAGAGGTTTTTAGAAGGAGAGATTTGAAAAGAGAGTTTTTAGAAAGTATATGAAATATCTCACTTTCCTAAAGCGATTCTAACCATAAGAAGATTAGAACCACTTTAAGATAGTGGTTTTGAAAACAACAATGGTTTTGAAAATATGGACCATATTAGCCACTTTAAATGTAACACTTTCCTAAAGCAACCCTAGCCATGAAAATGCTAGAATCACCTTAAGATTGTGATTTTGAAAACAAGTTTTGAAAAAGAAGATTTTGATGTAAGTTTCTGAAAACAAGTTTAATGCAAGCTTTTGAAAACAAGTTTAAAACAAAACTTTGGAGGAATGCAAGATCATGATATGCACAATGCACAGAGGGTCGTGAACATACAAGGTTAAAGGTTTCACCACATAATCAAGGGGGCTGAACTCACGTGGTCTCCGGTTAGACTAAAAGAGAGCCCCCGACACGGTGACTATCCAAAAGTCTAATCCTACACATGGACCGAGAATTCCTTTGTTTCAAGCATGCAAGAAGGGGGGGGGGGGGGGGGGGGGGGGGGGGGGGGGGGGGGAAGAAGATAGGGGATTAAAATAGAAGAAAACCCAAGTGGGTCAGGAGAGAGAAGAGAGGGGAAAGATGCATAAACTTAAAGAGAAAGCCTACCTTATGTCTTCTTTATTTTGCTTAGCTTTGCGCGCTTTGCTTTGCTTGTCTTGCTTCGGTCTTTGTCTTGATCTTCGTCTTCAATCTTCAAAAGCTTGTCTTCAATCTTCAAAGCTTCAAATTGCAGCACTTCAAGTCTTCAAAGAAAGGTTGGAGGCTAGTGTATGAGTGTATAGAAGTGTATGTGAGTGTATAGGAGGCTAAGGTTTGTGTATGGAGGCTAAGGTTTGGAACACCTAAGGAAACTAGGGTTTAAAGAGGCTACGAGCTCTGTATGTCGAATAATAGGGTTTTTAGACTGAGTTGGCGGACCTCCTTCACGCTGGAGGAGGCTCTGTATTTATAGAGAAGGGAATGACCTGGCGCCTGTTGCAGTGGCGCCAGGGCAAATTTCCTCTTGGCGCCACTACTAGTGGCGCCAGCCACTTGGGAAAGTTTGTAAGTCGGCAAGCAACGTATCTTGAGAAGATTTGGGCGCCTGTACTAGTGACTACCATGCAATTTTTAGCCTGGCTTCACTAGGAGTGACTCCGGAAAGCCCGGGAAGGACTTAAGGGATCGAAAATGGCCCGGAAGACCAGAAAAGGACAGGAACACTTAAAACAGTGTCCCGGAGGTAGTAGACTTGAAAAAGGGTGACAAAATTTGTCAAACGAATTGACCGAACCATTAGGGGCAAAATAGTCAATCAGGCCGGAAAGCTGCCGGGACGGACTCAGAACGTCCCGGAAGAAGACTCAAGATTTGGAAACATTATTTAGAATGTTCCCAAGAGGCTACCGGTTTGATACCCAGAGCCGGTGTGGTCGGAAAAGGCGATCGGCCCACCAAGGGCAAAACGGTCATTTTGCACCCGGTTTACCGGAAATGACTCAGAATGATCCGAAAAGATAAAGGAAGGTCGAGAATACTATAAAAAGCATTCTAGGGAGGTTACCGGTTTGATTCCCAGAGCCGGTGTGGTCCCCGGGGCGTTCGGATGTCTAGGGGCAAAATGGTCATCTTGACCGGAAAGTATCGAAATTGGCCCGAAACTGACTAGAAGGCACCTAATCATGCCGGATTGCTTTTAAGACAATCTTGGAAGGGTGGACTTACCATTCTGAGGACTTAGGTGTCTTCTCGAGAAACGTGCCGGAAAATGGCCCTAGGGGCAGTTTGGTTATTTTTCATCGAAGTGGACTAGTAGGTACTGGTGTTGACCTGGGTTTTGAGTGTTTCCGCCACTCTGACGGCGATCTCGTGACACATGGGTTTGTTGGCAATTCTCTATATCGACCTGCTTGTGAGTATTTCCGTTACTCTGACGGCTGCAATGTTTACGAGTACTTCCGCTACTCTGACGGTTCGCGATCATTCCCGAGACTGCCTAATCTCGGAAAGCTGCTAAAGGGACTTAGTGTCTGAGAAGTCAACTTTCTCGAAAGGCATGCCGAAATGGACATTTCTGCATTGGCGGGCTAGCAGGTGCCAAAGGTGGACCGTTCTACCATCTAAGGGACTTGGAAGGCTGACTTGGTAATTCCAAATCAGGCATGTCTTGCAAGGTTGATGAAATTTCTTCATCCATCTAGTCTTTATTGATTCTTTATATTGTAGAAGAATTCTTCACTTGAATTCCATGTAGAGATCAGACAATCATTGTGAGTCTTCTTCTCAAGCAACTTCAATCACATAAGCTGGAACTGAACTTTGTATACTTGATGAAGTTTTCTCTTGAGCATTTTCAACATCTTCAACAATCAGTTCATCTCTAACTGATCATTACATATTCTGATGAAGTCTTCTTATTTCTTGAGTGCAAATCAATCTTCATTGAGTCTATGCATACTTGATAGAGTTTTCTCTTAAGCATTTTCAACATCTTCAACAATCAATTCATTTGAACACCTTCAATCTCTTCGAATGTAGAACATTTGTTTGAAGTAGAGATAGGCATCACTCCTCTGTTTGGTTCATTGCATAGCTCTTGAATTTGTTGTGCATTCTCTTTGACATGTATTAGACTTAAGATTGAATTTTAAGTCTAAATTATGAACTTTATTAATATGCACACTAAGTAGAGTCATTAGTATAATAACACAAGATTTAGTTATCATCAAAATCAACATGAGAATCAACCTTGAGTCAACAAGGGTCAACCTTGAGTCAACATAGGGTACCTCGGAAAATGGTCCACTATGGAAATTCAATGAAATATCCAAGATACAGTCAATGCATTTGGTGAAGTGAAAGTGACAATACTTGAAGACTGTGAGGTAGTTCCAAGTACTTATCCTCATGATAACATCTTTGATAATTCTGACATGGTGATGGTGGCTGGACTACAGCCACACGAGCCATGTTAGCCCTATCTTGGAATTGTCAAGGAGTTAGACGACCCTTAAGAATTCGTGCTCTAAAAGAGACAATTGTAGCTTATCGCCCTTCCATCATTTTTCTGGTGGAAACAAAAAACAAATCTAATACAATGGAGGATATTTGGAGGTCTCTTAAGTATGAGGGTCGAACTTATGTAGACCCGGAAGGCAAGTCAGGAGGCCTAGCTCTCTGGTGGAAGTCTGATGTTAATATCCAAATTGAAGAGCAAAACAAAAATATCATTTATGTCCGTTGTTCCTCTTTAACTTCAAAACTGGTATAGGCCAAGTCCTTTATTTATGGGAGCCCTGTAACCGAAGGCAAGAAGGTTATTTGGAATGAGCTTAGAGACATTGCAATGATAGAAAATTTTCCATGGGCATGTATAGGTGAATTCAACGATGTGACAGATTATATAGAGAAAATGGGTGGCAAACCTCCCAAATCTTTTAGAATTGTGGCTTTCAACAATATGCTATATGACTGTGGGCTAGTGGACCTTGAATTTAAAGGAGAAGAGTTCACATGGAAGCAAAAGAAGAACAGTCAAATCACTGTCAAGGAACATCTAAACAAAGCATATGCCAATACTAGCTAGAGGTGTTTATTCCCTCAAGCTTTGGTGTACCATGAAACTATCATAAGATCTGACCACTATCCCATAATCCTTAACACTTCTCATCCTACTATCAAGAGTAGAACACCTTTCAAATTTGAATCAATGTGGATTACTGAAGTTGAGTATGAAGATGTTGTTAATAACCACTGGAATATCACAGAATGGGGATCTGACCAATTCAAGCTTACCAAAAAATTAAGGAATTGTCAAATAGGCTTGAAACAATGGCACATAAAGCACTTTAGAGATGTCAAAACCCAAATTGCAGAGACTCTTGCACGGATCAATACACTACAGATTAATTATGAAACCCAAGAATCTTTGGTAGCGGAAGACTGCTTGGTGGATAACCTTAATAAGCTTTGGGAGAAAGAGGAAATGTACTCACAACAAAGGTCTTGCATACAATACTTGAAATTCGAGGATCGATACACTTATTTTTTCCACCTTACTACTACACAAGAAGACAGAGACATCAAGTTACCAAGGTTAAGGACCTCTCAAGTGTGTAGAAGACAGAACCAAATGACACAGATCATATAATCTTAGGTCATTTCAAACAGCTTTTTAGTCTTGAAGACCCAAGAGACCTCTTTGAGTTCTAAATCTCATAGATGTTAAAGTAATGATGGAAATGAACAATTCCTTTTGTAGCCAAGTTTTATACCTTGAGATAAAGGAAGCCAATTTTTAGCTGGGTCCTCTAAAGGCCCCAGGACCAGATGGCTTCCCAGGGCTATTTTACCAAAAGTACTGGAATTATATCAAAAAAATCTCTGTCAAGTAGTTAAGGTTTTCTTCTGCAACGATTATCTTCTTAAAGAGCTCAATCATACTAACCTAATCCTTATTCCTAAGACTCAGCATCCAGAATCGATGGGGCAATACCAACCTATAAGCCTCTGCAACTTCTGCTACAAGATCATCTCTAAAGTAATATCAAATTGCCTCAAGCCTTTTATGAACATTATTATTTCTTAAGAGCAAGCTACCTTTGTTGTAGGAAGACAAATCCGAGACAATATCATTGTAACACATGAAACCTTTCATTCTTGAAACACAAAAAGCATGGGGAAAATGCTGCTATGGCCATAAAACTGGATCTGAATAAAGCATATGACAGAGTCAGCTAGGCTTTTTTGGAGGCTACCATAAAGAAAATGGAGTTTGCTAGTCAGATGATTGGGTGGATTATGTAATGTGTGACTTCTGTCCGATACACGGTGGTAACAAATGGGGAAAATATTGGTGAAGTTTATCCCCACAAAGGTCTTCAACAGGGTGATCCACTATCCCCTATCTTTTCCTCTTGATATCAGAAGCACTATTAGCTCTTATTCGCAATCCAATCCTATCCAGTGAGATGTCTGGTATTAAAATTCAAAAACATTGTCCTATATTGTCTCACTTATTATTCACTAATGACTCTATGATCTTCATGAAAGCTAATAAGGAAGAATGTGGTCACTTTAAAGAGATTATGAACTCTTTCTGTAATGCCTCAGGACAAAGTATAAATTTCCAGAAATCGAAAATCTTCTTCTCCGTAAATACTACCCCCGAGACTAAAAATCATATTTTACAGGCTTTGGGTATGAAAGAGATGGACCTAAAGACCAAATACCTTAGTCTTCCAACTCTATGGGGCCGTTTGAAAACAGAAGCAATGGCTTTTCTCAGAGACAAACTGTTTAGCAAGGTTCAAGGGTGGAAGCAAAAATGTTTATCTCAGGCAGGAAGAGAAATTCTTATCAAGACAGTTGCTCAAACTATTCCTATATACGCTATAATGTGTTTGAAGATTCCAATCTCTCTCTACAAACGGTTTAACTCGCTGCTTAGCCATTTTTTGTGGGGGGAAGATGATGAAGGAGGCAGCAAGATTCACTGGAAAAGTTGGGATTCTATCACAGCTCCTAAAGGAAAAGGAGGTATGAGATGCAAAAATTTATCATGCTTCAACAAAGTTTTTTTGGCCAAGTAGTTTTGGAGGCTAATCCACAATCCTAAAAAGCTATGGGTGAAGATGCTCAAAGGGATTTATTTTCATTCAACCAGGCTATGAATGCCAAGAAAGGTGCTTCACCTTCATAGATATGGTCAAGCTTGATTGAGGGAGGGGATTTACTAAAGAAAAGGGGTCAGATGAAATATTGCCTCAGGTTCTTAGGTTCGAAAATGGGAAGATGGATGGATCCCTAGCATTACAAATTTTAGTGTAGCCTCTCCAAAGCCTTCTAATTGCCAGTTTTTCTAGGTCAAAAATCTCATCCACCCTGTTCATAAGGCATGGGATGAAAGTATTATGCGACATGTGTTCCCGGATGAGGAGGTAAATGCCATTATGAGAATACCAATCAAAATTACTCGTAAAAATAATTCTTTTGTGTGGGATGAAACCCCATCAGGCCACTATACTATTAAATCTGGCTATTCCATAGACTAGGCCGATCTCTAATCAAAGAAGAACCAACCTAGCTTCTCCCGGCAAGACTCTGAAGGTTTGTGGAAGAAAATTTGGCACTTAAATGTGCTTCCAAAGGTGAAACGTTTTATTTGGAGAGTAGTCCAAAATGCTCTGGCTACCGAAGCAAATTTGTGTCAGCGTAAATGCTCCGAAGACCTTATATGTCCCATTTGCAATAAGGAAGAGGAATCAGTGGAACATATGCTTTTTAGGTGTAGGTAGACTCACTTGGTGTGGTTTGGTTGTGGTCTATCCTATAAAGTCAATCAAGAATTAATTGAAGCTGCTATCGATTGGTTCCAGGCTATCTTGTTGGATCCATCTTTTGATACAAAATCTTTAGCTCTAATAGCTCAAACCTGTTGGACCATATGGAAAACTCGCAATGATTCTGTTTTCAATGGTACTCTAGTAGATCCCAAAGTAGTCATTCATAAGGCCAAGGCATCTACTCAAGACTTCATCAAAGCGATATTTTCTCCTCCCTTTCAGCATAATCCAGTTGGCCAGGAAGGTTCTTCTTCGTCTTGGATTGCTCCCCCAGATATAGCCATTAAGTTCAATAGCGATCGAGCTTATTTCCAAGACAGCAAGATGTGCGCTTTTGCGTGGTAGCCAGAAATTCAAGGGGTATAGCTATTAAAGTAAAATTTGGGTGAATTCGAGTTTCGTTAGCCTTAGCAACTGAAGGTTGGGCCATTAGAGTAGCTTGCTCCATGGCTAGAGACTTGACTTTGAGTCAGTCATTTTTTAGACGAATTCAGCCAATGTTGTGAACATTTTGAATTCGCCATCAACTCTTGGAAGATAGGAGATTCAACTTATAGTTCAGGATGTTTTAGAGCTTGCTAATCAAGCTTCGTGGTCTTTCAAATGGTGTAGTCGATAGGCCAACTATTGTGCTCATTGGTTGGCATCGCAAGCCATACAAGGAACAATCCTCTATCTCTTGGTTTCCTTTCCAGTTCAATTTTGTAATCTGCACCCAATAGATCTATGTAGTTCTTGAGCTTTTGTGCTTTATTTTACTTTTCAAAAAAAAAGAGTCGAGTCAAATAGTGGGTTGTTTAAACTTGGTTTGAAAACCTTAATGAATTTAAAAACCTATTCAAGCTTGATTTGTTTAACTTCGAACCGAGCTCAAATAAACTTTAATTGAGTCGATCACGAGTCGAGATCGAGTAGCTTGAATTTTTTAATATATATAAGCTTATCGAACTGAGTTAAAAAATTTAACAAATTTTAAAATGTATTTAAACTTTAAACTTAATTTACGAGTTTTTAGTAAATCGAATACGAATAGAGCTTGAATAAGTGAATTTGTTTTACCGGCAGACTGAAATCTACAAATCATGACGGCTTGAACAAACAAGTGCCACCCGACCCAACCATTAACCGTAGAGATTCTTCTCCAACAAAACAAGGACACTTTGGTCAGAAAATTTAAACAACGTGTACCGGTACTTGCGCGGGAAGTTCCCCAGACCGTTCCTCGAAAACCGTCCGACCCACGCGTTCCCTCCACCTTCCGCCACGTGCGCTTCGTTTGTCTTCTTCGACATCTCCATCACCATCAGCCCTCTCTCCAGGAAGTTCAAACCAGAGCACAACAATGGCGTCCCAAAACTCTAATCGAACCCCCATGTACCCAGAGGTGATCCAATCAAACCCAGACAATTCATCTCCACTTCTCTCAGACCCTAACAAATCATCGTCGTCTCAGTCCTCACTCTACCCGGAAATCGACATGAAAGACATCGTCGAGAACCTGTTTCCAGACAATGACGAAACTGCCCACAACCCCACCCGTAATGCCCCCTCCGCCCCTCCAGAGTCGGTCGAAGAGGTCCTCCTCACCGTCCCCGGCGCAATCCTCCACTTGATAGACAAGCACTACAGTGTCGAGCTTGCGTCCGGCGATTTATCTATCATTCGCCTCCGCCAGGGAGACAATGTCGTAGCCGTCCTCGCCCGCGTCGCCGATGAGATCCAGTGGCCGCTGGCCAAGGACGAGGCGGCGGTTAAGCTCGACGAATCGCATTACTTCTTCTCGCTCAACGCTCCGAAAGAGGACGGATCGGACTCCAGCGACGACGAGGCCGGCGGGAAGGGATCGGCGAGTGATTCGGAAAGTATGTTGAATTACGGGCTGACGATTGCGTCGAAGGGGCAAGAGAGTTTGTTGACGGAGTTAGACAAAGTTTTGGAGCATTACAGTAGTTTTTCGGTACAGAAGTTGTCGGAGAAGGGGAAGAAGTCGGAGGTGCTGGACGGAACGTTAGCGAAGGAGATTTCGCCGGCGGATTTGAAGTCGGAGAAGAAGAAGGAATTGATGGAGGAGCAGTGCGCCGCATACTGGACGACTTTGGCGCCGAATGTGGAAGATTATAGTGGCATTGCGGCGAAGTTGATTGCGGCAGGGTCGGGGCAGCTGATCAAGGGGATTTTGTGGTGCGGTGATGTGACTGTTGATAGATTGAAATGTGGCAATGAGGTTATGAAGAAGAAGATGAAACCCTGTTCGAAATCAGAGATCAGTCCTGAAACCTTGAAAAGGATCAAAAGGTTTGTTTCTTGCTGCTGCTTATGTTGCCGGTTTCGTTTGTATCTCCATTGAAGCTTTCATAGCTTTTCGTTTTCTGAATTTATTAGAAATGTGGATTGTTTTCTACACAATTTTCTGTTTGTCAAGGTCTTCTTTGTGATTTTGTACATTTTTAATTTTGGTTTTCCATTACATGTGAAGAACTAATTAATCATCAGAAGGGAATTGTGAATGTCGAATTGGGGAATGGATGGTAATATCTAAATTTTGAACGAACATTTCTAATCTTTGAGGTTTCTGTATAATTGTAGGGTTAGGAAGGTGACAAAAATGACAGAGAAAGTAGCAACTGGGGTCCTTTCAGGGGTTGTGAAGGTTACAGGATTCTTCACCAGTTCAGTTGCAAACTCAAAACCGGGCAAGAAGTTCTTTGGCCTCCTGCCAGGGGAAATTGTTCTTGCTTCCCTGGACGGATTTAGTATGTGGATCTCTCTCTCTCTCTCTCTCTCTCTGTTCTTTTCAAGTTTTATACGTGCATTTGAAGTGGCTAGGTATATGAAATTTTTCAGCGGACCTGCTGTCTGCTATTGAGTCTGCTGCTCAATGTTTTGAAATTTGTATGTATTTGCATCTATTTTGGATTTGTTCACTTCAATTTGTATTCCAATTCTTGTTTCAAGTGTACCCCCACTTTTGTCTATTTTCGTTTCACTGCCACCTTGACTGCCATTTGTATTGCTTGAGGAATAAATATCAATTATTCCTATGAATGTGAACTATAAGCAGTCTGTGCATTTAATTTGTTTTTGTGGTATTCGATGATGTACTCTTCGATGTGGAGCTAGATATTAGGTTCAAGGTGGATTTGAACCATTAAGCAGGTTGAAAATGGAATTGGAGTTTTTGGATCTCTGAAGGCCATTGTATTGTGTTATTTTGTTCCTCCCTAGGGATTAACTTTGGAATTGATGGTTGGGTAGTACCTTTTTGGTCCATAACCTAAATGATGATGATTGGGTAATTACCTTTTTGTGGGTCATGAACTTTTAAATAGGCTGAGAGAACTTGCTTTTATTGAGATCTCTGTACAAATTTCCTTTATTCATTTTAGAAGGGAGACTCCAAGGCTTTGTTTGGAATTTGGAAGTGGGAAGGGAAAATGACGAGAACACAAAGCGAGAAGGAAAACCTTTTTTCCTTTGTGTTACTATTCTCCCTTGTACTTTCAGAAATCGTTCAAATTTTTTTTGAGTTTTTTTATTTTTTGTGAAATGATAAGAAGTTGTGAAAAAGAGTAATATAAAACCAAAATCTCTCACACACTTCTATCCTATTTTCTGTCTCCCATTGTTTTCTGTGATGACCGCACAACGAACAATAATTTGCTTTGCATTCCCCCCTTTGTCCTCACCAAATCTATGAACCAACAAGAGCACGAGGCATTCCATAGATGTCAAATGTTGCGCATCTATGCTCCCTTGCACCTTGTGGTCTTTTCTTTTTGCATGAATATATCTGTCTTGGGATCCCTTCTAATTCTCAGACTCACTATGCAACAGAAGACAAGTGAATCTTCACTATCTTCCTCATCTTAGGCTATTTATATTAATTGTAAACATAATGCAAAAGAGGTAGCTGGTCTAACAGACTGGGGATTGTCAAATTGGTTGTTCACTTCAGCGGTTAGTGGAGCATTCGCTTTATGCTTTTCTTGGTGTCTCAGTTCCCTTGAGGATACGAAATGCATATACAATACTGGTTTATACTACTAATTGACTGAAATTGGCTGCCCAGATAAAAGATAAATTCAAGAAATTGACATTGAATTGATTGAACTATTTGCATTTTGAGCAGCAAATGATAACCCAGACAAGAATGTCCACAGTGGCATGACATACTGTCAGTTGGTTCAGTCATGCCCCAAAATGATGAATATAAACTTTGTCATCATATGAAGTTTAAATGGTAGAAGACATATATGTCTTGGAGACGCATAGGGTCTACTATTTTCTTTTGGTACCGTAATACCATGGGGGCTTGTCTTTCCTTTCTGTAGCTAAGAAATTTCAGGAAATAACTTCAGGTTGCCAATTCCATTTTGCAGGGTTGAATGTTTCAATACCACATATCAATTTTTTCGCGTTGCCCATTTTTCCTAATTGCATTCTACTTGGTGGCTTTTGCATCATCATTCATTTTTTTTAATACGGAGCTTGTTTTCTAGTTCACAATTTTTCGACTTGTATCTTTGTGAGTAGGCAAGATCTGCGATGCTGTTGAAGTAGCTGGAAAGAATGTGATGGCAACCTCATCAACTGTGACAACTGGACTTGTCTCTCAAAGGTAATCTTCATACATCTCCACTTTGGTGATGCTTTTTTTTTTTTTTTTTTTTTCACAAAAACGACCCATATCAGAAAGTTTGCCTAATTTACATTTAACACATACAAGGGTAATTACGTAATACCTACAACTAAACTGTTTATTCAGATTCTGTAACCTCCCACTACTAAGTTAGTGGTATAGAGAATGATTAGGTATAGTGTAGCGCACACACATAGTGCGTGCCCCCCTTCTAGTGTTAAATATACATATCCATGAGTAACTCAATGGAGAAAAATTAGAAAGAAGGGGGGGAAAGGGAAATAGAACAATGATCTGCTTACTTCAGCTTCATGTCTTCACTTTGTAGATTGAATTAATGCAGAATCCATTTGTTGGAGAATGAAAATAAAAATATACTATCTTACTGTGGCCTTGGAAGAGTAATCTAGATAGACATATATAGCAGTGTCAGTGCTGATAGAAATATAGTCCTAGCTAGGGGTGTTGGTGTCCTATCTCCATAAATAAATGGCATTGTAAGATACAGCTCCTTGCTACTTGTTAATGCAGAATTACGAAAATACGAAATTATTCTATTGTCATATGGAAAATATGAATTTTGAGGATCACATTATATCCTGATGCAGATATGGGGAAGAGGCAGCTAAGGCAACTACTGAAGGACTTGATGCTGCAGGGCATGCTGTCGGGACGGCCTGGGCTGTTTTCAAAATTCGACAGGCTCTCAACCCAAAAAGTGTGATAAAACCTACCAACTTGGCCAAGACTGCTGCTAAAACGGCTGCTGAGATGAGAGCCAAGGGTTCCAAGTAATTAGATTAGCCTTGTTGATTTGGTTTAACTTCTGAAGTAGAGATGTCAATCGACTTTTGAACCCCACTTTTTTTTGCCTCCCTTCCATGTTATCCAATTTCTGTAGACGTAGCTGACTATAGGTGAAAATGTTGGTTGGCAACTGATTTTTTTATTTCATTAATTTTTTTTAATTTATTTATCGATGTGTTGTAAGCTAATCAGTTATACAGTGAGTGCTTCGACATCATATGGAAATTGAATATTGTGTCAACTGCTCCAAAAAAGACAAATATTGTCTAAAGATTTTGCACTACTATTCTACTTACCAAAAGGAAAATGAACTCATTATTTAATTGGGATGCTAAAACGAAAATGAAAAGGAGAAAAAGCTTTTTGCTGAAAGGAGGGATGCAATTGTCTTTGATTCAACTTGAGAAGGCTTCATATAGAAGCATAGAGCAGTGATTTCTTGAAGAGAAAGATTGGTATCAGCTTTTATTGAGGGGCTTGGAAGCCAATATAGTAGATGAGCAGCCACTGGTCTTGAGGTCTCCAAACCAAGAACTGGATTCTTCGCCTTTATGCTCTGAGCTAACCATGTAATCAATATAGCTCATAGAAAGAAAGAAAGAGAAAGCTATGTCTCTGCTTTTGCTTAGCCTTTAATTTGGTTCTAACATTGTAATTCAGAATCACCTTCAGATTGCTTGGCTTGGCTTCGCTTTAATTTGGTTCTGCTTAATTTGTGGATATTCATGGTGTCTCTCCACTGTTATTTTATATTTTTTAGGTATGTTATCAGGATTGGAGGGCGGGCAGCACCTCTTGCCTCCTGGGTTTATCTATAAGGATAACTGAGGGGTTTGATATTTGCTGTGATTGTGACAGCTTTGAAGCATGCTGTTTCATCCTCAAATAAGTCTCCTCTATTTGGCTCAAAAGGAGCCAGAAAATGATAGATTATGATCAGTGAATCTAGGTGTTCAATATGTGCCTTGAGATTTTGTGGGTGTCATTTATCAACTACTTTTTTTCATTGTTTGGGTACAGTCATTTATCAACTACGTTTTTTTTTATTGTTTGGGTACAGTCATTTAAGTTGGTAAACATCATTTTCTTCTGAGTTCACTCTTTTAACTCTTTCCTCAACTTGTTTTGATCAGTATACACCTTTGTTATTTTAATAATCCATCAACACGCATCATCTTCTTGACAAAAGATCATTCTGGTCCTTTGTTTCACTCACTTTAATTGACCACGTTTATTCGCGGTTGGATATGAAATAAGGGATAAGGAATTCTAGAAATCACAAATATGACGAAGTGTACTGTACAAGTAAAAAATTTATATAACATGATGTGTCTTGATGAAAGTTTTTTATTTCAAAACAAATAACTATCATAATGACTTTTAATTACAAAACAGTCACTGTTACGTCAATTTGTATGTAATTTTTGTATGAATTTTTTTGTAAAAATATTTTTGTATGAATTTTTTTGTAAAAATATTATTTTCCTTTTATAATTTGGTCTTCAATTTTGAAATTTTCAATTATTTATCTCACACCCTTTTCAGGAGATTATGTAATTCAGTGTACAAGCGAGGATAAAAGGTTATATCTCCGACTCGTTTAAATCCCAATTCCCTTTTGCTTAACTAAAGGCGACATAAAACCAAACACAGGATTATTGGTCAATATTGTAAAAAAAACAGATTTTTGCCATCACTTTAATGGTTGAATTTTGATCTAACAGCACCTTGCCTATAACATTACTCCATTGCCACCTACTGCCCAGCAGCTCTGGGCAAATGGTAGACCATGTTGAATGGAGAGAGGTCTTATGGGGAACCTACTGAATGATGGACCCTAGCTAGCCAGCCCTCGCCAATAGCCAGGACAAACCACGTACGTTCCTGGATAAGTCTTAGTGGCATCCATGGGTCATTTAGTACTACTACGTGTGTATAACATTTCTCTCTGTATTATATCATATATATATAGAGAGAGAGAGAGAGGGGGCATGCACCAACATATGGGATATGTATGTATATGGAATGTGATGTCTTTGTTCCTCTCTTTTAATTTGCACCACTAGTTCTCAAATGGCCACAGACTTTTAAACTCCCCCTTATTCAACGAATCAAATGCTCCTCTAGTGTCATGACCTTCTACCTTTAACATATTACATATACATATTATATATATATATATATATATAGAATCCTAGTCATGACACTGACCAACTTTTTTCTTTCGTTTATACAGGAAACTGCGGTTTCTGAAATGAAATGCATAAAATTCACAAAAACAGCCTCTCCTTTTTCTTTATTTTTAGTTTAGCGGGCACCTTGACTGTGTATATATATGATCTAACCCTCTCCACCTGCTCTGTAAGTTACAGAAATGATGTCTCCAAATATAAAAAAATGACTGAAAATGACAAATTAAAGACACAACTGATGTGATTTCTTGTTAATGTTATCCTTTTAGGCCAGCAATTGGGATGTGGAACAGTGAGGACACTGATTTGTGTGCTGGATTAAAGGTAAACCAGTACCTCAGCAATAGGCTTTAGTGGGTGTTAAGTAAGCCACAAGCAACCTCATGGATGTGTGAGGTGGAGTCACTAATGCAATGTTCTAGAGGCTCAACCACACAAAGTCAAGATACATAATGCACGCCCATACCTTTGGTTTAAGATTAATTACAGCCGCCTTGGCCATAATCTCCAACAAGATTAGAGAGAGAGAGAGAGAGAGAGAGAGAGAGAGAGAGAGAGAGAGAGAGAGAGAGAGAGAAAGAGAGAGGGATTATTCCCACTTTCTGTTTCTCCATCCTTTCCCTGTTGCTTTTTCATCCTCACGCGTTTTTGTTGTCTTTGTGATTGTAAATTAGAATTTGATGTGCAATTTGAAAACTTTGAAATGCATTGGAGGTACAAGGGGAAGTTAAAAGGCTGTTTTGCCTATTAAACTCATGCATCACTTAGACATATATGGATTTGTAATAAATTTATGCTCCCCAAACAATTCTTTTTTTCCGTGTTAAACTCATGCATCACTTCAACGTATATGGATTTTTTTATTAGACATATATATATATATATATATTTTTTTTTTGGAAATCTCATTTTGGAGCAGCTTAGATAATTAGAAATCCCCTACAAGTGGATAAAATTTTGATCATTTGAAATTATAGGATTTTTCCCTTCCTTTTTTTTCTTTTTCTTTTCTCTCTATAATATTCGAACTCTTTGATTACCCTGTGATTTTCATTACTCTGAGTGAAAATATGTGATTACTATGGGAATCACAATCTTGAAACTCATGGCTTGTGTTACTTGGAAGAAAAAATTGTATGATTCTTACTTTGTGGTGCATTACCTCCTGTTTGGAATCAGCAGGACCAATTCTCAATAAGTTATTCCATTGTCAGAAGTCCACAAACCGAAAGAACATTGACGCGACTTCATATTCTATCCAAACCATCAGTGGCATAGCTCCTCCATGGTCTAACTGAGGATCCTAGGTCTTGGATCTTCAACCAACAACATAAGTGCTGTCTCCACAAGCAATCTTCATTTTTCACCCACGATTCTTAAAATTTCCACCTATAATATAACGGTCGAATTTGTCAAAGGCAATTGAAAAAGGGAGGGAGATATGGATGAGGAATAAGTAAATATCACTAACACCTCCCCACTTTAGAAAGCTACAAGTAAATGTGCCTCTAAAAGGTGGAAAGTGACATTAGTAGTAGAAATATTAAACACCTCTCTCTCTCTCTCTCTCTCTCTCTCTCTCTCTCTCTCTCGATTAAAATGGCAAAGAAAGTGGACGGAAGCCCTCTGTAAGCCCTGAATCTTCACCAGCTCTAACCACACCAATGGCATCACTGCTGAGAGGGGTCTTCAAGAGAATTTCTGGTTTTGTCAATTCTTGGGAAAGGAACCAATCTCCTCCAGGGCAGAGAACTTTTCATAGAGATGTTGAACAAGAAGAGTTCCAGTATGCAAGTAGCCATTGTCTCTCATCCTACTACAGTGTCTTTGTAGTTCGCCTCGCCATCATGGTTTGTAAATTTTTTCTCTGCACTACTCTATTAAACAAGCTAGTACAGTTGTGTATTGTTCGATTAAAATCCTGTCTTGGTTTTGCACATATGAAATAGACACCATTTATGTAGATTTACGATACTTGTCAATGGATTCATGCAGGTGATGCTAGCAATTTTGATAGGAATGCTGACCTTGCTGACATGGCATTTTACAAGGGTCTACACAGCAAAATCACTGGAAAATTTAGCATATGGTCTCCGGTATGAACTTCTGCAGCGCCCCATATTACGAATGTGGAACATCTTGAATTCCACAGTTGAAATTACTACAGCTCAAGTTAAATTGTCCGAGTCTGTCATCAGACGGTACAGCAAGCCTGTTAATCAAGCACAACAAGTGGAGGTCATTCTCAATGCTGTAAATTATGTTGAGGACTATGTCCTTTTTTCTTTTCATGAAGTAGCTAATTTTTTGTTTGTTTGTTTTTGTTACTCTTACCAGCTCTATGAAGTGATGAGGGATGTGACATGGGCACTGTTTTCAAGTCGTAAGGCTCTTAACGCGATAACTATAAATTACAGGAATGGATTTGTCCAGGCTTTCCACAGAGATCACAGGAGTAACAACACATTCTATATCTACTCTGATCTTGTAAACTATTCAATCAGCGGCTCTTATGACATGAACATGCTGTCATCTCGCCAAGGGTGGAGTGACCAATCCATACACAGTAACATCTCTGCTATATGGTACCGAGAACCACTTGATCCTGTCAGTGGCGAAAAGATAGGGAAATCAAGGCCAATCCCTCCAGATGATCTAATCAACATTGCAGGCCTTTCACAAGTGCCTGATGGTGCAGCTTCATGGCATGTAGCAGTGAGCAAATTTTCTGATTCACCATTGCTTTCAGCAGCATTGCCTGTTTGGGATGCTTCCAAGGAAAGTATTGTGGCAGTTGTGGGGGTTACTACTGCGCTTTACAGCGTAGGCCAGCTGATGAGAGAACTTGTTGAATTCCACAGTGGACACATTTACTTGACCTCTCAAGAAGGCTGGTTGCTTGCCACTTCCACAAATGCTCCTTTGTTGATGAATTCAACAACAGGGCCCAAGCTTATGATGCCTATCGATTCTGAGGATCGTGTGATACAACTGGGAGCTGAGTGGTTAAATAGGGCCTATGGCAACAAGTTTCCCCCAAGTCATGAGGTTCATGTAGAGAATGCCAGGCTTGGACACCAGCTATATTACATTGATTCGTTTTTCCTCAAATTAAAGAGGCTTCCAATGGTAAGGTCTTTTTTCCTTTTATGTCTCCTATCTTACATTGATATCTCAGTTCTTATCAGAAAGCCTAAAAGATTCGACGGTGCTACCTTTTCTTGTTTGTTTAGCTTATATTGATGTTATAAGTTTTAACGAGCAATGCTTTTACAGGTAGGGGTCATCATTATTCCAAGGAAATACATAATGGGGAAGGTAGATGAGAGAGCCTTTAAAACTTTGGTTATACTGATATCCGCGTCGCTGTGTATCCTAGTCATTGGATGTGTTTGCATTTTCATATTGACAAATGGGGTGTCGAAGGAAATGAAACTAAGAGCAGAGTTGATATGCCAATTGGATGCAAGGAGAAAGGCAGAGGCATCAAGCAACTACAAAAGCCAGTTTTTAGCAAACATGAGGTGAGTATCATTTTCAACTTTGCTGTTTTTTCGACAAATAGGAGTTGGAATGGAAACTGGAGATATTAATTGCTGAAGATTTTATCCAGAAAATGGTTATTTTCTGTCTCCTGCAGACTAAAAGTGAATTTATCTGCACTTGTTTCCCTTTTTTTTTCCATATTATGTTTTGTCTTAACCAACTCTCGTGTCATGCACAGGGGTTTCTCTAAGCCTTACACCATGTTTTTACCAAATTTAAGCCAACAAATTAATGTGTGAAACCATTTGAAATTTTACAATATGCTTTTTACTGCATAGTATACATTAATGTATCTTTATGATGGTAAAAGTTGCTTGTGTGTGTGTGACAGTCATGAATTGCGAACACCTATGGCTGCAGTGATTGGACTGCTGGACATCCTTATGTGTGATGATTGTCTCACAAATGAGCAATTCGCAACCATTACCCAAATTCGTAAATGCTCAACTGCGTTACTTCGGCTTCTCAACAACATTTTGGATCTCAGTAAGGTGAGAAACAAAGAGAACTCCTCTAGTCTTATAAACATGTACCAGAAAAAAACTAATCAAGTAATTTTAAGTCATAATAGGTTTAATGCTTGATTTACATCTTACAGAACCTTCAATCATTAACCAGGAGCTAAAATTTTTTTTTTTCTTTGTGGACTGCAGAAGTTCAATAGCTCAGCAACCTAGAATTTATTAGCAATTTTGAGGATTACTTTTGATTTTTTTTACCTTATTCTTCACATAAACTTAGTTTCTACGAGGAGTTTCAATTTTGAAATTAATTTTCATTAACAATAACAATAGCAGCAGAATGACCAAGAACCTAATGACCAAATTTTTTTGAGAATACTGAAGTGCCCATTAAAAAATCATATTCATAACATCCTTTGAAAACATTATGTAGGTTGAATCCGGAAAACTGGTGTTGGAAGAAGCTGAGTTTGACTTGGGACGAGAACTTGAAGGGCTGGTTGATATGTTCTCTGTGCAGCGGATTAGCCACAATGTGGAGACTGTTCTAGATCTCTCTGGTATGACCATAATCTTCATCGCATAAAGGTCTCCCATCATAGTTCTTACAGCTAATGAAAAAGAATTTAAGTTAATTGTCAAATTCTATTTTTAGTCTCTACTTATGAGTTTCTGACAAACATTATTCCTCTCTTTTTTTTTTAAAGATGATATGCCAAGATTAGTTCAAGGAGACTCTGCGAGAGTTGTTCAAATATTTGCAAACCTTATTAGCAATTCAATCAAGTTCACAACATGTAAGTGCAACTAACGCATTGTTAAAGAATGTTACTGATTAATATCCTGAATCATCCCAAGTCTTCCAATAACAAAAGTTAAAAATTTATAAGAGAATCAATTTTCTTTCGAAAGTCTAGTTATTAATATTTCTGAGTGGCTTACAGCTGGCTACATTGTTCTGCGAGGATGGTGTGAGAATCCAAACACCTCAAGCACCACCAGGAACTTTCCCCTCAATCCAAAGGAATCAAGGGGTACACATAAAATGATTTTGAAGCAACAAGTAAACCACGCGAAGAGATCCTGCAAGAAAGAGAACAAAGTGATTCTTTGGTTTGAAGTTGATGACACTGGCTGTGGTATGAACCTCACAGACCCGTTAGAGCTATGTAATAAACTCTTAACTAGCTACAACATAATCCATTCAATTTCTGAATCTTGATTCCACCTATATATATTTTTTCTTCTTATTGTAGGAATTGATCCAAGCAAATGGGAGTCTGTTTTTGAAAGCTTTGAGCAAGCTGATCCTTCAACAACTCGCACGTAAGCAGATTTATTAAAGTTTTACATCCTCCAGTGGTAAAATTTGTTAATTCAAAGTGTAGTCTATTGTGCTGTTACAATTGTGGTTGATGTGGTATAATAAACTCAGGGATGTATATGATTGAATTTCTTAAAAGTTTTTTCCATTGTCAGGCATGGTGGCACTGGTCTTGGCCTATGCATTGTGCGAACATTGGTGAGTAAAATCATTTTTCCAACTATAAAATTTTATCATCATCATGAAAACAGGAATACTAGTAGTAGAATAAAACAAAATCTCAATCAGGTTGCAGGCACACCTTGCAAATGGGCCTACAGATTGGTCAGAACTCCATGGATGAAATTCACAAACCAGAAAAAATTTGTCATGATTGGATTACCCTAGTTTGTGAAGGCGTAGGTGATACGTCATGTTATTAAATATTTGGTGCAAAATTTCCATACATTGATACACATCACAAGCAGCTTGGATGCATGTCAAATGAGGGTTAATGCATAATTCATCTTATTTGAACTGCAATTAGTGCATCAAGACAACTCATTCTGGATCTTGTTCTATCTTGTGATGGGAGGTGCTAACAGGTGAACAAGATGGGTGGAGAAATCAAAGTGGTAAAGAAGAATGGCCCGGGGACTCTAATGCAATTATACTTGCTTCTCAATACACCAGCAGATACTGCAGGACAGCCTTGTCAACTAAAATTTACTGAACATAGCTTGATGGTGAGTAAATTTTACTGAACAGATATTTGATTTGAACTCTCTCTATGAAAGATTTTGACAGCAATGATTCATATGTTCAAAATTGGAATGCAGGTCTTACTTGCACTCAATGGCAGAATGGTTAGATTAAATATGTCCCAATGGTTACAGAAAAATGAAGTGTTCACCTGGGAAGCATCCGAATGGAATGAGCTGACGCAAACTCTTCAGGAACTCTTTCAAGCCAAAAGCTATGCACAGTGTTCACCTAGAGAATGTTCAAAAGCTGAAGCATTGAATATAAAGGAAGCAAAGGATTCAGTTTTCGTCATAGTAGTTGACATTGGCTTACTTGACTTGAACACAGACATATGGAGGGAACAACTAAATTTCCTTGACAAATACTGCGGGAAAGCAATGTTCGCTTGGATACTAAACCATGACACCTCCAATACCGTTAAGATGGAGCTTAGATGTAAAGGGCATCTATTGATGGTTAATAGGCCACTATACAAGGCAAAAATGATTCAGATTTTGGAAGCTGCAATAAAGCAGAGAGATCTTGAGCTGCAAAAGAAAACGAACACCTTAAAATCCATGACAGTAGAAGAAGGTGATTTACATGAATGTCTCGAAATTGATCCCATTCAGTATGATGCAGCCAGTTCTGATGATTCCGACAAGTCAGAAATGGGAGGTTCTAGAGAAAAACAAAGAGAATATTTGCCTACTCCTTGTCCACCGCAGTATGTGACGGTTAACAATTGCTTTGTTGAGCTAAGTCAAGTATATTTTCAAGAACATGATTTTAACACAAATGATCCGAGTCAAATCAGATCCACATCGAGTGACAATCCAAAATGCCCAGAACAACATTTGACCAGCAATTGTGCTAAAGAACAAGGAAGCCTATGTTCCGGTAAAGTTGTTAAAGAACAGAAATCTCTTGAAGGCCTACGTATACTGCTGGCAGAAGATACACCGGTCCTCCAGAGAGTTGCAACGATAATGCTGGAAAAATTGGGGGCAGCTGTAGTGGCTGTGGGAGATGGAATGCAAGCAGTGGATGCCTTGGAAGATGACAATGCGAGTACTCAAACAAAAATTGGGGATTGCCCTCCATACGACTTGGTCCTAATGGATTGTCAAGTAAGATATTCAAACACAATACATTATTTCCTCCTCTTTTTGTGTTTTTTTTTTTTTTACATCATGTTTGATCATATCCTATTAGTAACAAAGAAAAAGGGAGAAAGAAAATGCTTAGTTTTGAAGTTTTGGAAACTGTGGTACATTTTTTTCTGATTGAAAATCTTGCAGCTCTAAAAATCATAAATTTTTACCCCATAAGTTTCTCCAAACTAAATTCTACTTTGTTTTATGTCAAACCAGATGCCGAAGATGGATGGTTATGAAGCAACAAAAGCTATCAGGAAATTGGAAATGGGAACCAGTTCACACATTCCAATTGTTGCACTGACAGCTCATGCAATGTCATCGGATGAAGCCAAATGCTTGGAGGTGGGTATGGATGCTTATCTAACAAAACCAATTGACCGCAAGCTGATGGTGTCCACCATCCTTTCGCTAACTAAGAGAATCGCTTACACAAACCAGAGCTAACATAATGTTTCTGCAGAATATGGATGTAAGAAAAACAATAGTAGCATAAAGGGAAAGAAATTTAAGGCATGTTGTACAACAAAACATGTTACATAGCTGGATAGGTGAGTTTTTAACTTTCTAAGTTTTGGGTTCTGAGCAGATGCCAGTTTGTGGAAGCTAATGTTTTGGCATGTAATGAAATAATGCACTAACAACTATGCTGCATGGACATGGACACGAGACACAAATTTGATGCTACGATGATGTGCAAACGCAGTGAACTCCCAAAATATAGGCCAGTGTCATAGCTGTTCTAAGCCTGAAGGAAACTACCTCCATGCAATTCAGTTTTAGAAATTTTTCCAAGTTTTGTGAGACATTTTCTTGAACTTCCATCAAAATGTTAACAGTATTTTGAACAGTTTGGGTGCCATTTGGTGCAGCTGATTTAATAATTTTCTAATCATATGAATAAAGTGAAATGCAAAAATGAAGATTTAACCTGAAAAATGCAAGCAGCTATCATGATCTAGTCTGCTAGATAGGGATAATGGGGATGAATGCCCACCTCCACAAGGTATAGAATGAGCAGTTAAGTGCAGGTTTGAGCTAAGATACTAAGAACAATGGTCCTACTCTAATGCTGATTTGAGCCAAGTGTAAGAGCAAATGCATCAACTAATACTGGTTTTATTATAATTAATATTGTAGTACTTATTCGGCTTTAAAATCTAGTTCGAATTGCGATTCATTCCCACAAGTCACTCATGCCTAGATGCGTTACATGTCAAGTTTGACGGTATCCTAAGGTCGTTTTAGGATTTTAGTATTGTAAAATCTCAAAACATCAAGGTTAATAATTAAACGTGTTCCTAAAGTAAAAAAAAAATTCTTAAACGGGTTTTCATCTATTTTGCAAATAACTCCAAACCACATGAAACCATGTGTTCACTTTTAAATAACGGGAAGTTATATGATTTTGGCTCAAATCACAAAGGGTAAAGTGTAATTATCCCAAAAAAAAAATGCATTTCACATTTTAATTTTACAAGTATTTAAGAAAAGCTCTTAGTTTTTAAATGCTATTTGGCTTACCCCAAAAAAGTACTTAAAAAATTATTTAAATAAGTTGCTTACCAAACTACCATTTTTGTAAAAAAAACTATTTCAAAAAATTCATTTTAAAAATAACTTATAACTTGTAACATACAGCATTTAAGCTGCCGTCCAAGCACTCCCTTAAGAACTACTCTTTTCATATTAAATTTTTATCACAGATAATATATATAACAAAATAGTCATTAAAATAAATAAAATGTAATTAAAATAATTTTATGTATAATCATGGTTGAACGCTATGTTCAATTGGATTATGAGTTTATAACTATGCTTCGTTTTGTCCGTTTAATCGGCAGTTACACAGATTGCCATCAAGAATCGCCTTATTGACAAAATAGTCCCAAAAGCCCTGTGTGACTTGTCCCCCAAGCCCAATTTCGTCCTCGCCTCCACTACAAGAAAGCAACTTCCAAAACAGAGCAACACCATCAAACGCAAGCAAGCTAAACAAAAAGAATGGCGAGGTACGACAGAGCAATCACGGTTTTCTCTCCGGACGGCCACCTCTTCCAAGTCGAATACGCCCTCGAAGCTGTCCGGAAGGGCAACGCCGCCGTCGGCGTCAGAGGTACCGACACCATCGTTCTCGGCGTCGAGAAGAAGTCCACCGCCAAACTCCAAGATTCCAGGTCCACCCCTGCTCTCTTTCTATGTCATTTTACCATGTTTATGCCATTGCTGTGCTTATATTTATGCTGAGATCAGTTTTAGGGTTTTATAGAACTTCGATCACATGTTTGACATGGTCACTCGGCAACTCATAAAACCTAGATTTGATCTGTGCGCACTTGGTTTAACGGAATATGTGGAGATCATTATATTTTTTCATAGGTGTCCGCGATGATCTTAAAATGAAGCTATTAGTTTCATTTTGCTTTTCAATTTCATTGATTTTGTTTTCTTAGACCTGCCGCTCAAATTGAACCCTATTTTGGATCTGTTTAATTCACTGCGTTGGAGCTTACTCTTGAACTTCTATAGACAGCCTCGATGAGCAAATGCTACTTTTTATTTTTTCTTATTATACCTAGTGATTTGAAGTTCCACTAGCATACGGTTCGACTTGAAGGTTTCGGCAGACTGATTACTATAATACTATTGCATAATTGGAATTCCTTTTTGCTTTTAAAGATGGCTTCAAAAGCAATGGCCATTTCTAAGCTGATCAATATAATTAGTAGCCAAAATGTAAAATAACAAGGATTAAAATTGACCCTGATATGGATGACTGGCTAAGTGTATCCTATCCGCTGTACATTTCCTGATGTTTTGCTCTGTTGACAATCATTTTACGTATCTCCCGTATATTGCAGTTAATAGAAGGGGGTGTTCGTGCCACAAATATTGACTTAGTCCGTAGGCCTTTTAATAAACAAATTGTTGTATTATAAGCAGATTTTTAGTATACTTGTATTACGTTTTTAAAAAAAAAAGGAGGAATTAACTGAAAGTTGAAAAAGGACACCATTCATTTGAAAGTCATTGGCAGGACAAACTGTTAGCCTCATATTTAATGATTTTAATTTGAAATTTTGGATGTTAGTTTAATAAATTAAATTTATCTTTACCTATTATGCACGTGCATCGCGGGTTCCACCATGGGGCTTGACAATGTAGTTGTGATATACACATAAAAATTGGGCCAATGCTGTATGCCTTTCTACTTTTTTGTGTGTGCACCTCTAGAAAGCTAAGCTAGCTTGATCAAAGTTATTCATTTTTGTTGTGAGGCTTAGATTATCAACTATTACAACCTCATGATGTGAGGTTCCATGGTTAAAACTTTCCTCACTTGAGGAGACAAAACCACAACAAAAGCGTAAATAAATTTAGCCACAGAAAACACAATTTCTCAAATCCAAACATGCAGTTCTATTTTTCATCTAACCATTTAAAAAACAAAAGGTAACTGGAAAAATAAAGAACAGTAAACTAATACCCTAACAATAGAAAGAAGAGGGGTTCTAAAAAAGCTTGTAATTCGTTCCATGATATCCCACCTACTTGGTTGAAAGTTACCAAAGCATCTCTGCCATGCCTAATCGGATAACGAACCAAGAATTTTGGATGATGGCAGAAGAGGGTACCTTGGTTAGAATGATGTGAAGATCCCTGCTTTAGATTCTTAGATCTGTCTGGTGGCTGGAATTAGGGGTTCAGTTGAGTTTACTGCCTGGCCCTACTTACTCAATTGGCAAAGTATCTTATTGTTACCCTTGACGGGATAATCGGCAACAAGGAGCAGTGTAGAGTCCACACAACTTAAAAACTGAAGCAGTTATTTGAACGTGGAGGTGGAATGATTTTCCATGTTTTCCCTAACAGTTAAATAATGGTTAGCGATATTATCTATGATCCAATATTTTTCCTTAGTTATTCTTCAAATGTAGAAAAATATACACAGCCCAAATTTGGTCCCTTCATATTTTAATATAGATGTAGATAAGGAACACAAGGAATCATTTAAAATCTTACAGAAAACAAAGTAGACTAGTTAAATGTTCTTTAGGCATACAAAACCGTAGAAATCCCTCTAAATTTCTGTTACTCCAGCTGTTATAGCTAGTTCATCCTAATTATGCAATTTGAGGAATCCACTGGGACAGTTGCTGCCAATTTTTTTCGAAGTCTGTCAATGTGGTTATGGAAGGCATGTTTAAGTATCATAAGTTGGGATGTTGTATATCTCCAAGAGGAGTTTTCACCAGTAACCTACCAGTGGTAAGGGAGCGTAGTTCTTTCTCCAGGACCATCTAGACTTGTCCCCTGACTGAACCATTGATCAAATGATGTTCCTCTGTATTTGTGATGCACTCACACCATTCCTTTTATTTCTTTTTTACTTTATGTTTTTTTTCCCCCTTTCCCATGATTAGATCACAGTACACTTCCTCAGATTGATCGTATACTGACTGTTCCCCTTTGTTGTGCAGATCAGTTAGGAAGATTGTAAGCCTGGATGATCACATTGCATTGGCCTGCGCAGGGCTCAAAGCAGATGCTCGTGTCCTTATAAACCGGGCACGTATTGAGTGTCAAAGCCACAGGCTTACAGTTGAGGATCCAGTAACTGTTGAGTATATCACGCGTTACATTGCTGGCCTTCAACAGAAGTACACACAAAGTGGTGGTGTGAGACCGTTTGGTCTTTCAACTTTAATTGTGGGCTTTGATCCATATACTAATGTACCATCACTATATCAGACGGATCCATCAGGTACATTTTCTGCATGGAAAGCTAATGCAACTGGGAGGAACTCTAATTCAATGCGAGAATTTTTGGAGAAAAATTATAAAGAAACTTCTGGGAAAGAAACTGTGAAGCTTGCAATTCGTGCATTGCTTGAAGTAAGCATCTCTGGCTCACTTTTTTTTTTTAATGTTTTTCTTGGTAAACGATTTTTCTGATTTTGTTGATTTTAGTGCTAATTGTATAACTTCTTCTGACTATTTATGTTCTATATCATTTTATTATTTCAATTTATTATATAAGTGCTTGGTGCTAATTTTTCTCCTCTCCAATGTGTTTTGTACTATTTGATTTGGATTTTGGATCTGATTTAAAATTAAGATGTTGCATCTGAGTTTCTGGATGTTTTCCTATGTGAGAAAATTGTAGGTTCTTTAGCATGCAGGACTTCATTTGCTGAGGGGCATTGCTTGGTGCTATCATAGAAGCTTGCACTACGCAGCATGAGAAACCTTCTTTGAGTTTGAGAGTTGCCATTGTGTGCAAATAAAGTTGAAGTTTAGGTCTATACATGGACTACCCTTAGCATCATGATCCCAAAGTGATTACGGGCTGCTGTTTGGAAATGAGGGTAATTTTATAGATTAAATATGATATGAGAATTGCTATCATAGTAGACAGCTGTAGTAGGTTATGCAAAAATAGGCAGATTCTATTTCTATTATTGGAACTTAAATGAGGGTAATTTTATGATTTAAATTCTCCCCTCTTTCCGACCCGTCTCACCACGTTCTATCTTTGGCCCCCTGATTTGATGTGCAAATACCCTCTTATGGTCATCTCCTTCAGCAACCTTTGTTGACGTTAATTGCTATCACCATCAGTGTTCTCTACCACTGTCATAGGTGACATCCATTGCTTCATCTATTGCAAATAGGTTTGGATGGAGATTTAAAAGAAGAGGATAATCATGACTACTTTAAATTATTTAGACTCGCATGTGGTAGCGGCTACAGGGGCTTTGATGTGGGCTTGTAGTGGCTGATAATTTGATGAATTTGAGTGTGTAAATATGATGGAAACTAGAAGATTTTGATTTGGATGAGAAGACAAAAAATGGTGGTGCTTCAAATCGAATGCAAGAAAAGAAGTGGAGAGAAAAAGAGGAAGATGGTGACTCTGGTGGTTTGCAGTCTCGGCTCAAAGGTGAGAAAGAGAGAGCAAGTGGATGGAGAAACCGACGCAGAAGATCATGTGCTAGTTGATCAATGATGATGCAAGTATAGCCATGCAAGTGTTGGAGGGGTTGGAGCTGATATTGTTGAGGAAGAGGCTTTTGTTGAAAGCTTGAAACCATTATGGGAAGTGGCTTTTTGAATTACCTGATTGCCCTCAAATAAGCTGGAGGGGAAGAAGCGTCTGTGTTCAGGTCAAACATGACAATTGTGTGTTTGTATCAGACATAACACTTGTTGAACACTCTCCCGACTCGTATCGGACAAACATCAAACGTGACGTGTTATTTTTAAATTATTTTAGAACTGGACATGCTTCGGAGACTTGAGAGACACATGTCGATCACTTAAATATACATAAAGCACATTGCAAGTTTAAAGAAAATTAATTGATATCCAATTGTGAAATCTCTATACTATCTTTATTTGTTATAAATTCACTATAATGCTTTGTATCATTGGTAATTAAGATTATATTGAAGAGCACAAGAAGGTGATACTTCCCCCATTCAAAAGCAAATTAAACCTTGATAACCTGTACCATCCAAAAGAAATAAGATAAATAACATCTCCACAATATAATATGAATGAGAGATGATGTTTTTCACTAGCAGATGTTTTTTTTCCTTGGAAGGAGGGAAGTTATACCTAATCAGAAAATTTGAATACAAATAAGTTGGCTGTGTTGATCTCCAATGAGAGTGACATCAAAGCCGAAGGGTCTCAAAATGGGGTTCTTGCACTTATGGATGCTCCAAAACAAACTATGACATTCTGAGCACTTCAGCTCATCCGGTTTGTCTTTTGTTCTTTTATGAGAATGTGTCAAGCGATAGACTAGTTGGTGGGTGCCACTCAAAGAGAGTTAAGAAAGCTTAGAGAGTAACTCCCTTGTGTTTGACGTGGTATGTGTAGAGGCAGAGGATTAGGAGCACTTTTGAGGATGTACAGATGGGATTACAGTGATTGAAGATGTCTTTACTTCATAGTTTTCACTTTTGACTCAAGAGGGAACTTTTGTCCATCCTCATTATCTTTTATGGTTTTATAGGTGAACTTGATTTTGTTGAGGGTTTTGTGCCTCGATTTTGTATACGTTTAGTTTAAAAAGGTTGGCCCTTTTGGCGCCCTTAGTGGATTTACCCTTAACTATGAATATGTGAATCAGCAGTGGTTATAGACAGCAGTTAGCGATCAACTCATTGTTTCAGACTACTTGATTGATGGACCAACTCCTCAATGTCTATGATCCATAAGACACTTTACTTGTCACATGTAATTTAAGATATATTATTCACATAAAAACAAAGTTAAGATTTTCATAATTTGAGAGATATTAAGCCTCCTGGTTCAGCAAGCTGGAGCAAGTTGTACTATGTGTTTTAACATTTATAGTTGGCAAGGCCTCTCTTGGTGCAGGCAACCAAAAGCGTACTTGATTTAAAACTTTTTGATATACATGTGTTAGGGATGAAACCAAAAAGGTTGGGAAGTATAATAAAGTAGTTTATGTAATCAAAATAGCGGAGTACTGTATCCCCAGTTTCTGCAATCACTGGAAGCAAACACTATCACCCAAGAAGAGAGCTAGAGAGAATAGGTCTTTTTTTGTTTCTTTTTTTTAAACTCATTGGGCTCCAAACTGAAACCAAAATAAAGCCATATAGAATATCTGTTGCACTTATTTGTTATCTTATGTAGTTGTATCTTTTGCATGATGATATTTGTAAACTAGAGGACTGACAGCCCCTAGATCTCGAAACAGTGGAATTCTTTTGTTTAGAATTTGGAATATTGTTTTGAAAATCATAAGCTCGTGTTTGTACTTGGCATGTGGACCTTTGGGACATCAGTCTTGTGGCTGACAATTGGCTTTAAAGTGGTGGAGAGGAGAGAAAAATGGAGAAGAGAGGTGAATAGAGGAGAGGAGATCTTTGTGTGTTTGCCAAAGCTCTCTGCTTGGGTGAGTAGTAGAACAATTTAGCACAGATACAAGTATTTAACAAAGGGGTATTGGTTTTTTCATCCACAACAAATCGAAGAAAGTGCTTCATAATCAAGAGAAAAAAATTTGATGAGAATGGTTTTTTTGTTCTCTATTGTTGTCTTGCAAGTGTTGAAGTAATCAATAGCAAAACATGTGGCACTTGCAAATCCTTGTGGCCGAGGAGGCTGTTTGAATCCTAGTAATTTTCATCATTTTTGGCTTGGGGCCTAATGCAGGCAATAGGTGGTCTGGCTAGCTGAGTGATGCAATGAGCATATTGTTAAGATGCTAAAACTTTTGTAGACCTAACATTGTGACAACTTCTGAAGTATGTTTATTGCATTTAGGTTGTTGAGAGTGGGGGAAAGAACATTGAAGTTGCTGTTATGACAAAGGATCATGGCCTTCGGCAACTTGATGAAGCTGAAATTGATGCAGTCGTTGCGGAGATTGAAGCAGAGAAAGCAGCTGCCGAGGCGGCAAAGAAGGGCCCTCCCAAGGAAACATAATTTGTCTTTTCCTTCCACCTTTTCCTTTTGCCCATGGATTTTAACACATCCTGATAATTTCATGACTTATTGAGGTAAAATTCTGTTATGTCAAAAAGTTTATTCTGGTTTGATGTGGATTAGACTGATATCAGTTGGTATTTGTATTGGAGTATTGCAATCAATCGTTTCCGTCTTCCCATCTTAATGTCTGCAAATTGCTGAACAGTTTGTCTGACAATTCTGGTGAATTGTAGCAAGTGGAATTTTTGAACATGGAGTACTAATGTTTTGGTTATGTGGAAAGTTTTCCATCTTCAGATTCTCGGCCACATTCCATGGATTTGAATTGAAATGCTTATCTTTTATCCTCAGTCCCTCCCCACCAAGGCCTGTCGAGTCCCGGAGTACAAAAAAGAAATTTTCTTTCAATTTCAATGATTTGATAAGGTGCCTTGACTTTGTGAAAGTGGAATTTCCATCTTTTTCATTTTCCTTCTCTGGTAAGGAAAAAGTGGAATTTTCTCACCTGTATACAGGCTTACAATCCTACACAGACAGAAGCCACAGGCATGTTTAGTCATCATAGAAGCTGCCTTATGGTTAGCATTGTACGCATGCTTGAAGAATACTAGTTTCATTTTCATGTGGAGTCCCCCTGACAATGCACGTTGGCAAACAACACCAAAGCCATTGATGCATGTGCTGATGATAACTAAATCAACAATGGAGATTGGTTCCAAAACCTAATTGACCTATCCCTTTAGTGACAAGACAAAATCTTGTTTGCCAGCAATAAAAGCCCAGCTTGGTGGACGAGACTCTGCCACTTTGAGAGGGGTTGTTTTCGTGTTTTGATCCCATTTCAGTGGAGCGAAATTGAATATATATAAGATAGCAAGGAATTCTCCTTCTCGTGTTGGGTATTTTGAGGGAAAAAATTCAATAGTTAGATAATATGGAGTTTTCAGAACCTATTCTTATTAAACTGGGACCGATGAGTGTTTATTACCTTACAACATTAATTTTTTGAGATTTAAAGAAAATGAATGTTACATGATAAAATGTAATAGCAATGATTATCGAAAAATTGAGTGCTAACTACCATACTGTTATAAAACTAAATGAATATTAAGCAAACAAAATATTCAAACGCAATATATAATAAAATTAATTCTTCTAGAACTATCAAATAATAATTAAATAATTTTTCTGAAACCATAGGGATAGATTTTCTTGATCACCCAAGAATGTATTTCTTTCATAAGACAAAATATAAAAGATAATAGAAACTTAAATAGTTTACCTACACTCTGTATTTTTTTCTTTCTTCTCTTTCTTCTCTTCTTTTTTCTCTTCCTTTTCTTTCTCTCTTTTCTCTTTTTCTCTTTTCTCTTTTTTTTTTTCTTCCTACGAAGTTTCTTTTATAGATAGGGAGGCGGAGTTGGTAATAACATGCTACTAATTCTACCTTCAGTTAGCCACTCACCTAACTCTTTCATAACACTCCTCCTTGGATAACCGTCACAAGAAACCTATAAAATCGTAGTGAAAGAAAAATGGGTGCGCTAAAACTATCTCGTTAAAACCTTACCAAGAAAAACCTTATAGAAAAAAAAAAAAAAAACTATTGGCGAAAGAAAAAGAGTACAGTCTGCGACTCCCTCTCATTCATACATCTAGTATGAAGTTAAAGTTAATAACTTCAATTGTTCAGAGATTTAAGACGACGCATGCTAATGTTGTGTACCAATTTCTCCAATGTTACAGTTGAGAGTGTTTTAGTAAATAAATCTGTCAAGTTGTTACTTGAACGTATTTGTTGGACATCAATATCACCGTTTTTCTGGAGTTCATGTGCATAAAAGAATTTTGGCAATATATGTTTGGTTCTATCACCTTTGATGTAGCCTCCGTTGATTTGTGCAATACATGTTGCATTATCTTCATATAATATCGTTGAGGTATCTTTGATCGAGGATAGTCCGCAACTATCTTGAATATGTTAGATCATAGATTTCAACCAAATGCATTTTCGACTTACTTTATGAATTGCGATAATCTCAGAATGATTTGAAGAAGTTGCAGTTAGTGTCTGTTTCATAGATCGCCAAGATATAGTAGTGTTACCATAGGTAAATACATACCCGGTTTGTGATCGTGCTTTATGTGGATCAGAGAGGTAACCAGCATCTGCATAGCCAACTAACTCTGATTCTGGTCCCTTTGAATAGAACAAACCCAGATCTGTTGTTCCTCGGAGGTAACGGAATATGTGCTTTACCCCTTTCCAATGTCTCTAAGTTAGTGTAGAACTATATCTTGCCAATAAATTTACAAAAAATGTAATATTGAGTCTTGTGCAATTTGTAAAATACCTAAGAGCCCCAATAACACTGAGGTATGGTATTTCAGGACCAAGGAGTTCTTCACCGTTTTCTTGAGGGCAAAAAAGATCTTTTTGTATATCTAGTGATCGGACAATCATGAGAGAACTCAATGGATGAGTTTTATCCATATAAAATTGATTCAGAACCTTTTTTGTATATGTAGATTGATGGATGAGAATTTCATTTGATAAATGCTCAATTTGTAATCCAAGACAAAATTTAGTTTTTCCAAGATCTTTCATTTCAAACTCCTTTAAATAACTAGTAGTTGTTGTAAACTCTTCAAGAGTTCCAACAAGATTCAGATTATAGACATAAACTGCAATAATAACAAAGCCAGATTCTGATTTCTTAATAAAAATGCATGGACAAATTGTATTATTTACATATCCATTTTTCACTAGATATTCACTGAGACGATTGTACAACGTACGTCCAAATTGTTTTAACCCACACAGAGATCTTTGAAGCTTGATAGAATATAAGGTTCGAGATTTTGAAATATGTGCTTCAGGCATTTTAAATCTTTCAGGAATTTTCATATATATATATATATATATCATTAACTAATTCACCATATGAGTGGGCTGTTACGACGTCCATCAGACGCATATCCAGTTTTTCTGAGCCTAACAAACTAATTAAGAATCTGAACATAATGGCATCAATTACAGGAGAGTATGTCTCGTCATAATCAATACCAGGTCTCTGCGAGAAACCTTGTGCTACTAGTCGCGCTTTATATCTTACGATATCATTTTTCTCATTTCGTTTTCGCACGAATATCCATTTGTATCCAACCGGTTTTACATCTTTTGGTGTTTGGACTACGAGTCCAAATACTTTGCGTTGTGCTAATGAGTTTAATTCTGTCTTAATAGCTTCTTTCCATTTTGGCCAATCACTTCTATGTTAACATTTGTCAACTGTCTGTGGTTCATTCTCTGCATTACTTCTTGTAATTACAAGAGCCACTTTAAATGAAAATATGTTGTCGACAACAATTTTATTTCTATTCCATTTTTCTCCTGTATTCACATAACTTATTGAGATTTCATTACTTTTCTTTGCAGGGGATATCTCTTCAGGAGGTTCCTTTTCTAGGAATTCTTTTACAAAAGTTCCTTATTCTGGAGGTTTAGATACTGTGGTTTCTACAGGAATACCGACTTACTTATGCATTTATACCTTCCTCTTTCTAGGAACTGTGTCTTTTACACCAACATGTCTCCCACGCTTCATGCATGCGTGAGATTCATTTATTGCTATATTAGCAGATTATCCTACAGGGACATCAATACGTGCTGGGGTATTAACAGCTGGTATATGTGATTTTGTTATTTTCTTTGTGTCGGTAAATACATTAGGTAATTGATTTGCAATCGTCTGTAAATAAATAATCTTGTGAACTTCTGATTCACATTGACTTGTTCAAGAATTAAGATGAGATACCGTGGAAGTATTCTAAGGAATCTCATGCTGTTTTTCCAATTGCGTTTTATCTCCCCCTAATGGTGGGAAAAATGTCTCATCAAAATGACAATCTGCAAAACGTACAGTAAATACATCCCCTGTTAAAGGTTCAAGATATCTACTAATAGATAGATAATCAAAACCAATATAAATCCCAAGTCAACGTTGGGGACCCATCTTAGTACGTTGTGGTGGCGCAATTAGTACATATATAGCACAACAAAAAATCCTTAGATGTGAAATATTTGGTTGTTGACCAAAACCAAGTTGTAATGGTGAATATTCGTGGTAAGCAGTTGGTCGGACACGGACTAATGATGCAACATGCAATATGGCATGTTCCCAAGCAGAAACAGGTAATTTTGTTCTCATTAGTAATGGTCGAGCTATAAGCTGAAGATGTTTGATAAAAGATTCAGCTAGGCCATTTTGTGTGTGTATATGTGCAATAGGATGTTCAACTTCAATTCCTATAGACATGCAATAATCATCAAAAACTTGAAATGTAAACTCACCAGCATTATCCAGTCGTATTGACTTAATCAAGTAATTTGAAAACTGTGCTCTTAATCTGATAATTTGAGCAAGAAGCCTAGCAAATGCAACATTACGAGTATAAAGCAAACAAACATGTGACCATAAGTGGATGCATCTATTAGAACCATAAAATAACGAAATGGTCCACATGGTGGGTGTATCGACCCATATATATCCCCCTAAATTCTTTGTAAAAAGATTGAGGATTCAACTATTACTTTTGAAGGAAATGGTCTCATAATTAATTTCCCTTGTGAACAAGCGGAACATGTATAATCACTTGACAAAAGAATCTTCTGGTTCTTTAGCGAATGTCTATGAGAATTCTGAATTATTCGATGCATCATCGTTGATCCCGGATGACCAAGACGATCATGCCAAAGTATAAAATTTTTTGGGTCGAAACACTTCTGGTGCATCATTTCAGGTGATCTCAAAATTCTTATAGTTATATAATATAATCCAGAAGAGAAGGTAGCAAGTTTTTCTAATATATGCTTATGGTATGAAACCATAGAAGTAATGTAAAGATATTCTTTATTATCTTCATTTGTTGTCTCTATATGATATCCATTAATACATATATCTTTAAAACTGAGCAAATTGCTTGTAACTCTAGTTGAATATATAGCATCATCAATATAGAGTTTTGTTCCTTTTCGCAACAATATATTGGCTCTTCCGGAACCTTCAATTAATTTTGTACTGCCAGATATTATCTTAACGTTATTTTCAGCCAACGTTAAGTTAACAAAATATTTTTTCTTTCGAAGAATTGTATGAGTACTTTCACTGTCTACTAAACATATATCTTCATCGTTCATCTTGGATGCTATTAATGCTTTGGTAGATTCCATGTCTCTATACAAAATATTAAAATTGCTTATTTATAAGAAAACGAAAACATTCATTTAAGAAACATGCTTAGAATAACATTACATACGATGACAATAAATTTAAAAGAACAAGAACATAAACTAGTTGGTGTAGACATTTCCATTACCAATTAAGTGATTTATTTTTCCATCATGATTTTCAAAGAAATCTGAAACATCAAGATGAGTGATTTCTACTAAGTCATCAAAGTTTGTGAAATTCATTTCAACATTTTTACCTTTATCTTGTGTTGATGCTCAGTAAAGATCCACTAATGGTTTGAGCATACGATAGGTACATGACTAATGCCCTTTCATACCACACCTGTAACAAACATTTTCATAATTTTTAGAAGGTTTATTCTGTAAACCTTTTTCCCTTTTCTTGTTTTGTTTCAAAGTTGTTCCACTGCTGGTGGTATGGTGTAGTATTCTTAACTCCAGAACTTAAAGAATTATAACTGTTATATTTGTTACTTCCATGATGACGAAAATTATTTCTGTCACATCTACGACCGCGTCCATATCCACGACCACGACCATATTCATAAAATAAGACCGCATTCACTTTAGGGAATGGTGTAGAGCCGATCGGGCGAGATTGATAGTTTTTCATCAGAAGCCCATTATTTTGTTCAGCCAGAAGGAGACATGATATCAATTTTGAATATTTTTTAAAATCCCGCTTTCGATATTGCTGCTATAGGAGCACATTTGAGACATGAAATGTAAAGTATGTTTTTTCTAACATATCTTCATCAGTAATATTTTGTCCTCATAATTTCAATTGTGAGCTGATTTTAAATAACACAGAATTATACTCACTAACAGTTTTAAAATCTTTCAACCTCAGGTGCATCCAATTATAACGAGCTCTGGGGAGAAACATAGTCTTCTGGTGCTCATATCTCTCCTTTAAATTTTGCCATAGTGCTAGTGGGTCTTTTACCGTGAGGTGTTCAGTTTTTAATTCTTCGTGAATATGATGGCGAAAAAAAATCATTGCTTTTGCTTGATCCTGCTGGGATTCGTCATTTTTCTCATTTATAGTATTTTCAAGAGCCTTTGCACACAAATGTATCTTAGCATCAACTACCCAGGATAAATAGTTATTGCCTGAAATGTCAAGAGTGGTAAATTTTAGCTTTGCGAGATTTGACATTTTCAGAATGCTACACTCACAAGATAACAAAATTTTAAAATCACAATAAACAAAAATAATATAAAGAAGACATTCTATAGAACTTTGGTCAAATATCTAATACAAATCCCACTCATCCGAATCTTTAGTCGGAAGATACATTTCATTTGTTAATACTATTCATCAATAGTAAAAGCACTATTTATAAATAGTAATTACTATTGCTGCATAGTATCATATGTAATACGTATATATATATATATATTATTTTTATCTATATTATAACTTTCAATCTAGACATCAAAATATAGTCAATGCACATGTTTATGGAAATGTATTGAAATAAGGATTCCAAATCTATAAATATCATAGGCCAAAAATTTAAGATCTAGGAGAAATAAACAAACAAAATTTCAAAATATCACTATTCATCACTATTCATCAACTATTCAACAAATATAAATTATGCTATGAATTAAAAAGTGAACAGTAAAGAACCCAAAATAAAGATAAATTAACTGAAATATTAATGACACATAAAATGAAATACCTTCAATAATATATTGAAGTACCTTCCAGATATAAGGAAGAACACAATTATATTTTTCACAAGCACTTAGAGTTTCGTGTTGATAACGTATTACAAAACTAAATGAATATTAAGCAAGCAAACTATTCAAACACAATATATAATAAAACTAGTTCTTCTGGAACTGTTAAATAATAATTAAATAGTTCTTTTGGAACTATGAAGATAAATCTTCTTGATCACTCAAGAATGTATTTCTTTCATAAAATAAAATATAAAAGATGACAAAAATTTAAATAGTTTACCTACACTCTTTACTTTTTTTTTTCCTTCTCTTTTTTTTCTTTTTTTCTTTCTTTTCCTTTTCTTTCTCTCTTTTCTCTTTTTCTCTTTTTCTCTTTTTTTTTTCTTCCTACGAAGTTTCTTTTATAGACAGGGAGGCGGAGTTGGTAATCACATGCTACCAATTCCACCTTCAGTCAGCCACTCATCTAACTCTTTCATAACACATACTTCTATTTTATGATTTTAGCCGTTGCGATGTTCTTGAAGTGAATCCATGTCTAGTTGCAGTTGTGTGAAAATATTTTACATTTAGAATGCGGAAAGTGCGGTTTTCAATATATTTCAATCTTTTAAGAGGTGAATTGTAATTTCTAATGTATTTATTCCCCAAAAGAAAAGGAGTTTGCATTGTCCATTCTCAAAAAGATTGTTTATTAACCTTAGGATAAATTACAATGGTAGTCCTCATAGTTTCATTAAAATCGTGATTTGGTCCCTCAAGTTTTAATTTTGACAAAAAGGTCCTTCAATTTTATTTTACGTCTCTAATCAGTCCAATTCCAAACATCCGTAAGCTAAAAGGACAGAAAGACGCCCATGTGCCATGCACTTGGGCATGAACATGGGCTTTTCGTCATTTGCTAGCTTCCCCAATCTTTCCCTCTTCCCTTCCCGCCTTTACTCTATCGCAACAACAGAATTAAGGTTAGATGTAAACTCGATCGGTGAAGGAAAAATTAGGGTTTTCCTAGGAATCACTAATTCTTAGACAAGATCAAGGAGATAAAGCACAAAGAGCACAAAAAAGGGTACAAAAAGCTTTGAAGATGGCATTATACAGGGTTGGCAGTGAAACACCTCACTATAGTAAGTATTCTCACTGTTTGATAAATTGTTTGAGAGTGTTTATCTCGAGTTAAACACTAAGATGGTGTGTATAGTTAAACAATGCTTTGTAAATGTCATTTTGCAAAGTTAAAAATTGCATATAGGGCATTGTGTTTTGGTTGGCCCCAAAAAAATGTCAGATTCTTACATGTAGGGGACTAGGTTATGGGCCTTATACTATCTATTATGAGTAGCACACTGTAAAGATAGTGAGGCTCCCACAATGCAGAATACTTACTTTTGAAACTTACAAGAGATGTTTTCATACTTTGCTTATATATTGTATTGTATACTCTTTCTTTACAGATCCAGATGGTGTGTTGTTTACTCTTAAAATACACCATGCTAGAGCATTTATGCTCAATCCAACCAAGGCATACCTGGGGGGAAGGTTTCTTATTTCGATAATTGTAATAGTGGCAAAATGAATATAATCATGATTAGAGGTATGGTTAAGCAATTAAAGTATGAATGATTTATAACCTATCAATGTAGAGTACCTGGTATGAATTTAAATTGTGGCTTGAAGTTAATAAGCAATGATAGAGATGTTTGGGATATGGTGAAGTGTGTTGACATAAATAAATTGATTGAGTTGTACCTAAAACATCATTCAGAGCTTGATGTGCAGTATGACCAATATGAGGATAATGACCCGAAAGAAGATGATAATGATGATGACGATGATGAGATAGATGGGGATGAGGATGACTCAAACTCTACAGATTTGTCTTAGTTTTATGATAGTAACTTTGAGGACAGTGAAGATGACAATCTATTTAAAGCAAATATTGATAAAAATGTTGAGTGGAGTGGATTAGGAAGGGATAAGGGCAAGGCACATGAGGGTGCTACCAATAACTATAGGTTGGGCAATGACATATAGGAGGAAATGAAAGCTGATGAAGCAGCATATGATAAGTTGAGAAGCATCTATGGGTCATCTAATGAAGAAGATGGTCCCACCAAGGAGAGGTATATTGAATTTAACCCTAAGGTAGAGATAAATGACCCTCAATTTAAGTTTGTATGGTTTTTAGTTCAGCTAAACTTTTTAAAGAGACTGTCAGAGAGCATGGCATTTAAACAGGGAAAGCTATCAAATTTGTGAAAACTGATTCAACTAGGGTGAGGGCTATCTGTAAGCCTCCATGTAATTGGATGATACATGCATCTAAAATGTAAAGGCAACTTACTTTCAAGTGAAGACACATGTCCCAACACACAACTGTAAGAGAGTTTTCTATAATAGAATAGTGAACTCCACATGGTTATCTAAAAAGTATGTTGAGAACTTGAGGTCTAATCCCACTTGGCAAGTACAATTCTTCAAAGAAGTAGTGCAAAAAGACCATAAGGTTGAGTATCTAAGACTCAAATATACAGAGCAAAGAGTAAGGCACAACAACTCATTAAAGGAAGTCATATGGAACAATATCATAAGTTGTGGGACTATTGTGAAGAGATAAGAAAGACAAATCCAGGTACAACTATTCTCATAAAGGTTATCTAAGATGCAACAAGTGGAGGCAAGTGTAGGTTTGAAAGGATTTATGTGTGTCTAGGGACTTGCAAGCAAGGGTTCAAAGCAGGTTGCAGGCCCTTCATTGGACTAGATGCATGCCACGTTAAAGGGCCTTATAAAGGTCAATCGCTTGTAGCGGTAGGTATTGATAGAAATAACTGTCAATTTCCAATAGCTTATGTTGTCGCAAGTGTTGGTTTGAAAGGATTTATGTGTGTCTGTGGTCAATTTCCAATAAGTATTTATGCAAATAATTGTCAATTTTCAATAGCTGCAGGCCCTTCTAGGGGCTTGCAATAACTGTCAATTTCCAATACCTTAAAGGGCCTTATGTAGGAAATGGGACTTGCAAGGTATACCCTATCACCCTGCTATTAATGCAAGTTCAATTGACAGCAGTTTGTGCATCCATTTCATAACAAATTCATTTTGATAGCATAATTACTTGTAACAAAAATCAGAAAACTTTCATTACATTAAACTTTTATTACATGATTTTGTGCCCACAAGGGCCTTCCCAGTACATTAACCTCCTTAACTCAACTGCAAATATTTCACATTCCCATCCTTACTCCTCTTGCCATACTTATTACCATTCTCATCCCCACTTACTTTGAAGTGCCACCAGATAAAGAAAAACCATGATAACACCATACATGCTCCCAAAACCCTCTGTCTTGCTCTTTGCACTCTAAGTCGGTCTTGTAACAGTGTGATTCTTTTTAGCAAACCAGGTATCATTTTCTTCCACGAGCACAAATGGGAGGATCAAATCATATAAAGAAGCCACAAGCACCAATATTTTGCATTTTAATAAAATCAATCAGCATTAGGACAAACAAATTGTAAAGTTTTACCTTTTCCTACAATCAACAGGGGAATTAAAATCATTCCAAGAAAAAAATTGAAATGAAGGAAATCAATTGTAGCTTATCGTACACCATATTGTGCACACCCCAAAAACCTCCTCTCGGGATTTAGATCAATCCAGGAAGTCATTAGCTTCGTTCTTCTTCCACACAAGCAATGCATCGGCTCCATCATCTGTTCTATCACTTCCCTTCCATGAGCTCTTCTTTTTTTATTTGATTTCATCTGTCATGCCCTAAAATTGTTGCGACAGAGTAAAGATGCAAGGGAAAGGGGGGGAAAGGTTGGGGAGGTTGGCAAACAACAGAAAAGCCCATGTTTGTGCCCACGTGCATAACTGTCATGGGTTGCCACCCGTGGCACAATTGGGGTCGCAAGGGACCTTGGCGTGGGGCATGTTTGAGCATGGTTAGCCGATGGCATGACAATATCGTAATTTGTATTTTTCATATTTATTGAATTTATGGATTATGACTCCTCGAGGGTGCAGGATGTTTTCTCTTACAAGTTTGGAGATGACTTAGAATGCTATTATAATGGGGGTCCTAGTGTTGACTCTACCATCCCCTGGTGTTATCTAAAGGGACAACACTCAAGTGAGTCCCTTGAGAGAGTGGGCGAGACTTGGGGGCCTACTATGACACGTGACTGCAGTTCTCATACTAGTTAAGGGGTTACATGGGCAGCATTATATCTGGTGGGACAGATGTTGGGCATTGGCATCGAGGATGGAGTTATGACATTCGCACCCACTATGCAGCATCTGTATCGTGGCAGGGCTTATGCTCATGACGGGTTGAGTCTCGGTATGCACACTTGCATGTCGTGTGTCTCATGTGCACTTGCACGTTGGGTTCAAGCTTGTGCACACGGCCGCTTGGTTTGGCTACCATTGGTGTCACGGGATACTATGTTGTGGGCTTAACGGTTGCTATTCGGGGGTGCCTATCCTTACGGGCAACAACCTTGACGCGAGACGCTAGGAGCTTCATGGATGGAGGCGTCGTGCCTAACGGGTGATACTTGGCTCACGCGCATGTCCAGTTGCATATGGCTGTCTTGCTTGTGTTTCACGAGGGACTAGCACTAAGCACATTGCTTGTCATGTGTGTGTACATTTGAGAATGGCGTTGCTATCGCCTATAGCTTGGGTAAGCCGTATGACTTGAGCATCGGAGGATGGAGCTTATCAAGATATGCGGGACATTACGGATGGATCCTAGACGAGCGCATTATCTTATGCCTCGGTGTATGAGTTTAGCGGAACTATTGCTTGGTGCATAGTGGCCTCACGGGTTAATTCCGCTGTGTATGATTATGATGAGTCGCATTACTGTTACTGTATGGTGCCCGGCCTGTCAACCTGTGACGGTTAGTATCAGAGCACTAACCATCCGTGGTGTGCATCAATTTGGTGTTACTTCTTTTTTCCGTGTGGGCATTCTCTTCATTTGTGGTGAACTTCTCTCAGTGGGTTGTTTACTTCAGATTGTTAGTTGTCAGTTTTGCGGTGGAGTGAGTGTCATTACATCTTATGACGAATGGATTAGTGGCCCGAGCTAGTACTTTCCAGTCTATGTGGGCTGAAATCTTATGGTATTAGTGGACTTAGTTGCTGTTTGAATCCCTTTGGTACCTTCTTTAGAGTGGCCGCTTCAATAAGCTTTGAACGTGTGCTCGGTCCTTTGATTATGGTCATGGTGCTCAGTACAACAGGTCATCTTAAGGATGTGCATGTGACCGGCTCAGTAGTGCATGAATGCTTCTGTGTGTCAGATTAATGATTTTGGTGCATAGCTAGTAGTGCTACTTTGTTGGATTGGTGAGTTGCTTCTGCAATATGTGAGCTTGTGCAGAAGAACTTGCTTCGTGTTGTGGGGATTTGCTTACCTTCATTTGACCCTTGAGTTGGCTAAAACTGTTGGCAGCTTTGCTCATATTATTGCATGGTTACTTTGTTGGTTTTGTGCTCACTTAGTGGTTGTGCTCATTTCTGCGCTTAGCTGTTGGCATTTGTAAAAAGCGTGTTTTGTTCGTACTTTTGGGTGGTCTTACCTCGTTAAGATACATATTGGCTAGTGAACACCAGGTAGCTCAGACGAATTCACCGTTGTTTGAAAGCACTGTGTAACGAGGGTTCATCAAGACATAAGTCCTTTGGCAGAGGGAGGCATTGTTGGATAGACTTTAGGTGAAGATCAGAGGATCAAGCACTGGAGATGTGGGCAGAATTCATGTGAAGATCAAAGGATCAAACACTGGAGCTGTGCAAACTGATTTCGGGTGAAGGCTAGAAAGCTGAGGTACTGAAACAGTGTGGGCTAATTTCGGGTGAAGGCTGGAGAGCTAAGGCACTGAAATAGCATGGGTTATTTTCGGTTGAAGGTCTAAAGATTGAGGTATTAAAGCAACATTGTGGGACTAGTTGGAACCATTTGCTAGTGGGCAGGGTTTACTTCGACAGTGCAGACGGACTTGCATCCGGTGGGAGTGCCGGTCAGTTGGGAACTAGTGTAGGACAGAACCACAGGTTGTCGCGAGGGCACCTTTGGGTCGTGCACACGGAGAATTCTGATATCAAGTGAGCTTTTGTGGGTTCAGTTGCGGAGTTGTGTAGAGGGTGCACGTGGAGTGCTCGTCGATGAGGGCATCGACCCCTTAAAGTGGTGGAGGGTGTGTGACGGTCAACGCACACCATTCCTTAGCACGCGACGGATAGCTCATATTCATGTACATGTTGTCGACGAATGGAGCAATATGGTATGAGGCACTTGCTCAAAAGAGTTTGTGTTTGCTTAATGTGGTAGAAAATGTGTCTTGCTTAGCTGAGTTCAGCATGAGAGTCTGGGCAAACATTTGTTTTGAGTAGCTGTGGGGGCAGATTTGGGGGAGACCAGATTTGTAGGCTATCAACACGGAGGTGTTGGTCTGCAAGGAGTGGTGGCAACTCATCGTGGGGGCATATAAGCACTACCGCATTCAGCGTTATGCTTAGCATCAACGAGGACATTGATTGTTCGAGTGGTGGAGAGTGTCAGGAGTTGGCACTGAGTTTTGGCATCATCAAGGACGATGATGGTTGAAGTGGTGAAGAATGTCACGGGTTGCCACCCGTGGCAAATTTGGGGCTGCGAGGGAGCTTGGCGTGGAGTATGTCTGAGCATGGTTGGCCTGTGGCATGGCAATCTCGTAGTTTGTATTTTTCATATTTTTTGGATTTATGGATTATGACTCATCGAGGGGGCAGGATATTTTCTCCGACAAATTTGGAGATGGCTCAGAATGCTATTATAAGGGGGGTCTTGGTGTTGACTCTACCACCCCCTAGTACAACCGAAAGGGACAACACTCAAGTGAGACCCCCAAGGGAGTGGGCGAGACTTAGGGGTCAACTGTGGCACGTGGCTGCAGTCCTCATGCTAGTCAAGGGGATACATGGGCGACATTATGTCCGGTGGGGCAGATGTTGGGCATTGGCATCGAGGATGGGGTTGTGACATTTGCACCTGCTATACCGCATCTGTATCGTGGCGGGGCTTATGCTCATAACGGATTGGGCCTCGGTGTGCACACTTGCATGTCGTGTGTCTCATGTGCACTTGCACACTGTGTTCAAGCATGTGCACACGACTGCTTGGTTTGGCTAGCATTGGTGTCACTTGACACTATGTTGTGGGCTTAACGGTTGCTATTTTGTGGTGTCTATCCTTGAGGGCAACAACCTTGACGCAAGGTACTAGGAGCTTCATGGATGGAGGCGTCGTGCCTAATGAGTGATACTTGGCTCACGAGTATGTCCGGTTGCACATAGTTGTCTTGCTTGTGTTTCGAGAGGGACTAGAGCTAAGCATATTGCTTGTCATGTGTGCGCGTATTTGAGAATGGCGTTGCTATCGCCTATAGCTTGGGTAAGCCGTATGGCTTGAGTATCGGAGAATGGAGCTTATCAAGATATGCGGGACATTACGGATAGATCCTGGATGAGCGCATAATCTTATGTCTCGATGTTTGAGTTTGGCAGGACTATTGCTTCCTGCATAGTGGTCTCACGGGTTAATTCCATTGCGTATGATCATGGCAGGTCGCATTACTGTCACCGTGTAGTGCTCAGCCTGCCAGCCCGTGACAATAGCACATGGGTGTCTCTCCGTCGTCTCGGCTGATGAACGTTTGGGATTGGACTGATTAGAGATGTAAAATGAAATGGACGGACCTTTTTGTCAAAATTGAAACTAGAGGGACCAAATCATTATTTTAATGAAACTACTAGGACTACCACTAATTTGCCCTTAACTTTATTTTCCTAAATAGGAAATGAACTTTTATAATTTAGCTGGTGCCGCTGGTCATTGGATGCCCTTATTAGGGGTGAAAAATCGGAGAAGCAGTATCACTTATTAAATTTAGGAGGATAATTTTAATATATTTGAGTCTTTTTAATGTGAAAGTATATTTCTAATGCATTCATTCATTGGAAAGATTTAAAAAAAAAAAAAAAAAAAAAGGCCTTCATTGTCCATTGCCAAAAAAGTTATTGTAAAGATTTAAAAAAATAATTCATTTCCAATGCTAGAAGTGTGTTAATTACTTATTCTGATGGAATAAAAAAAAAGTGTGTTTATTACTTTATTTTCCCAATTAAAATATAGTTTTTAAACATATTTCGGTTATTGAATTCCCATAATCCCATTTATTAAAAAAGAAAAGTATTCATTTGTCCATTGCTCGAGAAGTGCGTTTAATTTTCAAAATAAAAAACCAATTTGTTATTGTGCCAGTGGGTTATGTGAATAAAACTAAGACCGTAAAACGAACTAAGTTACTTAAACTCGACTTGTGTTCAGTTCTCGTTTAAAATTAACTCATTATGTAAACAAGTCATGCTCGAACACATTTTAAAATTCGTTAATTTTTTGAGTTCAGTTTGAACTTAGCTCAATAAACAAAAATACACTAAAAAATTTAAAATCTACTCGAGCTCAGCTTGAATAAAGCTCATTTGAGATCGAAAGTTAACAAAACACGCTTGAACACAATTTCAAGCTCGTTAAGATTATCAAACTAAGCTTGAACAACCCACTACTTGCTTCGGCTCGACTCGGCTTGTTTACAGCCCTAACTAAAACACATGATCCCTTTATGGTTTGGACTTATATACAAAATGAATGGGTGACAAATTTGGTGAAATTGAAAAAAAAAAGTCACCACAAAGGATACTCTTTTATTTTGACATAAAAGGACAAAATCATCTTTTTTTATGTTTTATTTTGAAGAGATGAAATAACAAAAATATCCATGACAGAATTGCTGTTAATTCTAATAATTTGACAGTTAAATTTAAATTATAAATAATTATGTATTCACTTTTAAATTACGTGGAATCATGTCATCTTCTTTCAAACCACAAAACACTTTACCCCATTTTGTTTGTTCATGTGATTTTTATGTGATTTTCTCTCAAAGTCACAAAAACACTTTTCTCTCAAATTACAAAACACTTTACCCCATTTTGTTAGTAGAATGCCCATGCAGGTCGTGAACGTGTTATTAATTGGCCACACGAGTATAGTCATTAATTTATATAAAAAAAAATTATAGTGGATTAGTTTCAATAAAAATCAAATAAGCTCCCTAGCTCAAAATTAAAGACACAAGCCCTTATGATTTGTTTTTACTTACAAAACAGGTGGAATCTGGATAAATTTGATAAAATATAAAAAATACTCTATTTATTTTGATATGAAAAGATAAAATTATTTTTTTAATATTTTATTATGAAGTGATAAAATAATAAAAATATCTCTATAATAAAATTACTTTTGATTTCAACGATTTATATTTTTTTACAGTTAAGTCCAAAGTTCGAAGTTGAAACTGCAAAAAATTATGTGTAAATTTAAATTTATGACAGTCTTGTAATTTTCTCTCATACTAAAACGTTATTATTCGATGAAATGAAAATAGAAACGAGATGAGGTGGTGACTTGGAAGAGAGAAATTTTGTTTTTTAATAGATGGGAAATTTTTTCTGAATAATGGTTCAGAACATGAAAGAAGATCACGAGGTAAAACATTCCACTCCCATTTTCCTTCTTGATCAATTGAATTTTCCGTCAACAGAATTAATTATCCGTTCTGCTGAGCCTGCTCTTCTTTTTCTTTGTATTCTTTGTGTTGTAAATTCAATCCTTTCTCTTTGCTCTGGAGCGCCCTTTAATTTGTGTTTCGATCTTCCAATCTGAGTGTACATTTATCTAATAAACACGATTGTATAATATCTGCTAGTAGGATTCAGTTTCTGAACCTTATTTGAATTACTCGGCTTGTGTGCGTAACCCTAGATGTTGGTGATGATTATGGGCAGTCGATTGATATTCGATACAATTGCCTTCATTTACTAGTTCTGTTGTCGTGCTAGAGCATGTTCAATCAACATGTAGTAGAGCGTTTATCTCATTAATTGCAGTGTTTTTGCACATCATCTCTGTTCCATTGTTTGGATATTAATAATTTTAGGTCATTGTGTGATTGGGTCTAAGGCTTTGTTGAGTGAGTTTGGGTTGAAATCTGTTATGTTTATAACTCAATTTGCCGGTCGAGTTATGGGATCATGACTGCATACCTGACAACTGTTTTTGTGGCCCAATTCTGTGAAAATTTTGATGCATCTTGCGAAGCTGCTTAGTAAATTCTTTCACCTACTGGGAGGACTAGAAATTATGTTGTGATCCTTAACTTCTCATCATAAGTTAATTTTTTGAATCTTTAACTTCTCATCATATGGCACCCGATGAACAGAAATTTCTACTTACTTTTTATAAGTTTTATATGCGTTTTCCCTCTTTCTGTCAGTGACTGGCTGGTGTTCAAGGCTTTCTCTAACTAGTATTTTAGGAGCACTTTCTTCCCCCATTTCATGGCCTTCTTGTATTTTTTGTTGATCATCTGCTACTGTTGGTCGCTTGTCAAATTAAAAATGAAGGTCACATGTGAATTTTTTACCCATTTCCCAAACAGCAGTTAGCATAAAGTTGACATTGTAATAATTAAATTAGAAGTGAGGGGACTTAATTGTTACAATTAAAAATGAAAGTCTTGAAGTGGGATTTGATGTAAAGTGCTAGGGTGCAAAGTGCAATTAACCCTAGTTTATGCCTTTTACCTATATTCCTTCTTGTGGAAGATACAAAGCACTTATCGTCGATTCATCAGTTCAATGATTTAAAGAACAAAACATACTTTGCCTGCAAAAAGGTCAAATTCCCAATTGTATAACTTATAAGGGTGTTTCTTTTGGCAAATTGCAGGTTCTTTTTTCTTAAGTTAGGATTTGTTAAAAGACATAACTGAAATCACTTTCCATTGTTAATATGATTGGGTTTTTGTCTAGGTCATATCTTGGACATCACTTGTAAATGTATGGCACCTGATTAATCATTAAAAGAAAAATTCAAATGGAGGAAGTGATAATTAAGAAAGGTCTTGTGCTTTGAGACTTCATAGTTTTGCACTTCGCAGTCTCATTGAATGAAAGTCATGTAACCTACTTTTGGAGTGATAATTTGTTTGAGAATAATCACCTAATTTCCTCGTTACTTTTTCTTGCTTTTTATTGGAATGGTTAATTAAATATGCAGATTGAAGAAAAGAAGCAACCTGCTGCTGATGTTTTGTTTCAATACTCAAAATTTGTGATGGCATGTATGGGAAATCAAGTTCGGCCCTGCGACTTGAGGTTGCATTTAATGAAGGTAATGCAGATATTCTTGATCAACTTTCTTCTTAACACTATTAGCAATTATGTGCTCTTTTTTTTCTTTTTTTTTTTCAGTTCCATTTAAGCTGTTGAAAATTTATTGAAAAAAGCCCTTTGAGTATGCTGGTGATCGCAGTAAGCCAATCAGGCTGGCAGTAAGTGATAGCAACCATGTGGGGAGACCTGCTTCTTTGTTTTTACTTTTGTGTGGGTGGGGGATGGGGATCAAGCATAACAGGATTTGGTTTCATTTTGATCAATTTCCATTCTGCTTTTATTTGGTTTTCCTTGTGAGGAACTCTGACAGGACAGTGCAGTAATAGGTGGATTCTGTGAAGGCCAATTTTAGTCATGTTACCTGATTGTTGTTGTCGTATGAAAATTCTTCAGGAGATTTCAGGGATGCCAACTTCTCTAAGGAGGGAGTCATCCCAAATGACAGCTTCTCCTGATGCGATGGGTGAGTCATCGAGATCGGGTACAGCCAGACTTGATAAAGTAGACAGTTTTCTAGCACTATAGTCTGAAGCATAACTTCAGCACAATTGTTATTATGGTGGGTGATCTGTACATCACCATTACTCTATTTCTCTTCTTCACTTTTGCGCCATTTCGTTGACTCTTTACATACATGGCGCCCTTTAAGCTCATGATTATACAGCAGATCATCTTCCTTTCTTTCTTTCCGGGGTTGGGCAGACCATGAGTTTTTTTTTTTTAATTTCAATGCCTGGTTCTCATCGTGTAATTCTCTCATATTTTTTTTTGATGAATTACAGTGTCTTTATCTTGCCAAACCAGTAAAGTTGGTGGATTGAGGAGGTAGGTATTTCTCCACCTCAGAGTCATAGAGCCTCACTGGTGGGAGTTGAATTGTCATTCTATTAATGTCAGTAAGAAAATTATAAATCAACTAGAAGTAATTAATATGAAAAATCATCGATAAACAATAGGGTAGATTGATACAGCTTTTTTAATTATGAAGTGGTTCCCAGGGAGGCGGCAAGCCGTTAGGGAACTATGGAAATGAACTGCTTTAGGATATCAGCAGAACCAGCATTCCCCTTTCACCATTGTCCTATGCAAGAGATGTGTAGACCGATACAGTGAACTACTGCAGGTATGTAAATGTTTGGATGTCATATCCTCTCAAAACCTCCTTGTTTTACTCCTCTCAGCTTCTAGCTTGAAGTAGGGTCAAGGTTTCCCAAAGTCAATTGAATGGTCTGTGAATTAGGGCTGGTGTGTGAAGGAGCTGAAAAACATATTCTTGGTTCTCAATTCAGAACAGTTGCAATGGATGAAATATGAATACATGCCCGTCAGGGCGCTAGGCTCCACAGCACTAGGAGCGGGAAAGCAAGAGCCCTAAGTGAGACCTGGTCCAGAATCACGCAACGGGCTTATTAGGGTGTGGATGATCTTAACAAGGAGCTACGGAGAAACTTGATCAGACACTTAAAGGCGAGAAGAATGAGTTGTTACGGTGAACCAACTACTTGTTGGTGGTTGGTAGCTGTTTTGCCGAAGTCACAAAGGGCAGCTTAGCCGAATCGGGGCCAGGGCTCCCTCCACTTTAGGGTCGAGAGGGTTAGATTCTACCCCACATACGAAGAATCTGTTGGGTTGAAATGAAGAGGCTGATTACATCTCCAGTCAGACCACTGGTACAAACAGCAGAACTTCAGGGCATAAGTGGTAAATTTGTGATTTGGAAGAATTAAAAAAGGGTTAATTACATTTTAACAAATGACCCACTCTTAATTTGAGCTGAAGTGTAAAATTAACAGATCTTAACATTTTATATGAAAAGACAAAAATACACCAATATGTTATCTGCAAACCCTTTCTTTCTCTCTCTAAACATGCCTTTCTCTCTCTAAACATGCCTTTCTCTCTCTAAGTGTCACCTTTCTCCACAACTGCACAGCCCCACAAAGCCAGCCAATTGCGATGGTTGATCCCTCATCCCCACTGCCCAGTGCCACCCCTCCCCCCACAGTTCAACGCCACACTTATCTCTCTACAACTCAAGCTCCCCTCTCCCAGTTTCACACCCGCCATGTCTCTCTCTCTCTCTCTCTCTCTCTCTCTCTCTCTCTCTCTCTCTCTCTCTCTCTCTCTCTCTCTATATATATATATATATATATACACCTATTACTATATATTGAGGCTGTTGGGGTGGATGCTTGGTTGTGTGCGTGGGGATTAATTATGTATGATCAAAAGGGCTGTGCATATAATTCTTTTCGTTTTTTACTTTTTCTTATTAGCTTACCTGGTGTTGTAAACAAATTAAGCGGCCCTTAGGTCAGTTTTCAGCCCTTAAGTCTTTACTTGGAATCAATCTAGGCAGGCAAATCTGGTTATGCTTAAGCTTGGTTCCATCTAGTATTTTAGGGGGTGCATGGTTTCAGCTTTGCTTCATATGTATCATCAAAGATACATATATTTTCAGGTGAACTGAGTTATTGCTATTATACATATTCAATAAGAATCTAGCCATTTTGTCAAAAGATTTACGGATATCCTGAGACTTCGAAAATCATTTGTTTTGTCACTGTTCATGGTGCAGCCTCCGAGTGTTGGGTTGAGTGATAAAACTAAAGCGAGAAGAAGACGAAAAAAAAAAAAAAAGAAAGAAATTTTTTGAAAAGGGGCATTAAGGTAATTTTATACTCTCCAAATTAGTACCAGCACAACACCACATGCCTCTATCATGTGTGAGCAACACGCACAGCTATATTTGATGATTCTGTTAGCTTTGTTGGAATTATAACGGTTATGTATTTATTTTTAAACGATAGAGAGGTTATGTGTTTTTTTGACCAAATTGTAAGGAGGTAATTATAACTATGATGATTGAAATTTCAGTTCAGTTTAGAGGGGGGCCTCCAAACTCGTTCATTGTTTGTAGGGTTTCAAATTTTTTAGGCCCGATTAGATTAATGAACGGGCTCAAAAATTATGTTTGAAACCTGATGCGAAAGATATATAAAATAATATATTTTTACATTTAGATTATATATTATTTAACAATATTTTTGAAGAAAAGTATTTCTAAAAGTTTTGTTAGGTTAAATAGGCGAACTTAAAATTTGGTTTTAGACCCGATGAAAACAAATTTAGTAGATTTGGTCCGATCAATGTGCACTCTTTATTTAGGGTAGCTCTAAATTTGACATCAATGATACAGCAAATGCAATTGAGTTGGGTTTATTTCTTTAACGCTTCGTTTAGAACATGAATTTTTAGTTAAAAAAGTAAAAGTAAAGGAAAATGTGATGAAAAATAGAATAAAATTATATTATTTTTTCATTCTAATTTTTTTCACTTTTTTTTTTAATCAAAAATTCGAGTTCTAAATAGAGTATAAAAGGATTATAAGGGAAATCTAAAGAAAAACGCTCAAAATGCTTAAGAAATAGTGGATTCTTTTGCATGTGTTTTGCTCATTTGTTTTCCAAACAGGGTGTCTTACATGTGCATTTTGGGTATGTCAGTTGGTTGTACTAGATGTATGTGCATGCGCGAACGCAATCACCACTTCTCTGATGTAAAAAAGTTTATTGATTAGGTAATATTGTGTTTTTAATAATTCACCCTATTAAATTGTAACATTTAGTGTTTTATTATATTTGTGCCTGATTGTACTCTGACTCTAAAATGGATAATTAAAATTTTTAATTGTAAGTTATTATTAACAATTATTTATATATTATTAATTATTTTATGTAATTTTGATATTCTTTTATATTTTTATATTTTGTAAAGATTTGAAGGTAAAATAAACAAAATAAAAATATATATGTACGGGTGTTGTGTGTATATCATATATATTAGTATAATATATTATAGTATATATATAGTTAGTGGAGTAATAAAATATATATGTATATATATGTATATATTATATATTATATATAGTTAGTGAAGTAATATAATATATGTATAATGTATTATATGTTGGTGTAGGTGTGCAGGTGAAAAAAACTCAAAAGAAAAAGAAAAAGAAAAGAAACAAGGAGTAGATGAGCAGGTAACGCAGAAGAAAGAAGCAAAAGAAGAAGAAAAAGAAGAAAGAAAAGATTCGGTGGCTGATAAGTATCAATGAACAAAAAAATTAATGCCTATAAAATGGAAGAGATCAGTAAAGAGAGGAGGAGTTGTACGAGAGGGAGAGCAAAGTTTTTAGCAAGTTTTAGAGAGATAGAGTTTAGCAAGTTTATTCCCTTAGAGATTAGTTTGTCTTCATTTTTAGTCTTGTATTTTGTTGTACTTTATATTACTAGTAATGAAATTATTTTTCAAGTCAAGTCTTTTTAATAGTATGAGTAGCTAATTTTATTCTCAGAACCAATTGTAAAAATCATCCGAGACTCTTGAGATTTCAACGGAGGTAATTAGGTTTTATTATATATCATTTGAATATTCCAATTCTTGATAATGAAATTCTAAATATTTTCGAAAACATAAATTTTTTACTATATTTGGTAATTTCTATACACAAATCGTATTTTAGTATAATTATTGTACAAATCGATTGAATGAATTTATGACTTTAATTTATTATTCTAGATTTAATAAAATATTTTGAGTTACAAAACCGTTGTTGGAATTTCGGGTGAATCGGATGATTGGATCAATTGGGTCCAAGACCATTTTATTCAGTTTATTTTGTCAACAATCATCAATCTCCCAAAAACAAATTATTTTTCTTTGGTTACCATTTTCTGTGCAATTATCAAATTCTCATAGGTACTATTTAAGGTGGAATTTAAATCGATCGGCTTAAGTTCCAACTGAAGCTATTGCAATACTACGGTGCCTAGCATAGCTTAGTCGGTATTTAATCTGTTACCAAGGGTAAATTTTAGCACCTAATTTTGCATGTTCTGTTACTAGGGGTGAATCTTATCAGATTTTTATTTACTGCTTTGCCGCACCTGCACTTGAGTGTTTTAATAGATTGTCATATTTTAAGTGTAGTCAAGTATTTTGGCGCCGTTGCTAGGAAACGGCTTAATTAAAATATGTGAAAAATAAAACTACCTTTGTGGATTCAAGGACGTTTGATTGCTTCCCTATCTTGACAAAGAACTGAAAAGTGTTGACCAACTGATCAATGGTTTTTTCATCTTTAACTCATATATTTGTGAATATTTAGTTTTTATTTTATTTAAGTGGTTACCATTTCTTTACTTTGTAGCATTTTACTTTTAGTGGTTAACTCCTTTGGTTACTTTTTTTACTTTCTGCATTTTTATTTTTATTTAATGGTTATCTTTTTTGGTTGATATACTCACCTATTGCTGGACGAAGCCAGTCAAGTTGGTTACCATATTTTCTGTTTTTATTTTTCATCTAACCCATCTAACTCATCTAACTTACTAACTATTTAACATTTTATTTTATTTAGTGGATAACCAACGTTGGTTGTCATTCTAATATTTTATTTTCTACACTTTATTTCAACTTTTTTTTCTTTTTCTTTGTAGTTTACCTTTTGAGTTGATTCACTGTCTATTTAGGTTGGCGCCACTCGATATGGTGACCATATAGCTTAATATATATATATATAAATATATAAATATATATTTTATTATTGTGAATAACCTTATTTCGAGCTTATTCACCGGTTATTTAGGTCGGCGCCACTCACTAAGGTTACCATAACATTGTTACTAACCTGTCTAACATTATTTTCGTTTGTTGTTTTTGTGTGCAGGTATTTTAGTATATTATTGTAATTTATTAATTTTCTTTTCTTTTTATTATTGTTATTATTATTATTAGTATCTTATTGTTAGCTGATTCCAAAAGTGGCCCGATCCAGTTGTTACTCTACCTACATCCCTCCAGGTAGGTGACCTTTATTTCCTCAGCTCTGAGAGCCGTTAATACTGTTTCTCTTTTCATCCCCGTTTTGTCGGTGGCCCACTTGGATTTTTAGCCCCGCATTCTAACTTGTAAGGTTCGTGTTTATGTTTCGGGATGGATTCATTAGGGATGTGCATAGCCAATTGGTGAGCGTTGACTCTTCTAGTGATCTTTCTCCCATCTTCCATACTCTTTTCCCATTTAGGACTCCTGTTTAAAATATTTAGTTAGTTAATCGAGGTCCTAGTTATATCCTAATGGCAGAAGAATTTAATCAACAACCACCTGAGAATTCCAACCCGCCAAATCCAAATAATGTACCTGAAGGTAGGAGTGTACATGGTGATTTTCCCCATAGATCTCTTAGGGATTATCTGAATTTTGCTAGGCAAGCGCCTACTTCTTGCATTGTTCTTCCCGCGCATCACGTAACGATGACTTTAAAGTTGAAAATGATTCAGCTGATAAATCCATTCCATAGTTTGGATTTTGAAAAACCATATCAGTACATAAAATATTTTGAGGATGTATGCTCTATGTTTTTCGATAATTCTTACCCAAGGGAAGTTGTACTTTTGAAACTTTTCCTATTTTTTTTCAAAGACAAGGTCAAGTCATGGTTCAATTCATTGAGGCCAAAGTCTACTCATTCTTGGCAAGATCTTCAGACGGAATTATTAAAAAAATTCTTCCTTAAGCATAAAATTGAAGTGATTCATCGCCAAATCTCTCAATTTGCCCCTGCGTCTATTGAATTGGTCTTCCAATGTTGGGAGACATTAAAAAAATTTTTAAGTGCTTATCCACATCATGATTTCACCAATTGGCATGTCATAAATATTTTCTATTCATCATTGACTCCACAATTGAAGCAATTTGCTGAGTCTATGTCCGCAGAGACTTTGTATGACAAAAACCCATCTGAAGCATATGATTTCTTTAATTACTTAAAAAATTTGGCTAGAGATTGGGTCACAACTGGAACCCAAAATCCTGAATTAAGGTCAATGTTATGACTAGTGAGTCTCCTAGGAAAGAGAGTTGTTTAATGTGTGGTACAATGGAACATGAAACTAGTGCATGTCTAATTATAACAGGTTTCAAGGAGGCTTTGCATGGCTAATCCAATGTAGTTGGCCAATATCGGGATACATATAGTGACCAACGAGTTGGGTAGAACCCTTTTTTGAACACATATAACCCTGGATGGCGAAATCACTCAAACTTTAGGTGGAGAAACGAGGGTCATTTGAATCCTCAAGGAGGGCCTTAAAACCCTCAACCTTTCCAATCCCAACCTTTCCAATCCCAACCTGTTCAATCTCAACAATCCATGCATTTCCAACCCCAACTTAATACATATCAACCCCCTCATTGGAGACCTTTAGAAGATAATGTTCATTAATTGACAAATGATATAAGAGGAGTCAATAATAGGGTGGATATGCAGGACAAGATGTTAGACTAACACATTAGGATATTGAAGGACATATCAAATAAAATGTCTAACTTGACACAAGCTTTTACTTAATAAGTGTCAAGGAGATTTCCATCTCAACCGTAACCAAATCCAAATCCCACAAAGCTAGTGGATATGACCGAAGCAAGGACTGATCCTCAATCCAATCATGAATAAGTCCAATCCATCACAACCTTGAGGAACGAAAAAATCATTGATAAAACCATTTCACCTAGAACGGAAATTCTTAAGGTTAGTGATGAAGGGAACGTGAGAGAACAAGAGAGAGAAAGAGATGAGAAAGAAAAAGAACCAGTTGAGCCAGTCTTAGAGCTAATCAAAGCATCTGAAAATGAGGGCATTGATGTTGTGAAATATGCCCCGTTTTCTTATAAATTGACCAAACCAAAACATGAGCTTCTAAATTCTAAAATTTATGAAGTGTTTAAGCAGGTCAAGGTCAACATTCCGATCTTAGATGCCATCAAGCAAATTCTCTCATATGCTAAGTTCTTGATGGACTTCTGTACTGTGAAAAAGAGATTGCATGTCAAGGAAATTGCCTTCATGAATGAGAGCCAAAATGTAATTTTGCAATATAAGTCCCCACCGAAGTATAAGGACCCCGACTGTCATACTATTTCGTGTACAATAGGAGGAAACAAGATAGATTGAGCCCTTCTTGATCTAGGAACAAGTGTTAATCTATTCCCTTATTCAGTTTATCAACAACTCGAATTAAGTGAGTTGCACCCTACATGTGTCACCTTGTAACTAGCTGACAGATTTATTAAGGTTCCTAGGGGTATTATGGAAGATGTTCTCATTCAGATAGATAAGTTCTACTGTCCAGTGGATTTCATTGTGTTAGATACACAACCGGTTAAGAGCACTAGTGCTCATTCCCAAATTCCTGTTATTTTAGGATGACCATTCCTAACTACGTGTAATGCCATAATTCATTGTAAGAATGGGATGTTAAGGTTGTCATTTGGGAATATGACTATTGAGATGAATATCTTTTTAGCTAAAAAACAACCGGAAGAGTATAAGAATATCAGGGAAGTAGACTACATTGAGTCTATTGTGCAAGAGTACTTTGAAAGTGAATTTTTCGAGAATCCTATTGAAAGAGCTCTTGTTTTAAGCAAGCCACATGACCAGTTAGATTGTGACCGTGTCAAGTCTAGGGACACAATTCCTGGAGGAATAGAGAGAGAACAATGTATACAAGTGGGTCACTAGACCCCATCATTTGAGCTTCTAATTCTTAGTGTCATAAAGTTTGTCCCTTCTGAACAAAAAACACCCACTCCGGAAAGAAAACCTTTGCCATCTACATTGAAGTATGCATTTCTTGGTGAAGGTGAGTATTATCCTGCTGTTATATCCTCTAGTCTGTCTGAATTCCAAGAGAAGAGCCTTGTGAAAGTGCTAAAGAATCATAGAAAAGCCTTAGGTTAGACCATTGCAGACCTTCATGGTATTAATTCTCTTGTATGTACAGATCGTATATATTTTGAGGATAAGTCTAAATCGGTACATCAAATCCAAAAACGTCTAAATCCTAACATGAAGAAAGTTGTGAGAGGAAAAGTACTGAAGCTTCTACATACGGGTATTATATACCCCATCTTTGATTCAAAGTGGGTTAGTTCAACCTAAGTTGTTCCTAAGAAATCTAGAGTCACGGTAATTCAAAATGAGAAAAATGAACTAGTGTCCACTAGGATTCAAACTGGGTGACACATGTGTATTAATTACCGTCGACTGAATGTTGTTACTAGAAAAGGGCACTTCCCACTCCCATTCTTGGACCAAGTCTTAGAACGAGTGACAGGACGGGCCTTCTACTGTTTTCTAGATGAGTACTCTGGGTAAAACCAAATTGAAATTGCCTTAGAAGACCAAGATAAGACGAATTTCACATGTCATTTTGGTACTTATGCTTACAAAAGAATGCCCTTTGGCTTGTGCAATACACTGGCCACATTCTAAAGGTGCATAATGAGTATCTTTAGTGATATGGTGGAGAGATTTTTGGAGGTTTTCATGGATAATTTTTCTATGTACAAAGATACCTATGAGAGTTGTTTGGAACAGCTCGAGAAGGTGTTAGAAAGATGTGAGGAGAGTAACATTGTCCTAAACTAGAAAAAGTGTCACTTTATGGTGACACAAGGCATAGTACTTGGACACATCGTGTCTAGTAAGGGGATTGAGGTAGATAAAGCCAAAGTTGAACTGAACCAAAAACTACCTACTCCTAGAACTGTGAAAGACATTCGATCTTTCCTTGGGCATGCTGGTTTCTACCGACGATTCATAGCAAGATTTAGTGTCATCTCTCGTTCAATGTGCCACCTATTGTCAAAAGACGTTTCATTTGAATGGATGTCTGAATGCCAAGAAGCTTTCGACAAGTTTAAAGAGCTGTTGACAACTGCACCTATCATTCGGTCATCCGATTGGTCATCACCTTTTGAGTTGATGTGTGATGTTAGTAATTATGCTATAAGAGTATTTTTGGGGCAAAGAGTGGACAAGAAACCCTATGTTATCTATTATGCAAGCAAAATCTTGAATGAAGCTCAATTGAACTATACCACAACTAAAAAGGAACTCTTTGCTGTCGTGTTTGCATTAGATAAATTTCAATCATACTTGGTGGGGTCATTAGTTATCTTATACACTGACCATTCTGTACTAAAATACTTGCTCACCAAGCCTGATGCAAAACCACGCCTCATCCGTAGGATTCTTTTGCTACCAGAATTTTACATTGAAATTCAAGACAAGAAAGGGGTAGAGAATGTAGTTGCTGACCATTTGTCACGGCTCCCTACTGATGGGAAAACCAAAGATACTTTCCCTATTAATGAGTATTTTCCAAATAAGCATCTTTTTCAAATTCAAACACTTTCTCAAGCAACTGTTCTATGGTTCGCTGATATAGCCAACTTTTTGGCTACTGGCAAGATACCATCACATTAGTCTTACTTAGAAAAATGAAAATTCTTCAGAAATGTGAGGTATTTCTTCTAGGATGATCCATACTTGTTCAATTATTATCCCGATCAGATAATTCGTCTGTGTACCCCTGACAATAAGTTTCAATCTGTCATGGAGTTCTGTCATTCCTATGCTTATGTGGGTACTTTAGTTCGAAAAAGATAGTTGCAAAGATTCTGTAATCTAACTTATATTGGCCCACCATGTTTCGTGATGTTCACACTTTTTGCACATCCTGTGATAGGTGTCAACGACTAGGAAGTCTGATTAGAAGGCAGATGAAGCCCCTCAACCCCATTCTTACTCTTGAGATATTTAATTGTTGAGGTATTGATTTAATGGGACCGTTCCCTAATTTGTTTGGATTCCTTTACATTCTTGTGGCCATTGATTATGTGTTTGAATGGGTAGAGGTCATTACTTCTCGTACCAATGATCATGACGTTGTGATCAAGTTCTTAAAGGAAAATATATTTTCTCGTTTTGGTATGCCTCGTGCTGTCATTTGTGATGGTGACACTCACTTTTGTAATAAACCCATTAGAATGTTAATGCGAAAGTATGGGGTCGTTCACAAGGTTAGTATACCTTATCATCCCCAAACTAGTGGCCAAGTTAAGTTAGCTAACTGGGAGATTAAGCACATTCTTAAGAAAACTGTTAATCCTAACCATAAGGACTGGTCCTTAAGGTAAGTAGATACACTCTAAGCCTATAGAACTGCTTACAAAACTGTGTTAGGTGCTCCTCCTTACAGGGTTGTGTATGGTAAATCATGTCACCTTCAAGTAGAAATTGAGTACAAAGCCTATTGGGCCATTGACCATGCCTAGAATATGGCAATCTATTAAAACACCCAAGTGCAGGTGCGATGAAGCAGTAAATAAAAATTCGGTAAGATCGGAGTCGATCCACATAGAACGGATAACAAAATATGCAAAATTAGGTGCCAAAATTCACCAACGGTAAAAGATTAGATACCCACTAAGTCACGCTAAACAACTTAGTGTTACAATAACTTCAGTTGGAATCTAAGCCGACCGGTTTGAATTTCACCTTGAAGAGTACCGATAAGAATAGGATGCAGAAAATGGTAACCAAAATAAAATAGATGTTTTTGGGAGATTTGATGGTTGTTGTGAAACTAGACTTTAAATAAATTTAATAAAACGGTCTTGGATCCAATTGATCCGATCACCTGATTCACCCGAAATTTCAACAGAGGTTTTATAACTCAAATCATTGGCTTCATTTTTAGCCTTTGATTCAAAAGATTTAGCTTTTAGAACATAAATTCTATAATAATTAAATCCAGAATAATAAAATTAAATTCATAAATTTATACCATCGATTTGTACAATAACTATACCAAAATAAGATTTATGCATAGAAATTACCAAACTTAGTCAAGAATCTAAATTTTCTCAAAGATCTAGAATTTAATTAACAAGAATTGAAAGATTTTAAATATAAATAATGAAAACTCAATTACCTCCATTGATATTCCAAGATCCTCAGATGATCTTCACAATTGACTCTAAGAATTAAATTAGCTACTCATAGTATTGAAAATACTCAGCGTGAGAAAAATTAATTTTACAAATAAAAAGGTTTATTACAGCAGAATAACAGAAAAGAAAAAAATTAAAAAATTAACTGGTTGAATAACTACTAACAAACTAACTGACTAAATGAAAGAGAAAGTTTTCATTCGGCCCTCTAACTCTCTACCCTTTTTTTTCTAAAGTTTTTTCGCTCCTTCTCTCCTGCCCGAATGTCTCCTTTTATAGGAGGAGTCTTTCCTCCTTTCTCTCTTTTCCTTTCGTTTTTTTCCCTTTTTTTCTTCTTGGCCGCTCCACCCCCTTTTCTTCTTTTCTTCATGCATCACCTACCTACCAACCATTAGTATATATAATATAATACATATTACATATATATATATATATATATATGTATATATAGATAGTTGGTGTGATAGCCACTTTTATATATAATATAATATATATTATATATATATACATATATATAGATAGTCAGTGTGACAGCCACTTTTATATATATAAATATATCTTACATAATTTTCACACAAGTTTTGTGAGCATGTCATATTCATTTTACTCGGTTTTAGTTTTAAATTTGCACAAGACACAAAAATGTGAAAGAAAAATAATTTTATAATTTTATAATAAATAATATATAAATAAATACTAATGATAACTTACAATTAGGGACTCCAATTGTACGTTTTAGAGTACAATCAGTCATTCGCCAATTTAATGAGAACATAGATATAGCCGGCCAAACTAAGAAGTTGCAACTCAATGAACTTGAGAAACTCCAAAATTATGCCTATGAAAATGCAAATATCTTTACGGCCAAGATGAAAACATTTCATGACCAGCACATCCTTCGTAAGTCTTTTCATATCGGTCAAAAAGTATTGTTTTACAATTCCCGATTACACTTGTTTCTAGGCAAATTAAAGAGTAAGTGGTCTGGACCTTATCAGGCAAGAGATGTGTCACCGCACGAAGCGGTAGCAATTGAGAATTCTAGCAATGAGAATGTTTTTTAAAGTCAATGGGCAAGGATTGAAGCCTTACTTAGAGAACTTGATAAGTTTGATTAAATTTGTGAATATTATGGATCCACCATTATTTGAGTAGAAGCAACACCCAATCAGTTTGTATAGTTAGTTTAGTCTATTTATTTGATTTGCTAGCTATTTTATCTTTAGTTGGAAGGAAGGGATCTTTCTTCCCCCTATGTTTGTCTCCCACCCTTTCCCTTTTTTTTTTCTTGCCTAGCAGACGTGGCTATTTTCTATTTTGGGGGGGGGGGGGGGGGGGGGGGGGAGACACATTCGGTTTTTTTTGTTATTTGGTTTGTTATTTTCTGTTGTTTGTGCTTTTTATTTTTATTTATTTTTGTTTTTGTGACCAATAGATGTTAAAAAACTAGATAGTGTCATGACTTCTCATATAGATGGTAGAGTACTTGCATTTACATGTTATATTGATCTGATACTTTCACGTGGTGTCAGTGGCGAAATAATTCGTCGTGCAAGAGTGGAGAGGAGAGTTGAGCTCCAAGAGGAGCAATCTCAACCTCTTACTGGTCGCAGTACTCTGGCCTGTAAGAGAAGAGCAAAGAGACTGAATAGGTGTCACCGTTGTGCTAGACATACATGTATGGATAAAAATTGCAAAGGGAGAAACTAATTAATGTCAGGGAATCAGATGGTTTATTTAGATATTCTTAAGAGTAGAGTAAATGCCGAGGCATTGAGACACCTGAATTTCATCAGAACTATAGACTACCTTGATTTAGATGTTAAAGGGTTAGCTCGACTTTGTTATGACTAACTGTTGTAAAGTGTGTTTGTGTACTTCTTTTTATAATTTCTTGTTTTATTTGTATACATATTTTGCAGATTGCTTGTGTTTATTTTTTTTCAAGTTTTGAAGCAATTTTTCAAAATATTTCCAAAAAAATAAAAAAAAATTTATAATTTTGTACAATTTTATGTGGAATGCAAATATAGATTTTGGAGATATATTTGAAACATGTTTTCATTCACTTTGCACAATTTCTGTTTTATCCTTTCTTTTTAATACAATTGTAAGATTTTATCTTAACGAATAGAAAGAGACTATTTTACATCACTTATTATCATCTCATGATAAGTTTAGTATTTATATATGTTGTACAGTTTCATCCGTACAAAAGTGAAGATTATTCATCAAGTGAGCTTTAAAGCCAACCACTCCTTTTGGAGTGTTTACATTTATTCTTGATAAATTTCTTCCATATAACTCATTCAATAATTCCATTATACTTGCCTTTGACTTCATTGTTTTAATTGCTTAGGTAATTGAATATGTTGAATTCTTAGAACTTTGAGCTGTGTGCACTTTTAAAATGACTCGAGGCCATCTTTGATCTTTTGAGTCACAAATTTCTTTGTTGATACAATTTTCTTGGACCCAATGTCAGATCTATTTCTTATCTTTTGCTAAATATAGCATTGTTAAAGTTTCTTTCCTAATAGAAAAATACAAGTATCTTCACTTATGAAAGTTTAATTGATAAAAGGGGGGATGTTTTTATAATACAATAAAACAAAATAAAAACGAAACAAGCAAAGACAGTAAGAAAGAAAGGAAGTAAAAAAAAAAAAAAGAGAGAAGGAAAAGAGGATGGTGTTTAAGAAGAAAAAAAAAATCAATCAAATGAAATGGAGGAAAATGAAGATACGTAATCATTGATCATTACATGCCTTGATTACATATGTTTTGAACCTTTTACCGTTTCTTTCTCCTTATCTTATACCTCATGGCCAAGTTATAACATAAACAAAGTTCTCGGGGATTTGAAGTGTACATTGTTTGTTCATTCACTCACTAAAGAATTCACCTATCAATTGCTTGTGTAGTTTTAACATTGTGTATTTTTTCATAGAGTTATGTCAAGTCATCTCCCATAATATATATTCACGTTATTTCTTTATGATCATCTCTTTTGATTATAATTTACATTTACTCTCTTGCATGGAGAACTAGTGTGAGATACCTGATTTCTTTCTATCTGAGAGAATATCCAATGAGGTTGAATCAAAGCTTAAAGGATGACACTGTGCTTTTATGTTACCTTCCTTATCATGTAATGAACACACACATGCACAACCTCTCATATGTTGTTTTAAGACATTATCTTACTTGTGTATTAAAAAATAGGATAAACAAAATATGCTTGTATTATGTCATACTTTGTCCTCATTATCCTCACTTGCAGGCTATATTTTGATGTTTGTAGATATCATCACTGCAAACCCTCACGAGGCTATGCTTGTCCTCTAGCGAGTAACCTAGGGGTTCAAAGGCTTAATGTATAGGCTAAATTCACTCGTGATTACTTACGAAAGTGTAACATATCTTTTTAAGTGTGTTTATTTATTTTGTTAGGGACTAGCAAAAACTTAGTTGGGGGGTGTGATTGTACTCTAAAACGTACAATTGGAGTCCCTAATTGTAAGTCATTATGAGCAATTATTTATATATTATTAATTATTTTAATGTAATTTTGGTATTATTTTATATTTTTGTATTTTATGAAGATTTGAAGATAAAATAAACAAAATAAAGATATATATGTACGGGTGTTGTGTGTATATCATATATATTATTATTATAATATATTATATTATATATGTAGTTAGTGGAGTAATATAATATATATGTATATATGTATATATTATATATATAGTTAGTGAAGTAATATAATATATGTATAATGTATTATATGTTGGTGCAGGTGTGCAGGTGAAGAAAACACAAAAAAAAAAAAAAAAAAGTAGAAGAAACGAGACAAAGGAGTAGGTGAGCAGGCAATGCAGAAGAAAGAAGAAAGAAGCAAAAGAAGAAGAAAAAGAAGAAAGAAAAGATTCGGTGGCCGACAAGCATCAATGAAAAAAAAATAATATAGAATTATTGCCTATAAAATGAAAGAGATCAGTAGAGAGAGGAGGAGTTGTACGAGAGGGAGAGCAAAGTTTTTAGCAAGTTTTAGAGAGATAGAGTTTAGCAAGTTTATTCCCTTAGGGATTAGTTTGTCTTTATTTTTAGTCTTGTATTTTTTTGTACTTTATATTACTAGTAATGAAATTATTTTTCAAGTTAAGTCTTTTTAATAGTATGAGTAGCTAATTTTATTCTTGGAACCAATTGTGAAGATCATCCAAAGCTCTTGGGATTTTAACGGAGGTAATTGGGTTTATTGTATATCATTTGAATATTCTAATTCTTGGTAATGAAATTCTAGATATTTTCAAAAACGTAGATTTTTTACTATGTTTAGTAATTTCTATGCACAAATCATATTTTGGTACAGTTATTGCACAAATCAATGGTATGAATCTACGATTTTAATTTTATTATTCTAGATTTAATTAAATGTTTTGAGTTACAAAACCTCCATTGAAATTTGGGGTGAATCGGGTGATCGGATCAATTGGGTCCAAGACTATTTTATTTAGTTTTCTTTAAAGTCAAGTCAACAATCATCAATCTCCCCAAAACAAATTATTTTTCTTTAGTTATCATTTTCTGTGCAATTATCCAATTCTTATCGGTACTATTTAAGGTGGAATTCAAATCAGTCGGCTTAGGTTCCAATTGAATCCATTGCAACACTACGGTGTCTAGCATGACTTAGTTGGTATCTAATCTGATAGAGCGGTAAATTTGTATGGTCTGCCCCCAGGTTCCGGTAAGCTGCTCCGATTGACTGCAAAGGGAATTTGGACTCTTGAACTCCAGTGTCATGCCTACCAAAGATCCTCTGATGGCAAAGTTAGTCTTGAGAGGATCACTCTACAAAGTTTTTTACTAGGGTTTTTTGTTATGCATACCTTGAAAAAGGAGGTTGCCTTCTTTTACGTCCATGGATGTGGTCCCCACAGTGTGTGCAAATGGTTAGTGAGGGAATGAGTGTCTTTTCACATGGCTATTCATCATTAGGCAGTCAGATCTTTGGCAAGATAGTTGTGGGAGTGGTTGTCTCCCACACGTGGCGTCTCTTGAGGTGCCTGTCAGGCTGACATTGGCGTGTAGCAGGGGGAGTGGCTGTCCCACCATGCATTTTGTCCTCTCGATAGTAAGCAACCAAGCTCAGTGTCAGTAGTGGTCCCCATAGGCCAGTCAAAGGGGATGTGGTCGGTGTGTTCCCTTTCAGGATGCTTGGCTAGACTAGTCGACTATGGTGTTCTCGACCACCTCCGATTCAACATTGCTAGGGTGTCCCGTTGTGCATGGTCTCCCCGATCAGCCCCTCACAAGGCCCTGGTCGGCCTCTCAAAGGGTACTGGTCAGCGCTCGCCTAATCGGTCCCCATCAATTGCTCCCAATTCCTCTGAATACCAAAGCGTGGTCAAGGGAATTCATACGTCGAGTGTGTCCTCATGGAAAGGAGGGGCGTAAGCACATTTATAGTGATTGTTGACAGCGACTAGGTGCGTCACTTCACACCCCCATGACGTGTAAACCTCTTACTGGGCTTCATTTTGCGATGTGACTTGTTGACCACTGACTGTCAAATCTGTGGTTGATCAGTTGATCTAAGCTATTGATTTCAAATAAGTGGGTTGTAGGCTTGGCAGTTCCGATCCTTGGTTGTCACTTTGCATTATTCACACTTAGACAGTCTTTGGTTTTCAAAACCTCTCATTCGTCTTTCTACATCCTTGTGTATCTGCGCTTGGAGATTTGGGCTTCTCTCTTTGTTAGTAAGATCTCAAACTGCTATTTTTTTCGCTTCCATGCGATTCTTCTTGAGTTATTATTTCTGGTATTACACCAAAACAAGGGTTGCCCCTTCTCTCCAAGGGTTTGTTGGGAACCCGAGGTTATTCGAGTTTATTTGGGAGTCAGTTGATAGTGATTTCAAGTCGGCTAGGAGGTTACACTTAGTGGGTACAATGGCGGATCCAGAAGATGTGCATTCTTCAGGTTTTGAGAACACTGCTTCTCAAGATCTTGTTAGGGTAAGGGAGGAGGTCCCTGATGGTGCTTTTGTGAGGCCTTCTGGAGCTTCTGGTGAAGGGCCATCCCATGGGGGTATGGTTCCTGGGCTCGGGGGTATGGTAGTCTCTAGAGTCAGGGAGTTCAACTTTGCGGCTGAGGGAGTGTCCTCTGCTATTACGGAGAGGAGGGTCAGGAAGTTGTGGAGGGATTACTAGTTTCCTCCTGGTTTGTCGTATAGGATCCCTAAGAATAGGGAGTGGGCTCGTTTCGCTCGTTTTGGGGAAATTTGTGTGTATGAGGCTGCCTTGGCTGGTGGCCTTAAGTTTTCTATTTTGACACCCATCAGAGGGGTTCTGAGTGCTTTGGAGTTGGCCCCTGGTCAACTCCTTCCCAATTTATAGAGGATCTTGGTGGCTTGTGTTGTGTTATGGCTAGCGTGCAGTGATGGTGAGGACTACCTCACTACTAATGATTTCTTGCACTCTTACAAGCTAACCGAGCCGGAGAGGGGCTGGTGGTACTTCTCAGCCAGGAGTGGTGGCACAACTTTGGTGGCGGAGCTGCCCTCTTCTAACAAAAGGTGAAAGGACAAATTCTTCTTCGTTTATGGCGAAGGTTGGGAGCACCAACCCTGGGAGGTTGTGGGCGATGATTCTACTCGGGTTCCTCAGTCATGGAATGTCCTAACTCGAAGGGGTATGTCTCTTAGTTTTTGTAGCTTTCAATTTTACTCAGTCGTAGTTTCTAGATTTCTAGGGCTCTGACTCAGGTTCCTTATGTCTGGCTAGCTCGTGGTGCACCCATTCTAAACAAGGCCTAGCAAGCTAGGGAAAAGAGGGCCCAGGATTTTGGGGTCACAGGTGTCAATGCTTTGATGAATTTAGAAAACCTGGGTACGTACTTGTTGGGCCTTGAGCCTACAAATGAAGCTCTAAGGGCAAAACATGAGAAGAGTAAGTACAGTTTGTTCTCCTTTTCCCCTTTTGTTGATTGTTTGTTTGATGTCTGTTCTTATTATTCCTGTGCAGACCAAAGAAAAGACAACTCGGACGAGGAGGGAGACATGGCCCTGAATCAGAATATCCTGGCTAAGGTGAAGCTCTCCTCAGAACCTTCTGTTCCTGTTAAGCGTTTCAAGCTCCCTACTAGCTACAAGGCTAGGAGCAGGGGTAGCAAGGGCAAGGGATCCAACCAAGGGGATCTCACACCGCCTAAGGTTTCCAGTCCTTCTCCTGCACCCTTAGTTATTCTATAGGCACCCCCAAAAATAGAATGTAGCGGAAGAAACACCATTGCCTTATGAAACCATAAACCAACCATGCATAAATATAAGGTACATCAGAGTAAACCATCCCATAACTTTTCACACATCATGTCAAGTATAGGTATATAACAAAATCCCAAACTCAAGCTAACATAAAGTAAAATACAAATATAACTCAAATCCCAATGGTTTATACAAATATATGAAAAGACGAGGGTAAAGCAATAAGAGCTTTTTCAAGCCTTGAGATACGACATCCGGACACCGACATAAATGCCACCACGGCAAGTACCAAGACTGCAGTGAACCAAACTATCATCTCCAAGTTACCTGTCAAAACAGTCTGTGTGGGTGTGAGCTAATTGTTAATGTACTCACGATAGATAATCAAACTCATAAAGAATGATAATAAGCACCCATAATGCACATAGGTATAAATGATTAATATATATATATATATATATATCATGGATGTCTCAATGCAATGCATGTTTCACCCATATGTGCGCTCAATTTTAAATAACGTTGGCCCAATATATCGATGGCGCGTTATCAAAGAATGCCCACCGTGGCACCCCTAGGCTAGTCCACGATGACTAAGCCTTGATTAACCCACCGTGGTTAACTCTTTCCAGTGCAATGCAAAGCATACAATATGAATGGTATGCAATGCCACCATATAAATAGAATCATCAATGTCTCCATAGAACTTCTCATATATATAAATACCACTTTCACCTCATATATAAACACCTTCAACACCTCATATACATTCACCACCACTATACATATGGAAAACAAACAATGTATTCAACATGAATAAGATTATCCCAAAATCCCACAATCCCACAATTAACACCAATATTCATACTAGTACAACAATTATAGCCATTCAATATAAATGAGACTATCTTAAATCCCATCTGTCACCGCACGCACAGTACGCCAAATATCACTTTTTGGTTAATATTGAAGGATCTTGCTTTCTGTTAGCTCCTATCACCACAACCGTATTAGTTTAGGAAACTCAATATATACTTCAGCAATAATCATCAATATAATGTATACACTCCAAACAAGTTATAGCACCGAAATTATGCATTAGAACTACCATATGCTAATCTCAATTAAACTCCTAATGTAAAGCTAAAGTTGAAAAATATCAAAATACATTACGTCCTCTAATCTGCCAAAACTGACACAGGCTTCATAATCTGGACATAATTTAATGAGCTTATACCCAAAAATTTTAAAACTTTAGAAATACAAAATATACATCTCAAAGAGTATCCGAACGAAATTTTATCCAGACAAAATTTTACATTTTTTTAACATGCCTAAGTATTTATTTGGTATTTTTTAAAATAGGGCAGGGCTGTAGAAACTTGAATTTAGCAGCCAATGGTCTATCTTTGATAAATTAGTAACATAGGTAAACGACATCTAAATGACTTGAAATTTAGTACAGATTATCATCAACCTTGCTCCTAGATACAGTAAAAATTTCATAATTTTTGGGCTACTCTAACTTGGTCGAATGCTCTATCAACCAAGAGGTTACAGATCTGGGCAGATATGAGCATCAGACTTCTACAGTGGCAGCTTAACTTTGAAAAATCACCATAATTCGAATATAAAACATTTTTGGTTAAAACAAAATCTCAAATTTCCCTAAGATCTCAAAGTTCAAGTGTATAAAAATTCAGCTACAAATCAGATTTTTAAATTGGCCAAACAACCTCCGAAATTGGCTATTTTTACAGATTTTCGCAGTAAAAACTCCTCCAACTTTGGACAGAGTTTTCTCTCTCAATTCTTAATCAAATCAAATGGATTTTATGTCTAAATCGAGTAATTTTCCAAGGTCTTTCTACTATAGCCTTATCTGCAGCAAAGGAAGAATTCTTATATCTGAAATTAGCTTCTTCTTGCTTGTGTTAGCTGCGGCAGCTCCTTCTCTCTCTTACTCCCTCTCTATTTCTCTTTGCAACTCTCTCTATATCTCTCCTTATCTCTCTATCTCTATCTTTCTTTCTCCCTTTCTCTCTTCTGTCTCTCTCTCTCTCTTTCTTTCCATAACTCTTTCTTTTCTTTTCTTTTCTTGCACTATCTCTCTCTCTCAACTTGTTAGGTAAAAGTTGTCACCCATTTCTTTCCCCTACCAATTCCCATTCACTAAATGACTTACACCTAGGTGCCAACTCCTATTGGTAGGGTAATTCAAGTCAACTAATTACTTAAGGTCATTAATTAAACTTATTTTACATAAATGCTAATTTACATACCTCTTAACTGTGTAATATATGTAATTTACTTAATTAAGGGTTTCACACCAACTGGACCTGCAGACACACTTCCCCCACTAAGAGCTGTGAATCCACCTCCAGCAAATGCTCCAACAGTGCCCATCTCCTCCCTTCAGGGTCTCTTTGTTAAAGAGACAACAATTTTTGAAAGTGCAGATTTGGCCTAAAGAAGGCTGGAGAGTGTGATCCATCCAGGAGATAGAGAGCAGTTGGTGAGCAACTCTACTCACAGGCTGACCAAGGACATTAGTCAGCATTTGCTTCGGGTAAAATTTTACAAGTGTGATTGCTCAGTTCATTCTATGTTCCTTTTGACCTTGCCATTTTTGTTTGATCAGGTTGCTACCAGGCTCTCCGTTCTTAGCATTTGGTCGACTAAGAGCAAAAAGGGCTTCTTGGAACAAAGGCGCATAGCCGAGCAGGCTCTAGCTGATGCGACCTCCTTGAAGAAGCAGCTAAAGGAGATCTTTGCAGAAAGAGACAGCCTAAAGGGTGGGGTGCTAACCCTTCAAGAGGAGAAAAACAAGCTAGTGGGAGACTTGGCCAATGAGAAAAGTGCCAAGGAATCCATGCGAGAGAAATTCGCTGTAGAGAGGGCTGCTCTAAAGGCTGCCCAGGCCAAGATAGCTGTCTTTCTTGCTCAGGTTGAGGTGGCTATGAAGAAGGCTTTCAAGGAGTACCACCAGGGGGACTCCTATCAACTGGCATTAGGTGGGACCTATATGCAAGGCTTCACTGAGGCGAAGGAGATGGTCACCCAAATTTGCATTTGAAGAGATTGAAAGTGTTCAAAAAGAAGATTTCATCAAATATGCATAGACTCAGTGAAGTTGACTTGATTTTGAAGAGATTGAAGATGTTCGAAAAGAGAATCCATCATAATTGCAAAATCTCTACAAAGAATTTAAGTTAAGACTTCATTTGGGATGTGAAGAGTCAATAAAGATGATATGTGTTTAAAGAAATTGAAGGTGTTCAAGAGTAGACTTCATCAAGCTTATAAAAGACTCATTGAAGTGATCCAAAAGAAGAAAGAAGGATTAGTAGCAAAAAGAAGAGCTCGGTAATGAGGCATCATGAATATAAAGCTCTACATAAATGAAAAAATCATTAGCAGCAGATGGAAAGAACTCGACAATCAAGAAGAAGAGCTCGGCTATAATAGAAAGGAGTTTTAGCAGTTTGGTAACAAAGAAAATATGACTATCAAGAAGAAAATTCAATCCAAATTGAATGAAAGACAACTTTGATGGATTAAAGATCTCAAACTATTATAATACCCCAGAGAGAAGACTCCTTAAAGATCTTATAGTATTGTTGAAGCTGAACTTGATCAAAGGAAGGATGAATGAAGATTTCTGGGTAATGTATCAACACATGAAAATGAAAAGTCGACACATGAGGACAGAGGCCAAAAGTTTGAAAACAGCATGATCAAGTGTCGACACATGGAGACAGTAGACAATATCTGAAAAATGCGAACTGATTGTGTCGACACATGAAACTAAGTGTCGACACCTGGGGACTAACGGCTAGTTTTTCTAACGCTATAACGAACTGGACTTGCATTAAATGAACCCCCAACAACCACCAATGGACAAAATTACTACAGGGGTTTATATACAAGCTTTCAACTGCATTTATAAAAGAAGAGAGACAAAAAAAACAACATCCGCTAACTGATCAAGCTGAGAAAAATCTGAACATTCCATTTGTCTTCATTTTGGCATTAAGTGAGCTATTATTTTCCTATCCACTCTTGATAAAGAGTTTGTATTTCATTTGTATATCTTTCATATAATTGTAAGTGAGAGTTTGAGAGTTCTCTTGTAAAAGAAAAACTCTTATAAGTTGAAGTGGATCTTGGACAAAACCACTTGGTAGCTGGAAGAGCTTGAGAAGAAGTTCTTGTGTAAAAGTGAGCTGAGCACTTGGTAAATCAGCATCTACCTTGTAATTGGAGATTGCATAGTGGAAGAAGACTTCAAGGGGGTCTTGGGGTGAGGACATAGACCACGAATTGTGATTGAATTTTGGTAATTCTTGGTGTGTCTTCTCTTACTCCGTTTTCATCTCTTTATTGATTACATTACATTTCATCTATCTTAAATCACTGTTCTATTGATTAGATTAGTTTTTAATTAATATTAATTGTATTAAATTTTAAAAAAATCTAATTCACCCCTGCTCTTGGGTTGCCTTTTGGGCCAACAAGGTGGTCCCTGAAGACGATACGGTCTCAGTGGCTGTTGAGAAAGCCAAGGCAGGGAGTAAGGATGGAGTGGCTGAGAAAGATGATGGCCAATCGAAAGCTTCTGCCCAACCAAAGGCCCCCTCAAAAACTAAGTAACTTTTCTTTTGCCTTTTTTGTAGGTCTTTTTGCCTTTCTGTGTTGCCTTTACAGTGACTTCCAATGTAACACTGCTTGGGCTTTGTTTGTAATTATCAATCTTGATTAATGGAAAAGATATTTCTCTAATAGAACTCACAACTATAGTTTTTGCTTTAATTTCACGTAGACACTTTGGTTCTCCTCTATTGGTTTGGGCATTTACCTCTTTTTTCCATTTTGTCAGTTTTTAGACAAGTGTAGACACTCTAGTTCAGAATTTTGTTGGCAATCTGATCGGCCTGTACCTGCTTGGCCTATGCCAGAGTGGGACTTTCTTGGGAACAGACATGAAGCCAGTAATTTGGACTGTGCCTGCTCGACCATGGCCTGAACAGGACTTCGCTAAGTAGGTGTAATGCCTGCTCGGCCTTTGCTTGGGTAGGACTTTTCTTGGATGGGCACATAGCCTTTGGTGGTAAAGTCTTTGCCTTCACGGCCGTGGCTTGAGCAGGACTTTTTGTTGAGAAGAGCATAAAGCCTTTGCCTGCTTGGCCTTAGCCTGACCAAGACTTTTATTAAGAATGGGCGTAAAGCCTTAGGCATATTATCTCTGCCTGCTCAGCCTTGGCTCGAGCAGGACTTTTCTTGGAAGGTAGAAAGCCTTGAGCATATTTCCTTTGGGCATAAAGCCTTTGCCTGCTCGGCTTAGCCTGACCAAGACTTTTATTGAGAATGGGCGTAAAGCCTTAGGCGTATTGCCTCTACCTACTCTACCTTGGCTCGAGCAGAAATTTTCTTGGATGGGCGTAAAGCCTTGGGCATATTTCCTTTGGGTGTAAAGCCTTTGCCTGCTCGGCTTTAGCCTAAGCAGGACTTTTCTTGGATGGGCGTAAAGCCTTGGGCCTACTCGACCTTGGCCTGAGCAGGACTTTTCTCGAGTGGACATAAAGACTTGGGCGTAAAGCCTTTGCCTGCTCGGCCTTGTCCTGGGCAGGAATTTTTCTATTCTTCTTGCAAAGAAAATGTTAAGACATATATAAAAGTATAAGGAGAATTATAGGAAAGTCAATGTAGGTCATCAAATTTTTAATTTTTCATCTATGCTTTTACATCTAGTGATAAAAAGAGTTCTTTACACATAATACTTTCTGAGGTGCTCAGTATGCCATAGGTGGGGCAGTTCTTTGCCTTTCCAATCCTTTAGTCTGTAGGTGCCCTTCCTAGTGAAGCCCAATACTTCATAAAATCCTTCCCAATTTGGGCCAAGTTTCCTGTCTTGAACAATTCGAGTAGATTGGTTAACTTTCTTCAGAACCAATTCCCCTGGCTTAAAGTCTGGCAATCGCACTCGGCTGTTACGATACTGGCGCATCTGCTATTGATATAAAGCCACTCTAATTGCTGCATGCAACCTCTTCTCTTCTAGCAAATCCATGTCAACTATCAAGGCCTCATCGTTTATCTCTGGGTTGTAGTTATAAGTCCTAGGACTTGGAATACCAATTTCTATTGGTGTTATGGCTTCTGTTCCAAATGTGAGGGAGAAGGGGGTTTGTCCGGTAGAGACTCTTTTAGTGGTTCTATAGGCCTATAGGATGTTGGGGAGCTCTTCTGCCCATAGGCCTTTTTCCTTCTCAAGTTTGGTCTTGATGATCTTAAGCAAATACCTGTTATTGACCTCTAGTTGCCCATTTTTTTGGGGGTGTTCTAGAGAAGAGAAGTGATGGTTGATCTGCAAGTTTGAGCACAACCCACCGAACTGCTTGCCTTCGAACTGCTTTCCATTATCAGTGATGACCACTTTTGGGATCTCGAAGCGCCATACGATATTTTTTCATAGGAAGTTGGTTATTTTCTGCTCTGTGATGGTGGTGAGGGCCTCTGCCTCGATCCACTTGGTGAAGTAGTCAATGGCCACTATTGCGAATTTGTTATGTCCTCTTCCCAGCGGCAATGGGCCACGATATCTATTCCCCACTGGGCAAAGGGCCATGGGCTTTGGATAGGAGTCAACTCTTGTGTAGGTTGTCTGGGAATGTTGGCGAATCGCTATCGCTTGTCACATTTCTTCTCGAACTCCTGGGAGTCCTTACTCATCGTTGGCCAATAGTATGCTGCTCTAAGGATCTTATTAGCCAGGGAACGTCCTCCAAAGTGATTCCTGCAAATTCCTTCGTGGATCTCCTTCATAATGTAGGTAGCTTCCTCGTCTGGGGTGCACTTGAGAAGGGGGGTTGCGTGTGCTCTTTTGAACAGGATCCCATCAAATATCACATAGTGACTGGCCCTGAAGTTGAGTCTTCTTGCTTCCAACTTGTCTTTTGGGAGAGTGCTTTGCTCCAGGTAGTCTCTAATTGGTTTAGCGCATAAGGCTTCTGTTTCCAACACATTGACTTCTAGGATTTGGATGCTCGGAGAATCAAGGGTCTCCAAGGGTACTTTCAGGGTCAAGCTGCTTTAAGGATGCTATCCTTGTCAATCTGTCAGCTTCCTCATTCTCTAGCCAGGGGACTCTCTGTAGCAATATTTTTGAGAATTTTCTGACCAAACTTCTAACCATCTGGCAGTACTCCTTCATCTTGTCGCCCCTCGCTTCGTATTCTCCCTAGACTTGCTCGATTACAAGCTGCAAGTCTACCCTGACTGTTATCTACTCTACCCCCATTCTCTAAGCAATCTGAAGCCTAGCGATTAGAGCCTTATACTCTGCTTCGTTGTTGGTGGCCGAGACTTGGAACCGTAGGGCATACTCGACTTTGTGGCCATCTAGGGTGACAAGAACAACGCCTGCCCCACTAGAATGTTCGGTGGAGGAGCCATCAACATTCAGTATCTAGTTGTTCTCAGTATCGCTGAGCTCGGGTGGGGATTCGTTTGGGGGGGGGGGGCGGGGGGGGGGGGGGGGGGGGGGGGGGGGAGGCGGGGGGGGGGGGGGGGGGGGGGGGGGGGGGGGGGGGGGGGGTTGTTGTAAATTCTACAATGAAGTCTGCTGCTGCCTATTCTTTGATGGCTACTCGTGGTCTGTACTGGATATCGAACTGACTGAGCTCCACCGACCACTTCATGAGCTGTCCTAAAGTTTCAAGCTTGTGTAGTACTTTCTTGAAGGATTGGTCAATCAATACCACAATCAAATGCGCTTGGAAATAGGGCTAGAGTCTTCGTGCTGATGTGACCAAGGCAAAGGCTAGTAGCTCCATCTTTGGGTGTCTCTCCTCATCTCCTCTTAGGGCCCTATTGGTGTAGTAGACTGGTTTTTGGACCCCTTGGTCTTCACAGACAAGGGCTGAGCTTACTATTGTTGCTGAAATGGCCAAGTACAGAAAGAATTCTTCTCTGTGACCATTCAGCTAAGTAGGGGAATTGAGCCCAAGTATTGTTTCAACTGTTGAAAGGCTGCTTCGCACTCGTCAGTCCATTGGAATGCTTTTCTCAGTGTCTTGAAGAAGGGGAGGCATTTGTCATTCGACTTTGAAATGAACCTGTTCATGGCTGCTATTGTGCCTGTCAACCTCTGAACATCTTTGATTGACTTTGGTGCTTGCATGTTCAGTATCGCGTTGACTTTTTCCCAGTTGGCCTCTATCCCTCCCAGTTGGCCTCTATCCCTCTCTGCGTGAATCCTAGGAACTTTCCAAATGTTACCCCAAATGCTCACTTGACAGGATTCAGCTTCATGTTGTAGGCTTTGAGGGTTTGGAAAGTCTCCTTTAGATCAGTAAGGTGGTCCATTGTTTATTTGCTCTTCACTACTATGTTGTCGACGTAAACCTCCATATTCCTCCTGATTTGGGCTTTGAACATTCTGTTCACCAGCCGTTGATAGGTTGCCCCGGCATTTTTCAGGCCAAAAGGCATGACCATGTAGCAGTACAGTCCTCTATCGGTGATGAAGGCGATGTGTTCTTGGTCTCCTTTGGCCATCTTGATCTGGTTTTACCCCGAGAAAGCGTCCATGAATGAGAGCATCTCATATGCTACAGTAGAGTCCACCAAGAGGTCTATGGTAGACAGGGGGAAATTGTCTTTAGAGCAAGCCTTGTTAAGGTCTGTGAAGTACACACACATCCTCTATTTTTCGTTGGCTTTTTGCACTATCACCACATTCGAGAGCCAAGTCAGGTAATGGGCTTCTTTGATGAACTTTGCTTGGACAAGCTTGTCTACTTCGTCGGTGATGGCTTCGTTACGCTCTGGAGCAAAACTCCTACTCTTCTACTTGACCGGCCTGGCGTCGGGTGAGATGTTAAGGTGATGGGCAACAATTTTTGGATCAATGTCTGGCATATCCTCATGCGTCCAGCCGAAGACGTCAACGTTACTTTTGAGAAAGCTTCTTAGTTCTTGCTTTAGCGACTCTGGGGCCGCTGATCCGATCATGACCATTCTTGGTTGGGTTGGGTTGGGCGTCCATATTGATCTGGTCTGTTATTCTGGATTGGATTGTCGAGCAGGACTTGTTCCATGTCTTCTCCCGGCTTTCCTCTCTTCACCTCTTCCTCATCTCTGACTTCGAGCTCTTCTATTACAAGGGTTTCTTTGGCGATGCTCCCCTTAAATGACACCATATGGCAGTGTTATATGGTTGCCCTTGATAGTTTTCACTACCTGCTCTGTCAGAAACTTTAATCTTAAATGATAAGTGGATGTAATCGCTTCAAATCGGTTCAGGGTTGTTCGCCCTAAAATAACGTTATAAGCCGAAGGGCAGTCCACCACCAAAAAGTTGACCGGCTTAGTGGCTTGCTGGGGGCCATCTCCCAGGGTGACCGGCAGCTTAATAGACCCTACGAAGGTAACCCTATCCCCCGTGAATCCCACCAAGGGGGAGGTCATAGGCTTCAAGGCTTCTTTCTGTATTTGCAGCTGCTCGAAGGCCTCCCAAAAAATGATGTCTGCTGAGCTGTCATTGTCGATAAGGATTCATCTGATCTGGAAGTTTGAGATGACAGTACTGACAACTAAAGCATTGTCATGAGGGTGGCTCAGCTTTATGGCTTCTTCTTCTGTGAACACTATATTCGGAGCACCCCAAGCGGGGTTTCTTGCTCGGTCTCTCCACTGCGAACACCTCCGCTTGCTTGGCCTTCCTAGTATGGTTCTTCCTTGCTGAAGAGGACTCACCGCCCCTACCAAATCCTCTAGCAATGACCTTTATCTCTCCAATCGGTCGCTAGTGGGCTGAAGCCCTATCTGGGTTTTTTCGTTCTGCAGCACGTGACCTATTAGGCCCTTGGTTCGCTACAAATCTTCCCAATCGATCCTGCCTTATCAAGTTTTTGATTTGCTGCTTCAAATCTATGCAGTCATCAGTGTCGTGGCCGTGGTCCTTATGGAACCGGCAGTATTTCTTTTGATTTCTCTGCTCTGGGGGGCTTCTCAATCTTCCGAGCCTTTTCAACTCCAAGTCATTCTTAATCTTATTCAGGACATGCCCTACTAGTGCTGTTAGGGGGGTAAAATTGTGATCGAAACCGGCTCCTCGCCCCCTCTGCTTGGGCTGCTAGTCTGTTGGTTCTTGAGGTCTTCTTCACTATGTTTTCCCTATTGTCGTCACATTTTCTTCTTCTCGAGGCGAGAGCCAGTGTCCCCATCTGGATCGTGCCTCGCGTTCATAGCATCCTCCGTATTCATATGCTTTTTGGGCTCTGATCATAAGGTCGGCCATGGTCTTCGAAGGTTCCTTGGCCAACGAGAACAAGAACTTGTGGGTCCTCAGACTGCTTATGAAGGCCGAAACCGCGACCTTGTCGTCAACGTCATCCGCTTCTAAGGTTTCCAGGTTGAACCTGGTGACAAACTCCTTGAGTGTCTCCTCCTTCTTCTGTTTCACATTGAGTAGGTAGGTGGCCTGTTTCCTTTGCCTTTAGCCTCTAATGTAGTGTCCTACGAACAACTTACTGAGTTGGACGAAGGAGCTGATAATGGAGGGTTGGATCCAGTTGAACCACACCCTAGCAGCTCTTTTGAGAGTGATTAGGAAGGCCCTGCACATGATCTTATCTAGGACAGCTTGAAGCTGCATCAATGCCTTGAACTTCTCCAGGTGGTCCAAGGGATCCTTTGTCCCGTCAAACATCTCCAGGGCTGGCATCTTGAACTTCGGTGGTAGGGGTACTCCCGTCACCGCCTGAGTAAAAAGGGTATCAGTTCTGTTCACCAACTCTTAGACGGTGTGGGGAGTTCTGGTCTTGACTGCCTCCATGACCCCTATCAGCTGGGCTTGAAGGGCTTTAATTCATTCATCCCAGGCGAGGGGGATTCTCCACCTTGTCTCCCACAACTTTTGTGTCCTGGGGATAATGTCGTAGGAGTGAACTAGGGGCATGGCTATGGGCTTCCTCCGGTTGGGCCCCTCCGTCCGGGGGTGGGCACTGCCGCTTGGAACGACAGGGTCTTCGCTCTCGGGGCCAGTTTCATTATCCCTCCTTTTGTCTCTAGGTTGGGCTCCAGGCTACTGGCTTCCTCCCAGTGCGGTGGGAAGTCACCGAAACAGCTCCTGGTTCTAGGTTATTAGCATCTGCATGTTGGCCATTACATCGGCCATTCAAGTTTCAAGGGCTGCAACTCAATTCATATTCTGATCCTCCATGGGTTGTGGTAAATGTGAAGTACCGAACCTAGTTAAGACCATGGAAATGACAAAAAGTCAATTCCCACAGACAACACCAACTGATAGAGCAATAAATTTATATGGTCTGCCCCCAGGTTTCGGTGAGCTACTCTGATTGACTGCAAAGAGAATTTGGACTCTTGAACACCAGTGTGGTGCCTGCCAAAGACGTCTTGAGAGGATCACTCTACAGAGTTTTTTGCTAGGGCTTTTTGTTATGCATACCTTGGAGATGGAGGTTGCTTCCTTTTACGTCCATGGTTGTGGTCCCCACAGTGTCTGCAAATGGTTGGTAGGGGAATGGGTGTCTTTACAATTGGTTATTCATCATTAGGTAGTCAGATCTTTGGCAGGGTAGTTGTGGGAGTGATTGTCTCACAAATGTGGCGTCTCTTGAGACACTTATCAGGCTGACGTTGGTGTGTAGCAGGGGGAGTGGTTGTCCCACTTCGCGTCTTGTCCTCTTTATAGTACGTAGCCGAGCTTAGTGTTACTAGTGGTCCCCATAGGCCAATCGAGGGGGATGTAGTCGACATGTTCCTGTTCGGGATGCTTGGTCAAACTAGTTAACTACGGTATGCTCGACCACCTCCTATTCAGCACTACTAGGGTGCCTCGTTGTGTGTGGTCCCCTCGGTCAGCCTCTCACAAGGCCCTGGTCGGCCTCTCACAGGGTCCTGGTCAGTGCCGCCTAATCGGTCCTCATTATAATCTGTTACCAGAGATGAATTTTAGCACCTAATTTTGCATATTCCGTTAACCGTTTCTCGTGGATGGACTCCAATTTTATCGAATTTTTATTTACTGTTTCGCCGCACCTGCACTTAAGTGTTTTAATAGATTGGTGTATTCTAACCGTAGTCAGTGCCTTGAATTTGTAATAAACTAGAGAGATTTTTAAAGAAACAATGTTACATGATAATATTTTATTAGGAATGACTATCGAACCACTCATACTACATAATCACTTGACTCTTTTTTTTCCGTGTAATCATGTGAAAGTGATGGTTTGGAAAGGCATTAAATTTTGATTTATACTTTAACACAATTTTTTGAATTAGTTGATAATTAAGAACAATTATAATGAGAATACAGAAATGTGACCACGGGACTTTACCAAAACTAGGTGTTGCCTTATTATAATAGTACAGATGAATAAACCTTATTTCATTACTTTGATAGGTCTTCTTTTTTTAATGATTATAAAATATAAATAACGGCAGGTGAAAAAAAAAAGAAGCAAATTGTCCCAGTTACATATTGAAAAGCTAAATAAATAAATAATTGGGAGAGAGAAAATTGCCATGGATGTTGAATGATTGAATCTTTTAAGTTAGGGGTACGGATGCAAAGAAGCTAGACAATAAAGATGCGAACACAAAATACAGATGTCTAGGGTATAAATATATTTTTTTGCTAAAGCGCATGGGCCCATAGTAAATAGCACGTCGTCTTCGACAAAATAAGGGGAGAGACACAACGGCTAGTCTGTAAAACGGTAACCTGCAACGGTCTAAAAATTCAAAATTCCTTCCATTCAATACCTCGCTAAATTCGATCGTTCTCTTCACTCCTTCTCTGTCCTTCCCCTCTCTCTCTCTCTCTCTCTCTTTCTCTCTCTCTCTAAGCTCAGTACTCCCTCTTTACTTCTCTGCACAGAGAGAGTACCATACCCATCTTTCATTCCACATATCTTCTTCATCTCTGCATTCGCACTGCAAAAACAATAAATTTCAAAGATGTTGCAAGACATGTGGAATGCTCCACCTGGTTTCAGACCCACGAAATCAGCGCCTTCTTCACCGGCCAAGCCTCTTGGGGTCTCGAGAACTCGCTCCGAGTCCTTCCATATCACCCACAAAGTCCCAGTCGGAGACACACCATATGTCAGAGCCAAAAATGTTCAGGTAAACTTCTGGGTCCGAACAATACGGCACAATTGTCTTGATATCACCTCTTAACTGGCTATAAAACTGTCCTTGATTTATGGGTATTCATCAATTTTTGTTTTTTTGTTGATGTTTTGGTGTTTTGTTTTGATCAGTTGGTGGATAAGGATCCTGAGAAGGCAATACCACTGTTCTGGGCAGCAATTAATGCTGGAGATAGAGTGGATAGTGCTCTGAAAGACATGGCCATAGTAATGAAGCAACAAAATAGGGCCGAAGAAGCCGTCGAGGCCATTAAATCGCTGAGAAATCGGTGTTCAGATCAAGCCCAAGAGTCTCTTGATAACATCCTTTTGGACCTTTACAAGGTATTTTCCTATGAGTGTGTTTAAGTTTGTGTTGTGTAGTTTAATATATGTATATTCACGTCAATATTTATTTACAGAGATGTGGGAGATTGGATGACCAAGTAGCATTGTTGAGGCACAAATTGTTCTTGATTCAACAAGGGATGGCTTTCAATGGGAAGCGCACAAAGACAGCCCGATCCCAAGGGAAGAAATTTCAGGTCTCTGTGGAGCAAGAAGCCACTAGATTACTGGTAATAATCGAGATCGTCTACCTATATTTCTCTTGTTTTCCGTAATAGGATACTAATCAAGGATCAAAATTTTGTTTTGGTGTGATGCTTCAATTGGCACCGAAATAGAACGTTTCATAAACATTTCAAAGTTAATTTGCAATGTTTCGAAAACTATTTTTAAAAAAAAAGTGCTAAATTGATGTTGATACAACTTATTATTTTGCTATATAATATTTTATTTTGGTGTATTAATGTTTCAATGTCAGTCTCTTAGAGTAAACTAAAACTAAAAATGTTTCGGCCATTTTGATTAAACAAAGTGAAATTTTGTTCCTTGATATCAAACAATTGACTAGAAGAGGATATTATGTGTGTATTGCAGGGGAACTTGGGATGGGCATTGATGCAGCAGAACAACTACATTGAAGCAGAAGATGCTTATCGCCGGGCACTGTTGATTGCACCGGACAATAACAAGATGTGCAATCTGGGTATTTGCTTGATGAAGCAAGGGAGAATTGCCGAGGCCAAAGAGAATCTCCGGCGAGTGAGGCCGGCAGCTTCAGATGGCCCGAGAGGCGTAGACTCCCACCTCAAGGCCTACGAGAGGGCACAGCAAATGCTTCGGGACCTGGAGTCCGAAATCATGAATAAGGGCGGCGATCGGGTTGAACAGAGCAAGCTTTTCGATACATTGCTTGGTTCTTCCTCCATTTGGCAGCCTCAGCCTTGCAAGGAGCAAACAACAACAACAACAACAACAACAACAACAACAACAACAACAGCAACAACAACAGCAACAGCAACAGCAACAAATTCATTCAAGCCCCGAGAGGAATTTTCCGATGAGAATATCAATTCCAACATAATGCCAAATCCAGTGTCTTTTCCTTGGCAAAAGAGTCTCAAACCAATGGTTCCTCAAGGAAACACATTGAACATTGATGCCCAGCCGTTTTTCTATTCATCAAATTTTGTTAAGGATCCGGTCGGCAGCCAATTTCATGAGAGGCTTAAGAGGACAAGATCTGGAAATGCCGCTAACTACTCGATGGGAGGAAAAGGAGTGGGGGAGTTTTGGAAGCCTGATCTTGTGGAGGAACCTGGAAATAAGACAAGAAGGCAATCAATTTCGCCTGAGAATGCAGGGGAGAGGTGGGCAGAGGTGCTGCCTGATAGCAAGGACTTCGAAGAGGCTATTATCGCAGCAGTTTTGGGCTCGAGTAATGAAACTGAGAAGAACACTGGAGGAATGTTTCAGAGGAAGATTGATAATAACAGGCTGAAGGTTTTTCAAGACATAACACTGTCTTTGAGTCCGAAGGCCTGACAGAATAATAATTCAAAATAACTAATTTAATGTTCTAATTTATCGTAGTTTTTGGATTGGAGATGAACTTGTTCTCCTCCTCAACTCCTATTCCCTCTGCAAAGGAAAGGGGTGAAGCTGAAACATCATATCATGGTGGTACTAGTATAGTGGTTCTAGTGTTAGCATGATGGGGTAGCTATGGTAGGTAGCAGGATCATACATTGTTCTGTATTTATTCATGCTTGCCTCATCAAGGGCATAGTGAGCTATAATAATACCATTTCCAGTGACCAAAGTAAATGCAGACTTCTGTTTTGGCCATAGAACATTCAAATCTGTATGCTGATTATATTTCCCAATTCATATGTTCAGTTAATCCAAGGAAACTCCAACCAAAAAATCTCTAGGAAGTGTAGCAGCATTGTGAACCTAAAAAAATCTGCAATGCACAGTATGGAGGAAATGCAAGTTAAATAATCAGTGAAAAAAAATCTCACAAATACATTGGTCTAGATGAGGTTAAATAATCAGAGACAGACTAACATTGTTGATCACCCTCTTGACGAGATCCACTGTTACATCACAAATCATCTTTTCAAGATTCAAGTTTCTCAGTGCTGACATGATGAGGATTAATAATGTCTTTCGAGGAGCACATTTGATAAACAGGGTTAGAAAGTTCAATGCAGATGATATCTATGAAGAACAAACATGAGAGTCGTAACATTAACCTTCTAGCAAATGATCATATTTATTTTAAAAATCAAAGGGATACTTCGAACAGATCTTCCAACTAGCTTATGTATAGCCAGTAGTCAATGTATACATAGGATGAAATCGATTGAGATTTCCAAGACTTATTGTTGGGATATTAAAAGGGAATTTGGATCTGTTTGTGTGGCACATGAATTCTGCTTTCTTGGACCGTATAAACGACCATATAAACCTTCTGTGTTAGTCCTGCTTACTTAACTCTTCTGTGAACTTCATAGAAGTAAGTCAGGAGCACCACAGCAGTGGTAACAGCTGCGCCCACTGTACTTTGTGCCAGTATTGTACTAGTCTTCGGAGTTGCCTTGAAACCAGAGGAAGGAGGAGTAAATCCCAGCTCCGACAATTTCTTGTGTGATGCCGCATAGTCTGCAAAGAATGCTTCCTCATCCTGCCACATGGATAGAACAACCTTTCTTGGTTAATTATGAGGCATAAATGAACATGTGGTAGAAGAACTAGGAAAAAAAAAAAAAGATAAGGAGAAGAAAGAAAGAAAAGACAGATGACTTCGTAAACCTCTTCAAAAAGAAAAATATTGATTGTCGTGAGTGCACAGAAGTTATTTGTCTTGTACCAAATCAAAACTGCCAATCTTACATGTAAGATCTCGTACTCTAAATAATTGGTTGGCAAATCAAATGGTTGCTACCTGGTCATCTATGAACCATTTTGGTCCTATCATTTCTATTACAGCCCAGGAATAATATCAAAAGAAACTGCAGATCTATGCATGATTGTCACCATGTGTAGAAATCATGAAAAATTAATATCATCATGCATGTTAAACATGAAAACTTAGGAAAAGCCTGTTAAGCTAGCTTCCATTTTACGAGCCTGCTCTGCATGCTTTCTCCTGTTCATCTAAATTCCAAAATTATGAGGAGATTCCAATAATTCCAACATAACCCATCTTACCTTTGCATAAAGTTCAACATAGCGATGAAACTCGGGATCCTCAACTAGAGCCTTGTCCGTCCGAAGTTTTAACAGCCCCTCTGACTCCTCTTTCAGAAGTTCCCTGATTAATCATATCATTATGCATTCTGTTATACTCATATGTTTCTGTAAATTATTTCCCTCCAATTACTGATCATGAAAGAAACATGGAAGCGGTCAAGTTCTTCTCAAATTCTTACACAAAGTATGAGCTGTCAAACTTCAATGGATCCCTGGTCCAAGGGCCCTCAAAGCCTGATCTCTCTGGATGTGCCCTTCCCTACAGAACCAAAGTAAAGAAAAATATGTACACTGATCTACTACAAAGAACTATGTGAAAACAGTTGCAGATCTGTCCAAAAAGTTACCAATGTGTGGCCCCCAGATAGTGCCACAATGTCCTTGTCAGATAGACCCATCCGATAGAATACCACCCTTAGATGTGGTGGCCCTACAAGGAAATATCATTGGACAATATATTTATTGAACTTCTCTTTGTTTATGTGAGTAAGCACATATATAGTATTGAGAAAGTTATGTAAATAGAATTTTCATACAAAATTTCCTGCTGGAATGATGTGGCTTATTTGACTTTCTTCTCACTTAGGCAGGTGATGGAGTTATTGACAAACTATTTCTGATCCCTAATGCTTAGTTGATCGAATGTTAAGTAATGTACATTAAGAACAGTTACAGTCATCTATAAATGGAAATTATGACAATTCATAGGAAAAATCACTGCAGGGGGGCTGTCGATGGTTAGGCTCAAGCATGACTAGTTTAAAAGGAGCTCGAAAGAGCTTTAATTGACCTGAGCTTAAACTGTTCTTGAACAGTTCAGTCCGTTTGCCACCCTAGTCAAGTTGTATCAAAATGCTTCTCTGGAAATGGTTTTAACATGTACAATCCTGCTGTCCAAGCATCAGGTGTTAACCTCTAATGGTGCAGATGATGCAGGATCCCTTGTCATCAAGCTTTAAACTTTAGGAATAATACCAATCCTTGCTCCTTGTATTCATGGCTAAAAAATTCATGGGAGATAAAGAGCAACTCTTCTCAAAATCTCACTCAAGGGGTGCTGAGTTGGAATTCCATCTAACTAAGGATTCTTATGGGTCAGGAGGATCCACAATAGGATAACTTTCACAATGTACTCAACTGAATATATTTTAAATCCACAAAACTTCACAATGTAGAATGAGTGAGTCTCGCTATGAGAACTAACGCCTTCTAATTTCTCAAAATTAATTCATAATCAGTATCCTTTCAGTTGATAATTCAAATTAATTGCAACAAGTAATAAGCAGGGATAATTGATGACTAACAAAAAGTTCAGATGAAGCAAGTTTAGTTGATTGTACTACTCAAAATCATGTGGCGTGCTAAGCTTTTTACATTTAATATTGAAGCAGCCAGTTATAAGACACCCAGAGTCCTGGATCATTCTGGAGAATTTCATTGGCATATTAATTATGATCTTCCTTGATAAGAATTAGTTACTGATGCTCCATTCACAAATAATGAAAAATAGAGGATGCAACTTAATTTTGTCTTGTAAAGATCAATATGCAAATCAAACTAAATCGACTTGGTTAGTGACCAACCTTGTTTGGCATCTGGAAGGCGCCCTTCTTCAGGAGAATCCACTGAATCCTGATTGAGAGTACACGAAAATTAATGAAAAATGCAAAATGTTCGGGTGATCAAAAACATCCCCCCATGAGCATACCTTTCTTCCCGGAACAAATTCAATTGTGGGGCCTCCAGTGACCTCTACTGCAACCACCCCAGCAAGCTGCAAGTCCAATAATAAGTGGAAATGATTTAGTCCATAACTCATAAAGGACCTAGACAAAAGATAGTATAGTCAATGTGGCCACAGAGAGCAGGAAGAACAAAAGATGGAAGACAGATAGTTGAAAAAAGGTATTGTATGGCCTAGACCAAGGAGAACGGCAAAACAGGATCAATGTGGCCAATGTGGGTGAAACCAGTACTATGCCAGCATCTTGATATTATTGTCACACACAGATGATAGACACAAATGCACTGGACAACATTATGCATTTCCCAATGAAACAAACCTTATAGTATTGGGTTGCATTTAACTTATAAGTTGTATGTTTCAGAGTGAGAATGTTTTCTAGGTGAGGAATGCATAACCCAATCTTTCCCAAAAGTCAGAAGCATGAGATTCCCACTGGATGCATAAACTATAGCTATCATCAGGAATCACTTATGTCCACAGTGTTTATCGAGGATTGTTTGTGAACTTATTCGGTTGCTTTTCATATCTAGAAGACATATCTGTACCAAACGACAGTAGTCAAACAAAGCTGAAGCTAGCCTAACTTCAGATTCAGATTAATTTGAACTGAAAAAACATTAGTTTTAGGGAATGTTGAAAAAAAAAAACTAGAGATGCTCACCTGGTAAAGGTCAGCATGTGTAACTTTCGTATGTCTGGCCTTCACTGGTTCTGATATCAGAAATAGAACAGAAACGATTAGGGCATAATTCTTTACCTAATGTTCCATAAAAAAAATCAAGAGACAAAATTGACAAACAAAGCTTCCAAGACATAAACTATATTCTGGTATTCAAGTGTCATCTCTAATGATAAAGTAGGCGACAATCAATGTTTATATGAAAAAATCACGGGCAATTGCATAATAAAGGTCAGAGTAAATAGTTGCTCAGTACATTTTAGAAGATCATTGTATCGTCTACATCAGAAATATGTTAGTAATTAATTGGATATACCAACCCAAAACTCATGAAATCAAAGTGGATATAATTTAGTCAAATTAAATATACTGGGACCCAAAACTGTTGCTTGATTGACAAGGTGGTAGGATGTTGAATGGTGGATGCTATTCTCCCAAGCTCTGGAAGATGTGCTAATTCCTGATTTCACAACATCCAGACAGTGGAGGGCCTGGAGGCACTTAAGAAACAACACAATTTCTATCACGAAACTATTACTCTTCAGGACTTCCACTCAAAATTTACTTACTTAAGAAAACATAATGGATGACTATATGCCTTGATCAACTCATATAATCATGATTTTATATTTTAGTGTTGGCCCCAGTTTTGGCTGGGCTTAGAAAATCCAAAAACAAAAAAAGAGCAGATGGTAAAGGATCAAAATGAGGACACATTTTCAGAATTTCAAATTTATGTTAAATGTTCAAGAAATTGTTCATAGACCTTTCCATTCCAAATTCAAGCTTTCTGAACTCGTTATTCGAAAGACCAACTGAATCATAATGAAGAAGATCACTTTCCAGCCTTGTTTTCAACATAAGTAAGACATGATATAGTCTTATTCTCAGCAATGGAAGCATCCCATGTTGGCAAATACCTTGCTTTTCAGGTTGGCAGAATTCACTGAACATAAGCTATATCACAGTTCACAACATTGAACATCCAGACACTGGTCTTGTTGTGGCACAATATCCGGGAAGGGGTCAAGCTGTGTCTATAACAGTTGAATACATTCACCATATGTTCTGAAGTTAATAGCTTATGTTCACGGGTATATCATGTGACTCATGTCTGAATGTATGTCATAATATACACGTGAAAACATCCAGACATGACATTCTCATTGTTTATTTAGGAGGGTTCCCACAGGCTTCAGTAGTTAAATATCCATTGAACTTCCAGACACAACATTGAAAACTACCCGTTGTTTCTATAATTGTTGAATGCATTCACTATGTGGTCTCTAGCAACCGAATTTTCATAGGACAACTAAACGCATCATATTATGTTTCTACGTTTTCCATTTTCTCTGAGCTAAGTGCCCACATCATGTTTAATTAAGATCAAATCTCTCACTACCATCTCCCTAGTGGTCTCAGCTTGACACCTTCCTGGGTGGTAACAATGGTCCAAAATCCTGAACTCACACGCACCAATTAGCTAATACTCCATATAACAAGCCACACATAAAAAGAAACAGCCTGAAAGATAACTCATCTTAGAACTAGAAGAAATGAACAAAGTTTTATCAAGGAAAAAAATATTGATGAAAAATATACAGAGCAACCTTAAAATAGTATGGATACAATGATCGATATATTCCGAAATTTTCAGATAAATAGCAATAATTAGTAAAGTATCACAAAGTGTCATGGATAATATCGATGTATCTGGGTCTTGAAAATACAGATATATCATGGATAGATTGCAGATTTATTATTAAACAGCGTTATGTGAATGCTAAATGAGACCTTACGAGACATAATCCAATCAAGATGAAGATAAATATAATTATCTTCTGATCAAAAAATCCTGTAAAACAGATCTATGAGCATTGGGAACAGAAGTAAATGAACTTGTGTCTCAAAATAGAAAGGTCAGACTTGTTAATGCATACAAATCAGAGAGAAAAGCTCACCACACAGGTCAATTGCTATTTTCAGACCATTATTTGCACTATGATTTATCTCTTTCTCATTCCTGATTGAGCCATTAGGTCCTCCGGTCTTTGTTTCAACATCATAAGTGCCTGCATCATGCCACCTGTGAAGTAATGTTATTTGGCCTGTGTCCATTAAGCACCTCAAGCATCAAAGATAACAAGTTTAAAGCAATAGCACAATACACCCAACACACTAGAAATGCTCTGAATAGATCATTTTTATTTACTCGATAGAGCAAGTTGCATTTTTTGTTGCGAGTCTTGTGACTACTCAGAGGCAGTGTAACAGTGTTCTGCTACAGTTTGAAAACCTAAGTGCATATGCTTAAACATCATATCACTAGAGGGAAACAGATAGAATAAGTCCTCAAAACGTTAAAATAAATTAATGTCATGTATCACATTTAACATTCGAAATAGACTTCATGTATACATATTCCACCAAATTAGGTCCCTTATTCGTTTTCCAACTGATAACTCGATTGATCCTTTCAAGGCACAAGCATTGTAATGAGTTCTATATTAATATCGCAACAAAAAATTCTCTGTCCACGAGACAGTAAGCGAAAATTGACAATCGGAGAACACATCCAAAAATGCCTATATATGAATCAAAATGATGGAATCAAAAGCATGAAACAAAAAAAAAAAAAAAGAGACGAAAATCAGAAACAGTACAAATTGAGTAAGCTAAACTTAAAGAAGAAGATCGAATAGAAGATTACGCCAAGCGACGCATGATTGGAGCGCAGTTCTTGCTGGATATGAGAGCTCGAAGGTCTCGACGAGCCTTGTCGATCTCCTTCAGGTACTCTGCGTCTACTACAGGTGCCGCCATTGGAAGAGCTCAAAACTAACAATCGAACGAAAAAAGAAGACTAGTTAGGGTTTCGAGTGAAAATATATGTTTATTAATGTGTATAAAGATAGAAAGAAGGATTACCAGATGCTGAAGAAATGAAAATGTGAGAGATGAAGGAAAGCACTGGTCGTTTGCTTTGAACACGAAGGAAAAGACAAAGAGAGGGAAAGAAACAATCGATTGGATTGAAGCGCATGTTCGCATGCGTGTCAGAGAGATGGGCCCCACTTATCTTTCTCGGCTTTCGGTCCATCTGCTCGAAGGGAACGGATTTAACGAATTCGGTTCGTCATCCACGTTCTTTAATCTTTATTTGTTAATGGCCCAGACAATGTTCTACACGGCCGATTTACTCACAGAAGTGGATGTATGTTCTACTGGGCTGGAGTTATTCGAGGCCCAAATTTGTTTATGTTCTACTGGGCTCGGGTCAGATAGTTCTCGATTAAGCTGTAAAATCAGTTAAACACAGCTCGTGTGTGAGGTTAACTTGTTATATAAACAAGTTAAACTTAAATATATTTTTAAGTCTGTTATTTTTTAAAATTTGACTCGATCTAACTTGATAAGCTTTTGACCTTGGGCTTGGCTTATAATTTCTTTAATAGAATTATATTCAGAATTGAAAAAGATAAATAAATCTAGCTTAAACAACCGGTTACTTATCTTGGCTTAGTTCGTTTACAGTTCTATAAACATTAGCCTACGTTCAATGGCCGTTACTTATCTCGGCTTAGCTCGTTTAAGTCGAGGCCAATGGGAAATGCCCGTCATGGGACAGATCAGAAATTGCTAGCTAAGCCCGGTCAAACATATATTGGGCTGGCACATTAAATGTGGTAGGTCAAAAATGCCTTTCAAGATACAATAATGTGCTTGGTTTGAATGGACTCGGTGTCGCGTGTGCAGTACCGGCTCCAAAATTTTTTTTATTGGGGTTATTTAATATTTAAATATTATAAAATTAAATTAATCATATATTCATCAATTATCATGATAAACTATAAAGCTATGCTATTTTGAACAACTAAATATTTAAATATTAATTCAAAATTTTAAAATGTAAGACCAAATAGTCCAAGCCAACCCACGTTATTGACTAACTGTGACTAATTAAATTTGTTTGTAAATAATAGAATTTTCATTTATTAACCTTTAATTTTTTATTTTTTTTTATGAATGATCATAAGGCCATACAAATATGAAGAACTATTTTTTTCTTTAAACTTCTCCATTTTTCCTATTTGCTCTTTCTCTTTTTCTTACTAAAACAGCATGTTCTTTATGTATTATACTATTATAGAATTTATATATATCTATATATATATAAACAGCAAGTTAAAGAAGTTGGATGTTTGAAACTTTTAATTCTTTGTTTGAAATATATTTTACATTATGTTGATAATTATATGCCATTATATTTTTTTTTTTTTTGTAGCCCTCTATCATATGAGTGGGACAATAGAAAAAAATACAAATAAGTATAAAATGAAAATTTTCTTATATTAGGATTTAGTAGTAACAAACAAAACCACAATTATGAGCTATGTGATTTCTTAGGCTTGTACATTTATCATTGATTTAAAGATTATCTAGTTTTAGTTTTTCATTTTACGACTTTCTAGAAATTTGATCCTTTTTTTTAACAAGGTGCTCAATTTTCTTTTATTAAAACATGACTCTCTTCTTCATCTTGTGAAACATCCCAGTGAGATTGAATTATTTTTTTAGTGGGGTAAAGCTATACAAATCCTAAATTTTTTGAAAAATCTTACATTAACTATAAAAATTTTCAAAATACCACTGAGGTCAACTGACCTCACAACTTACAACATGGAGCCGCCCCTGTCACATGTGAGTATATGACTGAGTGTCTAATTTATCTAATTCTCATATTCAATGACACGTGGACACGATAAAACACTAATATTTCTTAATAAGCTTATCTTATATTTTAGGATGAAATAATATTTAGAATGTAATATATAACATTTCATGAATAATATAAGATTTTTAATTTTAAACATATTTATGTAGGAAACTCAAATTACTAAACATTTTTTGTTTGATGAATATCTAATAAAACATGTCGGAGGCAAACCCTTCCCAAGCATCAGAATCCCAGGGTCGAGCTTTGTATTTTAAAAGCACTTTATACATTTTAAAAGCTTCCACGTAAATATATATATATATATATATATGCAATTTGTCTACCGTCTAATTTGCCTTCTTTACAGATTGATGGACATGTGAAGCCCGTACGAATACCACCAGGTCTACATCCGAAATTCACCGGCATGTTCCGGACAAAGTAGCATCCGATGGGATTAAGAGCTTCTTAATGACAATCCAGGCCATCCTAGATCAATAGGCAGAAGAGCAAAAGCAAAAGAAGAAGCCAGAATAGGCATTTAAAGAGCTCGAGAAGAAGATGGTTGAGCTTAGATCACTTGAAGCCACCAGCAGTACTAGACACAAGGATCCAATTGCAGTGAAATGAGCAAAGGTGGAGATGTTGAGGGCAGAGGCCGAGGAAGAGAAGGCTAAGCATGAAAAGTCTAGGGATGGGATTTCTGCACGTCTTTGAGGCATTGACTGGTTTTGCCAATGTGTGAATCCATACATTTGAGTTTGCACACAAGAAGGCCAAAAATGCCGAAGAAGTGCATAACAAAGCCCTAAAGACTAAAAAGACAATGGAGTGAAGATACATCATTAATAGAAAAGGCTAGAAAATATACAAGCTTCTCCCCACAGTCCCACCACCTTTCACATAACAAAGACCTAATGACTAAAGAGGTTAAAATGGCTCCCTTTACCTATCAACTAGAGAGGGCTAAACACTTGCTGCACAACCAAGTCAATCGCTTGTCAACTTTGAGAGATAAAAATGTTTCCCTTGCATTAGGATTGTTGAACAGATCCAGAGCAGCATAATAAACTTGTTCATCAATGCCTTGCGTTTCATCCAAGACTCTGACACAGTCAGTTATGGAGAATCTATCATTAGATTGCTTTATAGCCGCTGCCCTCAGCTTTGAAGCGGCCGCCATCTCCAGTATGGCGTCCGCAATAACGTCATCAATCCCCTTGCGCCCTCTCTTGCGACTAACAGTACCTGAAGGGATGGCAGATTGAAATTTATCCTTCTCATCTTCCATGTCGGCCGCATACTCTGATTCTGATGAGGGCTCCTCCTGGAACATGGCCAAAGGTTCTGGACAAGGGAGCTCATGTTCGGCTGACTCATTATATTCCCCATTCGTACCTGGTTCCAAGAATATTGTGCACAGCTGTCTGTAAATTGGGCAGCCAGCACTTCTCACAGTGTCAGCATCAGGATGTTCCTGATTAGTATAAACCACAGGGAGTTTGTGATGGATAACTAATAAAGCACATAATCACCTCCTGCCTGGAGGAATTCCAAGCCCTTGAGGTGAAAAAACATCAATGGAAGAAATTGTTCTGTTGAATTTTGAAGTATATAATTTACCCTCATATATCCAAACAACCCCTATAGACACCATTACAAAGAAAGTTATCCCACTAGAGGGCAAAAAAATCTGCTGCCAAGTCAAAAGGAGATGAGGTTCCTCCAACTCAGGCAGGAGTAGATTTCTGTTCATAGGTGATAAGACAACAGAAAGGGCAGGAACATACCTTAATGAATCTGTCCCAGATTTCTTCCTCAGCCATGATGGTGCCTGTGGTTTCATCCCATTTGAAATCACTTTGATCAAGCAGCAACTTTACAATACTATACTGTCTCCTTAAGACGGCATATCGGTTCTTCAGTTGCTCTTTATCCCATTTAAGACCAGTTTTCTTGTAGAAGTCATCACTTATAGACTTCCATGCTTTCTTCCCAAAAGAATGGTTTTGCCTATTCCCCTTGTGTATCTGGTCAACCATCAAGTCCACAAGTATCTTAGTCAGGGGCGTTGTCCACTTAGCCCTTGACTGTTGTTCTGGCTGTTGCCTGGGAGGCGGTCTCCTCAATCGGGTAGACCGGGTAGCCATCTATATATTCACCACAAAACTTGATAAGGAAAGAAATGCAAGACTCATAATAACCATCAAATTAAGCAAGAATTTGGTAGGATTAAAAAGCTGAAGAATAAACCCATATAGTCACCAAAGTTCCAAAATTACTATAATGGCCTCTGACTTAAAAAGGTAGATGACAAGCATACCACTTATGCATACAGATGTTAGAAAGACAACAAAGTTCCAATCCAACCTCCCTCAAGAGGACTAAAGAAAGCACGCTAAAAGAATTTTTTGATGGTTTTATGAATAACATAAACTGCAATCATCAAGCAGATTATTCTAATGGCTGTTTGTGTTGGCATGAGTGGAAGTAAAAATCCAAGAGTTATTGACAGAGAGTTGGCAACATAATAAAAGGGCAAATTAGGAATTTTATTTGAGATTCTTTAATTCTTCTTCTTCTATCTCCTCCACCTCTTCCAAAAAAATTGTAAGTTTGCAATTTCATAACCGGTTCACAGGCCAAAGAAGCCTTATTAGATCCCCTAAAGCTCAACTTATCAAGCTATACAAATTGCTCTACCATTGACTTTAACACCTAAAGTCCTGAAATACTTACTGCTCAGCAGCTCTACCAATCCGAGTTCCAAAATATCTGACAAGCTATCACCTTTAAAAGCGGACAAATCCCATAACCTTTACCCACCACAAAACTAACCATCAGCATTACTCTTCTTAGTTTTCTGCTTTCTTTCATCAGTTCTTTTATGACACATAATGGTTGGTTATCAACCTGAGACAGGTTCATTTTATACCCCACATCTGCCCGGATTACGAGCAAGTGTGAGATTCCAACCCTAATGTTCAGTTGCTCCTTCACTTAAAATATAGTAGATGTTGAAATATCACAAAGCTACATATATTCACATTTATACACGAAATAAAGAAGTGCTGGATTTCAAATACAAGGTTGACTAACAAAAACGCTTTACATAACCAATAATATCTACATTTTGTATCCTGAAAGTCTTCTCTGAGCTCCAAATCCGCAAACCTATTTTCTAGGTTTCCAGATTTTTCTAAAAGTTGCTTGAGATGGCTTGGCAATTACAATGTAGCCCATGATACACGCCACTATAGAGTGTTTTGATCCAGGTAGAAGATACCAAAAGGACAAGAAAAAGGCCAAGAAAGAGCATGATTACTTTAAATTTAACCAAAGATGCAGTTATCATCATAGCCTAAAAAGAAAAAAGATCCATGTAACCAAACCCAAAGTAATAAGGATTAAGGCTAATTATGTTACAATCAAGTTTTTCTAAGAAGTAGCACTGGCTCCACAAAATCGAAGCGCCCAACCTTATATCTTTTCTTTTTCTTTCTTAGAATTCTTGAACTCAAGCAACAATTTATTTGTTTCCGTGCCAATCCTATGCATGGGTTCACCCTAGTGCACGAAAATTTATTCCCCCTTTATGTAGCTCCAAAATGCACCCAATTTCAAGCATTAAAGATTCCTAAAACATCTAAAGCCTAACATTCCAAAGTTCCTATCAGAAGATTCAAAACGAATTTACCTAAAAAATAATCCAATAAAATAATTAAAAAATAAATTCATAAAAAATAATGGTTCATGAACCAAGTATTAGATATTAGCTCGAGATTGCTTGTAGGGCTTAGAATATATTTACTGATCAAAGCCCTAATTTCATTTGTGGCGATTACACCCAGTGAAACATTCTGAGAGCTAAATATAAACATTGATTATGAAACCCTAAAACTGCAAATGCCAAACAAACAACATATTCTCAAAGGCATCCAGTTTCCAAACCCTAAACTTGCATAAATCATCAGAGAAAAATAAGAACAATGATATATTGAATTAACAGAGAGATAGATGGCCAGAAAATCAATTCACCTCTGAGAAGTGCCTAATTCTCTATAGCCCCCAGCTCGGTGTCTCGGTAACCCATTTACCAGATATACTAACGAAACCTAACCTTTTGGAGTTGGCGAATTCGATTTTCCTGGACTGCTTCACTTGCTCCATCGTAGTTACGTTTTTGTGGAGCTGTGGTTAAAGACTTATTCGCCCAAGGCCCCTAATTTCTAGAGTAATTTAACCTCTTTCACTTCTTGAGTTCATATTTTTCTTTCTGTACCCCGTTATGGACATTTTCTTCAAATACACCTCTCCCTTGTACGGACAAAATATTTAATATAATGGCAATAACACGTCGTTTGTACTCAATTTTTTTGGGTTCATTGGTGTTCTAATCTTCCTCTTTGATTTTTTTCAGACAGTTGTTCGGGCCATTGATTTTTTCCATCCTATTTTTTTTTTATTTTTTTAGGTATTTTATTTTATCTTTTATGAGGCAAGATTAGAACCTAAAACCTACCCCCAATCTCTTCCCAAGCCTCTTGCCACTTTAATTTTTCTTTCATAAAGTAAGAAAATAGATATAGGGTGCATTTCCAGCATTTTTGTTGTGAGCTGTAAACCTAGTATTAAAATTCTCTGTTGTGAGCTATTAAACTACGTATATAACTTGCATTTCATGTGGAGATGAAACATTTAGACAACACAGATGAAAATTTCCTTCAAGTCATTGAATTATTATGAAGCTATGTTTGTTTTGTGAGATAGGATAAGGGTATAAACATCTCAAGACATTAAATCCCAAAATTACAGATTTGGCAAAACATAATTTTAGAATTTGGCTCCTTAGCCCGAATCCCCAGATTATTTAATCCAGTGCATATGAAATAAAATGTCCTATCTAAATTACTAATTCCGATCTCGGTTTCAGAAACCATAAATGGAGTAAGATCGGTCAAAAGACTACTCCAATCTCATGACCTTATCACGCAATACAAATGTCACCTAATAAGAACATTCACAGGTCAAATTAGGAAGTCACCCACCACACGGACTACAATCCCATGACCTTATCAAGCAATACAAATGCCACCTAATAAGAGTATTCACAGGTCATGTTAGGAAGTCACCCACCACCCGATTCCATCAAATTAAGTTGAAGAATTTTAAAACTGCACTCGACTCATAGGGTGATTAAGTTGAGTTAAATGAAAAAATCAAGTTCTAGTGTAAAAAATATCAAATTGGGAGAATAAAAATTCATCATCCAAACCAAATATAATTAAATTGATCAACATCCATCTATTATCCATCCAAAACTAAGTGACAAAACCACAAAAATCGAATTGGGTCAATTTTTTGGACAACTCTGTCACCTAAAGCTGTGTTTAAATAACAAATTTATCAAAAAAAAGTGAAAAGAAAAGGAACAAAATAAAAAATATTTTTATTTTTTTTTCATCACCTTTTTATTTTATTTTCCATCACCAAATTATTAATTCACATACAGCCAAATTCTTAATTCACATACAGCTTAAAAGAACTTTTGATGACCATAGCGGAACGATTAAAGTTCTTTCAAAATTTAACTTCATAAAATGTGCCATCCAGACAAAAAGAACATAACACGGAGTTTATAATAGTAATAATTACAGGACGGACCCAAAACTAAAGAAAAACAACTATTAATTTCAAATTTGAGAACTGCATTGCAGTAAAACATTCCAAAAAAATCTAAAATGGACAAAGTGGGGGAGTGGAAAGCCATAAAATCTAACAACCATTTTACAAAATTTACATACGAGAAATCCACAGCACGGCCCACTTTTCATAGAACATTTGCTACGACTTACCAATCTTCTATTTCATCATCGGTAGCCTCCTTATCTTTGTCATCCAATCTAGTGCCATCACAGCTGTCATCATCCAACATGTTACCGTTTGTTGATGTGTGGTGAGCTTCAAGACCTTCAGATTCTCTAAATCGCAGCCATTTAAGGGCAGGTATAAACTCAGTAGCAACAACCGGCAGGTCAGATAAGCTCAGGTCACCATGTGCAACGCATCGCTGGTTTACCATCTCCAGCTGAAATCAAATGAGAAGGCAAAACTATAGTTAAGGAGGGAAATCGACATAGCAAAAGAAAGTAACCAGAACGGCCACTCACCCACTAGCTGACAATGAAGCCAGATTATGACTTGCTTGGAAAATGACAGAATCATGAAAATAGAGGGAAAAAAAAAATAAAAACTAGACAATTCTAAAAAAATGAAGAATGCTTTTGGTAGTAATTGTGAGAACAGCACATAAGTCTGTCCAAAATACATATGGCCAAACAGGCCAATAGTGTCCTGGCAACCCTTCAGAGTCAAATCATTGTAGTTGCATTTAAACCACATCTTATATAACGCACAACAGGGTCACTTATTGTAATATCCTACATATGCTTTCTTCTCAGGGGTGCACTTCAGGATTGCTCGGTTTTACATGCGACTTTGAATTGAGAAAATACACCTGGATTAAAACAGACCTTATTGTGCCATAATGATTGCTCAACCCGCCAGAGACTTGGACGTCGAATGGCATGCCACCTGCATGGTCACCAGAGTTCATGATTATTCGCAACTCGTAGAAGTCATAGTTGAAAGTTGGAACTTGAAAAAAAATCTATTGATAATAATAATTAATAAAGGAAGAATCAATACATACAAAAAATACCTGGAAGGCAAGGGATGAAAATTTCCAAACAGCACCCCTCGCACAGCAACTGAAGCAGCAGAAGATTGTACAACGTTCTCTGCCTCATAATTTCTGGTTAGCATTCCACTAAGCGAAGCAAGAAGGAAGTCAGCATCACTCAAGTATGAAGTCACAACCCATGCGTCATCTATTGCTTCCTCACTCAAGAAATCAAGAACTGCAGGAAAGTTGAACATGAGTACCATGGAAAATTATTGCAGCTGGTTTAACAATTTAACAACAAAAGTTCCCATAGTTTTAGTTGCTTCTCATGCAAAAACCCCATAGCCAATTTTGCTCAAGATTTTAATTCTGTTTGTAACTATTTTTTCCCCATATCTATTCTGTTTGCTTTTCATTTCCTTTTCCCAGATCTGAAATATGATTTTGATCTAGTGGCAGGAAGACCCATAAAAATACTGGAAATATAGGAGGTTTCCTTGGGACATTTCTTTGGCTTTTTTTAATGAGCAAAGCTATAAATGTATATGTACATGTATATAGGCACTAGTATCTATACATCCATATTTACTCAAAGACTACAAAATCCAAAAATTGTTTCAAGAATGAATGGACCCTTCTCAAAAACCAACTATACATGAAGAGACAAAATTCTACTCTTTAATCTAAATTTATGTGCTTCCACTTTGTTAAAAAGTCCTTCGATTGCGCTCTCCTGAAATGATCCACATTAAGGCCAGAGGCACCAAAAACCAAGTCTCTTTGCTTCTCCTTCCCACCCTAGCCCCCCTCCAACAATGGATAAACTCTACCACATTCCTAAAGAACACCCCATGCCAAACATACCTTAAATCAAGAACAAACCATATCTAGCCGCCATACAGTGAATAAGAAGATAATTACTTCTCCATGCCTCACCAATTGACATGAACTTGCCACCTAAATAAGTTGTCAACATTAAGAATCTTTCCATGCTGCCAACCACACAAAAAAGTAACCTTAGAAGGAGCCTTCGACACCCAAACCCCCTTTCAAGGAAAATAAGAGTCCATGTGCCCCACCAAAGCTTTATAACAAGACCACCTCAAAACACCCGAAACTCGATCTCATCCATCTCAAAGTGTCCTTTCCTTCTCCAATTTGACGAATATGATAAACAATGCCTAGTAGAAGTGGAGAACCATTCACTCCACCTCCCAGACATTGAACAGCCTACAAAAAGCAATATTCCAAAATAGTTACCTTCCTTTTTGAAGGTACGCTTACAGTAGCTCCCCTTTTAACCACAATACCTGCAAGTGTGGGCAAAGCTACCTCTAGTTTCTCTTGCGCACACCATAGATGACTCCAGAAACCAGCCTTCCCACCATTCCTGATAGCAAACCGAGTATTGACACCAAAAACCACTCCACCTATACTGGATACCCTTCCAAAGCCCTGTACCATAAGACATAAAATCCTCCATGGAGGTCCAATGTCCCCATTTTCTCCAAACCATATCCCGTTAGCAAGCAAATCTCCAAAGCCATTACCCCAGAAGAACTTGATTAAAATTTTCAAGCTCTTGTATATACATCGGTAAGTGAGCCTCTTATAATTGCTCATAAAAAACTATAAATAAATAAAAAAATCAATGCTCTGATTTCCCAAGCCACCTTCTCTAAGCAGGGAGAGGGATCGTATGTGTTGCTTCATGAAGATTAAAAAAAATAGCTAGATTGTGTGGGGTTTGAACGTGATTGAGAAGCATTTGGCATTGAAGGCTCTTTTAAAGAGCAAAGAGTGTATGTAGCGTGCATTCAAGAGACAAGAATTGAAGAGTTAGGCATTGAGGTAGTGAGAAGTATCTAGGGAGGTACAAAATCAGCGACAGGATTTGCTTTAATCACTTTCCTAATCTCTTTTCTACAGGGCAAGCAAGGCGTGCTTTAATCTCTTTCCTAAGCTCAACATACTCATATTGGTTTTTTTTTTACCTCTCTTGAAGGGTGGGGGGAAAGCTTGGCAATGAAACAAAGAAATGAAAATGAATGAGAAAGCAGACAGAGTCAATGCCTAAACAGCAGTGCACCTTTGACTTTGTAAATGTTCAATCTAAAATAACCCTAAATTGTTAAGCATGCTATTTAAGAGCACAACCTAGTGTTTTTTTTTTTTTTATAATACGAGCAGAACCTTGTTAGACAAACATCAGTGACTAAGTGACCTTGTTTCTTTTAAATTAATAATCAATTATTAATTCGAATCAGACTTAATGAACTTGAGTTGCCAAGCTAATGCCAGATCTGGGATCATCAATACACAGATGATCATTCCCATACTAGCTTGGTCAATAAGTTTTGGTTGTTGAAAGAAACATAAATACGCACAAACCAAGCATAAAAATGGGTTAACCACTTTGTACTTTGTTGGGCATGGACATATTGCAACCTTGGCAGATGCAAAACAATCCACCACCGAGATATAGAGGAAGTGCTTAGATGTTCCCATCAAATTTTGGGCTTTCAGCAGGAATTTACTATATTTTACATCTAAAACCCATCGGACTTGGTTCAACACAACACTAAATAGTGAGATACCATTCGAAAACTCCGGGGAAAATTTTCATAATATACTGCTACTATTTATTCATATTACTTTGCAAAAAAGGGTCTACAATATTGCCAAGAATAACACTGCAGCAATGCAATGAAGTTTGTCTTCATTTTGTTTATGATGTTCACTATTTTACTAAATGAAGCCCAACAATCAGAGGACTCAAATGAAAGTTTAAATCAATTTAACATACATATTAAAATCAATTCAATCATCTATGATCTGAGGTCCAATGTATTTACAAGCAGAAACCATAGGAACAAGTATCGTGCACGAGCATACACGTCATAGCATATCTGCCAAGAAGACATAGCACCTTCTAACAACAATACCAAAACACGCATGGAAGGACAATTGCAGCTAAAATATTACCATTTTCGTGTAGAAAATCAGTGATGGGCCTTGCTTGCCCATGTGCTTTACAAAGAACTTTTTCTGGAGCATCCATTTTCAATGCAAGTCTAGCAAATCTCTCCTTCACAAGAAATGCATCTTGGTCTACAACAGAATAATATAAGCTTAGGAAAGAGATAAAAGCAAGGGCGGTTCTGAAAATTCAATAGAGAATAAGAACTTTAGATCTACAACTACTGTCTTAGGCACATGACAATGAGCTTGGTCTGTCTGTATCAGCAGAGGAGATTGGCAACTATATTTCCTAGAGTGAACCCTTATCATAAATTCAGATTTCAGTCACTTCACCAGAAGTGCAATGTTTGTAAACAACATTAACACTTGATTTACGTTTCTTCATTGAAAAGTATACTTATTCTGGCAACAAAAGTTGGAACCAGAATTCATAGCACAAATTAAAAGAAAAAACTTAGTAAGGACCCACTTTGACTGCTCAAGTAAAAGTGAAACAAAAAAGCCTATGAGTCATGTTGGGGAATTCAAGGGAAAGTTGGATCAATCCATTTTTTTTTTTTTTTTTTGATAGCATTTTACAGCAAAACTAGGGGAACCATAACAGAATATGTAGCTTAGTGGCTACATCACAAATAGCAGCACAAAAGTTTTAAGTCCTCTCATGGGAGTCCAAAAACACCGACATATTAACAAGTTGTTGACAATAACATTTAGACACATAACCACATGTTCGGAAACACGATTGAGTCATTTCACAAAGCAAACTCATCAAATGATCCAAATCAGGCAACTTTTCCAAAGCACCTTTTGTGTTGACCATAATATGAAGAAAAAAAAACATTTGAAAAAGCTTTAAACAGATCAGGTCAAGTTTTGGATACCCTGTAGTGGTCGCTCCACCACTGGCAGGTAGAATATCATAATTTATCTTTCCTGAAATAGAACTTTGAATTCTTTTACATTACTTGCAATTCTATATATATAAATTCCATTAAGTTTTGGATACCCTGTAATGGTACCTCCGCCACCAGCAAGTAGACTAGCAAATTCAATCTGTCGCGACAGGAAGGACATAGTCCATCAACATTGAATTTTTTTTTATCACCTACCATCTTAAAATATTAATTTTATTCAGAACTTACCCAATGAAATTGAACTTTCTGTCTCTCTTTTGTTGTGAAGAAATTTTCCCAGGGCATGAAAGAGAGAGAGAGTTTCATCTCTGCCAAATGATAAAGAAAATCCATCATCCACACAAGTGATCTCATCTGATCTTTCTTTTGAATAAGTGGGAGTACCATTGGAAAAAGATAAAGGAAGCCTCAGGTGTGGTTTCACACAGAAGTACTGAAAAGATGTAATCGCATGTCTGATATCACCTCCACTGGCTTTTGCTATCAGATCAATCTGTTCAGCATCCACATTACAGTGCTCCTCTCTGCATAATCTAGTAAGCGTCTTCTTAATGGAGTTTACAGTAATAGGATTGAAAGCCACCTGGAAGATTCCCCAAAGTAATTTGAAATAAGCATTCAGTAAACCAAACATATCAATTCCAAACCAGCAGATTAAAAAGCGCAACCTTACAAGCACCAGCTCTCTGAAGAGACAACTGAAGTTCTTCCCAGTTCTGTGGGCTGTTGTCTGAAGATTCAGTCTTACCACAGTCAGTGATCAATATGACTGTTGGAATTAGAGCAGATTGCACAAGAAGATGCAAACACCTGTTCAGTCTTCCAAAAGCAACTTTTCCGTTCGCCACAGGAATATCATCAATTAAGAGAATGACTGATGTTTGTGATCCTCCATTGAAGGATGAAGGAATTAATCCATACTTCCTAGTCCTCTCAACGAAACTTTCAAACTCATCCAACTTCGACGTGTAGCGTATCCCTAGTAATTGATTATCTAATGTCAAAACAGGAATAAAATGAGAAAATATATGAACTCTTAGTCATCAACAGTAATTCATAAGCAGGACAGGGTAATTATGCCAGCATGTTTTAATGGCAGATATCATTTGAGATCACAATCTATTAGCCTAACTCTCACGATATTAACGAAGCTTATTTCTCTAAACTGATAACTGTTTGTCCTTGAATGTCCACCACACGGCCAATGTGCACCCCCCCCCCCCCCCCCCACCCCCCCCCAAAAAAAAAAAAAAAAAAAAAAAAGAACAAACAACTTCACATTATTTAATTGGAAGTAGAGTACGGATATATCCTACACAAAGTCTGTTGATTCGCAAAAACCAGGACAGAGATAATTCTTCCCAACATATGGAAAATGGCTTTGAGGCAAATTCATTGTTTGATGAATGGCACAGAGCAATTCCAAATGTAGTAGAATGCAAATCCAAACCCAACAGAAGAAACAGATAAACCTATTTAGATCAACTGGACTAAGTTGTCATCCAAGGAAAAGGAAAAGGAAAAGAAAAAAAAAAAGCCCCTTCATTAACTTTCCACATGTGGGTATACCTATTACCTGTCACACCCTCCTACATGGCATGCCACATCACCTCCAAGAATGGTCCCATGTTCACACCACATCAACTCCCATAGGCCTCCCCCTCCTTAAGGTAGAGTCACACTAGACCAAGGATGGCGGGCACAATGCCCCAGCCTCAAGTCTATGGTTAAACCCACTCAAGCGTCCTTGCTCAGCCAATGAAGTCTCCGCTTGAGAGCTCTACATCTCCAACTCAAGGCAAAGCACCACATCCTGCGGCTTCACCATAGGAGCCTTCGCCCGAGCGCGTTCTTTCATGCCTTATATTCTCTCGGAATGTTCTCCTAAGTTGGCCTCCAAGGCCCATCTCCAATCATGTCCCATAATGCACCTTCACCGGCTCAAGTTGCAAGCAGAACCTAGGGACCCCTCCGTGATGGTGCCATGGTCATGGGAAGCCCGAGAAACCCATGACCCTCATGTGGGAGGTATGAGTACATGTGAATTGGCCACTAGAGATTGTGGGTTCACCACAGGACCTCTAATGAGTTTGGCGCTACAGAGTTTATCTCCAAAGTGTTAGATCTGCAAGGACGAGGCAACCACCTCATTGTCGGCCCTGAGCACCTGATGGCTGGTCCTCCATCATGTATATAAAGGGATCATCAATCCCAACCCTCCGATCCCCCCCCCCCCCCCCCCCCCCCCCCCAAAAAAAAAAAAAAAACAAGAACAACAAGCCTCTAAGCTACAATAATCTTCGTTCACTGCTCTTTATCTCTCTTAGGCTGCCACAACTCTCTCTCCTCCACTCTTCAATTGGTCCGACATTGTTAGAGTCCCCTAGTGCCCGCTACAGCCCGCTCGACCTGCAATCATCCACACCATGATATACCAAAACATAAAAAGGACTTAAGACCTAGAATTCAGTGATTCAACCAAGAACAATCAACTTTTCTACATTGGTGCAGCTTAACCCTATCACTTTGTTTCCCTTCTCAACTACCAACCAATTTGAGTATGTGCATGTGCGCATGCGAGAGAGAGACTACATTTCCACCCATTCAACCTAACCTACATACACACATGACACACATATATAAAACACATTCCATCAGATGAAATTGTGCTCATTAAGAGTATGGTACAAGTAGGACTCAACATTTTTTGTCATCTCCATCCTGATTGAAGTATTTCTCTGTACCTGCATGCCAACAAAAACAATACTGCAGCCTATAACATTAGAGATTTACCTGAATTGGAGTTATGTAAATGTTCCTGCCAAATTGTTGGAGTGGGTGTGTTCCATTCACATACGGTGGCTCCAAGATGAGATGCAATTATATGGACAGTTGCCTACAATACGATAAAGCATCCAATGATCATTAGTAATGCAAAGCACCCAAATGACAGTTTCAGTCCTGCAGTACACGATTCATGATAAACGTATACAGGATGAAAGCCTAAACATGAAAGCCTAAACATGTGGAAGAATAATAGTGACAACATACAGATTTTCCAACTCCAGTTTGTCCAGTGATGACAAGGACATTATTACAAAATCCCTCCTGCAATAAATGAAGAAACGAGTTAAGTTTCCTCAAAGCAAATAAAACACAAACTGTAAAGAAAGAATGCACATAAGCACACATCCACAATCTTATGTGCACTTCCATGTTGTAGTGTTACCCTTCACAATACAAACTCTCGGCATTACAGTTACAACTAAGAATATTCCAATGTTGTTCCAGTGCATCTAAACTTATATTCCGGAAGAAAATTGAGAGTGAGAAAGACCTCAAAGAATAACCAATAAATTTTTCAGGGGCCATTTGATACAGGGGCAGAGATAGTCATCCCATTTTCCCCCCTTTCTTTGGACAATTAAGATTCTGACTCTCTCTCTCTCTCTCACACACACACACACACACATGAAGACAAGGGAATTGAGCCCCTGACTTAAAGGTTAAAACATCATCCAGGAACAGGGTACCACGGGGCTTATAAGTCTAGTGGTCATCATGGTGTGACATATTGAAAAGCAAAGCAGCGAGCAGCAGCCAGGAAGCTAAGAAATAATGAGCTTCCGGTCTTCATTTCAAAAGATTCCACGAAGGCTTTTTCTTGGACTTTCTAAAGCTTGAGTGTATAGTATTTTCATCAATTACAATTCTCCCTTTTTAAGTAAAGTTAGCATAAAAAATAAATAAACCAAAGAGTTTAATCTTCTAGTACTTCAAGTAAAATCTACCAAGAAAGTATATTACGGAGCATTCAGCTTCTTAGTTTCGTGCATAGCTCAAGACAATATCAAGGACAACAATCCCTCACTGGTTGTCATTATGTACATTGAACCATTCTCAACATGATATCAAGGAACAATATTATTTTCAGCTTCAACTTTTTTCTCTTTTCTCTTGTGCCAACGAACCTAAGGCATGAATATCAGACATTACATAGGCAATCCTCATGCAATAATTACAATCACATCTTATTACTACAATCATTGTCAGCATTTGAATTGGTAACACTTCAGCCAGAATAAAATTTGCAATTATCAATTATTTCAGGTTTAATGGATTCAACAAAAATTAGGAAGACTCAAGTGTAACAGCATTCATAATTACAACACTACCTTTTGCTTTCTCAATCTTTCTTCAAACCACACTTTAACTTCGTCAATCTGCATATACAAGGACAGGGAGATCTCAGTCAAGGATTCATAACTGTGAATCTAAGGACACTAACGTTACCTTCTTTTTGTGAACAGCAAGCTCTTCCAAGGAACGGGGTTTATATTTATCGACCCATAGGTCCTTCCCATCACTCCTTCCAGAACCTGATTCCCATTTTTAACATCACCTCAGCACTGAAGTGGCCAAACATTAAAAATAAAAAAAATAAAAAATAAAAAATAAAAAATAAAAGAAAATACCAGAGAAGCAAGATTGCCAACAATCAAAATAACAAAAGAAGTAAAGAGAAATAATATTTGAGAAGTCTAGATATGTAAGGTTTTATCTGAAGTGAACCGAGTAAATTTTGAACAAGAGCTAGAACATCTGATTACACCACCAGATACCAAGGAACAGAAACTAGAAATTGATTTAAAACTATTAAACTATACAATAGACCTATAATCTAAATCATGCACTTTATACTCCTCAGACCTTTCCCTCCTCAAAATATTGTGCACTTACATCATAATTCCCTTCCAGTTATTCTTCAAATCCAACTTGTTTATCATTACTTAGGCCCAAAAACCATAACCACAGTACAGAAACAGTGAGATAGATGCAGATTCCAGATTTTCCCAATTCTCTAGGAGCTACAAGCTAGACATTGATACTTTCCCTACCTACCAAAAACAGGAGGGGAAACAAAAGAAAAAAAATTGGAAAGAACAGAACTGATACTTTTGCAATTTCCACAAAAGCCTTACAAATCAGGTTGTAATCAAGCCATCCGCCATCCACAGACTAACCTTCCATTGCATTAGGATGGTTTTGACCAAGCCTATAGATATTTAATACATCTGCACTTAAAAAGATAAAAAGTGAAAAACAAAAGAACTTCGAGTTCTATTAAGCATGGTAACCACTCAAAACAAAGCTATATTAGAAATTTTTATTTCAACAAAAACATCACAATACTACTAAATATTTAAGCCCTTAAACAAGAGCTAAATTTTTCACATTAATGTCCATGCCTGTTTGTATTATGACAAACATCTATGGTCATATTTCAACATCCATCTTGGAAAAAACTTGATTAAGGTAATAGCATATGTATAAAACTATAAATATTGTAGATTATGCTTAGGAGGCACTTCCTTTTTTTTCTTTTTCCTTTTTTGGCTGCTGGGAGGCACGTATAAATAACACAACTGTATATATAGGAGGCAATATTAAATATAGATAATAAAATACCATATAAAATATTATCTTTAATAATAACAGAAACATAGGAATTGAGACTGCGAAGATTAGAAGTTACAGAAGGTTTAAGCTCCTATCGTGTGAAGAACAAAGAAAGCAGTGAGCAATAAAACAAGAAAACAGTCTCTGACAAAAATGCAATACATAGTAACGGCAAAACTACAATGATAGCATACCAGAAGACACCATGAAACCACTAAATCCTTCATCAAAATCCTCACAGAACAGTTTGATCTGCAGGAGACAACATCAAATTTCAGATTCTTTATATCAAGAAAAAAACAACCAAAAAAGGATATATATGCAACTCTTTATAAATGTACAACACCCCCCCCCCCCCCCCCAAAAAAAAAAAAAAAAACCAAAAAAAATATAATAATAAATAAAATAAAATAAAATAATTGATAAGAATATAAAAATTGAAGGGCATAATTGAGGCTCCACATAGACATCTGTGATAGTGCAGAAGTTATTTCTCAGACTCAAATCAAGCTTACCAAAACTGAAAGGATAATTAAAAAGAGAATCAATAGAGTTCGATCAGATTGCTAATATAAATGTTAAAGATTTTGAAAAAAAATAAATAAATAAACCTTTAAATCGCTGTTTCAGAGTAGATAGAAAACACAAAAACCTCCATCCTGCGTAGCATTATAAAGATACATCCCTAATAGTTGAGCTGAAATCCTAAATGTTACCAGATACCAGAACATAAGACACGAGTTGAACATAAGTGTTTCTCAATTTCCTCAGTTTTCTTATCACCCAAACAGAGGGCAGGTGTTCGTACAGTTCATAATCTATTGCCATTTGTCATGTTGCATTCACATGTTGATAAAATTACTCAAACAATTAGTTTGAGACCATTAAATCCTTGCATTGAAATGGGAGTTGAATGAAATTTTAACTAAATGCAGGATGTAATAACATGTGACAATCAAAATTCACCTCATCAAACCCATTGGTTTCTTTACACAATAAAGCAGAAGAATCCGAGAGGCGAGCCTTCTTGGTCCTTCTACTATTTGTACGAGGAACTGACGATGCTCTTGATTTCGGTTTTGAATGGCTCAAATTCAGACCCAGCAAGAAGTCTTTATCATCATCGTCTGATGATGAGACAATAATGGTGTTCCTCTTCCCCATCACCACCGATGAAAAACCCTAGTTATAAGGGCTTGGTACAGACGAAACTAGCAGGTAACTCTTCCATAGGCCGAAAATGTAAGACCTAACAAAACCCTAACCGAAGGAAAGTGGAAACAACCCCTGTGAGACTAAGCAACAAAGTGAACACTCGTCGCTAAAACTGTCTCATACACAACTGATGGTGCGAAGTTCTTTGTAACGCGAAGCGATACTCAGTGTAAGTCTGTATCCACATCTATATGCACCTATAGAGGGGATGAGGAGGATGGGCTAGTGGGTTCGAAAATACGCGGGTGCTCTTGGGAGACGAGAATGGCGTAGGTTAGAAGCTGGTGAGGGGATAATGTGTAGTGGCGCATTATAGATGTTGATATGAGTTAAATTTTCACGACGCTGAATCATAAATTTATAAGTTTGCCTAGCTTATGGCTTTTTATTTCTGTTTGACCCCACCAAAAAAAAAAACTTATTCCTTTTTATTAAAGTTTTATTTTTGTAAAAAACAAAAGTTAAATTTATAAACTAAAAGTTCTTAAAACAGTACAAATTTTATTTTTAATTAAAAAGGCTAATAAATATGAAAAATCTAGTTATATGAACGAGCAAAATAAGCTAATTTAAATGATGAGCGATAGATAGAGTGGACAACGGGCGGGTCTATACATAAAAAATTTTTATTAGGATCTAAAATCAAATTCGAAAGCCACTCAAAATAAAAACTATGATTCCTAAATTCATCCATTTGACCTATAAATATTTTTAATAAATATTTTTTTAAAAATAATTTTAAATAATATAAAATCTAATATCAAAATAATATTGAGTAATATAAATATATACTATTTTATATATAATTCGGGTCGGACCAAGCTTTAAAGATAATTTGAAGCCTGCTCATTAAGCTAGTAAGGCCCAAAAAAAAAATTTCAAGCCTTATAAATAATAAGCGTGCTTGAGTGGGCTACTAGGCCCCTTGGCCACCGCTAGCTATAAGGCACTAAATAACCAAGTCAGTGAGTGAGAAAGTAATAACATTAACTTTAAGAATTTGCGGAATCTAGAATGCCTCGAGAGTGTTTACATTGTATAGTCATATATTATTAAATAACTTGTATTATTTAAATAATTTTATATTTTAATATAATTATGTATTTCTGTTACTAAATATTTGTAAAAATTTCGTCATGTAAGTATGTATGTAATATAATTATTACCTTAAGTATTTTAGAATTTTTATCATTAAGTTTGTGTATGTAAATTTTTAAAGAGTTGAATAAGTGAAAACAACTACTAATTCACCAAAAGTAATCTACGGATATATATACACAAAGTTATAGATTTGTAGTGAATTCTCTCTTAATTCACTAATATGTGCTCTAATCCACAATTTGCCATCCTAAGGTGGTCAAATTAGTTTATTTGAACACAAATATGAGGTGAGTTTGATATTGTTTTCAAAAACTATTTTCTGTTCTAAAAAAGTGAAATTGGTGAAAAAAGTTTTTTTTTTTAATGAAAACAACCTTTGTTTTTTAACATTTTAAATTGTTTTTCTAAGTTCTTAAAAAAATCAAATTCTTAAAAGACGACAAGGATATAATTGCATTCTCAAACTTTTTACAAATTTTCTTTCATGAAAACATGTAAACCAAAAATATCAAATGAAAACAAGAACGATGGAGATACCACTTGGCAGCTTATAATCTTACGACATTTACTGGTAATTACGTTTTCCCGACCAAACCAGAGACCCACCAAATGTCTGGTCGGGTTCCGATCAGAGCCCCACCTGGGCTCCTTTCGGCTCCTAAACAAACCAGACTTTCGGATGTGCTTCCCGCTCTGTCCATTCTTTCTGTCACATCGGTAGGGCCTACAACTGAAACCGGACACTGTAGTGTGCACTTAATGCATGGGCGTGGAGTGTGCGAGGGACAACCACCCTATCCCTAATGCAGTTCTGACACACGTCACGATGGAGTGGGGGAACGACCCTCTCAAGTGCCTTGACACAAGTTTGACCCTCTAATGGAGCACTACCACGTGGAAAGGTCACCAACTCCCCCCCCCCCCCCAAATGCATACAAAGGAAAATAAAGGCCTTCTTCACCAAGTACGCACGAGAAAACCCTAGCAAACTACATTTCTGAGCAACATTATTCTCCTGAATCTAACTTGAACATCGAAAGGCCTTTAGTAGACACCACACCAGTGAGCTTAGAACAGGAGATCACCAACCAACGAGCAAGAGCTCATCAAAGGCCTAGGGGCAAGACACCACGAGATTACTGCATCATCAACTGGCATCGTCTATGAGAGCGACTATTCTTATGATTTTTCATGGTCTTGACTAGGTCTGGGATTAGCACTCACCCCAAAGGAAGTTCAATGGCGGATTCAAGTGTAGAAAAGATAGCAGCCCTCGAGAAGACTGTGGCTGATATGATGGCCAGCATGCAACAGTTGGTCCGCTAGAATGCAGAGTTGCTCCAACGAGCTCCAGCTCCATCTAAAGGGATTCCACTGCCAGCTCCCCTGTCGGCGGTGGAACGGGAAGATCAGGAGATTGATAGAAAGCCTACCATTCCCCCTAACGACAAAGGGAACAGGAACGAAGGACGGGTTAAGGACCCTCTCCTACGCCATGAGCCCCACATCGAAGAAGCACAAACAAGCCATGCAGTCCAATCGAGAACGGAGATGGTAGGCGATAAACCGAAAAGCACATATGCTTGGGATGAACAACTGACGGCCATGCAGGCCCAGATGGTGGGAGTCTTGGTTGCTATGGAGACCAAGGCTCTGAACACAGTGGACACGCTCATCAAAAAAATGGCTTCAACATTCACCCAGAAGGTGATGGACTATCCTCTACCCTTAAAATTCAAAATGCCAACGGTGGACGTGTTTGACGTTTAACGGCTCTAAAGACTCAATGAACCACTTGGAGACATTCAGGGTACTTATGCACCTGCAAGCAGTGCCAGACGAGATCATGTGTAGGGCTTTCCTGGTCACGTTGAAGGGTTCTGCACGAATAAGGTTTAACAAAATCAAGCCAGCAACAGTCTCCACCTTTACCAAACTCAGCAAGCTCTTCGTGAGCCACTACATCGGGGCGCAGTGGCAAAGAAGGTCAACGGCGCACCTATTGACCGTGAGGCAAAAGAAAGAAGAGACCCTGCAGGAGTACGTGGGGAGGTTCAATCAGGAGACTCTAGCAGTGGACAACGTGGACGACAAAGTGTCTGTCGCGGTGTTCATGAGCGGTATAAGAATTGGAAAGCTGCTCTTCTCCTTGTCAAATAGGCCACCTCTAGACATGGTCAAGCTTATGCTTCGAGCTCAAAAGCACATGAACACAAAGGACACGTTGAGCGCTAGGCGAGAAAATGATGGAGGGAACAGCTCGCACGCAAATAAGAAGAGGTTGGGTGGTACCTCGAATGAGGAAAGGGAAGTAAAGACAAATTGGAGTAGCAACCGGTCAAGAAATCGGGCAGAAGACAGACGCAAGTACTATCGTGAGCTAGACCGAACATTCACCCCCCTCACAACAAAGTTGAAGGATGTCCTAATGGAAATAAGGGACGATCCAACGCTGAAGTGGCCAGAGCGTCTGAAGACACCCTCGAGCATACGGAGCAGACAGAGGTATTACTGGTTCCATCGCGATCACGACTATGACACAGAAAATTGCATCGACCTAAAGCAACAAATCGAGGATCTGATCAAGCAAGGCAGGCTTGGTCGATACGTAGCGGGTTGAGACTGAGAGCAAAGGGATCGACGTAGCCCCGCACGAGCCCAGACGAATAACCAACCCATCGAAGAAATAAGGGTCATAACCAGTGGGTTCGCAGGAGGATGGGAGTCCTCTTCAGCACAGAAGAAACACGTTCGGGAGATTCGAACCGAGGTGGAAGTAATGCTGATCGAGGCACCCAGCAAGAAGACAAAGACTGAAGGCCCCTCGATCACTTTCACAGAGGAAGAAGCTGCTGAGTTGCATCAACCAGACGATGACCCTTTAGTCATCTTCTCGATCATCTCCAATTTCAAAACATGGAGAGTCTTGATCGACATCGGGAGTTTAATGGACATCCTGTTCTGGGGGGGGCCTTCGAGAAGATGCAGATCGGCAAGGATAAGTTGCAGCCAGTCAGCTCTCCCCTGGTCGGTTTTACCGGGGACCGAGTAATTTCCCTCGGGTCTATCGTTTTACCTGTAACCCTAAGGGAGGAACCATATCGGGTGATGAAAATGATCCACTTCTTGGTGGTGGACTGTCCGTCGGCCTACAACACCATTATTAAATGAACGGCGCTGAACAAATTCAAAGTTGTAACGTCCACCTACTACCTCAGGATTAAGTTCCCGATCGAGAACGGGGTCAGGTGCGCAAGGGGCGACTAAAAAGAGGCATGGGAATGCTATATGGCGTCCCTGAAGGGGGAAGCCACCGAAGAAACCCTGGTCATCGAAAAGCTCAAGCCTAGAGACGAAGAGAAAGTCAGAAGAGGCAAGCCGGTAAAAGAACTAGAAGACGTTCTTGTCGGGACACAATGGTAGAATAGAACAGTAAAGATCAGGGTTGCAGCACCTATGGAGCTGAAGGCGGGGTTACGATAATTCCTTGAGGAAAATACTGACGTGTTCGCCTGGTCTCATGAGGATATGCCCGACATTGATACAAGAGTAGCAACCCACTACTTGAACATCGATCTTGAGGCCAGGCCGGTTAAACAAAAGCAGAGAAATTTCGCGCCTGAACAAAACAATGCAGTGGCTGAAGAAGCCGAGAAGCTGGTTCAAGCGAAGTTCATTAGGGAAGTGAAATACCCCACCTAACTCTCCCATGTCATCATGGTGAAGAAGTCCAATGAAAAATGGAGAATGTGTGTTGATTTCACCGACCTAAACAAAGCATGCCCGAATGACAGTTTCCCTTTGCCCACAATTGACCTCCTTGTCAACTCCACGGCTGGGTATGAAATGCTAACCTTCATGGATGCTTTTTCAGGATACAACCAAATCCGGATGGCCGAGCGCGACCAGGAGCATACAACCTTCATTACTGACTGGGGGCTATATTGTTACCACGTGATGCCGTTCGGACTAAAGAACACGGGGGCAACGTATCAACGGCTGGTCAACCTCATGTTCAAATCATAGATCGGGCGCAATGTGGAAGTGTATGTGGATGACATGTTGGTGAAAAGCAAGAAAGCCATCAGCCACCTACAAGATCTCGAGGAGACGTTCCAAACATTGTGCAAGTACAAAATGAAGCTCAATCCAACTAAGTGTGCCTTTGGTGTAACCTTAGGGAAGTTCCTGGGTTTTATGGTCTTGTACCAAGGGATTGAGACGAACCCAGAAAAGATCCAGGCCATCATTGACATGCAAGCACCCCGGACAACGAAGGATGTTCAGAGACTGGCAGGGCGTGTGGTAGCTCTGAACAGGTTTATCTCCAGATCCACTGACAAATGCTTGCCCTTCTTCAAGATCCTTCACAAGGCATTTGAGTGGACCGAAGAGTGCGAAACGGCTTTCCATCAACTTAAGCAATACCTGAGCTCGGTCCTATTGCTTAGTCGAACTGTTCTAGGGGAAGAACTGTATCTATACTTGGCAGTTTCGGCAATAGCAGTGAGCTCAGCCATCGTCAGAGAAGAAAGAGGAATCCAGAAGCCGGTATACTATACTAGCCGGGCGCTACATGGGGCCGAGGAACGATACCCAAAGATGGAACTCATGGCTCTAGCCTTGGTTACAGGGGCTCGACGCCTGAGACCTTACTTCCAAGCCCACACAATAGTGGTCCTCACAGACTAACCTCTGAAGAACATTCTACATAAACCCAAGGATCAAAATTTCGTTTCGAGAGGTTGTTTCGGTTGACTCAGAAACAGAAACGTTTCGGAAACATTTCGGAAATGTTTCGGAATGTTTTGAAAACATTTCTACTGTGAGAAATATTAATATAGTAAAATACAATCTTTTGTATAAAAATTATACACCTTTTATAAAAATTTTAAATTCGGGTTAATACAACTTATTGTTTACGCATATAGCATTGTGTTTTGGTACATTTTTCTATATTTCAGCGTGTTTTGATTGTAATAATAGTGTTTCGTTATTCCACTAGTGTTTCGTTTCGGTCCCTTAGGAAACGGAAACGTTTCGGCCGTTTCGGTGGAAACAAATGGAAATTTTGTTCCTTGCATAAACCAAAGATGTCGAGACACTTGGTAAAGTCGTCAGTCAAACTCAGCCAATTCGACATCCATTACCGACCCCGGCTGGAGATCAAAGGGCAGGCTGCTGCGGATTTTATAGCAGAATTCACTAACCTTCCCACTGCCACCCCCGAAGACGACCCCGTCGACAGCCATTGGGTCTTAAACGTTGATGGCTCCTTTACTGATAATTCCAGTGGTGCTAGCGTGGTCCTTGTCACTCCTGACTGGCGATCAAAGGGTAGGTTATCGACCCCAGCTGGCGATCAAGGGGCAGGTTGCTTCCCGGTCATAAGATTGAATATGCTCTCTGCTTTAAGCTCCCCACCACCAACAACGTAGCTGAATACGAGGCACTCATTTGCCGGACTCTAGATGGCTCTGTGAATGGGGGCCGAGCAAATAGCTGTGTGGAGCAACTCTCAATTGGTAGTGGAGCAAGTCTAGAGAGAGTATGAAGCTAGAGCGGACAACATGAAGCAATATTGCCAAATGACTAAGAGTTTGGCTAGGAGGTTCGCGAAAATTTTGCTAGAACGTGTCCCTCGGCTCCAGAACGAAGAGGCAGATCGGCTGGCCAGGGTCGCCTCGTCTAATGAGCCAAACTCGAACGTCCCAATGGAGGTCCTTAATTCACCGAGCATCTAGAGTCCATAGGTCAACCAGACCGAACCCGAAACATCGTGGAGGAGCTAAATCCAGAATTTCTTACAGCATGGAGCCCTATCAGAGGATAAGAACGAAGTAAGGCGGGTGCAGTACCGTTTGAGTAGGTACTTGATACAGAACGGGGTCCTCTACAAAAGGGGGCACACCCTGTTATTGCTTCGTTGTGCCACGGAGGAAGAGGCAGAGTATGTGATGAGAGAAGTTAATGAAGGGATGTGTGGAAACCACTCGGGTGGTCGATCCCTCACCAAGAAGATCTTGCGAACAGCTGATTATTGGCCCACCATGGAGAAAGACGCCCAAGAATTCGTCAAGAAATGCCACAAGTGTCAGCGGTTCGCCAACATCCCAAGATTACCCGCTCAGGAGCTGACCCCGATGCAAAGCCCGTGGCCCTTTGCTCAATGGGGAATTGACATTGTAGGACCACTGCCTATTGGCAAGGGGCAGAGGAAGTTTGCGATGGTGGTCATCGATTACTTCACCAAGTGGGCAGAGGCAAAAGCATTCCCAACGATTACCGAGGAGAAAATGAAGAAATTTTTATAGCAGAATATTGTTTACAGATTCGAAATTCCTAGGACCATCATTATGGACAATGGGAAGCAGTTCGAAGGAAGGCAATTCAACCAATTATGCAACGACCTATGGATCAGTCATCATGCTTCTTCCCCTGAGCATCCCCAGGCCAATGGCCAGGTAGAAGTCACGAACAGGTCATTTTTAAAGATCATCAAGACCAAGTTGGGGAAAGCAAAAGGCTTGTGGGTGGATGAACTTCCTAAGATCCTATAGGCCTACAAAACAATGGAGAGGGTATCAACGGGGCAGACGCCGTTCTCCCTAGCCTTCCGCACAAAAGCGGTCATCCCAGTGGAAATCGGCCTCCCAAGCCGAGGATGATGCAATACGACGGTGAGACCAACAACGAGGCTCTGAATGTAGAGCTAGATATGTTAGAAGAATGGAGGCTACAGGCAGCTATGAGGGTAGTGTCCTACCAACAGAGGAAGCATTAGTACCACAACTCCAGAGTCCGACCAAATGACTTCTTGATGGTGTCGCGCCCAGATTTTTTGCACTCGAGGAATACTCCCACAAGCGAGAAAAATTCTGTACTCTCTCGTTAGAACTCACCCTCCTAAAAGAATGAGTGCGACTAGGTTTGAATAAAGGGCTTTTAGAAAAGATTTGGAGTCGCCACCTAACTTGATTAAGGTGAGTTAGGACACCTAAAAACTAAGAATAATCCGAAAACTACACTTAGGGTTTTAGAAAACGATTTTGAAAATATCTCCTCAAGAGAGGGTTTTTAGGAAAACAGGTTGTTTGGCAACCTTTGGAAAACATTTAGCCATTTTTTGAAAAATAACTCTTTTTGGTCTTTCAAAAACAATGATCCTAGGTTCGGAGTTTGGTTATGTGTAGGGAAGACACACTAAGCCATCACCCTACCCCGCCCTTTCAGTACCTACATGTCAATCAACCCTAGATTCACTTATGAGAGTCTTTAACTAACTAATGTTCAATCATATCCACTTTATAAAACAATATTTAAAAAGATATGATGCATGATATGCAAGTGCAAGAGAAAGACTTGATTTGAATGGAGATTTGAAAATAGATTTGGGAATAGAAGAATTTGATTTGATTTTAAAAGAGAGACTTGAAAGGATAGATTTGAAATTGAAAAGTTTTAGAAATTGAGAATGGAGATTTGAAAATAGATTTTTGGAATTGGAAACTTGAAATAGATGTGGAATTGGAGATTGAAGAAGATTGTAGAATTGGAGATTTGAAAGAGGTTATGGAATTGGAAATTTAAAAAATGTGGATACCGCACCCATGACGGTTACTTACGTATCCCTTTGGAAGAATCAGGTCAGTCGTAGTTCGGACAAGAGTCCGATAGAAAATAGAAGAGTTGATTTGAAAAAGAGTTAAAATTGGAATTTGGATTGTGTCGCGCCCAGATTTTTCGCACTCGAGGAATACTCACCCAAGCGGGAAAAATGCTGTACTCTCTCGTTAGAACTCACCCTCCTAAAAGAATGAGTGCGACTAGGTTTGAATTGAAAATAGATTTGAATAAAGGGCTTTTGAAAAAGATTCGGAGTCGCCACCTAACTTGATTAAGGTGAGTTAGGACACCTAAAAACTAAGAATAATCCGAAAACTACACTTAGGGTTTTAGAAAACGATTTTGAAAATATCTCCTCAAGAGAGGGTTTTTAGGAAAACAGGTTGTTTGGCAACCTTTGGAAAACATTTAGCCCTTTTTGAAAAATAACTCCGTTTGGTCTTTGAAATCAGTGATCCTAGGTTCGGAGGTTGGTTACGTGTAGGGAAGACGCACTAAGCTATTACCCTACCCTGTCCTTTCGGTACCTACATGTCAATCTACCCTAGATTCACCTATGAGAGTCTTCGATTAACTAATGTTCAATCCTATTTACTTTGAAAAACAATGCTTGAAAACTAACATGATGCATGATATGCAAGTGCAAGTTAAGAGAATTGGAAAATAGAAATTGATTTGAAAAGAAATTGATTTGATTTGAAAATAGATTTGAAGAGATGGAATTGAAATTGGAAAGTATGAAAACTTGGAAATAGGAATTTGAAAATAGAAATTTTGAAATTGGAATTTTGAAAGTAGATTGAATTTTTGAGATTTGAAAAATATGGAGACCACACCTATGAGGGTGGAATTGAAAGTTTGAAAAGTGTTGTGACTGCACCTATGAAGGTTGCCTATGTATTCCTTTGGGGGAATCAAGTCAGTCGTAGTTCGGATCGGAGTCCGATTGAAAAGAGATTGATTTGAAAAGAAAGAGATTGAATTGAAAACTGGATTTGATTTGAGATTAGAAGAGGAGATTGGAAATTGAAATTTTGGAAATGATTGGACTTTTTTTGGCAAGATTGATTTTGGAAAGACTTGATTTTAGGAAACCTAGACTTAGGAAAGAGAAGAGACTTAGAAAATATTTGACTTGACTTGGAAGGTTTAGGAAATTAGGGAAGATTGGATTTAGGAAATGTTTGAATTAGGAAAGGTTCGATTTAGGAAGGTTTTAGAATTAGGAAAGTTTCAACTTAGGAAAGCTTTGAATTTGAAATGTTTCAACTTTAGGAAAGTTTTGAATTAAGAAAGTTTCGAATTAGGAAAATTTTCAAATTAGGAAATTTTTTAAGATAGGGAAGTTTTGAAAATAGGAAAGTTTCGAGTTTAGAAATTTTTTGAAAAAGGAAAGGTTTTAAGATTAGAAAAGTTCCCAAATTAGGAAAATTTTGAAAATTGGAAAGTTTTGAATTTAGAAATATTTTAAATTAGGAAAAGTTTAGTTTAAGAAAGGCTTAGAATTTGGAAAGTTTCAAGTTAAGAAAGTTTTGAACTTTGTAATGTTTTGAAAAAGGGAAGTTTTGAAAGTGGGAAAGTTTAGAAAAACAAGGAAGTTTTGAAAATAAGAAAACTTTGGGAACAAGGAAGTTTTGAAATTGGAAAGAGTTGAAGTTTTAGGAAAGTTGAGAATTTAAAAAGATTTGGGTTTAGAAATATTTAACTTAAGAAAGTTTTGAATCTAAGAAGTTTAGAATTTTAGAAAGATTTGAAATTTAGAAAGTTTAGGATTTAGAAAGTTTTAGAGTTTGAATTTTAGAAAGTCTTGAAATTAGGAAAGGCTTGAATTTAGGAAAGGTTTTGAAAACTTGAATTTGGAAAGTTAAGATTTAGAAAGGGGGTTAAATTAGGAAAGGGTTGAATTTTAGAATTTTAGAAAAGATTTTTATGTTCAAGTTTTGGAAACTTAAGGTTTAGGAAAGTGGAAGTTTGGGAAGGATTTGAATTAGGAAAGATTTGGATTTGGAAGGGATTGGATTTGGTCTCTAAAAGAAAAGATTTGATTTTGTTTCCAAAAACGGAGGACGGGATCTAGTTTCCTAAACGGGGAGATTTGATTCGGTTTCCTAAAGAGAAGATAAGATTTAGCAAGGATTTGGAAAAGGAGATTCTAGAAACCCTAGGTTTGGAAAATTATAGTTTTGACGTAGAAAAGAGGTTTTGGAAACATGTATAGTTTGGATGTGAAAACAAGAGATTTTGGAAACCTAGGTTTGGGGCAAAGTTTGAAAATCATGTTTTTGGAAAGAAAATTAGGGTTTCCTAATTGTGGGCTCTAAGGCTTGACTTGGGCTATGAGAAAAGAGTTTTTGGAAAGTGCGTTTTTGAAAATGAAGGTTTTCTAGAAGGGGAATCCTAGGGAGGAACTTTTAGAAAGTGAATTTGAAGAGGGAGTTTTTGGAAAAATATTTTAAAGAGAAGGAGTTTTGGAAAGTATGTTTTTTAGAAACGTAGATTTTAGAAGGAAAATCCTAGAGAGGAAATTTCTAGAAGGAAAATTCTGGAAAGAGAGTTTTTTAGAAAGGTTTTTGGAGAGAATTTTTAGGAAGGTGAATCTAGGGAGTGTTTTTAGAAAGTGAATTTTGAGGAAAAGATTTTGGAGAGGAGTTGAAAAAGAGAGTTTTGAAAAATAAATTTTGGAAGGGAGTTTTTGAAAACAATTTTGAAGAGGAGAGTTTTAGGAAAGTATGTTGAAAAAGAGATTTTTAGGAAGAGATTTTTGAAGAGAGAGTTTTTTGGAAAGTATGAAAATGTCTCGCTTTCCTAAAGCGATTCTAACCATAAGAGGGCTAGAATCACTTTAAGAAAGTGGTTTTGGAAAACAATAAGATTTAAAAATACAAACCAAAAAGGTCACTTTTAATGTAACACTTTCCTAAAGCAACCCTAGCCATGGAAAGGCTAGAATCACCCTAGAATTGTGGTTTTGAAAACAAGTTTTTGAAAAAGAGATTTTGATGCAATTTTGAAAACAAGTTTGAAAACGATTTGAAAAATAACTTTGAAAACGGTTTTTGGAAGATGCAAGACTATGATATGCACAATACAATTTGGGGTCGTGAACATACAAGGTTAAGGCTTCACCACATAATCAAGGGGGCCGGACCCACGTGGTCTTTGGTTAGACTAGAAGAAAGCCCCCGACACGGTGACTCTCCAATAGCCCAATCTTACACATGGACCGGGAATCCCCTTGTTTCAAGCATGCAAAGAAAGGGGGGAAAAGAGACGGGGGATTAAAATAGAGAAAACCCAAGTGGGTTAGGAGAGAGAAGAGAGAAGGGGGAAGAGCGAAAATTTAAATAGAGAGCCTACCGAATGTCTCTTGTTTATTTTGCGCGCCGTGCAGTCTTTGGTCTTCGGTCTTCGTCTTGATCTTCGTCTTTAATCTTCAAGAGTTGTCTTCAAGCTTTGGATTGCAGCTCCTCAAGTCTTCAAAGGATGGTTGAAGGCTAGTGTATGAGTGTATAGGGGTGTGTATGAGTGTATAGGAGGCTAGGGTTTGTGTAGGGTGGCTAGGGTTTTTGAGGTGCTCGAGCTCTGTAGATCGAATTATATGATTTTTAGGTTAAGTTTGCAGACCCCTTTCATGTTGAATGAGGCTCTGTATTTATAGAGGTTGGACAAACTTGGCGCCTGTTGCAATAGCGCCAGGGCAAAATTGCTCTTGGCGCCACTCCTAGTGGCGCTAGGCCAATTCTTGGCTTGGCGCCACTAGTAGTGGCGCCAGCCAGTTAGGAAACTTTATAAGTCGGCAAACAATGTATCTTTGACTAGATTTGGGCGCCTGTACTAGTGACTACCATACAACTTTTAGCCTGGCTTCACTAGGAGTGACTCCGGAAAGTCCGGGAATGATTTGGAGGAGCCGGGAATGACTCGGAAGGCCAGAAAGGAGCAGGAACACTTAAAATAGTATCCTGGAGGTATTTGACTTGAAAAGTGAGGATAAGATGTGTCGAAAAGGTTGACCGGGCCTTTAGGGGCAAAACGGTCAATCGGACCGGGAAACTACCAGGACAAACTCGGGTTGTCCCGAAAGAAGACTTGGGATCTGGAAACATTATTTAGAATGTTCCTAGAGGTTTCCGGTTTGATTCCCAGAGCCGGCGTGGTTGGAAAAGGAGACTGGCCCACCAGGGGCAAAACGGTCATTTTGTACCGGGTTTGCCGAAACTGACTCGGAATGATCTAGAAAGGTAAAGGAAGGTTGAGAACATTATAAAAAGTAATCTCAGGAGGTTACCGGTTTGATACCCAGAGCCGATATGGTCAAAAAAGGAGACCGGCCCACTAGGGGCAAAACGGTCATTTTGTACCGGGTTGGTCAGAACTGACTCGGAATGAGCCGGAAAGATAAATGAGGATTGAGAATACTATAAGAATTATTCTCGGGAGGTTACTAGTTTGATACCCAGAGCCGGTGTGGTTCCCGGGGCGTTCGGATGCCGAGGGGCAATACGATTATTTAGCTTCAAGTGGGCCCTACAGGCCTGAGAAGCGACTGGTGGACTAAATTCAAATTAAAAAGGCAGGCTTAGAGTCTAAATATGCATGTGATGTGTGAAAGTGAGCTTGGCCAGCTCGGAGATTGCCGAGCGGGCAAAAATGGGGTGCTTACAGATGGGGGGATCTAGTTTTAAAAAGAGTCAACCAGTTTACAAAAGATTCGAGGGATGGTAAGCTCAGACCTAATTGAGAAGGCCCCTATGAGGTGATCGGCAGCACCAGGAAAGAGACCTACAAATTGAAGAACCTGGGGGGGGGCAATGAACAACCACACCCGTGGCACACAAAGCACTTGAAAAAGCACTACTTTTAATAGGCTCCTAATTGTAACTCGACGAATTATCAATAAAAGCGACCGTTTAACAACTGTACTCCCAATAAATCAACAAGTCCAAATTTACTCGGTTCACGTGACCAAGCAGAGCCAGACGGCTTTTATGGCAATAGTATATAAATCTGCTCGGTTCATGTGATCGAGCAGAGCCAGACAGCCTTTATGGCAATGGTATAGAAATCTGCTCGATTCATGTGACCGAGTAGAGCCAGATGGTCTTTATGGAAATGACATAAAAATTTGCTCGGTTCACATGACCGAGCAGAGTCAGACGGCCTCTATGGCAATAGCATAGAAATATGCTCGGTTCACGTGATTGACCAGATCCAGATGGCCTTAATAGCAATGGCTTAGAAGTCTGCTCGGTTCACGTGACTAAGTAGAGCCAAATGACCTTTATGGCATAGACATAATCAGCACGAGCATTCTACTTGGGCATTCAACCATACAGAACGACAGAAAATAGTTGCATGAATTCTATAGTCATTCTACAAATTATCTAGAGCATTCAACAGAACTGAGCTGAAAAAGAAATTTCCATTAATGACGAAGGGAGTACAAGGTAGAACGCTCCTTTTCACAAAAAAAAAAAAAAAAAAAGTATACCCCAAGTGCCTCAACCCTTGGGTTCTGCCTCAACCGCCTTCTCTTCGGCTCCCCTGCTAGCTTTCCCAGCCTCAACAGCTTCTTGGGCAGGACCCCCAGCCTCAGAAACTTGCTGGGCAAACTTCTTAGCCCCAGCTGTCCCCTCGGTATCGGCAGCCTTTTGGGCAACTTGTTCTGACGCCTTCTTGAGCACCTCTTCTAGACTCTGGGGAACTCCCTCTTCTAAAGGATCAAGTCCAGCAAAGTACAACTCTGGGAAGGTTTCAGACGCCCTCTGCCTGGCGAGCTCAAAGCCCTGGGTGAATGTGGGCTCCAGCAAGGCCTGGAAGTTATCCCCATCCTGGAACTCTTGAACTGCCTCGACTCGGGCCCTGAGTAGCTTCTTTGGAAAGGTGGCAGACTCCCTCTCCAGCTCCTCCCTCCGAGCCTACTCGGCAGTGAAGTCCAACAGAAGCTTGTTGGCTTGTGTACTTAGCCTCTCGCTCTCCTAGCGTGCGGACTTGAGCTCTGCGATTGCGACATCTCGTTTAGCCTGAGCAGTGGCAACGTCCTCTTTTAAAAAGTAGACTTCTTTGGTAAGGGCATCACTAGTCTACTTCTCCTCATGCAGGGCCTTCTCCGAAGTGCCCAGACGATGACCTAGGGTCATGATCCTGGTCAGAGACTGAAGTTCGAACAAAATCAGAAGCAGAACAAAATAAAAAAGGCAGAACAGACTCAAACAGAAACAGAACAACGTAAGGCAACCGTAGAAAGCTCACCTTGAAAAGATCATGATTTACATCCTTGACCAAGCAGGAGTTCAGATGCTTGCTTAGCCTCTGTATGTCCATGGGCTTTATCGCATCCCCAAATCTCTCCCAGGCCGTCTCCACGCTGTCGACCACATTACCGAGAGTAGAGGCAGTGGGATTGGGGTTTAGCTGGGACGACTATGCTGCACCTTGGCTCGGCCGGTGGAGGAGGCTTTGCAACGGCAACCGGGGTTGTGACCTTCCCCTTCAGTAGAGATGCTTTCTTAGAGGGAAGGGCGGCTTCATTCTCCAAGTCAGTAACTTCGGCCGTCTTCTGGCATTTCGCCCTTGGGGCAGCCAACCCGGCTCCCCTATTCTTCGCCAAGAAGCTAACATTAAAGCTCATTGGTTGGAACTCGGGTGGTGGCTGAGTCACCGCAAGAGGTGCTTGAGTGGTTACAGGGGATGGACGATCTGTAAGAAATATCGAGCGTCAGACAAGGATCAGGCTACGAAAAGAACAAATCTACTTACACCTTTCACGTTCAGCAGCCAACGCCTCCTTGGTCGGCTCGGGCCTAAAGAGGTATTGGGCGAGCGCCTCGACTGTCACCAGGTCCTTGGCATTATGGAACTTGTACTCCTAGACCTTCTCTATGTCCCTCTTTTGCTCGTTAGATAAAAGGGGCTTAAACCGACCTAACACCCCCAAAACACCTAAGTCAGAACGATCGACACTTTGAAAACAAGTAGGAAAGGGAAAGTTCAGTAAAGATAGCGTACCTTTCTTACTCGGATAGCCCTATTACCTGGGGAGTCGAGCAGAGAAGTCAGTCTCCTAGGGGCAGAACTCCCAGTCTTCTTCGCCAACGAAGAAGAACTGATCTTTTCAATTCTTATGCGACGATGGAAGCTCGCCGATCAGACCGAACCTTGGCGATCTGCCCGAGAAGTACCAATAGTACTTTCCCCTCTCGGCCGGCCTATAGCAGTACAAAAACTCCTTAGGCGTAACGTCCCTTCTGTGGATGATCTACCAGAGGATCATGCAACTCACCATGATCCTCCACGCGTTTGGCTGAATCTGCCCGGGAGAAAGGTGTAACCTCTGCAACATCTCCCTGACGGGCTGAGGAAATGGCAAGGGAAGACCACTGGCTAGTGCGCCCTTGAACACAGTGATCTCGCCCTCCCTAGCCAAGCACGCCTAGTTTCTAGGGTTAGGGACTCTGCACTTCACCCCTTTCGGGATCTGGTATGCCCTTCATAGGGTAATGATTTTCCCTATCCAGAATGGAGGCAATCCCCACAACCTCGTACCTGGGAGCCTCCTCCTCTCCCTTTTCCTGCTCAGCGTCCCTAGGTCGAGCAACCGCTTCAGCGGGCTGGTCCCTTTCTTCCCCGACACCAGAGTGAACGGCCTTTACCTCCTCCAGCTCCCGGATCTCCAGCGACGCCCTATAGTTCCCAACGGAGGCTTCTTCCTGGGTTTCATGCCTCATAACTCTAAACTCGTTCGAATCGATCTCCTCAGAGTTCGAACTAACATGCTCTGGGTTCACCATTGTACCCAAAGGTCTTTCGTCCCTAATCTTATCAAACACCTGTTTGAATAACGCACACACGCCCCTAAAAGTGGACTCTAAGAACTCCGGCTTATCGACAAACCATGAGAGGTTGGGAATTTGACCCTTTCTTTCGAATACCCAAATGCAACGCGTTGCCAACCTGTACATACAACTAGGAAGTAGGCATTACCGGGACACAAGACACCGACGATGAGTTCAGAGGACAACCGGTGACGCATCTTAGAGGACTGGTACCCTACCAACCGGCTAGAGGCGACGAAGATGGAAGATGGAGATGAAAGTTCACTTCTCTTCTTCTCTTTGTGTTGTGCAGGAAACTCGACTAAGGCAAGTGAGGAGGCAAAAAAGGGAAATCGCCTAACAAAAGTCCCCCCAAGTCTTTGAAATCTATGGCCCAGATGGCTTGCGGTGGGTGGACATCAACGGCTGGGATTCAATGCGTCTTTTCAACTCCCAACCGCCAACCCCTAGTTGCCGCGTGGTAGTACGTGAAACGACGCGACAGCTGTAGCCATCATTGTGCCGGCCTCATCATAAATGTGTTCTGAATTTTGCGGGTGGGCTGACCCATGAAATTCCCTTGGTTGAGCAGATGGTCAAACGAATTGGGGGCATCTAGTAATGACATTTTCCCGACCAGACCAAAGACCCATCAAATGTCTGGTCGGATCTCGATCAGAGCCCCATTTTTACTTCCCTCAGCTCCCGAATAAACCAGACCTTCGGATGTGCTTCCTGCTCTGTCCGTCCTTCCTATCACATCGGTAAGGCCCACAACTGACAACGGACATTGTAGTGTGCACTCAAAGCATGAGCGTGAGGTGTGCGAGGGACAACCACACTACCCTTGATGCAGTTCTGACATACGCCACGATGGAGTGGGGGAACAACTCTCTCAATTGCCCTGACACAGGTCTAACCCTCCAATGGAGCACTGCCACGTGAAAAGGTCACCAATCCCCCCCCCCCAATGCATGCATACAAAGGAAAACAAAGGCCTTTTTCACCAGGTACGTGCGAGAAAGAAAACCCTAGCAAACTACATTTCTGAGCAACATTATTCTTCTGAATCTAACTTGAACATCAGAGGGCCTTTGGCAGGTTCCACACCAGTGTGCTTAGAACAAAAGATCACCAACCAATGGAAGAGAGTTCATCGAAGGCCTGGAGGCAAGACACCACGAGGTTGCTGCATTATCATTTACGTTTCATTTAGAAACCTGAATTTTCAGTTAGAAAAGTAAAGAAAAAAGAAAACGTGATGAAAAAGAAAGCAAAATTACTATTTCATTTTGTTTTTTTTAACCTTTTCTTTTACCCCGAAAATTCGAGTTCCAAGCAGAATGTTAGTGTTGGTGGGGTTGCTTGATAATATAACATATTTCACTCCAAGTGTGTGAACAACTAGGTTTGGAAGCAACAAACCATAGTGTCACGGGTTGCTATCCGTGGCACGTCTGGGGCCGCGAGGGACTTTGACGTGGGGCATGTTTGAGCATGGTTGGCCAGTGGCATGACAATCTCATAATTTGTATTTTCCATATTTATTGGATATATGGATTATGACTCTTCAAAGGGGTAGGATGTTTCTTCCTATCAGTTTGGAGATGGCTCATAATGCTATTATAAGGGGGGATCCCGGTGTTAACTCTACCACCCCCTGGTGCTACCAAAAGGGACAGCATTCAAGTGAGTCCCCCAAGGGAGTGGGCAAGACTTGGGGGCCGACTATGGCACGTGGCTGCAGTCCTCATGCTAGTCAAGGGGCTACATGGGTGGCATTGCGTCTGGTGGGGCAGATGTTGGCCATTGGCGTCGAGGATAAGGTTGTGACATACGCACCCGTTATGCCGCATTCATATCGTTTCGGAGCTTATATTTATGACGGATTGGACCTCGGTGTGCACACTTACATGCCGTGTGTCTCGTGTGCACTTGTGCATTGGGTTCACACTTGTGCACACGCTCACTTAGTTTGGCTAGCATGGGTGTCATGGGACACTGTGTTGTAGGCTTAACAGTTGCTAATCGGTGGTGCCTATCCTTGCGGGCAACCTTGACGCTAGGCGCTAAGAGCTTCATGGATGGAGGTGTCGTGCCAAACGAGTGATGCTTAGCTGATGTGCATATCCGGTTGCACTTGACTATATTGCTTATGCTTTGAGAGGGACTAGCGCTAAGCACATTGCTTGTCGTGTGTGCGCGCATTTGAGAATGGCGTTGCTATCACCTATAGCTTGGGTAAGCTGTATGGCTTGAGCATCAGAGGACAGAGCTTAAATGATGTGCAGGACATTACGGATGGATCCTGGACGAGCGCATATTCTTATGCCTCGGTGTTTGAGTTTGGCAGAACTATTGCTTGGTGCATATTAGCCTCACGGGTTATTTCTGCTGCGTATGATCGTAGAGGGTAGCATTACTGTCACCATATGGTGCCCGACCTACCAGCCCGTGACAGTTGGTATCAGAGAGCTAACCATCCATGGTGTGCATTAATTGGGTGTTGCTTCTTTTATCCGTGTGGGCATTCTCTTTATTTGTAGTGGACTTCTCTCAGTGCGTGATGGTCAACGCACGCCTTTCCTTAGTGCGCGACGGACAAAGCCTATTCAGGTACATGTTGCCGATGGATGGAGCAATATAGTACGGGGTACTTGCTCAGAGGAGTTTGTGGTTGCTTAATGTGGTGGAAAAAGTGTCTTGTCTTGCTTAGCCGAGTTCAGCATGGGAGTTTGGGCGAACCTTTACTTCGAGTAGTTGTGGGGGCAGATTTGGTGGAGACTGGATTTGTAGGCTATTAGCACGGAGGTGTTGGTCTGCGAGGAGTGGTGGCAACTCATCGTGGGGCATATAAGCACTACTGCATTCTGCGTTATACTTGGCATCAACAAGGGCGTTGATTGTTCGAGTGGTGGAGAGTGTCAGGAGTTGGCACTAGTGGTGGTGAGTGCTAGGAGTTCGCACTGGGCTTTGGCATCATCGAGAACGATGATGGTTGAAGTGGTGGAGAATGTCACAGGTTGCCACCCATGGCACGTCTGGGGCTGCGAGGGACTTTGACGTGGGGCATGTCTGAGCATGATTGGCCAGTGACATGACAATCTCGTAATTTGTATTTTTCATATTTATTGGATATATGGATTATGACTCCTCGAGGGGGTAGGATGTTTCTTTCTATCAGTTTGGAGATAGCTCAGAATGCTATTATACGGGGGGGCCTTGGTGTTGACTCTACCACCCCTTGGTGCTACCGAAAGGGGCAACATTCAAGTGAGTCCCCCAAGGGAGTGAGCGAGACTTGAGGGCCGACTGTGGCACTTGGCTGCAATCCTCATGCTAGTCAAGGGGCTACAAGGGCGACATTGTGTCCAATGGGGCAGATGTTGGGCATTGGCGTAGAGAATGGGGTTGTGACGTACGCACTCGCTATGCCGCATTCATATTGTTTCGGGGCTTATGTTCATGACAGATTGGACCTCGGTGTGCACACTTGCATATTGTGTGTCTCGTGTCCACTTGCGCATTGGGTTCACGCTTGTGCACACGGCCGCTTGGTTTGACTAGCATGGGTGTCATGGGATATTGTGTTGTAGGCTTAACAGTTGCTAATCAGTGGTGCCTATCCTTGCGGGCAACCTTGACACGGGGTGTTAAGAGCTTCATGGATGGAGGCGTCGTGCCTAACGAGTGATATTTGGCTGACACGCATGTCCGGTTGCACATGATTATATTGCTTGTGTTTCGAGAGGGACTATCGCTAAGTACATTGCTTGTCGTGTGTGCGCGCATTTGAGAATGGCATTGCTATCACCTATAGCTTGGGTAAGCTATATGGCTCGAGCATCGGAGGACGGAGCTTAAATGATGTGAGGGACATTATGGATGGATCCTAGACGAGCGCATATTCTTATGCCTCGGTGTTTAAGTTTGGCGGGATTATTGCTTAGTGCATAGTCGCCTTACGGGTTATTTCCGCTGCGTATGATTATGGTAGGTCGCATTACTGTCACTGTGTGGTGTCCGCTCTGCCAGCCCGTGACACATAGGTTATACAAAAGGAGAGAGAATTGCTTTTGTTGAAGAAGCTTAAATAAAAGAAGCTCTCGCTCACGAATCCCTTTCCGGTGCAGATGAATAAATAGTTTAGCTTGGGACTAGGGCTTGTGATCCTTCTCTTAACGGTTAATGTTTAAAATTCTTTTAAGAAGTGTCCTGTTATAAGTCAAAAAAATACATGAGTTTTTGTGAATATACTGAAGGGGAAAAGAGATTTGAATTTTTATTTTTATTAAGAAATTAAAATTTCAATTTATAAGTTTAAATATTTATTACTCAAATATCTAAGAATTTCTTATTCAATTATTAAATTCTCACTACTTATAATTTCCAATTTATAAAACACCTTAATGCTGTCTTTTTGTGAACCAAACGATAAATGAGTTGGGACTTGTAGCACTTTTTTTTTGTTTATTGTTTTTTGATGACGTGGGAGAAACTTGATTAAGGTATAACCTTAAACTCACTATTGGAGATTAAATTCTCTTGCGATATAGCACACAAATGATCCTCAATATGCCAACATTCATATTTAATAAAAATCTACAGCTCATCACAGCATCTACAACGGCATACAAGTCATTAAATCAAGTTTTAATTATACCAGAAAAAAATTAACTCATAAAACATTCATATTTAATTTGGCACGTGAGGAGGTCAATCTTCTCTCCCTCACATCTAAAAAAGAGAGGCAGTTGAAGAGAGAAGCATCAAACCTCTCTTGTCCAAAAAAATGGAAACACATCGAAATCATACCAAGCGTACTTAATAATAGAAGAATTTAGTCGTAACATGTAAAATTATAATTCTTACAAGGATCATTTCAAAAGTTATAAGAGGCGCGCCAATAATTAGCAAAAGTAAAGTTATTAGATATCTCAGAAAAGTTGATTATTTCTCTAGAAATCAAGTTTTGATCGCTCATATGTTGGCTTGAACTCAAATTCGGAATTGTCAAAATAGAAAATGGAACAGGATACACTAAGAGAAATAGAAGTAAAAAAAGTAGTTAAAAAATATAGAAGAAATGATAAGAAGGGAAACAATTAAAAATCAATTAGGCTTATAAAAATCTTAGTAAGAAGCTTTAGTAAAATTTAGAGGAAATTTTTAGGAAACTTATTGAAAATTTTGACAAATTTTATGAAAATCTATATAACAAAGAGTTTTTACGTTTCTCAATAGTTTACGTTAACAGCCTAGTTGGTACAACTTTTTTTTAAACTTTTTAAATTTTGCTTATTTGATTTATAAGTAAAAGAAATTAAATTTTTTCAGTTTTTTTTTCTTTTATAACCTTAGACTAGCAAAAAAGAAAAAAAAAAACAAAAAACAAAAAACCTCAAAAAATTGATTTTTTTTATTTATTTATAAGTCAAAAGAGCCGAGTCTTAACAATTCAAAAAGCATCCTAAGCATTTTTGAAAAATTTCTTATACGTATTCCAAATGAATTCATTTGGTATTTGTACTAGAAGCACTACTCAGATAAGTTTTTCGTTCGGCAAGCATGCCCGAAACGCAAACACTGAACGTAGTCCAACGACGATTTGAAGCGCAGGTTAGAAAGGCCTTAAGCCCTGTTTGGCAGCTTGGGGCTGGCTGGAACAATCTACAATCAAGAATTTAAAAAAAAAAAAAAAAAACACGTGCGCAGAGGGAGAGAAAGTACCAGAACGTCTCTTACCGAACCCGCTTCGCTCTTCACCTACCACCGCAGCTCATCTTTTCGTTCTTCAGCCCAAATATTACCAACTGAACTAAACATTCGTTCCCTCTCCGCCTAATCAGAAACAAACCCCATGGCTTCCTCCTCTCTCTCTCCGAAACAGGTTGTTTCTCTCTCTACCCACCGCACCCCTCTTTCCAAAACCATCTCCACCTATTTCTTCCTCCGGTTCCGAAATTCCGATTCCGTCTCTCTTCGATGTTCTTCCCTCTCCTCGCCATTGACGAGAAACAGTGCTTCTGCTTCGAGTGTCGGTCGAATGCGGCTGAGGGTGTCCGCGAGTTCAGCAGCTCAGGTGATGGATCAGTCGCCGAGTAAAACCATTTCCCTTGTCCCTACCGTCGTCCAGGTCGATTTGGGCGACCGGAGCTACCCGATCTACATCGGATCTGGACTTCTCGATCAACCTGATCTTCTCCAGAGGTATTCAGTTTTTCACTATATCGCTGTCCAATTCCTATTTGATTCGCATTATTTCCTCTTTCTGTGCACATTTATGTATATGCATATATCTATTTAGGCATTTAACTATCTATTTTAATGCACAAGGAAGCACATTTAACTGCTGGTTTGGGCTTATGTTTGGCGCACTGTTGAATGACTTCTCCTTCTATATGGTGTGCTAGGGAGGGAATAGTTATAAGTTACTGCAACTGAAGCTTGTTTATTTGGTAGCGTTTTGCTCATTATCTTAGCTCTATCTTGTTGAAAACTGAAACCTCAATTCCCTTTCAAGTGGGTGGGAAAAGACAGGTAAATTGAAACCTAGATTTGGTTCTTTTGGTTTTTCTAGAGAACTATACTATGCCCTCATCTATATGAGTTTTGACAATGTTTGACCTTCTCGTCTCCAGTATTCTAAGGTTACAGTATTACAGAGCTGTTACTTGTAGCTGCTTTTCCCCCTTTACTCAAGATGCAATAAAAGGTAATGCTGGTATTAAATGTTTAGCCTCGAGATTGGAAAGGTGAAATAGTAGTAGGTGGTATTGACATTGTTAATGATCACGTCCCAACATCAGAAGCTAAAGGCATACTTATGCGTGAACCTCGACTAATTCCCTCCCTGATATGGTCAAAGGCAGACCATCCACGCCAAGTCTAAGGTATTTACGAGAGATAAATCTCTTGCAACCTGGCCCCAAGAAGATTGCCAAGTTTCATACTTAGGATGTTTGGGTTTACAGCCTGTTCCTATCTCCACTAGGACTACAATCATTTTTGTGGTTGTAGCGATTTTGTCATTAGTCCTGTGCCTTATCTAGGCAAATGTGCAGGATACTAATTCTCGTTAGTAGTCTTCTCGAGCTGGTCTTTTCCTGGAACTGCTAATAATGAGGCATGTTTACTCACAAAATGAGCTGTGAATTGTTGGTTCTCTAGTCTTTTTAGTGTTAGATGCCTTTCTCTCCTGCTTAGAGAAGCATTACTCCTGGATTTAGCTAGATTTACCTCTGTGTGTGTGTGTGCACGTGCGCGTGCGCGTGCGCGTGGAAAGGAAGGGAGGGGGGTTGTTCCAATGCTTGGCTGTTTAATTTTCTTCTTTCCTCCTTGTTGCTTGTTTATCACTTTGCTGCTTTATTCTTCATTGTCAAGGGGCCAAAAGAAGGAAAAAAAAATTCTAGTAGTATAATAATTCAGCTGAACTAAGTTTAGCTCCTCTCTCTCGCTCTCAACATAGAGATAAAAGGAATTGGAAGACTTTGTAAACTCAATGTTTTCGAGTTCTGATTGATTTTGTGGGTCATATACTTCATTTACTCTGTAGGCATGTTCACGGCAAGAGAGTCCTTGTAGTCACTAACTCCACAATTGCGCCAATCTACTTGGATAAAGTCATAAGTGCTCTAACATATGGGAACCCAAATGTCTCGGTTGAGAGTGTGATTTTGCCAGATGGCGAAAAGTACAAGAACATGGTACGTCTCATGAGGTTTTGTTTTATGATTTTTCTTTTAAATCTTTTGGACAAACGGTGGTTAACATGAATGTTGTACTGTGATTATTCTTTGATAGGACACTCTCATGAAAGTCTTTGACAAGGCGATTGAGTCGCGATTGGATCGACGCTGTACATTTGTTGCCCTTGGTGGTGGCGTCATTGGTGACATGTGTGGATTTGCCGCTGCCTCCTTCCTTCGCGGAGTTAATTTTATTCAGATTCCTACGACTGTTATGGCACAGGTTTATTGAAATTTGCAAATGCTTTCATCTTCTATCTCTTGAACCATGCACGTTTTGTTTGTTGTTCTGTATTCCATCCAATGGTTGACTGTTTTTCCCTTTTCAGGTGGACTCTTCTGTTGGGGGCAAAACCGGAATAAACCACCATCTTGGGAAGAATTTGATTGGTGCATTCTATCAACCTCAATGTGTGCTTATAGATACTGACACATTGAACACGTTGCCGGATAGAGAATTAGCATCAGGGCTTGCTGAGGTTATAAAATATGGGCTTATTAGGGATGCTAAATTTTTTGAGTGGCAAGAGAAGAATATGCCGGTATTGATGGCGAGGTAAAAAAAATATCTTTGCCTTTGTCACTATCTTCTTCTCAGATGGAACAATTACTTTGTGAAAAGAATTGATATTATCATAGTGCAGCTGTTGCGTGATTCCATGCACACTATCTTCTTCTCACAATTAGATGAGATGAGATGAGATGAGATGAGATGAGATTCGACATCCAGTGAGATATTAAATCAACAGGACTGCCTGTCTGAAATGAAGTTGAAAATAATACATTTCCATTTTATGCTAATAGGTATATGTTAAATATCATTCCTTTTCAACCTAGCGTGCCTATATGCCATGACTTGGTGCATAGTAGAGATGTATAATTTACAGGATTCAAGTTCCGATTTGAAAGCGTGCATTGAATTTATCCCAAAGAGAAAATGGTGCCCCTGTGCTTTTAGTATGGCTTTGTAGATGAATCTCATGCAAAAACTATAATGGCTTTGCTCGTTTGCAGGGATGCCGGTGCATTAGCTTATGCTATCAAGCGATCATGTGAAAACAAGGCTGAGGTTGTATCTCTAGATGAGAAGGAAAGTGGACTGAGGGCAACATTGAACTTGGGTCACACCTTTGGCCATGTAAGTCTTGTATTTTTTTCAATTGAATATATTCCTTTTTTGGCTTGTGAAAGCTACTTGGCTACTTGTTTACTTTTTTCTTGGTGCCTATTGCATAAGCAATTTTCCATTACAAAAAAGGTTTATTTGAATTTTGTAATGTTTATCACAGTTGTTCCTAAATTTTGGGTTAATTATTCTTCGCACCCTTGCACTTTACATCATACCCCACTTTAGAACCTTTGTTTTTATTTGTAACAATTAAGTTCTTATACTTCTAATTTGTCACAGTATCAACCTTCTACTAAATTTCGATTTGGAAAATGGGTAAAAAATTCACACATGAAAAGCATGTGATCTTTTTCAAGAGGCAAAGATGTAAAATCTAGCCCTTTCTTGTACAAAGACTCACGTTTTTCATCAAATTGGGGCTTTTACATGAGGCTTAATTACATTCATATTACACAGTTGATTTGGGAAGGCTATATGATAAATTATTAGGGGAAGGGGTTGAATTTTACATCTTTTCCACTTGATAAAGGGCACCTACTTGTCACATGCAAAATTTTCATCCATTGCTCAAATGAAATTTAGCATAAGGTTGACACTACAACAAATTAGAAGTGTAAGGGTTTCATTGTTAAAATTAAAAGAAAGGTACTGAAGTGGAATTTGGTGTAAAGTGCAAGGATGCAAAATATAATTTATCCCAAAACTTTTATAAGACCTTGAAGTGGATTCCAGTTTTCATTATCAGATTGTCATGATTTAGGTGCTTTAGACTGGTTTTTGCTTGATGATATTTGTTCTGTCTGCATTTTTCTATGAAGCATTTTGTGTGCTTGAAATGACTTTTGCTCTATATTAACGAAGGATGAAGAAAGTTGAAATATAAAAAAAAAATTGTGGTTCGGAAAATAGGTTATTCATCATATTAGGCTTTGAGCATTTGTTCTCCTGTACTTACTATTTTACTTTCCACCATCAGCCCACTATAAATAGATCGCTGGGGACGATGGAAAGTGAATTGTTTCGGTTGAAGTCCTCTTCAGGTCTCAGGAAAAAAAAAAAAAGGGGGAAGAAAGAAATAATAACACCGAAACATCATGGTTATGTCAAAAGTTTTTTACTGTGTATCCTCTTCTTTGTTCTAACATCATATGCACAATGTAATTTGATTTTCTTTAAAGCAATATTTGATTGTTGGCAATACTACCTTATTGGGGTGTTTAGTCATTATCACCCTCTATTTTTTAATTGACAATATTTATTTGTTGATCAGTCATTTTCTCGTCATATGGCATGTCTTTTACAGGCTATAGAAACCGGTTATGGCTATGGGCAGTGGCTTCATGGAGAAGCTGTTGCAGCCGGCATGGTATTGTGTTCACTATTATCAATTACGAGAGAGAGAGAGAGAGAGATTTGTAAAATTAATCAGCAACATGTTTATGCTGAAGGTGGTTGTGTGTTGTTGTTCAGGTTATGGCTGTTGACATGTCATACCGCCTTGGTTGGATTGATGAATCTATTGTGAAACGAGTTCAAGTCATCTTACAACAAGCTAAGCTACCCACTACCCCTCCTGAAACGATGACAGTTGAGATGTTCAAGTCTGTCATGGCGGTAAGAGATTGAATTGGTAGTATAATTTTATGAAGTTTAATTGTCTCTCTTATGCTTGATGCTTTTTTATTCTTTCGGATGATAGGTTGATAAGAAGGTGGCTGATGGTCTATTAAGGCTCATCCTCTTGAAAGGTCCATTAGGCAATTGTGTTTTTACTGGGGATTATGATAGGAAGGCTCTTGACGAAACACTCCATGCATTTTGCAAGTCTTGACCCCATATGGCAATTATATTCTATTTTGTACCAACTCTTTGTTGATGTAATTATATGGTTGCATTATTAGTTCTTCCGTGTATTTTAAGTAGCTCTTTTTTGTTTTTGGCTTTCCTATACTGGTAGAGAAGCCACTACTACCACATTGTATTCTATAAATCATGCTACTGCCTTGTCAAGCACTTCCTTTATCAATAAGCAGTTTTCACCTTTGTCTCTGTGTCAATTATCAGCTGTTGCCCTTCTCTCTCTCTCTCTCTCTCTCTCTCTCTCTCTCTCTCTCTCTCTCTCTCTCTCTCTCTCTCTCATGGGAATTCGAATTTGGAGGCTAAACTTGAATGTTTCTTTCGCCTCTCCCAAACACTCAGACAGTGAAGGGATCCTAAATTCCTAACTCTAGAACCCCTATTGTCACACTTTTGAATTAGGTTTCTTTGTTATAATTATTGGATGTTTTTTATCCAACTGCTATCTTACCAAGTTATTTATTTCCCTCCCTTTAGCTTTCAAAAAAAGCATGACCTTTATGCCCTGCTTGGTTGTCCCAAAATCTGGAATTGGCCTATTCTAAAATTGTCAAAATTTGTTGCCATTTGGAATTTTAGAGTAGGCCATTTCCAAGTTAATGTTGAATTGCCATTTGTTCACATATCTGTGATACCTTTCATATCTAGATGATACATTGACAATGTTTAACGTGAGTGGGACTTCTTGTGACTCCGCCAAAGCATAGTTGGTTCGAGATACATGATTGTATGTATCTTGCCTCATTATGAAAAGACTGATAGGAACATCATAGAATAACCTTCATTATAAATTTACAATTCACACAACGATGAGTTGGTCAACATAAATTATTTGAGCTCGGTGAAGTTGCAATATGGGGATGGTGACGAGGGCTATTAAAAATGTATTCAAGTGATGACATTTTTTTTATTTTTCAAGTCAATTTCAATGGATTTTAAAGCTAGTAAATCATAAGCCAAGCTTAGATATCTTGATATTTTTTAACATAATCTTAAAGTATATTTAGGAAACGAGTCAAGTTGAACTCATAAAATTAACATACTTTAGACTGTTCAAACTTTATTTTTTTATGTAACGCGCTGATCACGACATAATTTTTAATGACCGGAACATGAGTTGAGCTAAGGTAGATAGGTTCGTTTCGAACCCACCAAAAATGTGGAAAACTTATTTATTGGTTATCTAGATCCAAAAAAAAAATTTTATAGTTGATTTTAGAAAACAAAAATAGAAAGACACTATTGGGTTTTGGGCCTTGTTAGCCCAAATACCATGGCCCCATATGACTAGCGACAAATGCGTTCAGATAGCCAATCAGAACCAGTAACAGTACGGTTTCGTTGGCAGAGGTTGGTCCGCCCAACGAACGCTTCAACGGCATTGTTTCCGGCTATGCATACATATAGTTACACATATAACTATTTCTCTCTCTAAACTTCTCTCTCTAGATCTCGATCTCTCCCCTACAATTCCTTCACTTCCTCTCTAGGGTTCGAGTCGGCATTTCGTCCTTCAATTTCAGTTCTTGTCTCTCCCATTCCAATTCTTTGCCATTGGATTAGGGTTTCTTTGAAGCGCGTTCTCGTTACGAGTTCTCTATTCGACTTACGTGGAGTTGGAGAAACAGGCAGGAGAGACGAAGGACACATTGGAGTGTGTCTGTGATCAGGTCTTCTGAAGAAGATCTGAGGCTTTTTATTTTTGGAGGGCTAAAAAAAAATGAGTGCTTCGAGGTTCATAAAGTGCGTCACGGTCGGTGACGGCGCCGTCGGCAAGACCTGTCTCCTGATATCATACACCAGCAACACCTTCCCTACGGTGAGTCACCGTCAGCATCTCTTGGGTTCCGCATTTGCTGTATTTGTTTGTCTTTTGTTATGTTAAAAGATTTGATTTTTTTAGTCCCGCAATTTTGTAAATCTTGTATAATAATTGCTTGCTTTATTGGGTTTCATGTCGGTTTCTGGCTCAATTTTGGGAATCAATTATACATTGATGTCTTGCTAAGTATATTTATTAGGATTTGTGGTAATGATTGCCTGAAGGAGATAAAAATTGAAAGTGGGGGTCAGGGATGGATGTTGGGTTTCTTGGAATTAATTAGGTGTGTGGTATGGAATTGTTTGTCATGCAATTCATTTTCCATATGGATCATGATTTGTGCAATTCTCCCAGGATTATTGTTATTATGTTTGCTGCAGATTTTAGAAACCTCCTTGAAATATATATTTTTTGGTTTTAAATGGACAACAGGATTATGTACCAACTGTGTTCGATAATTTCAGTGCAAATGTGGTCGTCAATGGGAGTACTGTTAACCTTGGATTGTGGGATACTGCTGGTAAGTTTGTTATGTCATTATTCATTTTCTTGGATTGCCTGAACTTTGCAGTAACAATAATTTTTATTTTGTTTTTGCGGCATAATACATCATTTTGTGTCTATACATACATAGTTCATATGGGTTTCATGTCATTATTCTGGAACAGGACAGGAGGATTACAATAGATTAAGACCATTGAGTTATCGTGGGGCAGATGTTTTCATCCTGGCATTTTCTCTTATTAGCAAGGCCAGCTATGAAAATGTTTCCAAAAAGGTGAGGACTTCATTTTTTTTGTATCAGGCTCTCTCTCTCTCTCTGAAAGAGATTCTCTCAATAGGCAACACTACAAATTATAATTTCTGATGCAATTCTTGTGCTTTTACCTTGTTTTATTACAGTGGATTCCGGAGTTAAAGCATTATGCTCCAGGTGTCCCTATAGTTCTTGTTGGAACAAAACTTGGTTAGTCTTCTCGTACCTCATATTGGTCCTCTTAACTTACAACATCTTTCACCTTTTTTTTTCCGAGCAATTTTGTTTTCTTGAATACATTAGCTGTTTTATCATTGATTGTTGATGGGATAATGAGAGTTGATTCCAGAAATATAATTTTCTTATCCAAAATCATTTACTAAATGAGTGCTGTTTGATTTGATTTTGGTTCAACTAAATTTGGTTTTTGTAGAATTTGAAGTTCACTTGATCAATTGGTGGCAGTCTTAATTGCCATATTGAGTTTTGCTGTATCTAGCTCTCCTACGTGGCTCACCACACTATCACCACATCAGCAACATTCAGATGGACTTGGCTTCATGTTTCAACTTCATAAGGTGGCATGCAGACCAATTGCACATCTCCACATGCTTTCCTCTAGGTTCGAGCCTTGGAGGTTCATTAGTCTCGAGCCCTTCCATGGGACACTTTTCGGAGGCAGTTCCTTGTCTGCTTGACAAACACACTCGAGGCACCCCCTCGGCTCAGCCGAGGGAGCATCAGTTCGAGTGCGTCACTCATTCTATTCACAATGACATTCTTGGTACCCCCACCTTGGCCGAGCAACCCTCCAACCGAGTGTGTCCTTTCTATGCATCCTTTTCTTATCTCCATGCTTGTCTCCAATTACCTCCAAAAGGTACCAGATGCTTTCATGCCAGCCAAGTCAAGAGTGGGGCCTAGGGACCTCTCGTGGTTGGTGCTGCGGTCATGAGGTGCTCGACCTCATGATCTTCATGTAGGACCTCTGGGGTCATATGGCTTGATGATTAGAATTGAGATTTCAGCAAAGCAATCATCCACCTCCCATATAGAATATGCACCTTGACCTCTGAGAGAGAGAGAGAGAGAGAGAGAGAGAGAGAGAGAGAGAGATCTTCACTAGAAGACAATCTTCAGCTAATGACAGAGAAGGTGGTGTGCACATTGTAGCCATTGAAGCCCTTGAGCCTTCTAAGTATTTTAGCACCACTACTAGTTGAGGGTGCTACCCCCAGGCTGTCAGGCCATGGAGGGCAAGCTACCTGCCCCTTATCTCCATTCGAGCGCATGAGATTATGCACTCAAGTGAGCTGGTCACTTAGGCTCGACTCTCCAATAAATAGGTCTCCACTTCCAAGCTTGAAAGCTCTGGTTCTCTCTCTCTCTCTCTCTCTCTCCACATCTAAGACCGCTGCAGCTATGACCCTTTCCACCTCTAATGGCCCTCTACCCTATCAATGCCTACCATAACCATCCTCCATCCTCATAATGCAATAATGTTATGGGTGTTTGGAAAAGTTACCAGCCTTAATAGCTGCATGGCTGAGGGGTCTATAAACTCCATGTAACTGCAAAATTGTCCTTGGTGTCCCTTGTATAAAAGTGTTGAAAGAAAATGAGATTTTGTCGATTAGTACTAGAAGTGAGGCAAATTTTTTCCAGTAATTTATATTTTGAAAATGTAGAAAGTTACACATTTCTCTAATTTAATGTTTCCTTAGTTGAGTAAAGCCTTATTGCTGATTATCTGGATTTAAGGCTTTGATGAACACAACCACTTTTTATAGGCCATGCTTTTTGCTTAATTGTACATTGTCATTTCTCTACCTGGCAAGATATTGGTTTCCATTAACTCTTTCTTCCTTTCTTTCTTTTTTGTTTTGTTGATAAATATTGCTTTCTATAGCTCAGGAGTTAATCATTTTAATGATTCCTCATAAAATGCCTCTAAAATTTACTCATTGGTTTTACTAGTTTGTTGGTACATGCCATCCTCTCTCCTCTTGTGAATTTGACTTATTGTTTCCTTCAAATTAGAAAGACAAAGAATGAACTGCTTATTACAAATTTGGAAGTACAATTTCCATACTGTTGTCATGATCACTTGCATATTGTCATTCTAGTTTTGTTAAAGGTTGTTTTGCAGATATGTATAATAAATGATTTATCACAATGAAGACCTTATTTTTTTATGATTTTGATGATAATGGCCTCAGATCTTCGGGATGATAAGCAATTCTTTATAGACCATCCTGGTGCTGTGCCAATTACAACTGCTCAGGTAAAGGCTACTTCTTCACATGTTCCCAGTGATAGGTCAATAAGCTTTGCGTTTTGAGTTTATTTGGCCAACATTTTTCCTTTCACCTCTTTCTTTCTGATTTACTATTTGCTAACTTCTTCTAATTCAAGGGGGAGGAGCTAAGGAAGCTGATTGGGGCACCTGCTTACATTGAGTGTAGTTCAAAAACACAGGAGGTATGTCTGCAGTGTCTTAATGTTCTCATGCTTTCTTACAGAAAATTTTCTCTTTGCTGAAGGGTCTTGTGGAAAACATCCTATTTTATGCCAGAATGTGAAGGCTGTTTTTGACGCTGCCATCAAAGTTGTGCTTCAGCCACCCAAGCAGAAGAAAAAGAAAGGAAAGGCACAAAAGGCTTGCTCCATATTGTGAACAAGAAGAGGACAAGAGATAATTGCCTCTACCCATTCTCGTCATATTTCTTCCTTGTATCCTTTTCTCTTCCCTTTGAAGCAAGAGGTCCTGGTATGCATTGAGAGTACTGGGATTTCCTTAAAACCGTAAGGTGGAAGTTTTATTCTGTATTGTTGTCTTCTCTATTTGTAGAGCTGAGCTATGCTGTACCCACCTCATTCTCCCCAACCGGTTTTGATTTATTTGATGTATTAATTGACCGGAAGATCCCAGTTATGAGATGTTTGTGTTACAATGATGTATCTATATTCATTACTATGTATCTCAATTTAAAGATTTTGAAAATGTTCGTGATGCTGTTTAAAATGTGTGACAATAAAGGTTTTTTTGATGCTGATCAATCTCCTAAGCTGCTCGTTTCCGAAAAAACAAAAAAAATCTCATACACTGCAGCTGCAGTGTGATTTTGCTGCCAGTCCATTATTTCTGTAGTTCTTTTAAATGTACCTTTGAAATGGTGTTTATACTATTATAAGAAAATGTTGTTTCGTGTGGACTCCCCTAGCTGAAGGCTTTTCGAGTCTTTCCCAGCTAAGTGCTCTCGGACTCCTGGTCCTTGGTGGCAGCCTCTCTACCTGGTGCAGAATGTCCCCCTATCTCCAATACCACTAATTTGCCTGCTATTTTGTACCAGATGCCCCAGTTGTGTGTTTATCATATGGAGATGTAAATGGAAGGCTACATGATATTGGACTGTTTTAACTTTAACATGTCTGGATTGTGACTTCTGGCATCTGTCAAGGTTTTTCTTCTGCCGCGTCTTGAGACTTCAGCATGTTTTGTTTTCCCTTTTTGGTTCTTTGAATGAATTTATGCTACAGATTGCAACCAAAAAAAAAAAGCACAATGAGTGTGGCTACTTTGTTTTGAAGATCGTAGGGAGAAGGAATTAAGCCCCATGCATGGAGTGGGGATTTGATGTCGGACAGAACAAACTTATCTGTGTTTTGATTTTAATGGGAAATATGAACCTTGAAAACACTTGATTCACTATGTTTTGCCTTGCAGTGTGTTAAGTTCTACTCGGGTGCGTATTTTACCTGGTTAATTGGGGTTTGATTGATTTTTCCTTTCAACCGAAAGAAATACATATAATTGTTTTTAAAACAAGTGATTATTCAAGTGTTTTTTGAGCATCATGCCATTATTGCTTATTCTCTCTCACAATGCAGTGGTCTGTCCTTTGTTAAGTGGGTCCTATAATAAATGTGGTAGATGATTTCAAAATTCACCTAACAGAAAACTTATTGTATTGTGAGAGGAAAAGCCAGTGACACTCTAGAGTATTGAATAATTTTTCTTAAAAAACGTACCCAAAAAAAAATTGATTTCATACATTTCCCCATCAACTGCTTGTGATAGGCTCTCACTTTGCGTTTGCAAATAAATTTCTGAGCAGATTCGAATTTGATTTGAGGTATAATTTCCCTATGTAAACACTTTGCAAACCTCGTCTCTTGTTACCACTTGGCTGTTGTGTTGGTACGGACAGAGTTTACGACTCCTGTAGACTTTCACTGTTGGCTACCTGATGCGGGCGGTCTACGCCAGTTTTCCTCTCCTCCCAGTTCGACTCTACCGAAGAAGAAAATGAAATGAAAAAAGAGAAAAAATTTTAAATCACTTTATCTCTCTTTCTCTCTTCTTCTCTTCCACTTTTGTCCTATTTTTTTCACAAAATCAAACAAGAAAGGAAAAATAATTTCCTTTCATTTTCTCTTTCCCTCTTCCCTTTCCCTTTCATTTCCCAAGTTCTAAACAGGCTGTTAGTTCTCCATGACTTTTAAGTTCAGGCCCCACGTGCTAACGTTCATGAAGAGGCTAAAGTTGAAGGATGACCATCGATGAACCAACAGAAAAATTAAAATTAAAATTAAGAGTTGAAAATGTGATCAATAAAGATAATTTGCTGATTGGCTACATTGAAAATTTCCAGAAGTTTTGTTATCATCAATTTGCTTCCCTCAATATTTGGAGTTCAGGAGCAAACAGAACTGCGTGTATGACATATATGTACGATCCTCAATTGCACGGTTACTTAACTTATTTTGTTTCAGGAAAAAAGCAGAAAAGAGAGAAAAACAACGAAGATGCACAGACCCTTCCTTCTTGTTTAAGTCATACAAGTCAGCTTCAGAAAGATTTCATGGCAGAAAAATCATAAGATTAATATCCAAGTCTTACATATCACTCAATCTTACAGAAAATACCCAGACCATAATCAAAAGAACAGAGATGTTTTGGGGTTAATCCATTGCTAACTTATTTTCACTTCAATCAATAATGTAATTGAAATGATACTGGATTTTCAATGCAATATTCGACGTGAAAATGGAAGTTCTAACATATAGAATTTTCCTCACTCAGAAGAATGCTCTGTCACCTAAACTCCACATTGCATCAAACTAGGGCATGGAGGCAACTTCTTCCACCAGAAACATAGCAGCAGCCTGCTGCTTGATTCTCTTGTGTTTGAAGCCCAAACCTGAATATTATTTTTGAAACTCCAAACCAACAAAAATAGACCTCTGCCGTCACATCATGAATGCTCATCCAGCTAATCAAACCTTAATGGGCTCATATTTTTCATCACCCGTTGCACCACCTTTCTGCTTCTGGAACTGAATGTACCGCGTTGTACTGGCAAAGAAAGAATCTGCAGCTGGATCTGGTGTCACGTTGTCATTTTGCATTGCACTTGTAATTAATTCAATCAAGCCCTGGATTGCAGAAACACTGATCACTGAGTTCCCCTTTTCGAAAAAATAGAGATACCTGAGATTGCAAAAACGCAAGTTTTTCCCTTGATAAATTGGAGAAGACGACGTAAATATTGAAGAAGTGGAAAGATGGTGAAGAATAGAACTATTTACTTGTTCAGTATTTCAATGAAGAGCAGGACGGATCCGCTGCTACCTTGTGTTGCATTGGCCATTTGTTGAGCAGCATTGGCAATTCTCAAAGCACGCTTTAAGCAAAGCAATACCCTGGATCAAGGGGAAAATTTTACCATATTAATGAAAAGCCAAGCAACAGAAAACTTCCATCTTTCTCCCTAGATGCAGAAAATCTTATAAACCCAGAGAACGATTCAGATTCAGATTCAGATTCAGCCAACAAAACTTGAACAAGTCACAGCAAATCCCTTGCATGGACAATTAGGTTATAACACAAACGTGACACGCATACATAGCCAAGAACATGTGCCAGGTATTATGTGGCTTTCTATGAATGCCAGAAAGAGTGTGGGTAAGCACCTCTCTCCATCCTTGTTGCTATCATTATCATCAACCCAGAAGAGATGTGAACATGCATAGAAAGCTCTGCACTGATCAGGCTTCTTTAAAAGCTTTGCCGAATACTGCAAAAGGGAAAGCTTCACATCAGATCTTTTACTAAATAAGGCCGAAATGAGAATGGAGAGATAATGTAATATATTGTTACCCCTGTGGCTTTGTGTGTTAATGTATCCCTGTTCTCAACACCAAAGACATGCATCCTCTGAAGAGTCCCTATAATCAAATGTATTGCAGTCACCTGTGCTCTAGAATCCTATCAAAACATTCAGATAGGGGAAGAAATAAGTATAATTCTATGTAGCCTATCACACAGTTCGAAAAAGCTCTGAAAAAGACAATTAGTTCCTGGAAAAAAGGAGAGGATGGGGCAAAACAAAGCAACAGAAATCAGTCGGTATTCCAGTACCGAAATTTCTTCTTCATATAGTATATAAGCTTGTGTGAAAAATTCATATGCAACAGGTTCTAGTTCGCAGTCATTTGCAGCCTGAGGTTTAAAAACAAAAGCAAGCACAGGTCAGCAAGGAGATAATATTGCATTCAGTCCTCAGAATTGTTAAAGGCCAAGCGTTTTCTAGTACCTCAGCACATTGCAAGTATAACCTGAATGCCAGTTCAGGTACTGGGACAGTTGACAAAGACTCAATTGTCTGAAACAAAAAGCATACCAGTTTAACAAACACGATAAGATGGATAAGTAGATACTAGATACAAAATATAGAAGAAACCAACAAACAGTGAGGACATTAAGATTGACGGTCCATGCTAAAAGAATGATTGAGAGCTAGATAAGCCATACAGAAGAACACGTAGCTCATAAAGAGCAGACGGGAAAAATGTTACAAAAAAAAAAAAAGAACTATTAAGAAAATTCTGACAATAAGGGTTTATGTTTAACTTTACAGTCCATATAGTTGAAACACCACTGGATTCCAAGCTCATCGGAATGCCAAAAACCCTCATAAAATAAAACTGACACCAACATCAAGCTATCGACATCCAAGTAAACAAACGTGACGCAAAAGCACTGAAGAGTTCATTGTTGTGGAACAGAATCAATTATATGCTTGAACATTGTGATAACAGTCAATCTGAAGGGCACAGCATGAAGTTCTTATTAATACCTCTTACATGGCAAAGACCTATACAGGCCCTTTACAAAAAGAAGTTAGTTACCTGATTCAAAAGCTGAAAAATTTTCTTTGGTGTAGGTGCTACCTCTTCTCCAGCAGCAGTTTCCTCCTGGCCTTGCAGTCGTCTAACCAACTGCACACAACAGACAACAGAGTGTAACTGTTGGCAAAACAAGGTTCACCTTATAAAAGGCATAAACAATGCATTTATCATTCATTATACATTTATAATTTTCCTTTTTTGGCAATTTCAAGCATACATTGCAGATATAAAGGTGTCAACGAGAATTTTGGATGTATGATTCATGCTTTTAGAATTCCATAACCTTCCCCCCTTCCCCCACAACATCAACCGTTTTTAGATTAGGTTTTAACTATGATTGGTGGGACTTATTCTACCAAATACTTAGAACGGATATTTCATAGGATTCTCACCTGTAGCCAAATATTGAGTATTGCATTAATGGCCGAAGTGAAAACTATTACTCCACAATATTTCAACAAATGATCACCATATTTCAAATTTAGACATTGTTTCCATCAAATTTAACCAGTAGAGACATTCATGAATCCTATTTTTTTGGATAAAGGCACACTAATCAATCATACACAGCCTACAAAAAGTTAGAATGCCACACCTTACACTGCATCCATCATAGCTGCAGGCTAGGAGCTAATTTAGCTAAAGCTTAACTTAGATGTTCAGCCTATTTTAAAGTTCACGTCCATGAATCTGCAATATAGATGCAATATGAACACAAAGGTGCATATGCATGCATGCATGCATCATCTGATGCATGGTTATTCTAGCATTCTATGCATTTATCCCTATGATGTTAGCTTTTCTTTTATTTTTAAAATCTGATTGTCAGCTTCTCTTCGTTGCAAAAGAAGATTAGGATAATTATTAATGACTTTACATGCTCCATTACAAAATTATTAGTTCTAGAATGTCCTTTAGTAACACAGCCACATACACATCCTGAAGTAAATTGGCAATTGGGATTCTAATATGGACATATGTATCAGGAACTGCTTTTCACACCTTCAATTTATTAGGACAGTAATTTGACATGTCAATATCACAAATCTTAAAATCAGAATCAAACCTTAAGAGAATTAAATATAAGGGGAGGGGCAGTGAAGGGAAGCCGCTTAGGTCCTCCGGTCAGGATATGCTTCCTCACAGTACATATGATCTGACACATAGGAAATAAGATACAGTCAACATCATTAAAACAGAAAAAGAAACAAAAGGTGCTGGGATTCATAGACAGAGATTCATGGGTAGAGGAAGCAAATAACCTGGCAAAAAGAAACAACAATTGTGTGTGCAAGTTACCACCACATCTAACAAATATAAGCACGGAAAAGTTAAAGTATGCCAATGTCTAACATTACAAAAAAAAAAAACAAAAACAAAAAAACCGAAAAGAGGAAAAATTTTTTTAACAACAATGCACATAGCAGCTCACCATCGTTGAATAATTCTCGAAAGTACTATTTAAAGGAAGATCAACTCCATTCATATCTTTAGAATCATACACCATTCAACCCCCTAATTTCATGTAAAATTGAATAAAAAAAACAATCCATGCTTAAGTTGAACAACTGGATACTTTTCTGCCTCTTTTGTCCTTTATCCAAACGGCTGCCTTCCATTACCAATTATTCTCCACTGCATGCTCATTCATATGTGCATGTGCATAGTCTTAGTAATTTTTATTGCAGAGAAGGGGCGGGGGAGCGAGGGAGAGACTAGGGTATAAATTTAAGAATTAAATTTAGTATTTAGTTAGTTTTACAGGAAGTGCAGATGTGATAAAGACACATCAAAGAAAGACATCCATAATAGTTCCCAATGTAAATACGAATCCACCCCCATATATATATATATACAAATAATGGCAGCCAATGTGCATTAAATCTTCAAAAAATTGAAAAGAAACATTATTACCTTTAACATCTCTTCAGGATCATCATTATACAGCATCTGAATGAGACATGCAACGGAATTCTGCTCCTCATTGAAATCCTCCTCATCAAGCTGGACAAGTAAAAAGTTACTTATGAAGTACGAAAACATTAAAAAGAAAAACACTATTATGAGTGAAACCCTCTTTTTCAGAACCCAATGTAAAAGAAAAATTAATGAAATGGCTAAAAGTAGGGGAAAAAAATGCTGTGTTGGCATAAAATTGTAGCCAACAAGAGTTTAAAATACAGTGTATTTATTAGGCATATATTACGTAGCAAAATATGGATCACCTCGTCGTGAAGATTCTCATCCAAATCTTTGATAAGGCCTTTTATTAATTCAAACAATGCCTCAACCTACAAAGGTCAACAATTATCGATTATTAAAAAGCATGTTTCAGCTTCAAAGAACAGAATAAATTGAAAATTAAAAACCTTGTCAGCAGTAGAAATACGAGTCTTGTTTTTCATGATGCTTTGAATGATAACACCAGCCATGACTTTGTTTGTTCCACTGTCAAGGTGCTCCATGACATGGGGATAGTTAGAAAGCTTCAAGGCAGTTTCAATATCATTATATTTCTCCAAGGGAGCACTTAGAAGTGCAACAATCTGTTTTGTTGCTTTGGTGTCATCCAGCTTTCCTTTCCCTGAGAGTTTCTTAACACATGCTCCCTGAAGAAGATGAAGAAAACAAATTTACACAGTACTGAGGTCCATCTAAAAGAATGCAAACAGGATGGGTTCCATACAAAACCTCTCATTCAACATGTTCCATAGTTAAGTAAACAAAACCTATGCAGCCCATCTTAGACAAAAATTTAATCATAACCTTACACAGAAGAGAACACGTTATTTGTCCAGGCCCACTTCATAATTGTCAAAAGATAAGCTATCCAAATATTAATATACACCTAACTGCGATTCAAAAATACACAAAGCTTATACTTAATGTTATAACTTTGTCTTGAATCCCCAAGACTTATGCCTACAAGTAATGCAGTACCGAGGTGAATGTTTCACTTATCACAACTTGCTTGCCATTTATTGAAAAAAAGAAGAAAGGCTCAAATATAAACCTTGAATGGAGAGCCCAACATATAATAGAGACCCATAGTTACTTTTACTCTTCTTGTGTGTGTGTGTGTGTGTGTGTGTGTGAGAGAGAGAGAGAGAGAGCAATCTGAAAAGAAACCTACCAATATTTGATCTACGTAATCAAGCCGATCAGGGTGAACATGAAGAGTAAATGTAAGGAGAGATGAATATAGAGTCACAGCTCCAGCAATAGGCATGTCAACCTGTGCTTCAATCACCTGCATCAACAGAAGCATCGCATTTGCTAGAAGAGACTTCCAGATCTCCTAATCTTGCTGATGAATAGTGCAGAAATTAAAGTACCTACAAAGAAAATGCTACAACCCTCCTTTGAAAGGGAACAGTAAGCTTTACAAAAGTGCTGGGAAAGTAAATAAACATCAACAGCAGCACTAAGGCAAGGATGTTTAATGTACATCAATTTAAGCAATAAAACCAGTGTCCGGTTTTCGCTTCACCTTTGTAACCACTGACAGCCAAATAAAGTACCTGTTTTTCCCCTCTCCTTTCACCATTGCCCGTCGGATTAAACAAGCAGAGACAAATGCAAAGAAACACACACACAGACACACATAGCGAGAAGAAGAAGAGTCCTACCATCTGCTACTTAAAGTTTACATCACAACTAAAAAAGTTCCAATCTTTGGAACACTCAGTTGTGAACTTAATTCAGAAATGAAAAAACCAATAAAGTCAAGTGAAGATACCATAAAACCACATTTTACATGGTGAACAAACTTTTCAATAGCCAATATATTATCCTTGGATTTACTTACCCAAAAAAATGAAATAAAAAAAGCATCATCGGTTTCTTTCAAACTTAGCAAGTAGTAGGATCAAGTCATGAGTAATGTGTGGGAACTAATCGCGCTCAAGCCAGACTCCCGATTTGGGAGATGGGCAACTTTTTCACTCTAGGGGCACTTATAATTATTAAACTTGACGTTTCGAGCATAGTTATCAAACCCGGACCGGACCGGCCTGTTCAACCGGGAACTTGGGGGTCCAACGGTTCAGTTTGCACATGAGAACCACTGGAGCAATTAACCGGTCACGCACGTGTAAAGTCAGCCAATTTCAACAGTAACTTCTGATATGCTTTAGAATTCAAAAAGTGTGGGTTGCAAGACTCGAACCATGCACCAAAATATGTTAAAGAGCACTTGCTGCCACTACTCCGTCACTTTCTTTGTGTTAACCCATTACCACATTTATTATATAAGGCAAACAAGGTGCTGAATAGGAATAATATATATAATATTATAACACCGATTGAACCATTGGTTGAACCAATGAACCGTGAACCAACTCCTTTACCGGTTTGATGTCTGGTTCGGTTCTAAAACTATGGTTTCGAGCTTTTAAGGTATTAAAATCCCGAAACAGCCACGGACTACCATCAACCATCTCATAACAATATGAAAATTAGCAATTTAGGGCTTTTAGCAAGAAATTCTAATACGTATCGGCATGAATTCGTAATGAAGATTTTTCTTTGCAAAAAATGATCAACACACGAGGAATAAAGGAGAAGCGCGGGAGAGAGAGGTGTGTATGTATGTATAGGTATGTATATGTAGGTTCTATATATAACCTAATGCAAGATTTACCTCCCCTATGGCATTGTTCAGTTTTGCAAACGTTTCTACTTGTAAGAATTCAGGTAATACCTGCACCATAAAATCATCATCACTACCACTGTATGGGCTCCAAGGCCAGGAAATAGCAAATAAACAACTCACTTCTGTACTTGAAGCAGCATAATTTGACAGCCTTTCCATTAACTGTGAAAGCACCGTCTTGATATCAACAGATGGCTGAGGCATACAAAAGTCACCAGGAAAGAACATGATTCAGTGCACTTATGCAATTTAGGCGTACACACTAACACACATTTCTTGACACTAGAGGTCAGACGAATGCTTCTATAGAAACTTTGAAAACAACTGTATCTTCACCAATAAAGGTGAAAATTCATCACAGAAGACTTTGTTTTTGCAATGCTTAAACGGTAATTGCATCAGAATTGGAAAGAGCTTGATCACTTTTATCTTATGCAACCCTACTTTGGCCAATGGAAAGGTATACACTAAGCTGAGTTTGCCATCATAAATGAACCGCCAAAACCAAAGGCAGCTCCAGAAGTTTTTGTTGATGGGGTCATGCAAAAATCTAAACGCTAATTCTCAAATCATAAATAAAAAATCTTAACATATTGATGCTATTATTTTAACAAAACTACCTAATTAAAATTTACTTTTATATGAGTTTCATATTCTAGAATTGTAATATAATAACCTGATTATCAAATATCCCTTTTCAGTGTATGCTACCAAACTATCATTCATTCATTATTCTCTCATTTTGGTTAATCAATCGACGATCTATGAATTTCATTGTAAATGGGTATTTTTTAGAGAGAATGAAGAATTGTTAGTATTTCATTCACTCGGCTCAAAAACTCCATCTTATTATATCAGTGCATGCTATTATTATTCATTAACACTACATTTTTCAATTGTTATATCGCATTAAATAATTTCTCGTACACACTTGAATCAGTATGTCCATCCATATCTGAAGTTTGAAAGACCCTAAGATGCATATTTTATATGCACCTTGTCCCATTCCCAAAACTAGTGTTTCTTATCATATATAATAACATACATGCTGCTTTAGTATAATGTATTAGATTTTAGGTTTGTTTTATGCATGATCTTATTATGCTTGAATGGGGTAGATAGTGGCAAACAGTGTTCAGAAAATTAATAAATAGTAAAAAACTATTTGAAGTCCAACGTGCGATTGCCCCCACATGCTCTCACTATAAATCAATCTTTGGACAGTGGTAGATTTCCTTGCCTTCTTTATTATTATTTTTTTTCAACTCATGAGGTTTATCTTTTTTCAGTGCATTGACGGGGTCAATGTTTTAGACAACTGGTGCAAATTTTTTATCCGATTATTATTACACGAATTAATCTTAAGAAATTTTATGGCGCCACATGACCTGAACCCACTTCGTGGTTTCCACTGTTGTTATGGTTCTCTCTCTCTCTCTCTCTCTCTCTCTCTCTCTCTCATTTTTTTCCCTCTTTCTTTTTTTTGTAACCAAAGGGCAATCCCTCTTGCAATACTCTACCTTTTGAATACGGTATTCATTGGTTATTGAATACTGGGGTTAAAGAAATAGATCAGCAAACCAAAGGGCAGGCAATAACTTATGAGTGAATAATTAACCCAAAATAGAAGAAACAAATGTTTTTCCTAGTAAAATATACTGATAAACAGACCCTTCCTTGCATTGAGGAGTACGAGAAGTATAATAACACACTCAGACATCAAGAGAAGATACATTACAAGGACCCCTAACTTAGATGGCTTAGAAGAGAAAACCATAACTTAAAGTGCCAAAGAACAACTATATACATCAACCACCTATGGAATACAAAACTATAAAAATCATTTAGTAGTCGTAAGAATGAAAACCATTCCTAAATATGTATCTTCACGGCTTCAAAATGTACATTATGCATCAGCTAGCAACCGCGTAAAGTACACGAACCTTGTAGACATTTCAGTACGATAAAATAGCGGATCAAAATGCGAAGAATTTTTAGAAGATTCAAACAGGAAAACACTCTAAATTAAGGCAGAGAAATGGGAGGCTTATCAAAACAATGAAGAACGAACAACATCCTCCAGGAACACATAATACTGGCAGCATGAACAAGTAATATTATATATGTTCAACAGGTGGTGCAAAACAAAAATGCAACCCACCTGAAGCTGGGGACAAGCACCCAACAATGTCTCAAGAGTCTGCAAGTGATACTCATCAGGAAATACTTGAATTATGCAATCCATCAAATAGTATTGGGCAATCTCATCTTTACAATTTACAACCTGCCAAAAGTGATTGAGACGCAAATTCCAACAGACAACAAAAACAAGTCAGAATCACATATTTTACACATCTGAACCAAAAAACAAAATGAATGAGATATAAACAGATCAGACCTGCTCCAAGACTCTGGGAAGCACAGTATCTCTGTACATATCAAGGTCAACACCTTCAATCTGACCGAGAACATGCAGGTTCTTCCCAACCTAATGAAACATGAAAGGAATAGAAGAATAACCTTTTTGTAAGTGCATACCTAGACACTTCTATTGCTGAAAAAATATAAACTGATTTCAGGTTAACGTTATTACAAGGTCACGAAGCTCGCTCCTTTCTTTTTCCCGTCTCTCCTTCTCCCGAACAGGTCCCTGCAGACCAGAAAGGCCGATTGCTATCCTCAACTCAAGATCAGCAAAGAGTATGAATGATTGACAACCACTATAACACCTGCATGACCACAAATCATGCCCTCATGACTTATTTTTACCTTCATGACATGCTTGCAATGTCACCACACATGTCTAAGTATTTTCTTTTCCTTCACAAAAATTTCCATGCATGTCTAAGCAAGAGAGCAGGTAACACAATCTACAGATATTTCAACCAACCTGATGTTGCATCCGCACCCAAAGTTTGTTCATTTCTGTGAGGTTCTGGAGTACAAACTCTACAGCGTCCGTGACAGTGTCAGCATCCCTGCAGGAGTCAATGAAACCTATTATAGATCAGATCCACTCCCTGCCCAGTAAACTCAATCCACATTAAGAGCATAAAACCCACATTTTTTTTTATCAACCAAAGAATATATAATACATGAAGAATAGCAAAACGTGAGAAAACAGTAATGATAATGAATCATGATGAACGCAGGGTTGCCCATTTCTTTCCTTTTTCGTATTTAATTTCATCAAAAAATCAAAATATTCTCTCCTCATTGGAGTCCCTGACAATAAGTCACATAATTGAAGCACTTTTTATTTTATAAATTGACGCCACACATTGCCATCATATAAATGCCAAAACTAATACAACAATCAACCACTTCATTTTTGTGATCTAAAAAATGCCAAAGGTAGACAGCCTTGCCAATCCATTTCAGCCATGCTGGGAAAACATCTGATTCCCAACAATTTAGTGGTGAAGCAGACAATTGCCATCATGGCACATGATCTCAACAATAATCAAGAAAAGCATATTTCCCTTTCTCTAAACCACCATAATTGATCCATTTAGCCCCAACATTTAAAAATTCCTCCACCTTAATTGATATATAATGAAGTATAAAGACCAACTGATTGCTTACCCTTCGTACTCAGAACCAATATCTGGCAATTTATCCCTACTGAGTTGACAAAGATAACTCCTTAGGAAAAGCCCACGTACAGGGTGTTGTATGCCACGGCACATTTCTACAAGATCCTTAAGGACATCTTTTGCAGGAGCTTCCTTAGACTTGATGTACACAGATCCCACTGTACAAAGGAGATACCTGAGAAACAACAAAGCAGAAAAATACTTGAGAAACAAGGAGCATTTATGCATTGGCGCAGAAAAAAATTTAATACAAGAATTCTACATAAACTGAAATTTGGAAAGACTGGTATCTCTCTGCAGGACAGTCCAAAATGCACCAACGAAACACAATGCCTTAAAGAAGCGGAGTGAAAAATTAAGAAAAGCTTACACAGATAAACTATTATAGTAAGAAAACAGAATATGTCATCGACTGCCTTATAAAAAATAAAAAAAAACCCTTATATACACCAAAGTATCTTAACCACAAAAAAATTGGCATGTAGAAGAGCAAGAACATATGCAGCTCAGGTGATTTTTAACCTATGTTGCAAAGTAGTCACATCTCTTACAACCTACATGATACTGGAAGTAAATTACAATCAAGAATCAAGCAGACCCACTTACAAACAAAGTTGAGATAGGTTGAGTGACAATCAAATTGGAAGCTTCAATCAAGATTATATAAATAATTGAACAATCAGAGTAACATGGCAGGATGATTTTAGTTAACTGCAATAAACCATCGTAAAAGCGCACACTGAACCACAACACAAGCACGCTTGAAATATATAAATAATTTAATGTCTATATTGCAACCCCATTGCACTTATAGAATTTTTTGTCATAATTAGCATCTCAGGGTCTTTTTTTTTTTTTTTTTAATAAGTAGCATCTCAGGGTGTTCCCAAGTAACAGAATGAGGAGCATATATATACTCCACTTCCAGTTGCAAAATCTGATTTCTAATTGCAACTTGTATTACTGCGTAGGACGTACTCCTTAACAGCTCATTTTACACACCTTAGTCTTTTACAGTCATCCCTTCCCTTAGACAACTTCCAACTCACAATCACTAATTCATCTCAATATCCTATTTTGGTCCCACTCATCCTATGAATAAATCAATTTGGAAGGGCCAACTTATTCATAAAGCACATCTGCATTAGAGCAAAGCCATAAAACCAATAAAACTCCCAAGACCATCAAAGTGCCTCGCTTTATGACAGCATGAGCATCACATGTGTGACAGATGATCTATATATGGGGTGCCTGTCATAAGAAGGGCCAATAAGTAAATGTTAGTATGCAAAATTCTTAAGAGAGCCTAGTTGAAGTCCAATATTTTCTTCAGAGCACCTCGCTCCATTAGATGCAACCAAAGAGACTAGGCAAACACGCCCTAAGGCAACACACCCAAAGAGGCATAAAGACACTGGCTAAACAAATCACAGAACCAAGTAACAAATACAAAAACAAAGTTCATCACGTCTAGCAAGCTCCCCAAGGACCGCATGACACCAAAGTATTGCCCATAATAAGAAAACACTGGAAAACAACCCTGGCAGCAAAGTATATGTCACAACAATTTGAATCTCCAATGGGAACACATAGCGAGGACTCTGCTAGAACACCCAAACACACTGTTCAAAACTGGACACCACGAACTGCACATTGGCATAATGAGCCAGCTGAAGCCCATCTTCCACCCAATCGACCTGCAGCCTCCATTACACTACTATTGAAACAGCCGGGGACACAAAACAATGGCAGGAGAATAGGCACAAGTCAAACCAAGAAAGAAGAAAGCTTAACAGTAGAATGTACAGAAAAACCATACTCTCCATACTAGACATCCAAAAAATGACACTTATACCCATAAACCAGAACATAATCCAAGCTCCGAAGCCCTTGAACCAAATCATAGCAAGCATCCAACGGTCAAAAGGCCAGGCCCTTCCATTCAACGTGACAAAACTGCCTGGCTTTGCCTACACATACTTATACTATATACGATTAGAAGAAAAGAGACCACAACCCGTCAAGAGCTAATTAACCAAGCACTCCACACCAAATCAAATATCTCACGCTAAAGGCCCACCCAGGAAAGATAAGAGATAGATAAATGAGAGTAGAGACCACTGCCATAATCAATCGAGGTTCAAGACTAGATTCAATCTAATAAAGTACTCATTAAGAAGCAAAATAAGAAATTCTGACCACGTGTCCATAGATGACTCCCAAAAGGCAGAGCCACCAAACTCTCAAAGCATTTCAAAACACACACATAGCGCCGGCAACTTCGCCAATCTTTACACATCTACAGAACAGAGAGAAGATAGAGAAACAGAAGCTCAAACCAGAGAACCAAACCATGGCAGAAAACGGGAAGAGAAGAAACAATATAGACTTGAAACCCACTTCCCAACACAAACCCCAAATAGATCTGCAACAACCACATGGGCAGAGGGCACTCTAGGGTTCTCTAATGCCAAAGATCACACTGGAATACCCTGCCTTCTTCTCCATGGCTAGCCACAAGCACAGCCATGGGAATCTCTAGAGGGAAGCTCTCAACTCTAGAGAGAGAACGATCATTACCTCCATACATGTTCAAACAATGATAAGAAAGTGATAACTGAAAAGATTCATGTTTGAGATAAAAGACAACATCCAAGGAACAATGTTTGAGTAAACGAAAGGAAAAAAAAGTGGGAATGGAGTAGTTGGGTCTTTTCCTTGTCCTGCAAAATCATGGTATTATCGGCAGCATGAATTTTGAATGGTATTACCCAAGAGGTATGCATGAAAGAAGATAGAAACACAAAGCTCATACTGACTCAAGTGCCACAAATCAATATTAGATGAGACCAACTAGATCTTTGTGATTCCATAAGCAATCTAATCACATGGATCAATAATGTTAGATAGCATCTATATATTAATTTTTTAGCTGAAGAAATCCATTTATTAGTATCTCCTTCAAACAGGGCTTTTTCTAGAATTGTTTTATGGCGGGCAATTCAACCATGGAATTAGATATTCGCATTGCATAGACACAAGCAACAGACAGGACTCTTGCTATAAATTTACATTTATATATTCAAAATTTTAGGCGATGGAGAATGGCTGACTAAGTCAGAAGACACCTACGTCTCTCTCAAGTATTCCACCAGATATTGCGATCATAATGGAAGAGATATCCAACAACTTCTGAAAGTAATATGTTCAACTTTTTATTAATTGTTCAAGCAATACTAATGTATACAGCACTGTTGCCACATATAGAAGAATGAGAATTTTCAGGGTTCTACCATAAGCATTCATTTACTGCAAAAACGCCAATAAATAAGAAAAAAAAAAAAAAACCCAAATAAAATGGATCCCTGATGCCATAGACCACACTTGGACAAGACATCAATGACAAACCATTTTCATCACGTCTGAGGATACAAGCGGGCACTAGGATTGAAAACGAACAGAATGCTCTGTTATTGGACTAAGCATCTACTGGCTGGATGTTTGCACAACCAGGTAAATTAAACCACGCAAAGTAAGGGTTGTACAAAAGAAAAATATATATGTTGCATCTATTACTTCTTGAGTTGAACCATGTGCAGTTGTCCATTTGCATCAAAATTGGTTAGATTTCTTAACAACTTCACCTGGGTAAGCTGTAAATACCACTTAGAGCCCATAGTGTGTTGCATTGTTGCTTCCCGTTTAACCACTGTTTTCTTTATTTGGGTTAATTCCTATTTTTCTAATGTAAGCCCTAATTTTAAAAAATTGAACCAAAAGCATCTACCAGCAGTTGCCTTACATAGCTTTACTTCTTTGATCAACATAAAACAATTTAGGTAATAAGTCCATCCAAATGTGCCATCCACAATACAAAACAAGAAAATGCACATAGCACAAAATCATCACCCGATTCAGTACAATATGGGACTCATCTAAGCAATAACATCCAACAAGAGAGAGAGAGAGAGAGAGAGAGAGAGAGAGAGAGGAATGGGTAGAATATAATTCTCACTTACAGTCTGGGTAATATGTTACCGGCGTGCTGCACAAGCTCATACAGATCAATAATGGAGCAGCCACGCCGAGTCTCCTCCTTAAAAAACATCTCCAGCTTTCTCAATTCATCAAAAGCTCGCATGTCTAGCGAAATAAAAAACACACATTACCAGTTAGAAACTGTTACGTTTGATTGGAGATCGCAATTAGACAGAAAATATCAAAATAAACTTATGGATCGAACAACTGAAACAAAGAACAGCCGGATAGGCAACGAAAGCTTACAGAGCTCATAGTATTTGTGAGGGGAAAGCCGCGAAGTGCGAAGCTCGGAGAGCATCTGAGCGGAATATTTGAGGGCGTCCTTGAGATTGTTCGAGTCCTGACATGAAATCGAACCAAATTAAGGTTTATGTAACATACAGACTCAGAGAGAGACACAGAATTCAGGGTAGTGAGAGAGGGGCGTTACAAGAGCGCGATGCATGTAGAAGGCGTTCTGTTGAAGGCCGGCGATCCCCGCCGCCAGCCATTTCTCTTCGTCTTCGACTCCGTCGGAAATCATTCCCCCTCTATATCTCTTTCTCTCTCTCTCTCTCCAAAAGTTGTTAGTTCCAAATTTCCAATCAACCGATGTTGCGTTCGACCTGTTGGCTATTTTCGTCCTCAACTGCCTGTCTGTTTTTGTTTGGGTACATTGGAAAGAGTTATTCCACCATATCACCGACTAGTAACTTGTCCAAATTATTAGGAGAATTTTTAAAAATGACAAGCCTATCATTCTAAGTCTGCTCTCGTATTAACTAATTTATTAGCACATAAATTCTCTTTTCTCAGGGTATGATGAATCGTGTTCGTACATCTTCTAAGCAGAAATCTGAAATCTTCAATTAGTGCTTTCTAGGGTAGGTCTGAATATCTCCTTCCTAAACAAACTTCACTGTTTCTTTCGAATCAGCCTCCACTGCTATGTCAGTCATCCCTTTCTCAAATATGATAGTTAGTCCTCGATAAATTTTTCAAAGCTCTGTTTCGATGTTAGTGCACTCATCAAGTTTTCTGTAGTAACCATGTAGCCATATGCCTCCTTCAATCTTGAAGAGTCCACCAAACCCAGCTTAGCCAGGGTTTCCTCTTGAGCATCCATCAGTGTTTAACTTGATTTTTTCTGCACCAGGAGATTGCCAACTAATTAGTCTAGTGCTACGCATGTTGTTGGTCACAGGTATTAGAAAGGCATCAGTGATATCTTTAGAATACTTTGTAGCCTGAAAGATACTAACTTGAGTTTCACTCATTTTATTCTCAAAAACTTCCAGATTCCTATCTTTCCAGATTTGCCAAATAATGGTAGTGAAGAGAGTACTCCAAGAAAGAGATCCATGACTAGTGACCTTATCACCAACATTATGATCAATCCAATCAAAGATAGGTTGCCCTCTCCCTGTGGAGTACCACATAACCCCTTTAACAGAGAGTCATATATCCTTAGCCTTGTGGCAGTTTCTAAATAAATGACTTAAAGTCTTAGTAAAGCAACTACACCTAGGGCAGAGATCTACAGAGTCAAGGCCTCTAATCATCCTCATTTGGTTGGTTAGCTCAATTGTTTGTCAGCTTCTGCTTATTGGAACGGAGCGATCCTGTATCGAAGTCTTGAGGCCTTGTCATTCACAACCAAACCAAATCCCATCGGCCTGTTTGAAACTTGAAGAAGAAAGGGAAAGGGCAAACTTTCTTTATGTGAATTTCTTTTTCCCTCCTCAAGTTAGAAACCAAACAGAGAAGAGAATTATTTATTTATTCTTCATTTTTCTTTCTTTATTCCTCTTGTACATTGATAAAGGAGATATCTAGTCAATTGGAAAATTGTCTAATCCCCTTCAATTTACTTTATATTTTTGGTTTAATGATTGAAAATGTTTAGACCAGCTTATTAGGATTAATTTTTTTTTTCAATTCGATTAAAGACAAACCATTCATGTCAAAACTAAAGTGTTCACAAGGGATAAAAAAAATTCAATCAACTTTTACACTTGATAAGAGTGTGACTTTTGATCTTTTAAAAAGAGTCCAAAAGCTTAGCCAATTAGACTTATCTAGTTGAGATACATTACGACTTACAATTAATTTCAACTCGTTATGTTGTTAGAGGTGACTAAATAGTTGACTAGCTCACATAGTATAAAGTCTCAAATATGATATCGTGAAAATTAATCTATTTGCATGAATAATGTCGAGTAGCTTAAAAATAGTCAGGTTGAAAATTCACATACTTGTGGAGCCAAAAAAAAAAAAAAAGGCCTTTATGGCTTCAATCCAGAGTTGAACATTGAAATCACCTTTTTGTTTCCTCTAACCATGTATTGCTTAACTGTAGGTCAAGTGTGAGAAGGTGGATAGCTGATGGCCTATATCACGATATCACATCGAATAGAGAGAGAGATTTTGAGCTATATAAGAATAGTAGACAAAACTACTTAATGACTTAAATTTTTGAATTAAATAGCAAATACTCGAATAGAACAGCTCAACTCCTAATCCGATTCTACGTCATGCACTTAAATAAAATAGACAAAATAATCCAACCCGCGACGAATGTATTGTGAATTCAGGTAGAAGAGTATGTCACAATTCTACATCAGATAGAAAGAGAAATTCGTAACGAGAGCGTTGCGATTCGAATAAGAGAGTATGTCACGATCTCATATCTAATAAGAAGAGAGTTCTCGTTACGAATTCAGGTGAGAAAATATGTCACGATCTTACATTAAATAAAAAAAAAAATCTTAAATTATATAAAAAAAATAACTTAAACTTTTAAATTAAATGGCAAACCCATGACTCATGATACCTCACCATATGGAATCTACGTATATACATCATCACTTTTTTTTTTTAATAGATGTATATAAAAAAAATTTACATATACCGATGTTTTGCTTCCTATACATATAATCCTATATATGTAAAAATTTTGCTTCACTCTCACACTCAAGCCAACACACGACAAAACGAGAACTTATATATATGTACACATGATTTTGTATATACATAACACAATTACATCACAGCACAAGCATTGGGGTTGTCATCACTGAAGGCGGTGGTGTACTTGATTTCAGTAGAACTAGCACGTGCCAGCCCAGAAGCCCGAGGGTCCTGCAGCTCGACGTTCCTCACATACCCAGGCGGCGCTTTCCTATCATACACCCCCGGCGCGTAAGGATGAGCCACCACGTCATAGGGCACGTACGGCCACATGTCGGCTTTCTTCCCCGTCCGGTGCCTGACCCGTTGCAACACCTTCTTCGGGTCCACGTATCCAATAACCGTGAGCTTGTGCTGCTTCGGCTCCACCTCCACCTGGGTCACCCCTTTCATGCCCTCCACAGACTTCCTCACTCTCCTCTTGCACCCTTCGCAGTCGATTTTCACCTTTATCTCCACAGTCTAATATCATCAAAAGCATCACATAGAATCAAAACCATAGCATTAGACAATATCGCAAAAAGCATTCAAATGTGTATACATATATGGGGTTGAATCTATAATTACCTGTAGTTGCTTGCGTTTCTTGAGCTTCTTACCACCATGGCTGCGAGGCCAGTCTATAAGATCCGAGAGATAATCTAAGACACCCATCTCCTTGACAACTTCAAAGCAGTATAATTGAAACACACGACCTTTCCAAATGCAGAGGGTAATGAGCAAACACGCTAAGGGTTTCTTGTATATTTATAGAAGCGTTGGGCAACGCCGCCACTCTGGTTGCACGTGGCATGGCATTAGCTGCCACTTGTGGGATGTACAGGTGTGCGAATGGTGGTACCCCACGTCATTGTTTCTGTCCACCGAAGTGGAAACCCGAGCCTTATCACGTTCTTGGGAATTCACTCATGGTCATGGTTGGCCCATCACAGGTCTAGACTGTGCGAGTGTGACTCTAAACCAACGGTCTTGTGACTCGTAAACCCCATGACAGGCCACAGGGGCATCAACGCATATTACCGACAAAGAAAAATGCTATTTATTTGAGAAAATATATTTTTGTGATTATCACGAAGTAGTTCTTAGTTAATATGATATTTTTTATACACGTATTTTGTTTCATTTTTTTTTTAAAATATAGCGTTAGACTAGGGCTAGGCTGCAAGCTCATGGCGATCATCCCAGATTCATTAAAAAGAATGAAAAAAAAAACTTTTTGCAGTTAATATTGATAATAAAAATGTGGTTGAAAACTCTTTAAATATTTCGATCCAGGCTCTTATAAATGTCAAAATAACCCGGCATCTTTGGTCTCCACCCCATCCTGTTCCTATTGGAACATGTATAGGGTGATATTAATTAGATGTGACAGATTTTGAAACAAGGCACAATAACTCGTTCTACCGCGAACCCAACTATTTTCGTTTATACATTTATATTTATTTTTTACATAATTACATTTTATTAAAATATGATTATTGTATTCTTTTTTATTTTTATGATTTTATCTTTTACTTTATTCATGATGTATTTAAAAAAATCACTAACATAAGGAGGCAAGGCGATGCAAGAAAAAGGTGCAAGGAGGGGGTTAAGCAGGACATGATAGGTATGGAGGGAGGAGTTACCAAGATGAGACAAGAATAAGGTAGGACCCTAACCTCCTATTGTCAACCCTACGTGCCCCACTTCACATAAGTAGTAAAAACTCTGGCAAACCATACCACAAAAAGTCCTTATTCTTACTTTTATGTTTTGTTTTGAATTTAGATTTTCAATGAGAAAAATAAAAATAAAAAAATTTGAAGAAAAAAAGAATAAAAATATATATATATATATTTTATATTTTTATTTTCTTTTACTTTTCTTATTGAAAATGCAAGTTTAAAGGGAGCATTAAGTTGAGTGAGAACAAGGGGTTCGGTCGTACGCGTAGAGTTGCTATTTAGGGGTCGGTTGGATAACTCTAGTCATTAGCATGAAATACTGCCACGTGGAACGATTAGGCCGGTGGTTAGAAGATGATAAAAGCTGATATTTTCTCAGTTTTGTTGTGTGTCGAGTCTGACTACATAAGTCTACATTCATTAGTCTTCCTGGAAAATCCATGAAAAGGCTGCTCGTTTCTTAGGAGAGACTGGATCAACGTTGTCAGTTGGCCTGAGACCTCATAACAAACAAACCGACCTTAAAATGCCACCCGAATGGGACCGAGCGGTCAAATGAGAAAGCGGTTACGTTCATATATACAGTGTTGACAATGTTTTCAGCAAGGGAAGGTTAGGTTAAATATCACAATCTGTTGATTTAAGGTCGTAACGATAATGATTATGGATGCATCTAGGCTTGGCAATGGGCTGGATCTGACCCAGATCCAATATGGACTCGATCTCTGATTGTCCAGACTCGATAAGAAACATGTTGAAATTTAAATCTGCTAGATTCATTTATTATCGGATTGGATATCATCATATGATTAAATTCGGTCAACTCAATTAGAGACCCGATCCGAGAAAAAAATTCACATAAACTTCTAAACTTCTAAGTAACCAAAACCTAATGTCTCTCCTGCGCCTCTCTCTGCCTCGCTCTCCACCTTCCACCATTGCCAATCCGAGTTGATTCTTCACGATCTCTACCGCGGAATCTATCATCCACTCAATGAGCGGGCCGAGAAAGGTATCGTTGAAGTCGAGACAACCATTTGGGCGTCTGGGTTGATTGAGAACTTTGGAGTCTTTGGCCCTTGAAGGTTGCACACAGGGAGAGGAGTTTTTTTTTTTTTTTTTTTTTGAGGTTGTTGATATATTCTTGGGTGGAGAACCTTTTTGAATTCCAATTGGATTAACTGATCATCCCTATAACCAAAAAAAAAAAATTAAACAAATAAACATATATATGTATATAAATTACAAGCTAATTCATAGTTATCAAAATCGAATTGACCGATTCAATCGGTTGAATCTAGAACTAGACCATGAACCAGTACAGTTCAATTAATTTATTAAAATTGCACGTGAACTGAATAAATTGACCAGTTTTTTAAAAAATTGAAGAATCAATTGGCTAGTTCAACTGAAAAACTATTGATCAATTTTGACTTTTTACCTTTTTTAAAAAATTGAATGTATTTATAACTTTCAAGAGTTGAGCTTGAGAACTAAGAATAGAATAAAACAACATTTTTCATTGCTTCACTTGATTTCTTATATTTTAGTTTGTAATAAAAATTATATTTAAGATAATATACATATAAATAAATAATATATATTTAATTTATAACATTAGTTTAACCCGTTAAACCAATAAACGTAAATAATAGCATTATCAATTTAATATTCTATTCCATTATGATAATTATGATATTACTGGAGAAGACGTTTGTTTTTTGAATTTTGTGTTGTCCCATCATGCCAAAAAAAAGCTTTAAAAGAAAAGTTATTGGGCATGATGAAGAAGCAATCATGACTTTTTGTTTGAGTGTAAGGGTGGTGGTGTTTAAAGTTTGTAGTCATGTATACAAATATAAGTATTTTATTTATATTTTTATTATACCTATGTACTAGTGGTTCCCTTCGGCTTTAGCCTTGTGTTTTCAGATCCCTTCACTCTCATTTTTAAATTGAAATATTTATCTTCTTTTTACTTTTTTGGATTTCTCTGCCACTTCCCCTCTAAAATTGTAAAGGCCAATGCAGACTGACGATGGGGATCTCAAGAGCAACTACAGCTCTTCCTTTTCCTCACTCTCGCTCCTCCTCTTTTTTATTTTTATTTTTATTTTTATTTACTTGTTACTTTTTGTAACACACGATATAATTTTATATATTTTTTTTACCTCATTATATTATTAATCTAGACACATCATAAGTAAACAACTAGGAGAAGAACTAAAGAATGATCATTCTCATTCTCATTTCATTTTTATTTTTATTTTATTCTCTCATACTAAACCAAACATAGTCTTATACTGTTACCAGTGAAGACTGTCAAATTCCTAATGCAAAGATCTCAATGAATATGGAGTTTATCATCCGCAATTAGGGGTGGCCATTGGCCTAATGGCCATTTGACCTGCCTAAGTACGCCTCGTATTTATAGGGTTTTGATTTTTTTTTTTTTAAGTTCAATTAGTTTAATGGGCGGGGGCGGGCATAAAAATTATCTTTAAAGCCCAGCTCGACCCAACAAATATATAAAATAACATATTTTATATTTTAATATTAATTAACATTATTTTTAAGTTAACTGGGAGGACTTGGATGGGCTTAGAAATCATAATTTTTATTTTGGACTGGCTTAAGATTTAGTTTTAGACCCAATGAAAATAAAATTTTGTGCAAGCTCGGCCTGGCCAACTCAATGTCCATCCCTGTCTGAGATATGCCTCAATTCGATATGGTTGAAGTTACGCTTTGTAGACCAGCTCAAGTCTTGGTTATTCTCCATTGTCTGTTGTTGTCTCTTTCCCTAGTACCAAACAAAAAAATTTAGTTCAAGAGTTGCAACGAGGATAATTTATAAACTGAATATTTCATAATAGCTCCCAAATATTATGATTAATTCAAGAGTTGCAGTTAGGTTTGAAATGTGAATTTTATATTTCTTCCAAAAACTACCAGTTGTGCAAACATCATTACGTGGCACTGGAAACCGCTCAAGCCATGCTGCTAACCATTATCACGTATGTATATGCACTCACATTTATATTTATACAAGTTTATTTCTTAATTTTCCTTTTTTAATGTGTATATATATACATATTTTCTTTAGTCTAATCTGACTCTGTAATCGTAAGATGCACTTGAATGAATAACTTGATTTTGCAAACGCAGAAAGAACAAAAAAAAAAAAAATGATGCCGATAATTACTTGGTTAAATGTGGCTATATATTTTCAAAAGGCCTTGCTGGTTTTTTTGGAGAAAAATCCGATAATATTTATGGGCGAGTAATTTTTAGTGGGCTCAACCTGAACTCAAGCATTCGAGCCCATCGGACACGGATCAATTTCAACTGAAGTGTCTATTGGAAAAAACTAGGAGACGAAGGCAACAATCAAAAGGAAGGCACGGCCTTCTCCTTATTAGAGTATTATTGTGGCTGCTTCGTGCAGGGCCGTAACATGGATTTAGACCCTATGGGCCATGGCTCTTCTATTTTGACAAAAGTTTATTTAAGTCTTATAAATTTTAAGTATTTTATGTTAAAAAATAGTGTGTTGGCCCCTTTAAAATTAAAAAAAAATTACCTTGAATTTCTAAGAGTCCAAAAAATATATATATAAAAAATTTTACAAAAAAACTCTTTTTTTTTTTGTTTGTGCTAAAAAAATAGATATACAAATAAGCTCTTTTATTCATGTGCTTGAGGGAGTTAGCTACGTATAAGAATACTTGAAATGCTTGGAAGACAGAAGCATTTATTTCAGCTTCACAATCCTTTCTTGCTCTTAGGGCCCGTTTGGTTGGATTGTTTTTAAGTTTTTTTTGCTTACAAACAAAAAAGCCAAGATTTTGAAGCTTTTTTATTCTTTTTTTTTTTTTTTTGCTTTTCTACTTATCTTATCTTGTTAAAAGTTAAAAAGCTGAAAAAATTTAATTTTTTTTGCTTATAAGCTCAAAAAACAAACCGGCCTTAGCCACCAAACGGCAAAAATTTCACATCCCAACTTGGACCATACATCAGCCCAATATGGGAAAAAGGAAGCATTAATGATATGAGAAACGAATTATGGGAACTGGAAGTGTTAGGTCATCTAACATTAATTAGGATGTTTATATAAAAAAAATTATTAAGTACCTCAAATACAGCAATATAAAGAACTAGAATGCTTTCATAATCAATGAAAATATTAATGCAAAACATAATCGATAGAAAATTATATACTATTGTTGAACACTAACATTCTTTGAGAGTATAAGAAACTATTGAAAAACTATAAGAATCGCTAGGGAGTTTTCATGCCATTTTTAGAAGTTACTTTTAAGTTTTTTACTTTTTCAAAATTATGTTAGAGTTTTTAAAATGCCTTTAAAATATTTTTTAAAATTATTCTTAAAATGTTATTAAAATTCCGTCGCCGTTTTTATTAAAAGACTTTCCACATAAATGATTTTCCTCTATTGAAGGCAATTTCCCTGTAACTACTAATCAATTAGGGTGCAAGAGTGGGCTTATGTGCGAGAGCTTCATTTTTCTTGAGATCAAGCGTAAGAATTGGCCGTACAAAATTTATGCCTTGTGAATATTTTAATACTAGCGTGAAAGATTTATCTTTGTCTAGGTCGGAAAATTAGTCGAGGTGTACACAAATTTGTTTGGACACTTCTGAGAGTTGAACAAAAAAAAAAAACATCCTTTAGGGCATGGACCTTTGCGTCGATTTCATTGTATCCTTTAGGGCTAGGAAAGGTTTCACTTAGCCTATCTGAAACCTCACTAATGTACATGGTCCCCTTATAGGCCTAGAGGGACTCGAGAGCTTCAATTTACATTGTTTATGCTCATTGAGCATTGACTAGCCATTAACAACCTAATTGCCCAAAATTTATAAAGTAAGTCAATAGTCAATTAAAACTATTATTTTCTTTCATGCATTTGATTAGGGATTGAAAAGTGCCAAACCACTCGTTAGTTCAATGGTTAAGAATTTAGATTGTGAGTTCAAGTCTTCATAATCATTTAAAGGGGCTAATCTACTCTTCAACACTTAGAGTACAGAGTAGAACTTAAGTTTTAATCTTTACCTAAGTGCAATGGGGTCGCTCCATAGATGGTTGTGTGGTGCATTGAAATCTTTTACAAATGATTATGTGCTAAAGAACAATGCTCAAATGTGCAGAATTATCTATTTTAAGGACCGAAAAACAGGAAGTGTCAAAACCAATTGGGCGAGGGGTACATGTTGTTTAATTTTGTTGGATACTTGAAGGGAATTTGTGGATAAATTTGGTTATAGAAATTGAAAGGCTGACAGTCTATTTGCCCCTCGAGTCCCCAACTTAGTTGGAATATAGCGGAATGGAGCAAAACGAAGACACAACAGTGACAGCCACGATCTCTAAAGTGACCCTGATAATGGAATATTCTCACTTTGGGTTATTGTCACTTTGGGTCATTCCAAATTTCCAAGGCCAGTTCTAGGACGTTGATTCAAAGATTTGCCCCAACTCAAGGGTCAACTCCTCGCAGTAGAGAGAGAGAGAGATAAGAGAGAGTGATGCTTCGGTGGTGCTGCACTTAGCACTGCACGCTAGCAAAGGTGTGGGTGTGGGTTCCAAGCTGGAATGAATAGCAAGCTCAACAGCCCACTAGTGGGCCGGCGGCGGTGGCGGCGGACGGCCTTTACTTTCTAAGTTACCTCTCTCATCAATTGCATTATAAATTAGAATTTGTTGCTTGGTTTATCTATTAATGGGTTTTAAACCTTACATCAGAATTCATATTAATGGGTTTTAAACCTTACATCAGAATTCATCAGTCAAAAGGACTTGAAAGAATGCCAGGCGGAGGAGAGAGGCTAGCCTAGTAGTGGGTGCCTCACCCATGATTGAAGTCATGACTTTGACTCACTCTTCAGTTAAACAGAAACAGAACAGTTTAATATCATGTTATTGAATCCATAGGCTTAATTTGCATGAGCTGAGTGGTCCTAATAGGTGAAAGTCCTTCGGAATCTGGTTCTGATACTATCTTGAATAACTCATGAGTAGGAGTGAACCCATGAATTTTTTTTGAGGGAGGCCAAGTTAAAAATTTTTAAAACTAAGAGGATTGAAGGAAATTTTTTTTTGAATTTTAGGAGACTAATACTCAAATTCTTTTCTTAAAAATTAAAAAAATTATGGGATATAAATAGAAATTCAAAACCTAGAAGAGGCAAAGTACTAATTTTTATCATAAATACACAAAAATAATGGGGCCTCAGTATAATTTCAAAAATCTAAGGGGGCCGGCTGTGCCCTTAGGTCCGCTAATGTCCATGAGCCTAACTCAACCCTAAAAATTGTCTTGCGAAGTAAGAGTTATCTAAGGGCATATATAAAGATGATAAGCTTCGTATTAAGAGAATGTAGAACTCCTCTAGCAATTGGTTATATTTTTTTGGTACATAGAAAAAGAAAAATAAAAGATGGGCTAGACTCCCTTAAAAGAAATTCCTACCATTTCCACTGCAAACAGACTTTTAGCTCTGAGGGAGACGTGTTTTGATTTGCAGTTCCGACGTTCCTTTCTCATGAACGATTGCCAACCCTTCGTAGATGCCCCATATTTCTGCTTCAAGGATTGTTCAAATGTCCAGCTTTCCATATTGTCAAGACATTCCTTTCTTGGTTATACACCAACCCTCATCTGATGCCCACATTAACTTGTATTATTGAGCCAGAACTTCCATTTAAAGCTTTGTTTTGTTAACTGTGTGAAAGCGAATAAACATTACTAAGTGGCCCATCTTCATGCGCATAATTATCTCATCCGTAACATTCTAACTAAGTATAAAAAATTTCATTGTAAAGACAAGCTCAGGATTTTGATATATTGGGTGGATCAGAAGTACCATTAAATGTTTAGGAACAGTAATATTGAATAGAGGGGGACGGTCGTAAATGGATTTTTTTTTTTAAAGGTTCAATTAGAATAGAGCCAATGGACATAAAGAAGATCATAATAATAGTGGGGCAGAGATAAGAAAAATATGATAAATACCTTTGCTCTGTGTTTGAATTTCTGATTTGTACAAAAAACTTTTTAAAAAGAATACAAAATTACATTTATATTTAGTTATAAAAAAAATAAATGATAAAATAATATAAAAAAATAATTAATAATTTGAAGTTAATTATTTCCTTCTTTTTTTTTTCTTAATAATTTCTAGTTTCGAACATAGCACTGCATGAGCACAATTTGACAGTTAATAGGGGCTGACCGACACACATGAAGTTAAACATGAACTACCAAACTTTAATCATCCTTACTCTAAGCTCCTCCATTGAACGAATTTGCTTTTCAAGTGAAGGACAAACAAATTATTTGAAGTTACAAAAAGTAGAAAGCAAAAAACAGTGATATTCCAACTGTGCCCCGTCACATCCTGAAATGTCGTTTTTGTTGTTGTCTTGCCAATGTCTTGGTGTCACCCCCTTTGTTTTCTCTTTTGCTTTTTCGTGGAAGAGGGAAAATTGTTAGGGAGTCCCGCAATTAGCTGTAAAATGGATAAAACTACTCCCATTTGAAGGTTGTTTTATATTAGCTTATATGTAAACAAAATAAATTTAAATATAAATTAAAATTTTTTAATTTCTAAGCTCAGCTTAAACTCTGCTCTTTAAACTAACATACACTAAAAAAATAAGCAACTCAAGCTTAAATTGTGATCAACTAAATTAAAATTTATTGGAGATTGGCTTGAAAGTTAAACAAGACAAATTTAAACAACAAAATGATGTGGTAGTACAACAACAGTTTGGTAGTTGAAGGACAATATCGTAAGTTCTTTATTTTAAAGAATATGTGGCAATGCCAATATCAATTTCATAATTAAATAGTAACTTGGTAGTTCTTTCTTTTAAAATGATAAACTCACACTTCAGTGAAATTATTCTATACAGTTCTTTTTCGCATGTATATAGGTATTGCCCCCTAATTATTATAGTCCTATCTAAGCTATAGTATAAATTCCATTAGCATCAAATGATTGAAAATGAGGATCACAGCAAAAAGTAATAATAATAATAATAATAATAAATATTGTAATAGTAATGACATGGGGTGATCCGTTTAGAGAAAAGTACAGATAAATGCTACTCTTAACAAACATTAACTCATATGAATTATGAAGTACAGATAAATTATGCATTTAAAATATATTTCTAATAGATTGAGTTCAAGATCCCACTAGATATAATTCTATATCTATTTTGCCCCTCTTTATTACTTAAATAAAAATGATGATGCCATCTACAAACCAATCATTTAACTATACTCAATTTGATTTTTTTCTTTTTTGGTGGATTCAATTTGATTTGAAAATGAAAATAATAGTTGCTATCCCATATTAGTGATATTTAATGTTATTAAAGCGTGTTTTCAAATTCCACACTTTATCATTGTTGTGTAATGTTATACAATTATAAAATTTATACAGAATGATGTAACTAGTTTTGGACCTGCGTCTTAAAACAAAGAGCCCATCAACATGTCTTTTAATTACAAAATTGACAACGCCTCCTCATTCTAGTACAAAAGTCCACACAAAAATTTTGAAAGAATAGTATTTTTCTTATTGGGATAGTGAAATGAAAAATGCTATTGTTACAAAAAAAACTTGTCTATTTCTACCAGAATGATGTAGCAGTGATAGTTTTGTAATTAAAAGTCATAATGGTAGGTGTTTTGTTGTAAAATGAAACTCTCTCATTTAGACACATCATTCTGTATGAATTTTCTATTTACATAGCAGTACCTATTTTTACTTAGGAAAAATCTCCCGAGTTCTGATAGTGAAAGCCCTAATTTCAAAACAGTGTTCTTTATTCTAACAAGTCATACAACATTATAAATTATACATAGCTACAAAAGATAATTTTTGAAAACTACCCATTACCATAATAACTTACCAAAATAAAATTCTACATGGCTAGATGGAGTAAAATGGAAAATTGAAGAAGGAAATGGACTACCTTGAAACATTGTGACAAAAAGAGATGTATAACCTTACTTTGATTGTCGTTGCGTTAAGTCCATTAAAAGAATTTTCATTCACCAGGCAAAAGAAAGTCGTTAGCGAATGAACAAACTCTAACACCATATTGTTACGAGACTGTTTGGACCCCAACTTATTTAGTAGTTTATGGCTTAAACTTATAGTTTTTTTGTATTGTATTTGACTGATTATAAAAAAATAACTTAAAAAAATTGCTTATATCTAACATTATTTTCTAAAAAACCATTTGAAAAAATAAATTTTTAAAACTAGCTTATAATTTATAGCTTATAAGTTGCCAATCCAAACACCCCTTACATTTTAATAATGTCGTTCAATCTTTCTAGTTTTCTCCTGGCCTATACACCCCTTATAAGTAGCTTGGTTTGTCCTACGATCTCATCCACCCAGGATACGCATATAAATACATGTATTGTATGTTATTCTATGGCATGTAGAAGACACTTTGGTCCATTCAATGCAAAATTTTGCGTAGACATTTTTTAATCTTGCCTTAATTTGAGATCATTTCTCCATTATAATCAACAGTGGGACTTCCCCACATGAATCGTCCCTCGAATGGACCAAGAACATCTAGTGCATATATATATATGAGTTTAATTTTGACGAGTGTTTTTTTTTTTTAAATAAGAGGGCATCAAGATACGATGCATGTCGCTATAAGAAAAGTCATCCATATAATACCGCACGATGAAGGCATGACCTCAGTTAGTGTCATATTTTACTTAAAAATGCTAAATATATAATTTTATAGTGAAGTTAATGGAAGTTATGGGCACACACGAATTAGTGGAGAATAATTCACAAATTATCTTTGTAGATACCTTGTTTAGGAGTGATAAATCTCAATTCAACCACATGTAAATTTTTAATCACCCGTTTGACATTACATAAAATCCATCAAATTAAAATGGCAGGTCAAAACTCAAAAGAATAGCATGGTCGTGCACAAAGATGGCATGCACTGATTGGGAAATGGCCAAATTTTGTTTCCATTGAAAATGTGATACAGTTGACCTATCTATATAAATTTGGATGTGGTCTGGTCCCGATTCATATTTTACAGGCAGAGTGGACTTTGATGGCTTGGTCCCTAAGGCCTAAACCTCACCCAAAAGCTGCATATATAATTGCTATATATCTTAGACTAGATATATATTATCAGACACAGAATTTGTGTTGAAGCGGGTTAAGTTAAAAAAATTTAAATTTTATTAGGATCATGGTAAATTTCTTCAATTTTAGGATGACAATAAACTATATTTTGTTGTAAATATTCTAAAATCGGTATAGGAAATTTTAAAAGTTTTGGAGGCAGTGCCCTAGCCCATCTCGGCACGTCCGCAAAGTATATAAACATACTTCTATGGTATATGGTATATACATGCGTTTGGATACCCTTTTTGTTAATAATTTTTGTTATTGATGATTTTACTATCAGCACTAAAGCATGCCATGCATGTTACTTCCCTGTTCTTTTTTTTTTTTTTTTTTTTCTCACATGTTTAATAAAGAAAAATAGTTTTACTATAAAAAGAGAAAATAAGGATAAAATCAGCCAAGGTTTTTAAACCCTTTTTCTTTTTGTTAATTTTAGACCCCAGTTGACAAAACACCAATAAATCAGCAGTTATTTTTCCCCACGGTCTCAATTTGAATATTTTATTAGTTCCATACTCGTCGTTATTGTTTTTGGTATATTGCTATCATATCCAATATCTTAACCATTATATGTGATATATTTCCAATTTTTCAAACAGTGTGTATATACATGTAGGGGTTTGTATTTTAATATTTTACTCATTCATTATTTTTCGTCATTTTCTCTATTATTTTTTCTACATATCATTGACATTTTTGATATCTCGACTGTGATCCTTTTGTCCGCCATTTTCACATTTCGTTTTTGTTTGTTCATATTGTACTGAAATATCGCCATTATCCCAGCTTTCTGTTTTTATTTATTGAGGAGTTTTTTTTTTGATATTTCAGAAAAATTAAAATAGACACAATAAACAAAAGAAAGGAGCTGCTCTCTAATTGCAACAACACCACTCATATTAGTGACCCAAGGGGGTGTGGATGAGTTGGCTGGGGACTCTTCCAGCTTAACCAGTGATCTCGAGTTCGAACCCTGAGTATGCAGCTGCTTCCTTGAAGGAGACCTTTGCTGCCTTTTGAGGTCCAACTCGGGTCGAATCCGGATTAGTCAGGTCCTACGAGATTCTGGATACCGGGTGATTTATACCAAAAAAAGAGAATTCCGGATACCAGGTGATTTATACCAAAAAAAAAAAAAAAAACACCACTCGTATTAGTGGGCAGTAGAGGTTCCAGCTCCACTGGGGGATTCTCCAAAACCACCAGGGCTTCTTGTTGATCATTACCCATCTTGGTCAGCAAGTCAGCGCACTTATTTTCTTCCCTTAGGATATTTGACACAGTGCAACTAAACCGCTGGGGAAGTATTTTTCTTTTTTTTTTTTCCTGTTAACAGGATATGGAAAGGAGATGCTGGATTCAAATCTTCAAGGATAAGGTTCACAGCATCCTCATAGTCCGACTCGATATTTGCTTCCCAAGTTCCTCTCTCCAAGATTATGGTCAACCTTCTATATATCCCCGACATTTCCGCTTGAGTAGTCATGGAGTTTTTTTATGTAGCTATTGTGAGTTAAAAAATTTCGGCTCAATTCGTTCGGTCAAGCCTAATAAAAATCAGGTGGATGGAGTTAGGTTGTGAGTCTACTCAAATTGTTAATAATGCAGCCGGGCTCGTATTGCCGACCTCGTGCTGACTTGGGCTCAAACTAAAATGCGGCGATCTCAACCTACAAGGATAATCAAAGCCTTTAATACTCTGATCTCAATATTTAATGCGGAGATGACCCGCATTTAATGCAGGAGCGGGTCACCACGCAATGTCCACGCTCACATCCGATTAGTCCGATTCTGGCAAGGCGATAAAGCTAGATCCATGTTCGATCAATCAGCGACGAATGATATGGTCTACGAGTTAGGTCACGATGACCCTAAAACAAGCACAAGGATTAACACTCCATCGATTACACTATAAATATTGAAACCCTAAGAAGAAACATATGAAAAATTGAATTCATGCATACACTGTCTTTATTAATCTCATTCTTGATTAAGATCACTAACTTAATTATCGAACTGTGATCAGCTCAAAGAGGGTCGACCCATTCTAACTTCTCTGTCTCCTTGCAGCAAGCTGGTGCTCTTTGATATTGGTTCGAGTAATCGGTCAGGCTCTCTTAAAAGTTCCGCTTACAGCTATAGATTCAGTTGCTTCTATCATCTCTGAAGAGTCCTTCGAATTCAGCTGGTCCTTGATTCCTTCTAGAGCTGCCATTTGTGTTCAGCGTTATAACACCTGCGGAAGGAGAGCATCATTTTATGAGTCTGGGGAGCTAAATTCCAATATTTATCCACATTAAAAGCTTCAGCAATTTCATGGGGCTAACTTATAGCTTTGATGATCGCACTTAGGTAATCTTAGTGGTAGTGTTGCCCTGGCCCATAGCATGGGTTTGGCTACCCTTTCTCTCCCCCTACTCTTCTCCCAAAACATTTGCCCTCTAATATACTCATAATAATAATAAGAATAATCCTAGAGTGTGATATAATGATATTTTATGAGTATTCGAGAGAGAACAAAGAAAGTAAATTAATTGCTTTGCATGCTGTATAATATTTCCCTAAATTATTATTTTTTTTTCTTTATAAGGTATTTATACTTTCTATTGACTACTCTCTTGAACTCATCAAAAGTTACATCTATATAAATTATGTAAACTTTATGCATTTAAAAAATATAATGGCTTACCTCGAGATCGTGACGAGGGAATTGGAATTTGAGAGACATCATACTTAGGGTGATCGTCACCTATCCACTAGTCAACATCGTGATTTGAACAACTTGAAAGGTTGTCCTAGTTGATAAAGTAGGTATGCTTCCCACTTTGGCTAACCAAGGTTAAACTTTTGAGCTAGGTCGTGAGGAATTTATCTCTTGTGAATATTATAGTTTCGATATGAATGGTCTGACTTTGATTAGTGAATGAATTAGTCGAGATACACGTAAACTAATCTGAACAGTGACGAATCCACATGTGTTCGAGCGAGATCGACTGTCTCCACTGAATTTTGGAAAAAAAACTTTTTTTTGACTTGATCCATTTAAAAATGGACTTTGTCCGACTGAAACCCAAATCAAATACCGATTTTAAAATTTTTGGCATTGCATAGACACAAAGCAACAGACAGGACTCTTGCTATAAATTTACATTTATATATTCAAAACCTTAGGCGATGGAGAATGGCTGACTAAGTCAAAAGACACCTACCTCTCTCTCAAGTATTCCACCAGATATTGCGATCATAATGGAAGAGATATCCAACAACTTCTGAAAGTAATATGTTCAACTTTTTATTAATTGTTCAATCAATGCTAATGTATACTGCACCGTTGCCACATACAGAAGAATGAGAATTTTCAGGGGTCTACCACAAGCGTTCATTTACTGCAAAAACTCCAATAAATAAGGAAAAAAAAACCCAAATAAAATAGATCCCTCATGCCATAGACCACACTTGGACGAGACATCAATGACAAACCATTTTCATCACGTCTGAGGATACAAGCGGGCACTAGAATTGAAAACGAGCAGGATTCTCCGTTATTGGACTAAGCATCTACTGGCTGGATGTATACACAACCAGGTAAATTAAACCACGCAAAGTAGGGGTTGTAAAGAAGAAAAATATACATGTTGCATCTATCACATCTCGAGTTGAACCATGTGCAATAGGCCATTTGCATCAAAATTGGTTAGATTTCTTAACAACTTCACCTGGGTAAGCTGTAAATACCACTTAGAGCCAATAGTGTATTGCATTGTTGCTTCCCGTTTAAAACACTGTTTTGCTTTTTTGGGTTAATTCCTATTTTTCTAATGTAAGTCCTCATTTTAAAAAATTGAACCAAAGGCATCTACAAGCAGTTGCCTTACATAGCTTTACTTCTTTGAACAACATAAAACAATTTAGGTAATAAGTCCATCCAAATGTGCCATCCGCAATACAAAACAAGAAAATGCACATAGCACAAATTCATTACCCGATTCAGTACAAAATGGGACTCATCTAAGCAATAACATCCAACAAAAGAGAGAGAGAGAGAGAGAGAGAGAGAGAGAGGAATGCGTAGAATACAATTCTCACTTACAGTCTGGGTAATATGTTACCGGCGTGCTGCACAAGCTCATACAGATCAATAATGGAGCAGCCACGCCGAGTCTCCTCCTTAAAAAACATCTCCAGCTTTCTCAATTTATCAAAAGCTCTCATGTCTACCGAAATAAAAAACACACATTATTTATTTATCCCCTTCAATTTATTTTATTTTTTTAGTTCGACAATTAGAGATGTTTAGACTAGCTTGCTAAAACTAATATCTTTCCCAATTCGATTAAAAATAAATTATTCATGTCAGAACTAAGGTATTTACGATAGATAAAAAAAATCCAATCAACTTTTGTATTTGATAAGAGTAGAACTTTTGTTCTCTTAAAAGAAGTCTAAGTGCATGGCCAATTAGACTTATCTAGTTGAGGTACATTATAATTTACAATTGGTGTCAACTCGTTATGTTATTAGAAGTGACTCAATAGTCGACTAACTCGCATAATATAAAGTCTCAAATATGAAATCGTGAAAATTAATCTATTCCCATGAATAATGTCGAGTAGCTAAAAAATAGTCAGGTTAAAAATTTACATATTTGTGGAGACAAAAGAAATAAAAAAAAGCCCGCTATGGCTTCAATTCAGAGTTGAACATTGAAATCGCCTTTTTGTTTGCTCTGACCAGATATTGCTTCACTCTAGGTTAAGCGTGAGAAGGTGAATAGCTATTGTTACGATGTCACATTGAATAGGAAGAGAGAAATCTTAAATTATATAAGAAAAATAGATAGTACTATTTAATAGCTTAATCTTTTAAATTAGATGCCTTGATAAGTAATATTAGAGTAAGTCAACTCCTGATCTGATTCTACGTCAAGTATTCATGTGGAATAGACAGGGTGGTCCGACTCGCGACAAAAGTGTCATAAATTCAAGTAAAAAAATATATCATGATTTTACATCGAATAAGAGGAAGGATCCACAATGACAAATTCAAGTTGAAGAATATGTCACGATTTCAAATTAAATAAAAAAAAAAGTCTTAAACCATATAAGAGAGTAGATAATACCCTCTAATGATTTAAACTTTTAAATTGAATTACAAATGTTAGGCTCATGACACCTGGCCATATCAAATCTACACATATATCATCACTTTTTTTTATTGATATATGTATATAAAAAAGAATTTACATACACCAATGTTTTGCTTCCTATACATATAATCCTATATATGTAAAAATTTTGCTTCAATCTCACACTCAAGACAGCACGTGACAAAATGAGAACTTATATATATACACATGATTTTGTATGTATATAGCACAATCACATCACGGCACAAGCATTGGGGTTGTCATCACTGAAGGCGGTGGTGTACTTGATTTCAGTAGAACTAGCACGTGCCAGGCCAGAAGCCCGAGGGTCCTGCAGCTCGACGTTCCTCACATACCCAGGCGGCGCTTTCCTGTCATACACCCCCGGCGCGTAAGGATGAGCCACCACGTCGTAGGGCACGTACGGCCACATGTCGGCTTTCTTCCCCGTCCGGTGCCTGACCCGTTGCAACACCTTCTTCGGGTCCACGTATCCAATAACCGTAAGCTTGTGCTGCTTCGGCTCCACCTCCACCTGGGTCACCCCTTTCATGCCCTCCACAGACTTCCTCACTCTCCTCTCGCACCCTTCGCAGTCGATTTTCACCTTTATCTCCACAGTCTAATATCATCAAAAGCATCACATAGAATCAAAACCATAGCATTAGACAATATCACAAAAAGCATTCAAATGTGTACATATATATGGGGTTGAATCTATAATTACCTGTAGTTGCTTGCGTTTCTTGAGCTTCTTACCGCCATGGCTGCGAGGGCAGTCGATAAGATCCGAGAGATAATCTAAGACACCCATCTCCTCGACAACTTCAAAGCAGTATAATTGAAACACACGACCTTTCCAAATGCAGAGGGTAATGAGCAAATACGTTAAGGGTTTCTTGTATATTTATAGAAGCGTTGGGCAACGCCGCCACTCTTGTTGCACGTGTCACGGCATTGAGCTGCCACGTGTGGGGTGTACAGGTGGGCGAATGGCGGTTTCCCACGTCATTGTTTCTGTCCACCCTAGTGGAAACCCGAGCCTTATCACCTTCTTGGGAATTCACTCATGGTCATGGTTGGCCCATCACAGGTCTAGATTGTGCGAGTGTGACCCTAAACTAACGGTTTTGTGACTCGTAGTAAACCCATGACAGGCCATAGGGGCATCAATGCATATCACCGTCAAAGAAAAAATGCTAATTCTTTTAAAAAAAAATAATTTTGTGATTAAGAAACATCATAATAAATATTTTATTTTAAAATATATTTTTTATTTAATATGATATTGTTTATACACATATTTTGTTTTAATTTTTTAAAATATATATCATTAGACTAGGACTAGACTGCAAGTTCATGCCGATCATTCTAGAGTCATTAAAAAGAATTGAAAAAAAAAACTTTTTGCAGTTAATATTGATAACAAAAAAATGATTGAAAACTCTTTAAAAATTTTGACACGTGCCTTTGTGAATGGCAAAATAACTCCACATTATTAGTTCCGTCCCACTCTGCTCCTATTCAAACATGTATAAAGTGATATTAAATAATTATATTTTATTAAAATGTAGTTACTGTATTTTTTTTCTTTATTTTTATGTTTTTATCCCTTTGTTTATATGTGTTTGAAAAAATCACAAATATAAAGAGGTGAGGTGAGTCAGGGCAAGGGTAAGAGAATTGAGTTAAGTGAGACGAGATAAGTATTAAAAGAGTTAAGTGAGACGAGATAAGTATTAGAAGAGGAATTATCATAATGGGACAAGAATGAGGTAGGACCCTAACCTCTTGTTGTCATCCCTACGTGCCCCACTTCACATAAATAGTGAGAGCTTTTGCAAATCATATTACAGAAAATCATTATTCTTATCTTTTATTTTTTATTTAAAACTCAAATTTTTAATGAAAAAAGTAAAGAACAAGAAAAATGTAAAAAAAAACATAAAAATATCTTTTTTATTTTTGTTATTTTTTTTATTTTTTTATATTAAAATTTTAAGTTTTAAGCGGAACGTTCTGTACGAGTGTGAACAAGGGCGCCGGCTGTACGCGCAGAGTTGCTGTTTGGAGGTCGGTAGGATAATTCTAGTCATTAGCATGGAATGCGGCCACGTGGAACGATTAGGCCGGTGGTTAGAAGATGACAAAAGCTGATATTTTCTTAGTTTTGGTGTGTCGAGTAGACTACACAAGTCTACATTCATTAGTCTGCCTGAAAATGCTTGAAAAGGCTTCTCGTTTCTTAGGATCGAAACTGGTTCAAATTTGTCAGTTGTCCTAAGACCTCATAACAAACAAACCGACCTCAAAATGCCACCCGAATGGGACCCAGCGGTCAAATGAGGAAGCGGTTACGTTCATATATAAAGTGTTGACAATGTCTTCAGCAAGGGAAGGTTAGGTTAAATATCACAATCTATTGTTTTAAGGTCGTAGCGATAATGATTATGGATGCTCTAGGCCTGGCAAATGGGCTGGATCTGATCCAGATCTAACACGGACTCGATCTGATTATTCGGATTCGATAAGAAACCTGTTGAAATTTAGATCCTCTAGATTTATTTATTATCGGATTTGATATATATATGTATTAAGAGAAAAGAAAAAAAAAAGATGAGAAAAAAAATAACAAAATGAGATCTTTTAAATTCTTATTTATTTTTATTTTATTTTATATTCTTTTATTCTTTCACTTTTTGTAACACACAATATAATTTTATATTATTTTCTCTTTTTTTTTTTAACCTCATCATATCCTTAATCTAGACACAGCTTAAACAAACAAACAGAAGAAGAATTAGAGAATGATCATTCTCATTCTCATTCTCATTTTATTTTTATTTTCATTTCATTTTTTTACACCAAACCAAACATAGTTTTATAGTGTTATCATTGAAGACTGTCAAATTCCTAATGCAAAGATCTCAATAAAACATCAACCACACCCCTTAGGGAAGGGAATAGTTGTACAGACTTCCAAGGCAACTTGAGTTGAGAGTGGAAGGTAATATGGAGTTTATCATCTGCTATTAGGGATGGCCATAGGCCTAATGACCATTTGACCTGCCTAAGTCTACCTCTTATTTATAAGGCTTTAATTTTTTTTTAAGTTCGATTAGTTGAATTAGCGGGTTTGAAAATTGTTTTTAAATCCTAGCCCGACCCAACAAATATATAAAATAACATATTTATATTTTAATATTAATTAACATTATTTGTCATAGTAGATTTTATGTTATTTAACATTATTTTTAAATAAAAATATATTTTAAAGTTAACTAGGAGAGCTTGATAATCATAATTTTTTTATTTTGGATCGGTTTGAGATTTGGTTTTAGCCCCGATAAAAATAAAACTTTGTGCAAGCTTGACTCGGCCAGCCTAATGCCCACCCCTATCTGAGATATGCTTCATTTTAATATGGCCGAAGTTACACTCTGTAGACTAGCCCAAGTCGCGGTTCTTCTCTATTGTCTGTTGTTGTGTCTTTCCCTAGTACCAAACAAAAAAATTTAATTCAAGAGTTGCAACAATAGTTGTTAATCTCGCACCGCATCAGTTCGTACCAGCCGGTACACATCGCATCGGCTATAAAATGGTGCAAAGAAGGGTAAATTTGGCACCAATTAAGATACTGGGTAATACCGACAAATACCGGTCCATCTCGGTTGTACCGGGCAATACCGGTATACGGCGGATTTTGTGTAATTTTTTTAAAATAATTTGTTTTTATTATTTTTTAATATAAATTTCTATAATTTTAATAAATAGTAACTACTTAGACAAGTAATATGCCTTTTAAATATTTTTAAACACCTACTTGGGTTGGATTACATTTTATATTGCATAAAAATAATTTAGTGTTAAATAATACTTTATATGAACAATGCCAAAATTTTGAAAGATAATATATTGTAAATAAATATACAATTTTATATGTATAAAATATTAATAGCAATAAACTCAATACGGTGTCTGATAATATACCGGTGCCCGTCCATACCGTATCAATAGTAAAAACGGCGTGCTGACGAGTGCGATATTGACAACTATGGTTGGAAGGAGGATAATTTACAAACTGAATATTTCATAATAGCTCCCAACGATTAATTAATTCAAGAGTTGCAGTTAGGTTTAAAATGTGAATTTTATATTTCTTCCAAAAACAACCAGTTGTGCAAACATCAATATGTGGAAACCGCTCAAGCCATGCTGCAAACGATTATCACGCATGTATATGCACTCACACGTCCTAGTTTAACATATAGTTAAAGCACATTTATATTTATACAAGTTTTATTTCTTAATTTTCCTTTTTTAATGTGTACATATATTCATATTTTCTTTAGTCTAATCTGACACTATAATCGTAAGATGCACTTGAATGATAAAAAGTAACTTGATTTTGTAAACGCAGAAAGAACAAGAAAATAAATGATGCCGATAATTACTTGCATAAATGTGGCTATATATTTTCAAAAGGCTTTGCTGGTTTTTTTGGAGAAAAATTCGATAATATTTATGGGCGAGTAATTTTTTGTCGGCTCAACCTGAACTCAAGCATTCGAGCCCATCGTACATGGATCAATTTCAACTGAAGTGTCTATTGTAAAAAACTCGGAGACGAAGGCAACAATCAAAAGGAAGGCACGGTGTCAAGGGTTGCACTTCTAATCAATTCCTTGTCTTATTGCACATAGCTTCTCTCAAAACTATACGGAATGCAAAGTGTGCTTTTAAGATGCCTAAGAGTGTACAAATATGTTTGGGACAAGTGCCAAGCAAAGTTCTAAAGGTTGCCCAAGAGTGCCCCACGGATGCCCAAGTGCTCAGCCAAGTGTCTAGCCAAGCAGCTAGATTGACCCGGGTTAACCTCACTTTGGCTGAGAATGAGAGGCAGGATAACCTCACTTTGGCAGTCACGCGTGCCCAGACCGTGTGCCCATGCGCATGCCCAGTTGCCTTGCAGCGTGCACACGTTAACCTCACCAGTGCTGAAAAAGAGGGGCGGCCTAATCTCACTTCGCGTGTGTCAGCCGCCCAGCCATGCCGTGTGCGCGCTGCACCCAGATTGGGGTGGGTTAACCTCACTTCGGCCTTGCCAGTGTGTGCCAAATTTTCATACAGTGACACCTTTTACGCAATTTTGGCATTCGCATAACTTTGTTGTCCGGAGAGCTTTTTGAGCAAGGTTTTTTTTGTTGGAAAGCTTTCAATGTAAACTTTGAAATGCACAAAAGCTTTTCCTTTATTTTTCTTTGTAGAATAAATAATGGTCAATTATGACTCCTCGCACACACACTATGTTTCCTTGTGCAAAGTTGTAAATGGCTAAAAAAGCATATATAAGAGGGGAGAGCACGGTAAGCTCCGGACCACCTTCCTAGCTTTTATGCCATACTTCTTAAACATTGTTTGCCTATTGTAATAGCATACTTTGATGCTTGTAATAGCTTGCAATTGTCAATAAAATGTCTCTTTTCGTTGCTATAAAGTTGTTGCTCGTTGCCTACATTGTTGCTAGCGTTGCCTACCTGTTGCCCACGGATTTCTAATTTTTGTGTTTGTCTTTGCATACAAACACGTCGGGTGTGCTTTGGCGGAGCTTGTCAAACATTGGCAAGTGCCACACACGGTCGTTTGCCTATTCCGCGGGCCGGCGTGTGTTAGTTGGTATCAGAGTGAAGGTTTAGCTCGAAGCTTGGGGCATTGTGCATCGCTTACTACGGATTTCGATGCAAGCAACTTTCAATATTCCTACGCAACGGGAAAGGTTGGATCTCCTGGAGGAGAGGGTGGCTAGGATGGATGCCTTGTCGGGTGCTTTAGCACATCTTGAGGGACGAATGCATGACTTGGAACAAGCTCATGGCGTTGCTCATGTGCATGACCTTGAGGAGATGGTGGCAGACCTTCGGCTTGAAATTGAGGAGCTTCATGGCAAAGTGAATGTGCTAACTCGTGCGGTTGGGAATGCACAGCAAAGGGGGGGAGACACTCCTAGATGCCGTGTGCTGGAACCTCATGCTTATGGGGGAGCCCGTGACGCAAAGGAGCTTGACAACTTCCTGTTTGACATGGAGCAATATTTCAAGGCCGTAAGGGCAGACACGGAGGAAGCCAAAGTGACCATGGCCACGATGTACTTGTTGGCCGATGCCAAGTTGTGGTGGAGGACGAAGTACGATGAGATGCAAAGGGGCATATGCGTTATTGAGACATGGGAGCAGTTGAAACAAGAGTTGAAGCTGCAATTCTTCTTAGAAAATGTGGAGTATAATGCACGTCGTGCTTTGCGAGATTTGAAGCATACGGGCACTATCAAGGACTATGTCAAGCAATTTTCTGGCCTCATGCTTGACATCCGTGACATGTCAAAGAAGGACAAGTTGTTCTTTTTCCTTAAAGGCTTGAAGCCTTGGGCAAGGGTTGAGCTACAACGGCAGAGTGTGCAATTTGGCCCATGCTCAAGCCGCAGCTGAATGTCTTGTGGACTATGCATCTGAACCTAAGCAAAGGGACAATTCCCCAAGTAAGAATAGGGGTGGTGGCAAGTCACAAGGGCATGGTAAGCCCAAGAGTGGGGGAACCGATGCCGCATCCTCATCCAGGAGCAATTCAGATGGAGGGCATACACACAAGAACAACTATAATCCTTATAATCATGACAAAGGGAAGGCCTAAAGCAACCAACCGGGCAAGGGCAAGGGCCCAATTTTGTGCTACCTATGCAGTGGAGCGCACCGGATAGCTGAATGCCCACAAAAGAGAGCCTTGAATGCATTGGCTTCCGTGGCTGATCACACGTCGCAAGCAGCTTCTAGTGACAGCGAGGAAGACGATCGCAGGTCTAGGCAAAGCTCTAGAAGTGAAAGAAACTTCGGGGGAAGTAGGGTTGGGGCTTTCGACATGAATGTCGTTGCTAAGAAGGGTGACAAGTCGAAAACTCATGCCAAGAGGTGGCAATGTTGTTGATTGGCAGAAGCTTGTGAAGCAGCTAATTGTGCCTAATGACAATGGCAACAACAAGAGGAAAAAGCCCGTTGGCAAGGGTAAGAAGCCTACTAAGAGGGTTGAGACCGACACAGTTGGCACAGAGGCTAAAGAGAAAAGAGTGTCCACCAAAGGGTTGATGTTTGTTGATGTCAAGATCAATGGCAAGCCCATACGTGCACTGATTGACACCGGTGCCACCCACAACTTTGTTGCTGGGACTGAGGTGGAAAGGCTAGGGTTGTTTTTGGAGAAGGACTCTAGCAAGATTAAGGCCGTGAACTCGGCAGCGCAGCCCATCTATGGTGTTACACGAGTGGTGCCTATGAAGGTGAGCTCATGGGAAGGAAAAGCCAACTTCACTGCGGTGCCTATGGATGATTTTCAGGCCATCCTTGGGTTAGAATTTTTGAGGAATACGAAGACGGCGGTGATGCCATATTCGAATTCGATGTGTGTGATGGGTGAGAAATCGTGCTTGATCTCAACCATGTCAACCACCAACAACGAGAAGTTCATCTCGGCAATGCAACTGAATCGGGGAGCTAAGCGGGGTAAGCAGACTTGGGTTGCTGTGTTGAAATTGGATGAGTTCCTTATGGAAGGGCCGGTACCCACGCCAGTGAAGAAGGTATTGAGGCAATTTGGGGATGTCTTTCCAGAAAAGTTGCCACAAGAGTTGCCTCCTCGACGTGGAGTTGACCATGTTATCGAGTTGGTACCTGGGGCAAAACCACCAGCAAGGGCTCCTTATAGAATGGCCATACCGAAGTTGGAAGAGCTGCGAAAACAGTTGAAGGAATTGCTTGATGCAGGCTTCATAAGGCTATCTAAGGCTCCCTACGATGCTCCTGTGTTATTCCAGAAAAAGCATGATGGTAGTTTAAGGATGTGCATAGACTACCGAGCTCTCAATAAGCTCACAATCAAGAATAAGTATCCTATCCCGGGGATTGCGGAGTCTTTTGACCAGTTGAGTAAGGCAAAGTACTTCACTAAGCTGGACTTGAGATTGGGATACTACCAGGTGAAAATTTCTGAGGGTGATGAAGCCAAGACGACTTGTGTCACTCGTTATGGCTCATATGAGTTCCTAGTCATGCCATTTGGCTTGACAAATGCACCAGCGACCTTTTGCACCATGATGAATGAAGTCCTTGATGGGTACCTAGACCAGTTTGTGGTGGTATACATCGATGATATTGTGGTCTACAGTGCTACAATGAAGGAGCATGTAGAACACTTGGCTAAGGTCTTTGCCAGGTTGCGGGAGCACAAATTGTATGTGAAGCTTGAGAAATGTGAGTTTGCTCAAGAAAGAATTAAGTTCTTAGGTCATGTTGTTGGACATGGCAAGATTCGTATGGATCAAGACAAGGTGAAAGCTATTAAGGAGTGGCAACCGCCAACCAATGTGTCGGAGATGCGTTCGTTCCTTGGTTTGGCTAATTACTATCGGAAGTTTGTTGAAGGCTACTCAAAGATAGTAACACCGTTGACTAAATTGTTGAAGAAGGGTAAGGCTTACGTGTGGACTGATGAGTGCCTACGTGCCTTCACCGAGTTAAAGGATGCCATGATGAAGGATCATGTGCTAGCTCTACCAGATATTGGTAAGCCATTTGAAGTTTAGACGGATACTTCAGACTTTGCTTTGGGAGGTGTTCTATTGCAAGATGGACATCCCATCGCCTTTGAAAGTAGAAAGCTTAATGATCCCGAATGTAGATACCCGTCACATGAGAAAGAGTTACTTGGGGTTGTGCATTGCCTGCGGGTTTGGAGGCATTACTTGTTGGGGACTCGTTTTGTGGTCAAGACAGACAACACGGTAGTTAGTCATTTCTTGACACAACCCAAGTTGAATGCAAGGCAGGCAAGGTGGCAGGAAAAACTGGCTGAGTTTGACTTTGCGTTGGAGTACAAAGCCGGTGCCACTAATCATGTAGCTGAGGCTTTGAGTCGGCGTGGAGAATTGGCCGCATGTCACTACATGGGTACTCTTTCCGCTATCTCTAATAAAATTCAAGAACAAATTAAAGCCAATCTAGACAAGGATGCTATGGCTGAAAACCTGATGAACCTTGTCAAAAAGGGCAAGACTCGCCAGTTTTGGGTACAGGATGAGTTGTTGTTGACAAAGGGCAATCGCATCTTCGTTCCTAGAGCGGGTGATTTGAGGAAGACACTCCTTCGGGAATGTTATGATTCACTTTGGGCAGGACATCCAGGATGGGAGCGTACACTTGCTTTGTTGAAGCAGGGATACTATTGGCCCCAAATGAAGGATGATGTGGAGGAATTTGTGCGAACATGTCTCATTTGCCAACAAGACAAAGTTGAGCACAAGAGGAAGGCAGGGTTGCTTGAACCGTTGCCAGTGCCGAGTCGACCTTGGGAGAGTGTGTCGCTTGATTTCATCACTAACTTGCCAAAAGTGGGGGAGATCGCCACTATTTTGAATGTAGTGGACAGATTTTCCAAGTACGCGACTTTCATTGCCACACCCAAATATGTGTCAGTTGAGGAGACTGCCCAACTCTTCTTTTAGCACATTGTGAAATATTGGGGTGTGCCTAGAAGCATTGTTTCTGACTGGGATACACGCTTTATGGGTACTTTTTGGACGGAGTTATTTTAGCTTCTCGGGTCAAAGCTTGACATGTCGTCTAGCTATCATCCGGAGACCGATGGTCAAACAAAGAGATTCAATTGCATGCTAAAGGAGTATCTCAGACATTATGTGAATGCTAATCAGAAGAACTGGGTACAACTTCTAGACGTTGCACAGTTGTGTTTCAATTCTTAGAAGAGTAGCTCTACGGGCAAGAGTGCTTTTGAGATTATAACCGGCCAACAACTACTGTTGCCCCACACAGTGGATGGACCTTATGTTGGAAAGTCACCAAGAGCATTCAATTTTGCTAAGGACTACAAGAAAAATTTGGACATAGTGCGGGCTTATTTGGACCATGCAACTACAAAGATGAAGAAATGGGCTGATGAAAAAAGGAAACCTTTGGAATTCAAAGTCGGTGATCAAGTCTTGATGAAGCTCTTACCCGAACAACGGAAGTTTTTAAGGGGTAGAGACAAGAGATTGATACGAAAATATGAAGGACCAGTGACCATCTTGAAGAAGATTGGGAAGTGTGCGTATAAGATTGATGCTCCTGTTGGCCCAAGTAGGCAACACAAGAGGGGGGTGAATTGGGTTTTATAGAATTTATATCAAGAATTGCAACTAAAAATCGTTTATGTATTTTAGTAACAAATAATCAAAATATATATATCAAGCAAGTGAAGTGTACATTAATACAAGTATTTATGCAAGCATGTATAGTGAGCAAATAAGCAAAACAGAGGCAGAAGAGAAGTGCACCAGATTTATAGAGGTTCGGCCAACCTTGCCTACGTCCTCTCTTCTTCGATCTTTTCGAAGGAATTCCACTATGTAATACTCCTTACACAGCTGCTGGTTGTGCCACGAGTGCCCAGCTCACTCTTACAAAAGCTTCTTCCCAAGTTTTCAAAACCCAAGAGATTTTGTCCAAGCTTTTCTCAAACTTACAAGTATTTTTTCCAAGAACACTCAAACTTACAAGGTTACAGACCCACCCATATGAGAATGAATAAAGTTTATACAAAGAGTAACTCTCCTAGTGAGTATATGAACGAATACAACTCAATGGATAACTTTAAACACTCAGCAAAAATATGTGGCAGTGAGATACAGGTGATTTTCAGCTTCAAGCACTTGATATGAATGGTATGATTGCTCTTCTCTTGTTATTTGAAGTTGTATGTATCTCATATATATAGGTATGGATCGATTCTAGCCGTTGGACAAGTATGGGAGAAGATTTGATTGCATTTTTGCCCATACCGTCTGTTAGAAAACTAGCCGTTACGGTCTAGGTGTCGACTCTTTTTACAATGAGTTGACTATTTTTGCATTTCAGCAAATTTTTCAAGTCACTGTCCAAATGAGTCGACTCTTTTGTCCCAGGAGTCGACTCTTTTGAGCTGTCTGCAGAATTTTTGTTCTCTGTTGCAATGAGTCGACTCTTTTTGGCCAGGAGTCGACTCTTTTAAGTCTCCAGCACAAATCCAAGGCTCTGTTCGAATGAGTCGACTCGTTTTACTTGAGGGTCGACTCTTTTTGCCAAAACCTATATTTTTGCAAATTTTCTTCATTCTTTTCCAAAGCTTCCAATCTCTTCAAGGATCATTCAAATAACCTTTTTCAAGGCTAGATGACTCCAAGAACATCTTCAATCCATTCAAGATGAATTTTCTTCATTTTCATCACTTGTAGAGCTCTTCCATCATCATAGCTTCATCCATTGATTCAAGTCTTCTTCAAGATCTTCAAGAGAGCTTCCATGACTTAGAATCTTCATTTCTTAAATTGATTTTCTATTATTCTTTGAGCATCTTCATTTCTAGATTTCTTCTAGAATTCTTCAATCAATATAGTTTCTCCATGGACTTCAATAACTCTTCCAAGAAAGCTTTCCAAGTCTTATGATTCCTTCCATGTCTTCAAGACATCTTCAAATCTTTCAAGAAAGCTTTTATGTTTTTGAGTTGGTCTCTTCTTCTTCTATTTTTGCAAGATATCTTCAAGTCTTCAAAGTCTTCAATCTTTTAAATCAAGACTTTTATCATTTTCATTCTTCTTCTTTGATATCCATCATCTTCATTCTCTTATAAGATCACCATTGTTGAATATGTTATTCTTTCATGCTTATTAATCTTCAATCTAGGATTTTCATCAACTTGAGATATCTTTTTCTTCTTATAATATCAGCTTTGTAGAATACATCACTTCATCATGCTTTTCATTCTTTATTCAAATCTTTGCATCATAAATTCTCCATTATAATAAGCTTCAAATCAAGATCTAATTAATAATTCATCTGCGCACTAAATAGAATTATTAGATCATTAAACCATGTTTTGTTATCATCAAAATCAAGGCATTGACTCAACAGCTCCTTCATGGTTGAAGATATATCCGGTCTTTCATGTTAGTTATTTGAAGCCTTATTTTCCAGACCAAGAGGATGAGTCTCGGAATAAGTCCCATAGACAGATTATTGTGGCCAAGGCGGATAAGAAGAAGGTTGATCAGATACTTGCCCACAGAACTATCACAGCATCCAAGAAGCAAATGTTGCAATACTTGGTCAAATGGAAGGGTCTTGGGGACAAAGAAATCAGTTGGGAAAAGGAGGCGGATTTGACGGCTTTCAAGGAGGAACTTGCTTTATATTGGCAGGCTGAGTCGTCGAGGGCGCCGACCGATCAGGTGGGGGAGAGTGTCAAGGGTTGCATTTCTAGTCAACCCCTTGCCTCATTGTACATAGCTTCTCTCAAAGCTATACGGGATGCAAAGTGTGTTTTTAAGATGCCTAAGGGTGTACAAACATGTTTGGGACAAGTGCCAAGTAAAGCTCCAAGGGTTACCCAAGAGTGCCCCACGGATGCCCAAGTGCCCAGCTAAGTGCCTAGCCAAGCAGTCAAGTTGGCTCGGGTTAACCTCACTTTAGCTGAGAATGAGGGGCAGGATAACCTCACTTTGGCAGCCACGCGTGCCCAGACCGTGTGCCCATGCGCGTGCCTAGTTGCCTTGCCGCGTGCATACGTTAACCTCACCAGTGCTGAGAAAGAGGGGCGGCCTAACCTCACTTCGTGTGTGTCAGCCGCCCAGCCATGCCGTGCACGCGCTGCACCCATATTGGGGCGGGTTAACCTCACTTCGGCCTTGCCAGTGTGTGTCAGATTTTCACACAGTGACACTTTTTGCGCAATTTTGACATTCGCATAACTTTGTCGTCCAGAGGGCTTCTTGAGCAAGGTTTTTTTTGTTGGAAAGCTTTCAATGTAAACTTTGAAATGCACGAAAGCTTTTCCTTTATTTTGCTTTGTAGAATAAATGAGAGTCAATTATGACTCCTCGCACGCACACTATGTTTCCTTGTGCAAAGTTGTAAATGGCTAAAAAAACATATATAAGGGGGGAGAACACGGTAAGCTCCGGTCCACCTTGCTAGCTTTTATGCCTTACTTCTTAGATATTGTTTGCCTATTGTAATAGCATACTTTGATTCTTGTAATAGTTTGCAATTGTCAATAAAATGTCTCTTTTCATTGCTATAAAGTTGTTGCTCGTTGCCTACATTGTTGCTAGCGTTGCCTACCTGTTACCTACGGATTTCTAATTTTTGTGTTTGTCTTTGCATACAAACACGTCGGATGTGCTTTGGTGGAGCTTGTCAAGCGTTGGCAAGTGCCACACACGGCCGTTTGCCTATTCCGCGGGTCGGCATGTGTCACACGGCCTTGCCTTATTAGACTATTATTGTGGCTGCCTTGTGCATGCGGGTCATGCCTCCTCTATTTTGACAAAATTTTATTTAAGTCTTATAAATTTTAAGTATTTTATGTTAAGAAATAGTATATTGGTCCCCTTAAAATTAAAAAAAAAAGAAGTTACCTTGAATTTCTAAAGTACAAAAAATATATATATAAAAAATTTTACAAAAAACTTTTTTTTTTTTTTTTTGGTGCTAAAAAAATAGATATACAAATAAGCTTTTTATTCATGTGCTTGAGGAAGTTAGCTACGTATAAAAATACTTGAAATGCTTGGAAGACAGAAGCATTTATTTCACTTTCACGATCCCTTCTTGCTCTTAGGCCCGTTTGGTTGAACTGTTTTTAAGTTTTCTTGCTTATAAGCAAAACAATCAAGATTTTGAAACTTTTTTGCTTTTCTACTTATCTTATCTTGTTAAAAGTAAAAAAGCTTAAAAAAATTAATTTTTTTTGCTTATAAGCTCAAAAAACAAAATGAAAAAAGTTTGAAAAAAGCTATGCTAAATGGGGCCTTAGCCAGCAAAAATTTCACATCCCAACTTCGCCCATACATCAGCCCAATATGGGAAAAAGGAAGCATTAATGATATGAGAAACGAATTATAGGAACTGGAAGTGTTGGGTCATCTAACATTAATTACGATGTTTATATAAAAAAAAATTATTATGTACCTCAAATACAGCAATATAAAGTACCAAAATGCTTTCATAATCAATGAAAATATTAATGCAAAGCACAATCTATAGAAAATGATATACTATTTTTGAACACTAAGATTCTTTGAGAGTATAAGAAACTATTGAAAAAGTATAAGAATCGCTAGGGAGTTTTCACGGCATTTTTAGAAGTTGCTTTTAAGTTTTTATTTTCTAAAAATAGGTTAGAGTTTCTAAAATGTCTTTAAATTTTTTTTGAAATTATTCTTAAAATTTTATTAAAATTCCGGCGCCGTTTTTATTAAACGACTTTCCACATAAATGAGTTTCCTCTATTGAAGGCAATTTTCTTGTAACTCAGTATTAATTAGGGTGCAATAGTGGGCTTGTATGCCAGAGCCTCATTTTTCTCAAGGTCAAGTGTAAGAATTAGCCGCACAAATTTATCCCTTGTGAATACTTTACTACCTGTGTGAAAGGTCTACCTTTGTTCGGATCAAATAATTAATCGAGATGTATGCAAATTAGTTCGGACACTCCTAAAAGCATCCTTTAGAGCACGAGCCTTTGCGTCAATTTCATTGTATCCTTTAGGGCTATGAAAGGTTCCACTTAGCCTATCTGGAACCTCACTCACGTACGTGGTCCCTTTAGGCTTAAGGGACTCGAGAGCGTCAATTTACATTGTTTATGCTCATTGAGCATTGACTAGCCATTAACAACCTAATTGCCCCAAATTTATAAAGTAAGTCAATAGTCAATTAAAACTATTATTTTCTGTCACGCATTTGATTAGGGATTGAAAAGTGCCAAATCACTTGTTAGTTCAATGGTTAAGAATTTAGATTTTCCTGCTTAATAGGTTAGTTCAAGTCTTCATAGTCATTTAAAGGAGTTAACTTACTCTTCAATGCCTAAAGTATTGAGCAGAACCTAAGTTTTAATCTCTACGTAGGTGCAATGGGGTCGTTCCACAGATGATTGTATGGTATAGTAAAATCTCCTGCAGATGATTGTGTACTAAAATACAATGTCCAAATGTACAAAATAACCTATTTCCATATCTATTTTAAGGACCGAAAAACAGGAAGTGTAAAAACCAATTGGGCGAGGGGTGCATGTTGTTTAATTTTGTTGGATACTTGAAGGGAATTTGTGGATAAATTTGGTTATAGAAATTGAAAGGCTGACAGTCTATTTGCCCCTCGAGTCCCCAACTTAGCTGGAATGTAGCGGAATGGAGCAAAACGAAGACACAACAGTGACAGCCACGATCTGTAAAGTGACCCTGATAATGGAATATTGTCACTTTGGGTCCTTCCAAATTTCCAAGGCCAGGTCTAGGACGTTGATTCAAAGATTTGCCCCAACTCAGGGGTCAACTCCTTGCAGTAGAGAGAGAGAGATAAGAGATAAGAGAGAGTTATGCTTCTGTGGTGCTGCATTTAGCACTGCACGCTAGAAAAGGTGTGGGTGTGGGTTCCAAGCTGGAATGAATAGCAAGCTCAACAGCCCACTAGTGGGGCGGCGGCGGCGGCGGACGGCCTTTACTTTCTAAGTTACCTCTCTCATCAATTGCATTATAAATTAGAAGTTGTTGCTTGGTTTATCTATTAATGGATTTCAAACCTTAACATCAGAACTCATGGGTCAAAAGGACTTGAAAGAATGCCTAAGTTACCTCTCTCATCAATTGCATTATAAATTAGAAGTTGTTGCTTGGTTTATCTATTAATGGGTTTTAAACCTTACATCAGAACCCATGAGTCAAAAGGACTTGAAAGAATGCCTCGCGGAGGATAGGGGTTAGCCTAGTAGTGGGTCTCTCATCCATGATTAAGGTTATGAGTTCGACTCATTCTCTAATTAAACAAAAATTAAACAGTCTGATACCATGTTATTGAAACCATGGGCCTAATTCGGCATGAGCTGAGTGGTTCCACGAGGTGAAAATTCTTCAGAATCTGGTTCTGATACTATGTTGAATAACTCATGAATTTTTTTTGAGGGGACCAAGGTAAAATTTTTTAAAACTATGAGAATTGAAGGAAATTTTTTTTGTATTTTAGGGGACTAATACTTCAATTCTTATCCTAAAAATTAAAAAAAAAATTATGGGATATAAATAGAAATTTCAAAACCTAGAGGGGGGCAAAGCACTAATTTTTATCATAAATACACAAAAACAATGGAGCCTAAATACAATTTCAAAAGTCCAGTGGGGCCGCAGCGCCCTTGGTTTGCATATAGATTCGCCGGTGTCCATGAGCCTAACTCAACCCTGAAAATTGACTTGCAAGATATATAAGAGTTATCTAAGGGCATATATAAAGATGATGATCTTCGTATTCAGACAATGTAGAACTTCTCTCACAATTGGTTATTTTTTTTTGGAACATAGAAAAAGAAAAATAAAAGATGGGCTAGATTCTCTTAAAAGAAATTCCTACCATTTCTACTGCAAACAGACTCTCAACTCCGAGGGAGACGTGTTTTGATTTGCAGTTCCGACGTTCCTTTCTCATGAACGATTGCCAACCCTTCGTAGATGTCCCATATTTCTACTTCAAGGATTGTTCGAGTGTCCAGCTTTCCATATTGTCAAGACATTCCTTTCTTGGTTATACACCAACCCTCATCTGATGCCCACATAAACTTGTATTATTGAGCCAGAACTTTCATTTAAAGCTTTGTTTTTGTTAACTGTATGAAAGCGAATAAACATTACTTAGTGGCCCATCTTCATGCGCATAATTATCTCATCCGTAACATTCTAACTAAGTATAAAAAAATTCAATGTAAAGACAAGCTCAGGATTTTGATATATTGGGCGGATCAGAAGTACCATTAAATTTTTAGAAACAGTAATATTGAATAGAGAGGGACGCTTGTAAATGGATTTTTTTTTCAAAGATTCAATTAGAATAGACTCAATGGACATAAAGAAGATCGCAATACTAGTGGGGCAGAGATAAGGAAAATATGATAAATATCTTTGCTCTGTGTTTGAATTCTGAATTTGCATGGAAAAAAATAAAATGAAAAAAATATAAAATTACATCTATATTTAGTTGTAAAAAAAAATGGATGACAAAATAACACAAAAAAATAATCAACAATTTGAAATTCATTATTTCGTCCTCCTCCTTCTTCTTCTTTTTTTCCCTAATAATTTCATGATCTAAATATAGCACTGGATTAGCACAATTTGACAGTTAATAGTGGCTGACTGACACACATGAAGTTAAACATGAACTACCAAACTTTAATCATCCTTACGCTAACCTCCTCCATTGAACGAATTTGCTTTTCAAGTGAAGGACAAGCAAATTATTTGAAGTTACAAAAAGTAAAAAGCAAAAAAAGTTATATTCCAACTGTGCCCCGTCACATCTTGAAATGTCGTTATTGTTGTTGTCTTGCCAATGTCTTGGTGTCACCCCCCTTTGTTTTCTCTTTTGCTTTTTCTTGGAAGAGAGAAAATTATTAGGGAGTCCCGCAACTAGCTGTAAAATGGATTTACTACCGTTCAGCGTTCAAATTTAAATACAAATTTTAATTGGTTTATCATGTCTTGCCATTCTCTTTTGTTTTATATTGGTTTATCATGTAAACAAAACAAATTTAAATACATTTTAAAGCTTTTTAATTTCTAAACTTGACTTGAACACAACTTTTTAAACTAACATACATTAAAAAATAAGTAACTCAAGCTTGGATTGTGATTAGATAAATTAAAATTTGTATGAGATTAACTTGAAGGTTAAATAAGACAAACTTAAACAACAAAATGATGTGGTAGTGCAATGGCAGTTTGATAATTGAAGGACAATATTGTAAGTTCTTTATTTTAAAGAATATATAGCAATGCCAGTATCAATTTTATAATTAAATAGTAGCTTGGTGGTTCTTTCTCTTAAAATGATAGATTTATAATTTAGTCAAATCATTTTATATATTTCTTTTCGCATGTATATAGGTATTGCCCCTAATTATCCTATCTAATCTATAGTATAAATTCCATTAGTATCAAATGATTGCAAATGAGGATCACAGCAACAAAGTAATAATAATAATAATAATAATAATAATAATAAATATTGTAATAGTAATGACATGGGGTGATTCGTTTAGGGAAAAGTACAGATAAATGCTACTCTTAACAATCATTAAGTCATATGAATTATGAAGTACAGATAAATTATACATTTCCAATAGATTGAGTTCAATATCCACTAGATATAATTCTATATCTATTTTGCCCCTCTTTTTTACTTAAATAAAAATGATGATGCCATCTACAAACCAATCATTTAGCTATACTTAATTTGATTTTTTTTCTTTTTGGTGGATTCAATTTGATTTGAAAATGAAAATAATAGTTGCTATCCCGTATTAGTGATATTTAATGTTATTAAAGTGTCTTTTGAAATTTCACACTTCATCATTGTTGGGTAACGTTATATAATCAGAAAATTAATTCAGAATAATGTAATTAGTTTTGGGCCTGTCATTTAAAACAAAGAGTCCATCAACATGTCTTTTAATTACAAGATTGACACCGCCACTTCATTCTAGTATAAAAGTCCACATAAAAATTTTGAAAGAATAGCATTTTTCTTACTGGGATAATGAAATGAAAAATGTTATTTTTACAAAAAACTTGTCTATTCCCACCAGAATGATGTAGCAGTGATAATTTTGTAATTAAAAGTCATAATGGTAGATGTTTTGTTGTGAAATAAAAAATTCTCTCATTTAGACAAATCATTCTGTGTGAATTTTTTATTTATATAGCAGTACCCAATTTCACTTCCTAGGAAAAATCTCCTGAGTCCTGATAATGAAAGCCCTAATTTCAAAACAGTGTTCTTTATTCTATCAAGTCATACAACATTATAGATTATACATAGCTACGAAAGATAATTTTTTAAAACTACCCATTACCATAATAACTTACCAAAATAAAATTCTATATGGCTAGATGGAGTAAAATGAAAATTGAAGAAGGAAATGGACTACCTTGAAACATTGTGACAAAAAGAGATGTATAACCTTACTTTAATTGTCGTTGCGTTAAGTCCATTAAAAGAATTCTCATTCACCAAGCAAAAGAAATCAGTTGGCAAATAAACAAACTCTAACAATATATTGTTATGGGGTTGTTCAGACTCCAGCTCATTTAGTAATTTATAGTTTAAACTTATAGTTTTTTGATATTATGTTTGGTTGATCATAAAAAAATAGCTTAAAAAAATTGCTTACATCTAACACTATTTTCTAAAAATCCACTTGAAAAAAAATGAATTTTTAAAGTTAGCTTATAGCTTATAAGCTGCCACTCCAAACACCCCTTACATCTTAATACTATCATTTGAGCTTTCTAATTTCCTCTAGGCCCGGCTTATGCATTCCTCGTAAGTAGCCTGGTTTGTCTTATGATCTCATCCACCCAAGACACGCATATAAATACATGTATTGTATGTTATTCTACGGCATTCAAAAGACACTTTTGTCCATCCAACGCAAAATTTTACCTAGACATTTTTTAATCTTGCCTTAATTTGAGATCATTTCTCCATTATACTCAACGGTGGGACTTCCCCACAGGAACCGTCCCTCAAACGGACCAAAAAATCTAGAGCATATATATATCAGTTTAATTTTGACAAGCATTTTTTTTTTAAATAAGAGAGCATCAAAATATGATGTATGTCACTATAAGAGAAGTCATCTATATGATACCACACGATGAAGGCATGACCTTAGTTAGTGTAATAGTTTACTTAAAAATGCTAAATATATAATTTTATAGTGGAGTTAATAGAAGTTATGGGCGCACACGAATTAGTGGAGAATAATTCACAAATTATCTTGGTGGACACCTTGTTTAAGAGTGATAAATCTCAAGTCAACCACATGCAAATTTTTAATCACCCCTTTGACATTACATAAAATCCATCAAATTAAAATGGCAGGTCAAAACTCAAAAGAATAGCATGGTCGTGCACAAAGATGGCATGCAGATATTGAGAAATGGCCAATTTTGTTTCCATTGAAAATGTGATACAGTTGACCTATCTATATAAATTTGGACGTGGTCCTGATTCATATTTTACAGGCAGAGTGGACTTTGATGGCATGGTCCCTAAGGCCTAAACCTCACCCAAAAGCTGCAAATATAATTGCTATATATCTTAGATTAGATGTATATTATCAGACCCAGAATTTGTGTTGAAGCGGGTTAAGTTAAAAAAATTTAAATTTTATTAGGATCAAGGTAAATTTCTTCAGTTTTGGGACAACAATAAACTATATTTTGCTGTAAATGTTCTAAAATTGGTATAGGAAATTTTAAAAGTTTTGGAGGCAGTGCCCCAGCCCATCTCAGCACGTCTGAAAAGTATATAAACATACTTCTATGGTATATAGTATATACCTGCGTTTGGATATCCTTTTTGTTAATAATTTTTGTTAGCATGCCATGCATGTTACTTCCCTGTTCCTTTTTTTTTTTTTTTTTTTCTCATATGTTTAATAAAGAAAAATAGTTTTACTATAAAAAGAGAAAATAAGGATAAAATCAGCCAAGGTTTTTAAACCCTTTTTCTTTTTGTTAATTTTAGACCCCAGTTGACAAAACACCAATATATCAGCAGTTATTTTTCCGCACGGTCTCAATTTGAATATTTTATTAATTCCATACTTGTCGTTATTGTTTTTGGTATATAAAAAGGAACAAAAAAAAAAAAAAAAAACGAAAAACAAAAAAACAACAAATGCTATCATATCCAATATCTTAACCATTATATGTGATATATTTCCAATTTTTTAAATAGTGTGCATATACATGTAGGGCTTTGTATTTTAATATTTTATTCATTCATTATTTTTCATCATTTTCTCTATTATTTTTTCTACATATATATCATTGACATTTTTTATATCTCCACTGTGATCCTTTTGTTCTCCATTTTCACATTTCGTTTTTGTTTGTTCATATTGTACTGAAATATCGCTATTATCCCGGGTTCATTTTTTTATTTAATGAGGAGTTTTTTTTTTTTTTTTTGATCTTTCGGAAAAATTAAAACAGACACAATAAACAAAAGAAAGGAGCTATATTCTCTAATTGTAACAACACCACTCATATCAGTGAGCAGTAGAGGTTCCAGCCCCTCTGCGGGATTTTCCAAAACCACCAGGGCTTCTTGTTGATGCAATTCAGTGCACTTATTTTCTTTTCTTAGGATGTGTGACACAGTGCACCTACACCACTGGAGAAGTATTTTTGTTTATGTTAACAGGATATGGAAAGGAGATGCTGGATTCAAATCTTCAAGGATAAGGTCCGATTCAATATTTGCTTCCCAAATTCCTCTCTCCATGATTATGGTCAACCTTCTATATACCACCACATTTTCGTTTCTAGGATTGAGCAGTCATGGAGTTTCCCTATGTAGCTATAGATCCAGTTGTCTCTATTATCTCTGAAGAGTCTTTCGAATCCAGTTGGTCTTGGATTCCCTATAGAGCTACCATCTATGTTCAGCATTATAACACCTACAGAAGGAGAGCATCATTTTATGAGTGTGTGCGCAGCTAAATTCCAATATTTATCCACATTAAAAGCGTCGGCAATTTCATGGGGATAACTTATAGCTTTGATGATAGCAGTTAGGTAATCTTAGTGGTGGTGTTGCCACCGCCCATAACATGGGTTTGGCTACCCTTTCCCCCCCCCCCCCCCCCCCCCCCCCTCTTCTCTAAAAAAAGTTGGCCCTCTAATATATCCAAAAAATAAAAATAAAATAAAATAATCCTAGTGTGTTATATAATGATATTTTATGAGTACCCAAGAGAGAGCATAGAAAGTCAATTAATTTTCTTTGCATGTTGTATAATATTTCCCTCAATTACTAGCTTTTTTTCTTTACAGGATATTTATCTTTTCTATTGACTACTCTCTTGAACTTATCAAGAGTCACCATTTACAAGAACTATGTAAACTTAATACATTTAAATAAATAATGGCCTGCCACAAGACCGTGATGAGGGAATTGGAATTTGCGAGACATGGTGCTTAGTGTTACGAGCTGCCCTTCAAGGCCGGGCCCATACCCTCATTTTCTAGCCTCGTGCCAACTCTACCATGTCTGTACATATTGTATAGAGTGTAGAAATGTAAGTTTGGAGTCGGATGCACGCGTAGATTTTTCCATGTCAAGGTGTGCGGCATTCAAGTTAGTAGTGTCCTACCCCTATCAAGGAGAGGTGTTGTAATTTTTTCGAAGGGCTAAAAAATTAGTTTAGGGTTATATATAGATGTATGTAAAAGGATTTTGTCAAATTCCTTGTAAATATTTTTGTAGACCCATTATGACTTCTCAAGGGGGTGTAATGTTTGCTTATATCAGTTTAGAAATGACTTAAAAAATATATATATGGGAGGATAGTAAGGTGAGTCCAAATCCCTTGTTGTTAGTTATTGGTAAACTAAACTCCCCACCTAATTGTAGTGTGGAATTGCTTTGTATATGCAATAAAAGTGATCTTATTGCTTGCAAATTGTGTACACATTGCCTTCGTTGTTGCTTTAAACGTTCTTAGCTTGTTGCTTCCAAATTCCTTACTTGTGCACCTTCGGGTGTGTGTGTTGGCTTTTATTTGCGAGGTGCCCATTTGACTGACTTGTCTGGTGCCATTTACGACAAGTGTCACACGGCCTAATCCACTTGAAAGTGCCGGACCGTGACACTTAGCATGATTGCCACTAGACCACTAGTCAACATTGTGGTTTGAATAACCTGAGAGATTGTCCTAGTTGGTAAAGTGAGTATGCTCTCCACCGTAGCCAACCAAGGCTCAACTCTTGTGCTAGGCTGCAAGAGATTTATTTCTTATAAATATTCTAGTCTTGATGTGAATAACCTGTCTTTTATTGGCGAGGGAATTAGTTAAGGTGCGCGTAAGCTAACTCGAACAACAACGGGCCCACGTGTGTCTGAGCACGATCAGCCGCCTCCACTAAATTTTGAAAAAAAAACTTTGTTTTTGCCTGACCCATTTAAAAATGGACTTCGCCAAACTAAAATCCAAACCTAATACCTATTTAAAAAAAAAAAATTTATCTAACCCAAACAAAAATCACTCTCTCTCCCGCGAGTCTTCATGTTGTTCAAGATTCAAGAAGCCAAACTTAGAGAAAACAAAAATCACTCATGTCTTTCCAGAAACTTAGAAGAAACAAAGGTGAAGAATCGTCCGGAACATTTGTTTCACCAGTAACAAAAGTCGATTGTTTTAGGAAGATTTGGATACGCTTTTAATTCAAATCTAAATCTTAATTGCTCTGAGCTAACTCAGTGAATTTGTTTAGTTAAAATATATTATCTATACATGTATATGAGAATTTTTTATATGCAATCTAAATTTCATAACGCGAATTCATGTTTTGCTTTGAGACTTGAACTATGTGACTATTATTCTTTGCTTTTTTTCTCTCTTAACAGAAATATTGAAATTACATGTGTTCTTTTGTGGTGCTATAACTATTGTTGCTATATGTTTCTCGCTTGCCTTTTAGGAAAGAATTTGTGTTCAATTCTTCAATAGATTTTTTTTAACTGTTGTTGATATATTTTTTCCTTTTCACTGTTCTTTAATTTTTGGATTAAATATTATCTTGTCTTGAAGTTTATGAACATTTGCTTATAATTTATTTTTAGAGGTAATTATATTTTATTCCTTTGTGGTTTAAGCTAAAATCAGATAATCTCCTGTGATTTAAAAGTGAACACAGTACTTTCCTGCGGTTTGAACTTATTTGCAAAATAGATAGAAACCATTAGATTTAATGAAAATTCTATCATACGAGTATTTTTTTCATTTTATCTCTCCAAATTAGAACATCAAAAAGACGATTTGATGAAATAACCAAAAAAAAAAAAAAAAAACCTTGATAGATAAGCCTTTGTTTTGGCATGAAATGGCAAATCACATTTTTTATATTTTAATTTAGAGAGATAAAATGACAAAAATATCCATATAACATAATTTCTGTTAAATTTAACGGTTTCTATCCATTTTATAGATAAGTCCAAATTACAGGAGGTCATGTATTCACTTTTAAACTATAAGTGGGTTATCTGATCTTGGCTCATACCACAAAGGATTAAAATGTAACTATCCCTTATTTTTATACAGTTATGAAAAGATTACTTTAAAAAAAGAACACTTGACAAATTAATTTTAATGTTGTTTGGTATAAAAAAAAATATTTGATATCAATATATAAAGTTTTAAATATTATCGTATTCTTTGTATTTTTTAAAAATTTATCATCTTAATTATAAGCAATTATTTAATAGTATTTTTCACCTCTAAAGAAAATTTATGGATCCTCCATTGCCCGATTCCTGAGCATCCTTAATCGCAGTAAAAATTAAAATAAAACATTGTGGTTTGAATTATTAGTTTTATACTACCTTGCTATGGTAGAAAAAGTGGAAGTTGGAGATGCGTTAATCAAGGATATGGTTCCAGCATTACCACGCTGAGGTATCATTGTGTTGGATGTATCAAATGTTGTAATGATGTTCTTACTCCTTAGTAGAAAAATCTCTGAGAGAGTCAGAGACAACGGTAATATTTAAAACTTACATTATGACTTTAGTGGGAAGATAGCATTATTATTTTTGAGCTAAACTTACATTATGATTTTTACTTTTCTCTGTTTTTGTTAGGTTCATAACTGTTATTATTGGACCACTGAAATTTTGTTTAACAATATCTAATATAATGGAGATTCTAATAGTACTTAAAAATCTAAATTGACAAGTTCTTTTATTTTTCTAACCTTTTTAGGATAAGAAATACATTTCATATTCTGGGGAGGGGGATGGAGTCAAATCTCTGACATGGTAAACAGTCACAACTACAGGACCATGTCTCAAGCTGAAATTGGAAGGTTCAAAATCTTGGTAAATGGCACCAAGGAGATTAGGGCACAAATTTTGGCCCACAATGAGATAAAATAAAATAAAAAAAGAAAATAAATTAGACAAAACAAAGATATTATAAAATGTGTCAATATGATAACAAAATCATCTTAATTTTTTACCTTACTCTATTACATTCCTTCACCTTATTTTAGCTATTCTTTTAAAATTTTTGTGCAGAATTTTCAATTTCAGAAACTTGGTAAATTGCATCAAGGAGATTAGGGCACAAATTTTGGCCCACAAAGAGATAAAATAAAATAAAAAAAGAAAAGAAAGCAGACCAAACAAAGATATTATAAATGTGACAATATAATAACAAAATCATCTTAATATTTTTACCTTACTATGTACATTCCTTCACCTTATTTAAGTTGCTCTTTTAAAATTTTTGTGCAAAATTTTACACCATAATAATGTTGGGAGATAGATAAGTTCTTTATTTTAAATTAATAAGTCCAAAAGTTAACCACATTATATCAATATAAATAATAATAAAAAATTCTGATTATATAGTATTATCCCTCACCTTTAATCCAACCTCTTGTAAAAAGAGAGGACAAAAACAAAAGGGAAAAAAAAAAAGTTGAACTCCCTATGCTTCCCTTAAAACTTGATTCAATCCCAAGAAGCTATGTCTCACAGTGAAAAAATGACATGCTACTACATAGGTTAATCATTGATTTGTGGGGTACACATGTAACCCATATTTCCTAACTCATTGTTTCTTTTTCTATGTGCATTTTGTATACTTTCTACATATCATTTTAATGCAGCTTTATGTATAAAATTGTGTAAAAATAAAATTTTCTTAGATCAGAAACAAATAAACCTTATAGCAGTAACAATTTAAAGAATTTAATGCTCTACTAGGCACACATTAGTTAATGCCCTAATAATATTTCTTGGCACATCTTTTTTCATAAACGTTGGAAACTATTAAACGCATGACAACTAGAGTATCTTTCTCATGAAACCCACTTTTCTAACCCAAGAGGTTGGTTGGTGGTCAATGTTTGAAATTTAGGAGTTTACTCTATCTAAATTTTAGGTTCGAAACATCTTCGGTGTTATCCATTTTTTAGGATTACCTTCAAATTTTTTGGCTCAGTTATTACCTGATTTGTGTGAAACAAAACAGCTACACAAATCTTAAAATTAGTCCAGGTACATACAATCTAGCCCAGATGACCCGGACACTCGGTAATAAAAAAAAAAAAGGAAACCCACATCTCCTTTTTGTTTTTGGGTCAATCTATCTTATTAATGTGGAAAGATTACGGAGCAACCGCTCAAAATAACACGTTCATACAGGGCAAGGAATAGAGGCCCTAAAAAGAAAACCAGACTCATCAAACTCATAAATAGATAGTCTTTTTTGTACACCATAATGTCGTGTATAATTAGAAGTTCTCATTGTATATTTTTTCCATCACCTAATAATTAAGTAAACCTATAAGTTGACAAGTTCGCAACTTTAACATTTAACAAATTTAAGAGTATATTTTATCTTGGACTGTGTTGTATCTAACGTCTCTCTGTTTTTTTTAACGGATCAATTATGAGTATAGTTAGTAAGGAGAGGACAACTAGCAAAGGTGAAGGAGTTAGTAAATTAGTAAACTCAATTTTACAAAATTGAAACGACATGAAAAACATATATTATTTATCCTAAGCACTACATTCTCACTGCTAAATGAATTCCTGAGCTGGCCTAAGTCAAGTCAGGGTCATGATCATTGGCCAAAGCCTTTGATGTGATGTATCTAAATTTAATTTACTCTAATTTATGAAGATTTTTCGAGAGGAGGGAAAAGTTTTGAAACTTTTCCTTCGTATATTATTTTCTTCTCTCTTAGCAAGTAAACCAAAAATAAATAAAACAAAAAATTTCCTTCTTACTTTCCTACTTATTGAAAGAACAAATTTTTTGTAGTAATACCAACTACTGCTAATAAAATTCAAAAGACCTAGTATAAGAGTTAACGAAAATATAAAGGATAAAGATTAGAGGTGTGCATGAGAAGAATTGGGAAGGGTCCAAACAGAACTGATATGATGTTGATCAGTTTTATATTTTTTAATTTAGAGTTGAACCAATCCTCCTATGAAATAGAACCGTTCCAACCCCAATCAATTCGGATCAGGTAAATTCGGGTCTACGGTTATTGTATGAAACATTCTTTATTTATCTAAACATTAAACAAAGGTTAATCTTGCATCTTTAATATTTCAAAAAAATTTAAGAGTAACATACAAATACAAATTAGCAATGATTAAGAATGAATAATAATAATTTAAAGACATATAGACAATATATATAGACTTTTCTAACAATATAACATCTCATCTCAGTTTGGTTTTTTGGTTGAATCGGTCTAGTTCGGGCCCAAAAATATAAATTAGAGAATCTGGATTCTTTAAAACCCAAAATCAAGCAAAATTTTTGACAAACTCGAATCAAATTGATCCATAAAGATTGAGTTAATTTGACTCTTATTTTTTTATTCGTTTGTGTACCCTTAATAAAGTACATAATGAAATTAGTATTGTAAATGCATGAGTGTTACGTAGTGGAATTTTTGTCCCTATCAAACATTCCATGACAGCAAGAGCAAGCTGCAAAAGCATGGACAATGAGCTGCGACCAGAAAAACAGTCCTGATCGAATGGAAAAAAATTAATGTATTTAGTGATAATTTTTATTAAATAGTGATACGTGTTATGTGAATGTAATAGTAATTTAAATTTGTAGAGTAGTAAATAAATTTTTAAATAAAAAATATTACTTGACAAAATTTAATAATATATTTTTTTAAAAATCTCGTTACTATTGTATAAATTTAAATTATTAATGTATTCGCACGTTTTACTAATTGATAGAAATACCAAGAATATTTTTCGAGCGACCGAAAAATAGAGAGATACCAACGGTTGACACTACAAAAATAGTAACACGTGTCATTGGGGTCCATGTGCGGTGGTGCTTATCTGCGGTTGCCGTACAGTGGTGGATGATGGACGCAGCAGTTGGTACCTAAAAACTGGATGTTGAAGTACTGGAATATGCGGCCCACCCTCCTCTTTTTAGTTGGAGAGTAATTGACGGAGATACCTCTTTTAGTTGGAGAGTAATTGACGCAGATACCTCTGTTTCTCTCTAGAAGACCCATTTGACAATTGAAAACCCCCCCTCCACACCCCCCCCCCCCCCCCCCCCCCCCCCCCTCCCCTTTTTTTTTTTCTCTCTCCTTGACATAGTTATTAGAAAGATTTTACAAAGAAACTCATTTTTTTTTAAACTCGGTTTCAAAACAGAAAATAAATTTTTAAGAGAAATTTTTAAAAAACAATTTTGAGACACTTTTGAAACTTTAACATCATTTAAAGAAATTTATAAAAAACACTTAGCATCACAAAAATTTCTTAAAAATTTTTTATTATAATTTTTAAAATTTTTATGCTCTCAAATTTTATTATTTAATAATATGAAATTTAAAAAAAAAACTATAGAAAATCATGCTCTCTAGAGTCTAGAAGACCCATTTGACAACTCAACCTGTAACCCTGTTCGTATCTCTCTCTCTCTCTCTCTCTCTCTCTCTCTCTCTCTCTCATTTTAATTTTCCCCCTACTCTTTTTACCTGTCTTAGCACTGTTAAACTTTTAGAACGTGGAGTCACAAATTGTGACTCACAATTATTTCCACTACGGAAATGAATCGGTGAAACCATATATTACCTCTTGGTTGTGAACGAACTACGAAGCTTATTCTTGTCTTTGCTAAGGGCCCGTTTATGTTTTGACTTTTTAAAGTTTTTTTAGATTGTTTATTTTTGGATTATAAATAAAAAAGTTAAAATTTTTAAATTTTTTTCTTTTTTTTTTAACTTTTATGCTTGTCTTAGTTTATAAAAGTAAAAAAACTTAAAATTTTTAACCTTTTTTTCTTATAAACTAAAAAATCAAAATGAAAAAAGAAAAATTAAAAAAAATTAAAAAAAAACTATATTGAACGAACCCTAAACAGGATTTGTTTGTACATTACAATTGAGTTGGAAATTTTCAATAATGTATAATAGCGATTTCATCAATACCACGACGCTCGTCAAAACACAACACTCACCATAAAAAAAAAAAACAAAAATGCTACGGTAATTATTTTCATCGTGAATGGACGCAAAGAAGTGGATTGTGTAAGAAAATTTAGTATATAAAAAATGTAACTATAGCATTATTGGAAAGAAAGTATTGCAAAATTCAACCTAGCATTAGGAAAAAGGGTGGTGGTGTTATTGCAAAAGTAATTTTGAGTCATGCCTAATCAATATAATGTACTGTAATGCTACTTACTTTGCCAAAAGCTAGTGTTATTTTTGTCAACATGGACGACCCTTTGAGAAATTTACCCAAAAATTTGCCAATTCTCTGGCCTTGGGGGGTGAACGATATAATTAGCTGCAGGATAGGAACAGGCCCTGGTCAAATCTAATGGTTTTCCAAAGTTAATTTGGCTGATTGGTCCAATCTTGGCATTCGCAGAAGTTTTAGGATATGAAAATTTTACTCTCATACGATTTTTACATAAATAATTCTACTAGAATAATGTGATAATAATATTTTTTTAAAGTATGAGAAAAAGTGTGAGTGTCTCAATTTGAAAGTCTTCTACAGAAATTCTATTTGCATTGCTGTTTTAGATATACCAAATTAAAGTTCTTCCTTTTTTTCTCTACTTCAAGCGTGGCAAAAGTACAACACTAAAATAGCTACCAACTACCAAGTTACAGTTCAAAAATGATTATGCTTAAAGCATGGAAACTTTGGACATCATTACTATTTATTAATGGAGATGCTCGAAAGGTCAATTTGAAAATCAAGAAAGGTAACACTCGAATCGGTTCAAAAGCATCTATTAAAAAAGACTTTGGTTTAAAGCATCTTGACCTTTCGTCAGATCAATGGATAGGTTGGTATTTTGAATAGTCATATGCATATTTTTTTGACAATTGCTATTACTGCTTCATCTCTTGTTCCACTAAGAAGAAAAAAGAGAGATAAAAACAGACAACTGAATAGAAATTCTTCTATTTTAATAGATGGAATAAGGGGATAAGAAATCTCGAGTCTCTCATAATATAATTTTGTAATTTAATTATAAAATTTGAATAATCAAAATTTCTCATCCTACTCTTTTGGATGACTTAATCGTGCATGTACGAGGAAAAAAGAATCTCTTTAAATGGTTTATCCCAATCATGTTTTGTGTAGCCAAACAAGAAAAAAGACCAAATGCAAGATGAGTAGTCCAATTCTCAGACCATAGGTGTCTAGTCCACCTATCATAACTATGATAAAGGCTAATCTTTCATTTTATTAGTTACTAAATACCCAGCAAACTAGACGTTAAGGTCATGCCAGCAAAGAAACAGGGCATCACTGCCAACTTAACTAATTTTTTTTTATACTAAAAATGAATAGACATATAAGCTATTCCACAATTCATACATTTGATTACCCGGCCCTCACTACCATACAGCTATCTACAGAAAATTTTATCACACCTACATCAGGGTTGAAGTTCAAATTCTGCTTGATTGAGCCCTAAAAAATATATTTAGCCTCACTAAACAGTTATAAAAATTTAAACTCAAATATTGAGAAAAAAATTAAAATTCTTACCTACCAAACCAACCAATCGATAATACTAAATTACTAATGAATCAAATAGATAGCACCTCACGGGTAAATGGTCCCCGACGATAGTGCATAGCCTGGGACACCAAAAATAATTATGCGAATTTGTCATCTACGTAACCCAGTGGCTTTGTGGGCTAGCAATGAATTGAAAAGCATGTAACGATGTTGGCCACCTTCTTAGTTCTTACCCCCTCATGAAGAGGCTTCCATGTGATTGGCAAGCGTGCTGCCACATACAATTGACCACCATCATTTTTTTATGTGCCTTTTTCAATTGAAAAAGATGCAAATAATGATCCCCACATTACAATATCTCTAGTTGGGCCGGAAAAATATTAGTAGCATCAGTTAGGCCTGATCATATGCTAATACTTTCTTTTTTTTCGTACGTGTATAATATATGTTCTATATTTATATCTAAAGAGTAATTTAATGCACAAGGCTTTTGATAATATGTTTTTGATATTTATATCTAAAGAGTAATCCAATGCAAGGATGTTGATAATATATTTTCTATTTTTATATTTAAAGAGTAATCTAATGCGTGAGACTTTTGATATTACAGTTCTGTGAAAGAAAGTGTACGGAATATTACTTTAGATTTTTGTCCTTTTTCTTTGCAACTTGGGATTTATGAGTTCGAAATAAGAAAACGGTCTCTGTACGTGTACATGCATTGAATTGCTTTTTTCTTTTATAGACAATTTGCAAGATAGATAGTTAAATTAAACATTGCTCTTTCAGTTGTTTTTTTTTTGTACCTCTACTTGGGGAAGTCCAATTATCACAACAAACTCAATGACCACATATGAATCACAATAAAACATCACTAAATGGGAGTTGAACTCAATGCCTCAACAACTAATGTACTAAAATAACTAACTGAATACAACTTAGTCACATAAATATCGGTCCTCTCACACTTGTTATTCTCGTTAAATTTTAAGTTAATTGAAATCAAAAGAGATCTCATTCATGTTCTCCACTTCATAAAGTTTTATTATAGAAAGAAATTTAAATTCATAGATAATACTTTTTCAGTTGGCATAATATTAGCGCCTTTAGCAAATTGGATGAGAATTATTTGGAGCTATAGGAGTGTCACGTTACCTTTAATCATTTTCTTACAAAATAGAAGGTCCTTATTTACTAAGTAAGGTTTCTAAGCGAGTCCGATGAATATGTTCGGAATCTATTAGATAAAGAACCCGTTACATTACGAAAGCTGGAATAAAGGTAAAGTGTAGCTAATTTTTTCTCTTTTTAGAGTGTTCTACATTACAAAGTGTTATGTTTTGTTTTCATTTAAGGTTGTCTTTCATTTATTTATTTTTAAAGAAGAATTATCCAAAATTAAGTAAAAAAATTATGAATCACGTTATTTAATTAAAATCGAGAGGCCCATGCAGTATCTGATAATTAATTAAAGTAAAGACCGAATGTTTAATTCGCCGCATTAAAACTGTTTGGCAGCTATTACATGAACCAGCTGTCAGCTGGTTAGTGTTAAAATCTTCGAGCCAAATCTCATTTTTTTTGCGGAGTCAACCCCTATGTTAATTATGTAATCCCGTGAAGATCGCCGGGCATTCTCGTAATAACTAAGAACTTTCGAGGGCCTTTCAGGCATTTCAACCCTCTGCACTAAATACTTACTTGTCATCACTCACAGACGAAGGAGAGAGAGAGAGAGCTCTGTGAGAGAACAGAGCAGAGACAAATGACACCGAAGCAGTGTTAGATATATAGATATATATAGAGAGAGAGAGAGAGAGAGAGAGAGAAAGAGAGATTTTGAGGTGTTTCTGTGGTGCACAAAATCCTCCACAATCTGTTCTGTTCAGAAGAAAAAGAAGCTTTTTTGCGCAAAGCAATGCCTGTTGATTACAGAAATCTATGTCCCTTCTTGTCTTCGATTTAACATTTCGTTTCTCTATTCTCTCATAAAAAAGATTACGGAACCCTAGAAAACAGAAGTTTTTGCGGAGGAAAAAGGTACAATACTCGTGAACACTTCGCCTGGTCTTCAACGTTTACATACATATATATATATATACAAAATTGTATATGTATATACACATGCAGTAGTTAATATATGTATATATGTTTATAAATGTGTATATATGCATACACACATGTATGTATAATTATAGGCGGTATATTAATGTGGAAAGCTTTGGACTGCTATCACAGTTTTCTACTTGAGATTAATCATGAGCGGCCGTTCACAATCCGCCGAAGAACAGTGAGGTGCCGGCGGTTTCTGCAAATTTTAACGTCGATGAATTCACCAGATTTTCAGTATATTTTCCTCAAATTTACTTTCATTATAGCTTCTTTGTCGGGATCTCTCGAAGAGATCTAGTAAAAAACATTACCTTTCTTTCTGTTTTTTCTTTATTTTTGCCTTTTTGGTTTCTTTCCTAGTTGAAAAGCGTAATGGATGATCTTCAGATTTTGTTGACTCATTTGCTGAATTTCATTGCAGTTGAATTTGAATTTCCTGAATTTTCTTCAAAGGTCTCCAATTGAATCCAGTTTCTCAGAAGATCTTATGTAGCTTTTCGATTCCGCTTGAAATGGGAAATTGAAATCAGCTCTGCCTTCTGTTACAGTAGAACAAGTCGAGGACTCCACCTCAAGCTATGATTCCCTGATGTGGGAAAAAGTACAATTGGGTTAGTGGTATTGGAACTCAACGTTCTGATTTTCCTACATTTTTCAAGAAATTCATGTACGAAGAGAAAAAAAGAAGAAGGTTGCAGTAGTTTTGTAATTTGAGCAATTCCATCAAGACATGTGGATTAGGTGGTCATTCTGTTTGATGTGAAAAATGTATTCGTTGTGAAGTTAAAATACTCAGGATTAAGGGGTAATCTGAGGGGGGGGAAGATGGCATCCTCCTGGGATCATATAGGGGAGATTGCAAATGTTGCCCAGCTCACTGGCCTTGATGCTGTGCGGCTAATTGGAATGATTGTGAAAGCCGCAAGTACCGCACGAATGCACAAGAAGAACTGCCGGCAGTTTGCTCAGCATCTGAAGTTGATTGGTAATCTGCTGGAGCAGCTCAAAATCTCGGAGCTTAAGAAGTATCCGGAGACCCGAGAACCATTGGAGCAGCTAGAGGAGGCGCTGAGGAGGTCTTACATTTTGGTCAACAGCTGCCAGGACCGGAGCTATCTCTATTTGCTCGCTATGGGATGGAACATTGTGTACCAATTCAGGAGGGCACAAAATGAAATCGACCGATACTTGAAGATCGTCCCTCTCATCACTCTTGTGGATAATGCTCGAGTCAGGGTATTTCCTAATTTATTATTATTTTTTCTTGATCTTTTTGGGTTCCTTTATGTTTGGTATACAGTTTTCATATTTTGTGGGTTATTTGCAATTTAATTTGTTTTTTCCCCTGCAGTTACTAGTCCATCCTGAGTTCTTCTAGTATAATTTTATTTGCTGCATTTATTGGTTTAAGTCAAAGTAAACATGTAGGTATCTGGTGGATGCGTACTTTGTAAAAAAATCTGTAATCAATCCCCATTAGCAATCTTTTTTTGACTACCCTCCTCAATTGTCTGTCTTAGAAAATATTTTTTTTGGAACATTGATTCCTTTTATCCTACTGGTACTGCATATGGTTCTAAGATTTTATCGTACTTTTCTCTCCTAGTGTGAACATGATAACTTCATAGTATGAACACAAATCGTATAGCATATTTGATAACATAAATGTCAATAAAATGTTGTTGGATACACCTGTTCAGTATCCTACATGCAGCATGATAGAATGCACTCATGGTGACAACAATTGTGAATGGACAAACAGGAAAATGCCTAAAACTAGAGATCAAAACAAAAGATTTGATTTCGTACTACTTCATAGAAGACGTAGATTAGACTTGGTCTGTGTTTCCATCCTATTTGCCATGTGAGGTAGAAAAGATGGGTAAGTGATTACGTGGGGCAATTCAGCATTTGCTTGGTTGCCAGAATAACAATGAATAGAATGAAGGCACTGGCAGACCCTATTTGGCTGCTTGTCCTACATTCATGACAACATGTAAAATACCTTGTTTGGTGACTCAATATTGAGATCCTGTTGTAATGGGAGGCATTTTGGTGCTAAACTGGTGCCTCCTAATCAGGTTAAATAACTGTTAAAAAACCTGAATGGGTTCCACTTGTTACTGGGAAAAACATTGATTTTATGGTCATTGTACAAGGTCTTCTGTTTGGATAGTGTTGATGAGTCACATAAAGCAAGTGTGATAGCTGCATCATAGGGCATGTGGTGGCCAGATATTTTATTATGAGTTGCAGTATTGTACCAATATTACAGACTGTGAACCTACTCAAATTGGATATAGCCTGTCTATAATTTATTTTGCAAGCATGCGGGTCTTTAATACTGCTCGGGTAACTCACACTTTCAGTAGTAGAAGGAAGTTATGTGTGAGGTGCTGTTTTACTGTCTCTCTGCCTCTGCATACTTCCCTCTCTATAGGAAGTGGATGGTAGTAACTGTTCATTTTTTTGTCCTTTAGCCTGTCCATGATATATGTTCATGCTAGTTATTTTTTCTTTTTCTCCCCCTCCATAACCCCCATATTGTATTCTTCTTGTGGTAGATCTTGTGAAGTAAGATTTGTGGGTTCCAACAATATGTATATATATATATGTAGATATCTGTCTTCCAAAGTGAAGAAAAACATTAAGTCTGGAGATCTGCTACAATCATTAGAGTAACAGAGCTAGGTACTTCTTCCATCCAAAGTTTCATCTCTGCGAATTTTGCTGCCTGATTGCCTTGCCACTTTACATGTGAGCAACTCCCCTGCCTCAAAGATTGGAGATGTCTCCTTGTGCAGCATGCAACATGCCCAAATGACTAGTCTTCCTTCTCCTCTGAAAAAGCATTCACCACTCTTATGGAATCCCCTTCTAGCTGAACATCCTGCAGTCCAAGTTCCACTGCAAAAGCCAAACTTCTATAGGCAGCAAAAGCCTCAATCTGATCTACCCTTTCAACCAACTGAACACGGTCTGTGATTGCAGCAATGACTTTACCATCGTGGTCTCTGATGGCACATCCTTCTCCCGCCCATTTGTCCAGCAAAACAGCTCCACCAAAATTCACTTTAAACATCCCCGTTTTAACTTTTGCTTGGGCGAACTCCATCAAATAGTCCACTGCAAATTGGACTAGCACTGTTGTTGATCTTTGTTGGCCCTTATATGTCTCCTCACCAGCTGCTCAAAGGATCTCCATAGCTTATGTCAGTGTTTTGTTGGTGTGGCAAGCCCTAGACTGAGTGTCAAATCTGCATTGAGGTCAAATTTCTGCTGAAGTTTCAGTGTCACCGATACAAAGCAAAGCTGTTTCCACATGAAGCTTACGCATTATGCAAACATCCTCATCAACAACCTTTTGCCACTTCAGAGCAACTTTGACAGGAAAAATGCCTTACACAATTTCCAAGCAAAATTTTAACTTTACTTGGAATTGCTTACATAGTGTAGATCAAAAGGATTCCCCCATACACAATTTCCAAGCAAATGTCTTAACCTTATTTGGAAGAATAGCTTCCATAGACTAGACCAGAAGGATTCTGCTCCTGCTCTATTGGAGCCACTAGCTGAAAAGGATGTGTGGGTTCTAATATTTGTTTGGACTATGACTGAAAACGATGATTTCTGATTTTGTTGAAGATATTTTATTTCTCTATTGTTACATGTAGTCAGCTCTGCTAGACTTGGTGACCAAAATATTCTGAAAGGAACCAGGATATTGTTTATTTATTTATTTTTGTTTAATGGAACCCAAATATCCTGTTTACTGTTATATGCAGTTTGCGTTATGATATGATATCTCTGTTAATGAGTCACTTACCCTTTCTAAGTTGATTAGTCTTTACTTCCTTCAATTTGGCAGGAAAGATTAGAGTATATTGAAATGGATCAACGTGAATACACATTAGATGATGAGGACAGGAAGGTGCAAGATGTGATCCTCAAACCAGATCCCTCGAAAAATGACGCATTGGTGTTGAAGAAAACTCTTTCTTGTTCCTACCCAAACTTACCTTTTAATGAGGCACTTCAAAAAGAAAATGAAAAGCTTCAGTTAGAACTACAACAGTCACAAGCCAATTTGGATGTAGGCCAATGCGAAGTAATTCAGCATCTGCTTGACGTCACGGAAGCTGTTGCTGCAAATTCCATATCTCACAAGAGTTCACCCATGAGAAATTCCAAAAAGGTGGAGCCAAATTATTCAGATGTTAATAGTGATAAGGAGCATTCATATGATGAAAGCTATACTAAGAACAGTGAGACTCACTCAACATCGAGGTAATGAATTTAAATCATAGTTTCTTAAAATGCAGTTTATGGGGTGTCAAATGACCTATATTGCTTGTCAAAGTTTTGAAATCAGTGCTTATCAGAAAACAGTTAGTATTGACTATCATGTAATTCACTGTAGCATCAAGGATTTTTAACTAGTAGCCTGCTCCAATTCGGGGCTTCGTTGATGATTTGGGAAATTTTGTGTGAATTCTATGCAGAAACAATTCTTCAGTTTCGTCAGGACATGATCTGCTGTCTACTAGAGATTCACAATGGGATGATGAATGGCATTCGGATTTGCTCGGCTGTTGTTCGGAACCTATTTTGTGTATGTACTATTACAGCACTTTTTATTCAAATACATGACATGAGAGTAATCATACCGTGCAGTAAATTTGCTGAATGAATACCTGCGGGTTGGCACTGACGGCACATGCTTGTAAGATGTAAATTTAAAATTAACTTCACTTTTCTATATTCAATCTCTCAAGAGGTTAAAGAGAGGTAGTCTTGGATAGCAACTTTTATTCACCCTTTACTTTTTTTCTCTACATAAGATGTAAACTGGGTTTGTGTTTTCTTTTCTTTTTTATTTTATTTTATTTTATTTTCTTTGTTTTGGGGGTGCTTTAGGCTTTACAATTTTGAGAAGTGAAGAGATGTTGGGATTGAGAGCTAATCTGATAACTTAAATCTCTTATTTATCTGGTTATACTGATGCTTCACTTTTAATTAACCTTTTGTATAATTATTTTCTAATTACTTCTGCAAACCATTCTTAAGGTCTGGTTTAATGATGGTAAGAGATAAATGCAGGGTGAGTTAAATCTTGATATCAAAATGATGTTAGGAATTATGGTTTTGTTCTGAGATGAAAGATATCTGTTCTAATCTTGAAGGGACATTGTCGAAAGAAGCACTTATTCTGTCAATATGACATGCTTGGGAATTTGTCTCTTCGGGTATCATCTGCTGGTCATGGAACCAATTTAATTAGTCGACATGGTAACCATAGACGGTGGGTATGCATTTATATATATATTGATAAGTAGGTTTGGATTCATGTATCAAAGTTTCAAAAACTCTTCAATCGAGATAAAAGAATTCTGATTGTGTATTTGAGCAAAAATGTCATTTTACATATGCCCATGCTTCATGTGTACACATGTCCTCGTCCCCCTTAGACGTTCCACATCACCTACTCCAAGAAGCCTGGGGTCACTTGTCAGCCTTGTAAGGTAACACGTGGACCTGCAACCACATCTCCACGAGCTTCCCTTCGGGGTCGAGCCTTGCTGGCCAAGGGTGGTGCACATGGCGCTTCATCCTCGAGCTTAGGCATCAAAGGCCCTTTGCCCATAACTATGGTCAAGGCACCTCCTCGGCTGGGGCGAGGGTATCTCCACTCGAGCACACACCTCCCCTTATGGCTCCATGCTCGGTATCTTCTAGTTCAGCCATGCTACCCCTCTGCCGAGCATGTTCCCCTTTGAGCTTTAACTTCTCGATCATCTAGTTAGGGCTATCCCATGGAATATCTCAGCGTAAACCTAAGTTGGGAGCAAGACCCAGGGACCCCCTTGGGGTCGTTCTTGCATGGGATCATTGGAGACGTGGATTGGAGGCTAGAGTTGTGGGTTTGTTAAATGGCTGATCTTACTCCCCCTCGAGGGGTCTGTCCTTTGACCAGCCTTTAGAAAGAAAGAGATATCCACCAAAAGAAGACAAAGACATTGATGAGCATTACTGACGCTTACCTACCTTTGTAAACTTAAGGCAGAGGCCCAACAACCTCTGCAGACTCAAGCCTAATTACCAACCACCGTGTAGGATTTCGGCATTGTAGAGATTACAGGCTTTACCTCCTGATTGTCAGTCCAAGGAGGATGAGCCACTTGTCCTCAACAGTCACGGGTAAGCTCGGCTCCCTAGGTTCTGCTCTTCTATAAGGAGGTCTTCACCTCTTGGACTAAGGCTCCAATGTCCGTTGCCACTCTCTCTCTTTCTCTTTCTAGGACTGTCTCAACTCTTTCTCACTCTAGGACTGTCTCAACTCTCTCTCTCTGGTTCTGCTGGTCCCCACTATCTCAGCGCCTATCTCAACTTCCAAGTTGGCCTTCCCTTGACCACACTTCATATAGGGCCCCTGGGTGAGCCTTTTCACTTGAGCAATTTCTTTTTGATATGGAATGGAAATTGGAACGTAAAAGTTTGTGGCAAAAAAAACTCTATCCTTTAAGGAGAAGAATTACTGTTTAGAAATAGAATTTGGACCCACCATTTCGCTTTACTTGATAAACTTTCAAATATGGTCTTGTAATCTCCGGTTTGATTTCAACTTGCTCTCGTGTTTTTCTCTGTTGCTCTATGTTGATTTGGACTGTGGACCTATAATGAAGTCACTGAAACATTTGATCACGTGGCTATGATTGGATCATAGGATATGGAGGATTAGATGAATTGATGGATCATTTTAGGTCACTGGTATGAGGAACCTACTTGAGCATGTCTCATGTAGCACCCATAGACCATGGTTATTGCTGCACTATTGGGCACTAGTTGCACATAAAGCTTCATATCTGAAGTTTTGGTCCCTTTCTGGGGAAAGGAAGCACTTGAAGAAGGTTTTGACTTGGAGGAATCAGTACCTGGCATACAACCTAGCAGCTGCATCCTTCAAGGAGCTCCTGTTGAATGGATGGGATATGATGTATTCATTGTTGGTTTCCCATCTTCTTGTGGTAAAACTAATTTCTGAGTCCAAACTAAAGACAAGCCACTTTTTAAATGCAACTTGCTACCTGAGCTATTACTTATTGATGCATTCACTTGTAGGCTACTAATGGCTGGGCTGTATGGGTTCACTGTTGTCCAAAACTTGTGTCTAACGTCAAGTGGTTGTCATTGTTTTTCATTTTTAATTTTTTTTTTTTGCGTCAATTCTTTATTGGTTGATAGCCTTTGCAAGTTACAAATTATAAGACAAAGAAACTTTCTTTGCAAGATTTCTTCTTCTTCATGCACTTGATGTTCTCCCCTTTCTAAGCTCTGTTCTTAGTGATGCAGCTGCATTTGTGCCATTTCCTCCTGCCTTTCAGTTGCAGCTCTGTTTTGCTGCGACTGTGCCAAGTGTTTGGTGCTAATAATAATCATGTTTTAAGCTACATGAGGTGTTAATATCTATGTAGTTGAAGGTATTCTGAGCAGTTTATCTGTACTTTGCAGGTATGAAAACATTCTTTTACCCTTGTGGGACATTTTCAAAAATTGCTACTGTGGCAACTAACAGGCACATCTGTAAGTGGCTCTCATATTGTCCAAAGCTTCTTATCAATCTTTATTACCTTCTGATTACATCTATCAGGGATTAAAACTTTCATGCTTCAGATAAATATGGATGCTGTAATATCTATGCAGTTCTTGCCGCAAAGTGTTAATTAGTTGGTTTATTTGTAACTTTTATGGTGTAGACTGTAATCTCATTCTTCAGATTTGTGAATTTATATGTTTGTGTATACGTTTATATATTTGTGCCAAATGTATGAATGAGCTGCTGTTTACCGTGGGAACGCTTAGAACACTCAAATATGAGCCTACATTCTTCTGCTATATGCAAATCATGAACTTATGTTAATGAATATGAGATGCAGCTTTCATTTGTTCGAGTGTGTGAGGTAGATGGTGCATGATTTCTACATTATATCTGTTGTCTCTCAGTTCTCTCTCAACCATAGAACATGCATTAGTGTTAAAAGGCTGAAGTTCATTACGTCAGCAAATATGGATATAGATTATAGAACCTTTTCTTTAAGCTTGACGAGTTGATCGTGGAATGTACTCAATACAAAGCTGTAATGGGTCTTAATTCAGTTATGTTGTGGAGTGCTTATTAACCATTTTATCAAGATTCTGGTGGAGTAGGTGATTATTGAACCATGTTTATTCATCACTGGAACAAAACTACGATCGAAGTTAGGAATTCCAGAAGTGTTCTGGGAAGGGGAAGGGTCACCTTTTTGATGTTGTTATTTCTGTTGGAATAATTTGTTAAGAAAGAATTTACCGGTGCTTTTTTTCATAATAATAGGAACAGCAAACTGAGAAAGGATCTTACTTTTTTAGTGAAACAAGCAAAGGCCTCTAGTATTTAAAGAAACCAAAACCTTTTGTACTGAAAGAACTAGGAAATTCATTCAAACATCAAGTAGATGATTGTTTGTAACACCAGGCATTTCGTCTGGGTACCGGGATTGCCTGATCTGTCCTAAACTAGTTGAGAAGAGATGTGGAGCATCTTTTTTTAGTGGAACAAGCAATGTCCTTGAAAATGTTAGGGAGCAATAAGTAATTGAGAAAATAGCTAGTGAAGTTATAAGAGCTCCAAGTTGATGTTGATTACTTGTCGAACTGTATTGTTCACCCTGGAGATTTCCTGAGCTGTCTCAAACTGGCTCACCTGCTGAGTTTCTGGAAGGGGACCTCTTGAAAGGAAATTGAAGTGGCTAATTTCCTTCTTTATGAGGTTTTTGGGATATTATATCATGAAATTCCTTATCTTCTTGTGCACTAACATAATGAGAGAGTGACAGTTGTAGAATCATTCCTAAAATTCGTGCATGTGGCTAGTTGTAGAATCATTTCTAAAATTAGTGCATGGCGGCTAGTTGTGAATTTGTGCTCTCACTATTAACCCAAATATACTTTTTATTATTATTATTTTTTATGGATATAGATGCCTCCTTTCTAAAATAACTTCCTTTCTTTGTTCTCCTATTGGCAGTCTTCAACGTTGAATTCTTTTTTCCTCATGATTTTGTACCATATGGAAGCTTACACGAAATTTGTTGTCTATAATCATCAGCTTCAGCAGAAGCGTGCAATGAATTAATGGCTTATTCACTGATATTATCGTGCTGTTGCTATACTTGCTGCATCAGAAGGAAGCTTCGCAAGACGCTGAACATCACGGTAACCCCTGGAGGCCAGTTTTACACCATAATATCTTTATGTGATATACATTATGCATTTGAACATGAACTGGATAGTGCTCTAGCACTAGCCTCCTCCAACTCACTTAGAAAATTAGAGGGAAAAAACGTGAAAAAAGTTAACCCTGTGAGTGCTGCATGCACCTCTGTCACAATTTGGACTGAGTTAACTGTTGCCTTAGTTTGCCGCGGTAGACTTAGATCAATGTTAAATGCATTTTATCAAAAAAAGGTGTGATTGGATGCCTTCTGGACCAGTTTGATTGAAAATTTGCTTGAGATTTTTTGCTCAGCTTCCAATGAATTGATCATGCTAAATCAGATGGTACAAAGCAATTTTTCATCAATTTTCTATTTAAATATATTTTGGTTATGGCCCATTTATATCCGGTGCCCACAATGTTTTTTATATGCAAGCAAAGTATACATGAGGTTAGGAGATTAGGAGTTACTACTAAGCAAGTCTAGGATTCAAGATTTCCACACTTTTAATTGTTACAGCTAGTTTTAGTGTTCTAATTTTCCACAAATACTATGCATCTTATCATCACTTTTTCGGGCAGGGAGGCTTTGTTGATGATTTTCTCTCCCATTTGATGTGTTGCTGTTGTGCCCTGGTCCAAGAATGGCGAGAAGTGGAGATTCGAGGGGCTTTTGGTATGTCCTATGCCTAGAGCTTTGCCTAAGTTCATTGAAACAACCTAAGTTGTCTTAGATAAATGTAGTGTTAACAGCATCAACATTTAGACTAAGAAGAATGAAGAACAAACACTTCTCAGAAGTTACATGTCCATGTTGGACACTATTGGACATGCCCGACACATGTTGACACACGTCCAAATGTGTCCTATTATTATTATTTTTTTTGAGAATCAGCCATGTTTTGAAGACTTAGGGTACGCAGATATTTATTGCTTAGACATTCATGAAACTCATCGCAAGTTTGTATATAATAACTTGGGAGCCAATGATTAAAAGCAATGTGGATTTACACATAATCTTGCCTCTTTCACATTTTCTAATTTTGAATTTTAAAACCTAGAACTTTCAATTTGTAATGGAATAGAGCTTTTTAAAATAAACTTTAGGACTTTCTGTTCACATTTCTTTTTCAACATATAGAATGTTAAAAAACTGATTTCTTGCTGTTTAATATAATAAAAAATAATTATGTCTTTATACCGTGAAAAGTGAAGAAGTTATTTTCATGTATATTTATTACTTTCTATGTCCGTGCTCTATGTCCTGATTTTTTGTTTTTTAAAACTGCTGTGTTAGTTTGTCCCTATCGTGTTATATTAGTGCCCCATGTCCGTGTTCGTGTCTGTATCCGTTTCTATATCCGTATCCGTACTTCTTAGCTCTTAGACACTTCAAAATCTTTTGGTATTATCAGAAAGTTGGTGATACTACTCATATTGCATCATTTGTCTTTAATATTTTTTTTGATTATCAGTTATAAAAATAAATAAATCATTTTGATTTTCTTATCTTTCTTTGGGGCTCTTGTAGCTTATTTCTGGTGTATACGTGTATATGGCTTATACTATAAGCTTAACATAGAGAAGAAAAAAAAAGAAAAAAAGAAAGTCTTTTTTTATTTTCTTATTTTTCTTTGGGGCTCTTCTCTGCTGGCATTTCATCATTCATTTCACTACACTCAACTATTTCTTTTTCCTTTTCTTTCCCTGTCTTATATTGTGTTTGGATCAATAATTTGGGAAGGGAAAAGAAAAGGGAAGCGGATATGAATTTAGAGAAAGTAGAGAGTAAAAGAACATAAAAATGAAATAAGTAAGGATTTAAAATATCTCATTTTATTCTCTTTTTCCTCATACCTTTTCCTTTTCCTTTGATAAATCTGGGTTCAAACACAGCATTAAAGAATGTCCATGTGTGATTTGTGTACCAATTCAACTTGCAGGTCCTGAGAAGACAAAAACAAGCCCTCCACCCTCTCAATACATGGAATCCTAAGTGTTAGGGTGGGAAAATTTGTTATAGTTGCTGAAGATTCATATGTCACAGTTATACAGAGAGAATGGTCAGTTGCCATTATTATATAGTACTTTTGTTGGGATTCCTCTTGTGCCATTAGCTTACATGTATGTAAAGCACCTTTCTATGTATTCCAGATTCTGCATGTGTATCATAGAAAAAGTTTTCAGTGATATAGTGTTCTTCCAACTAATTGTTTGGTTTACGTATTATTACTTAAGTAATAAATTGCCTGAGAGATGGCTGTGAATCGTCCCAAACCCCCTACAACCTGACACCAACCCAGTCCCTGTTTTTAACTTGGTTTGTTTATTTTGCCGATATTGTATCACAAGTCAATTAAATTATTTCAAATGTTATGTTGAAATTTTAATAACATGACACATAATCAGTGGGCTAGTTGGAGAAAATTTCTCCTTTTTAAGTTCAGGTGATTGGATTTTAACATATGCATTTAGCATAGTTTAATTGACTTGTGACATTAACTCAGTAAAATAACGTGATATCACCGTTATATTAAATATTTTGTCTTAAAGTGGTAAACCTTTGACTGATTTGCTCACCCTTGTTCCTCGAAATTGTGTGTTATGTTTACATATCCCCGAATTCTGTACGATATAGTGATTAAGTATTATTGGTCAATTGGACATGGTTGTGGAAAATAATATATATATATACGTGCACATATTAGTGGGCTGTCGGGAAACAGAGAAAGACAATCTATTTTGTTGTAATACATACACATATTTGTGATCGGAGAATTTTGTGTCAAGATTTATCACAAATGTAACCTATAATAACTATTTTGTTGACCCCCAAGACCAAGTTCGACATTTTGTATAAGGTGTTATGATTATTTTTGGCAGTGTTCATTAATATTTCGGAGTTGAAATGGTTACTTTTCTTACGCAACTTGATTAGGAAAATTGTTCTCAATCATGCGAGGGTTTAGTTTTGATTCACTAACGGTGTAAAATTATTTTATTTTTACGTGATTAGAGCATCAAAACGGGATACATGCCTTTTAGAGTTTAAGTATAACATAAAAAAAATAGTTATTAACACATCCCACATTTTAGTGTCTGTTTATATAAAATAATTATACACTAGCAGTTGATGGAAAATAAACTCTTATGAGAATGGGAGACAGTAGTGGTACTCAATTTTGTGTAGGTCAACATACAATTTTTATCATTAGTAGAACATGTATCAATACTGATGTATTTCGGTATACAGGTTCAAATGTATTGCTGCAAATTTATAAAAATATATGTTAACTCATAAAAATTTCTATGTAATATGATGATACATATATTAAGTATTATTCAACATTAAATTATTTTCACATATCATAAACATATTATCCGATGCAAAAATATATTAAAAAATTACTTAAAAGGACATCATTGTAGCAAATATCGAACACAAAACATAATAGACATCTATTATAAAAATATAACAAAAAATAAATTATTTTAACACAAAATACACAAATCCAATACAATTCGCAAGTTATGGACCCAACTCTAGCATTGTTATTTGCACAGAAGGGACAAACCTCCGCTAACTATACATGATATGGCACTATAGTTTATTAATCATCACACAAACATATTATATATATGATGACTATTTAATCCAAACACCCCCAAAATAGTATGGATTTAAAATATGAACAAACAAGATAGGAGCAGATTATAGCATTGAAAATATAACCCAAGACAAATTTGGATCGGAGTATTGTTTAGATAGGGGTAAACATTGGTCAGGTAAGGTCTATACTAAAAATTATTTTCATCGAATTTAAAATTAAATCTCAAGCCCACTAATTTTTTCAATATTTTTTAATAAATAATTTTTTTTCTCAAAATAATGTCCAATAACATCAAATCTAATTAGATAGATATATTAAAAAATATATTTTTCGGCTAGGCTTTAAATAAAACCCCAAGCTTGCACATTAATATAATCAGGTCTAAAAATTTTTTGCAAACTTTGTAAACAATAGTCAGGCTTGGATGGCCCATCGTACCATGGCTACCCTTAAGTTTTAAATCATCTTATCTTGAACCAACTTCAATTATATTGTGATATAATATAAATATTTTAATAATACAAAAAAAAAAAACTCTTTGTTTATGAAAGTAAATACCATGATTTTAGAGTTACTTTTTGTTTTTTGTAATTTAGCTTCTCTCTCTTCATTATATATTGTGTTTATGTGTCTATTATTTGCCTTAATTTTATTTTGAGATTTTATTTGAGTTTAATCTTAATTGATTACTGTGGTGTTTGAACTTCAGCTTGTTTAGTAGTTTAAGGCTTAAGCTTATGAGTTTTTTAAAACGTATTTAGCTGATCATTAAAAAATAGCTTAAAAGAGTCACTTATACCTACCACAATTTTTCAAAAAAATCATTTGAAAAAGTGAATTTTAAAAATAGTTTGTTATTTTACTTGTAACTTATAAATTATCCATCCAAATACCCCATAAGTGAGATTGAGAAGGAGTGGGTGAGTGAATTATGCGGTGGAGTTTTTTTGTTAGGGACAGGTCAGGTTCAGCCTAACCTATCACAAACCTCTCATGGCCATTTTTAATCATATATATATATATATATATAAGTTATGTTTGCTCCTATATTTTGCTACTTTCATACGTGGCGCTCTAAATGCTCTTATACTTTTAAAATGCCGTGTTACAGAGATAATTGTTAGGTAACTATTAATTTGTTTATACTCACTCTATTAGTGTAGTAATCCAATATAATTCCTTATTAAAGTATAACGTTATATCTAATTAAGTTTCTACAAAATATCTCATAAAATATAATATATATATCGTACTATTCAAAAAAGTCTCAATTCGTATTATAATTTAATAAGATTTTTATTTTAAATACAAAGTCTTATCTATAAGTTTTTACACTTTTATCTCATGAAATATAATACGTAATATGATTTTAGGAACATAATCTTATTTAATTAAATTTCTATAGATTATTACAATTCATACTATAGTCTAATAAAAATTTCTATTTGAATATAAAATCCTATCCATTTAAGTTTCTATACATTATCTCATGAAATATATATGTAATATGATTTTAGATACAAAGTTCTTTTTAATTAAATCTCTATAAATTATAACATTGCAATACGATAAGTAAAATATTCTTAATATTTTTTTTTTAATTTAAAATTTTTTAAAGTAAATAAATGGTATTAAATATGATGCATATAGAAAATTTTATATATTACAAAAAGGATTATAATAAGAGCATAACTATGTAGGTCTGTAATTAAATTATTTTATTTTATAGTTATTTAGTTTCTTGACTAACTTTTTAACAAATATGCGTACCTCCTTTTTTTATAGGGTACACCACTAGTTATATCATATACGTATATAAAAGTTGCATTTATCTTTATATTTTGTCTATTTCATGCGTGACGGTCTAAATATTTTGATACTTTTAAAATATTACGTTACAGGAGTAATTGATTAGATAACTATTGAATTTATTTTTTTATTCAATTCTCTGTACTAGTTTTGTAAAATATATATATATATATATATAATTAATTTTATAAGATAGAAAAAATACATATATACAATATCAGATTGTCAAGCTTGTTTCTTAACTTAATATCTAAACAAAAAGTAATTATAATTAAATAAAATATCATACATATATTAATATCTATTACATTTTAAGGATATGAATTCTTAATTATTATAAATTTTAAATTAACTATCTACAATGAGAATTGCTAAATACAAACGTTTTGTCAATCGATTTTCAACAGCCGCGACCATGGTTTGCCACGTGTTCATGCATTTTTGATGTATAATGGGCGACCGCGAGAGAAACAATCTAGCACTCTCACCTATTAACTAGTCTTTTCAACTTTTCTTTTTCATACTTTATAGACTCATCGTCTTTGACAAAAAAGTAATATATTATGATATATTATGATATTCTCACATCTTGAAAAAATCATTCAATGCTCTCGCAATACAATAGTCCTCGCACTGAGTTTGCTTGAAGGGGCTCAGAACATCTCCAACACTGTTAATTAAAATATTTAGTTTAAATATATTAAAAAATATAATTTATATTTTAATTAGTTATTTTTAATATTTTAATATATTCTCTAACAATGTTATTTATTTTAATTAGTCACTTATTAAAGTTTTTTTTTAGCACACTTCAAGAAAAAATAAAAAAAAGGAGCAAAAAAGAGAAGGATTGAGGAATAAATTAAAATTTTAAATTTATAGAGTTGAATAATGACTCTCTAACAGAAGAAATTTAAAAAGCCTGTCAGAAATACTTCTATTGAACCAATGCCTAGTGTAATACCCAAAGTATATGTACATAGTATTTTAACAAAAAATTGATAATTGTCAGTTGCACCGCGGTGACACGGACTCAACCCACTCGCCTAATTTTTGTATTGGCACCCCTTAATTTTTTAATATAATTATCTTTTATTTAATATGTATACATGATTCTAGAAAATCTATTTTATTGAAATTTCTACCATTTTAAACTAAAGATCTAACCTAATATGCACCCATCTAACAAGTAGACTTATACATCAAATAAACCAAAAACAAAATGGGCACAATTTGATGACTTCTCATGCCCAGGGACATGTTACGCTTGAACCATAAAGTCACAGTCCCTACTTTGACAAAATTCTATTTAAATCCTATATTGACCCCTTAAAATTTAAAAAAAAAATTCTAACCTTCCAAAAGTTTTTTTTTTTTTTGTTTTTTTCGCTGGGTCATCATGTTCATCCTTTTCTTTTTCGCACAGTTGCCCAAGTTGTTTTGAAATATTGGTATTTTTGTAATAAAAAGTTATAGTGATGAATATTTTATTTTAAAATGAATGGTTCTTATTCAATCATATCATTCAGAAAATTAACTTTGTACTATTTTTTTATTTTTTTTGTAGCATTGCCATTCTCTTTTAGATAAAATTGAAAATTGTGTTCTTTGATAAATTTATATAAAAACTTCTACCAAAATAATATAACAATAAGGGACAAAACTACCTTAAAAGAACGGAGTCACGACAACTCACATTTTGACAAAATTTTGTATAGGTCCTATAAATTTTGAGTATTTATAACAAAAAATCGTATTGGGTTCTACAAAATTCAAATAAATTTATTATAGCTTTTTAAAATACAAAAAAAATTATTTTGGTCACCACAAAATTCAAGAAATTTTATTTTTAGCTTTTAAAAGTCAATTTTTTTTAACCTTAGCCCCCTCTTAATCAAATTCTTTGATATGTTCACGATAATAATAGTAATTTATAATTACAAATTATCGTTATAAGTGTCTCGTCAATCACATAATTCTCAACATATATTTTATTTCACTGTGTGAATTTTTTTAAGTACTCTTTAATTTTTTATTCTTTTTTCTTGTCTTTGTTTCGTGTGAGCTTTCCACACTACTTGGTTCTCACTTGGAATGAAACTCGAAAGTATTTGGTTCACTCGTCAAAAGGTGCAAAGATAGGCACCGGTATTTTTCAGTTTTCATTCCAATTTTTAAAACTATTGAAACGTGGCATTCTCATTATCGATCGTGCATAGCATTCCACATCTATAATTTGAAATTACACGGATTGGCATGTAATTGCATATATTTTATTAAAAAATTTGAGTGGAGTCAGTTTTCCGCACTACACTTGTGATCTCCTCATTGGCTCGCAAAAGAACAAAGAAAAAAAGAGCCTCAATTCCACCGCCACGTATGTAAGCAATTTGTTTGTAATTTACAATGCAGTCCAGCTACACCAACTATATTAAAAAACTGTCCGGCCTATTCCTATTCCCATCTTCTCGCTTTTCAGTCTAGTTCTATAGAGTAAGGTAGGGATAGGGTTTCGTGGTTCGGAGATTTTTTTGGCGGAGGCGAAGGAAACGATGTCGTCGTCGAAGAGGATAACGCTGAAGAGCTCGGACGGGGAGGCGTTCGAGGTGGAGGAGGTGGTGGCGGTGGAATCGCAGACGATCAAGCACATGATCGAGGACGACTGCGCCGACAGCATCATACCTCTGCCCAACGTCACCAGCAAGATCCTGGCCAAGGTCATCGAGTACTGCAAGAAGCACGTTGAGACCCCCAAGAACGAAGATCGCTCTGCCGAGGACGATCTCAAGGCCTGGGACGCTGAGTTCGTCAAGGTCGACCAGCCCACGCTCTTTGACCTCATTCTGGTAACCATCCCTCCTTTTACCTCGTACGTATCTATATATGTATATTTATTTGTAATTTTAATCGGTTTTGGTGCCTTCGTCGACGTATTAGGGCTTCTATGTTTGAATTATTGTTTTCAAAGTTTTGACTTTAATATCTATTCGCTTTATTTGTAAATTAGCGATGCTTTATTTCTGTAATGATGATTGAAATTTCGCACTAGGGGTTTGATTAGTTACTTGTTGCTTGTAGTTGTGCGATTCTCTATTGTCAATTCGGTAGGGGTTTCCTTATTTTTTGTGGTCCTGTGCAAGGTTTGGAGTTGTGATTACTAGTGTTATTATTGAGCAAGACTTTTATAGTAACGAGGTTAGGGGACTGATTATGCCTTTTCTGTCAGATGTTTTAAGATATTGTTCTGGGGCGTTAGAGGTTGGCCGTGTTCATTTGAGTGTTTTTCCGTGTGATTGAGGTCAGTGAACTGAAAATTGGAACGTAACTGGAATGTACCAGTGTTGTAGCACCAACAGAACCAGAAGGGGCCCTTCTTTCGAAGTCCAAGTGCTAGTTGCCCCGCCGATGTTGAGATATATCCTGCCTATTTTGGCAAGGATTGATTTGTTGACGCAGCACGTCTTGTGTATGATGGGCTTGGATGATTTGCCGCTTCAAGTCTTGCATATTCTGATCAAGAAGGGAATGGGAGACCTTCCTGGTCTTGGATGTGCTCCCAGGCACTTTGAATGAAATCAGCATCTGTTACAATTTTAGTGGGCCCAAGCTATGCTTTGGAACTTGGGTTGGGCTATTCAGGTATGGACGGATTATAAAAATTGATCTCATGCGTTTCCCTCAGATCTGGGTCTTTTGGTGTATTGATCAAGTTCTTAATATTATCCACACCCTAAGTTCGAGTCACGGAGAGGGGTGACCTAAGGAGGGCTGTTACCTATTAAAAAAAGAGGATTTGCGAAGTCACCTAGCTGGAAAGGATGGGTTGTCGTCGACGTTGGTTATGAAGCGTGGTAGTATGTTACGATCTTAATGGGTCCAACCTATAGTATGAAACATGGGTTGGGCTATTCCGATGGGACGGAATATAGGAATTGATCTCACGCGTTCCTTCAGACCTGGGCCTTTTGGCGTATTGGTCAACTTCCTAACATTAATGATTAGAACCCAGTTAAGAAAGAAGGAACCCTGTCAATTGGTAACAATTAAAGAAGTTGTATTGATTGGATGAATCCAGAATGCTCTTGAGTATATCTACATACTTAATATACAAAGCAAATCCAACTAACTGAATTAACTGCTAATTAATCTCTAACAAACTGCTTTGCTTCAGTTACATGAACATGGGTGAATAGAGCATGCTTTTAACAGCCTGTAATTGCATTGCTAATTAATCCCAGTTGCAGCAAATCAAGACATGCCTCATCAGCTAATTGATCCAGGTCATTATTCTTATTTTTTCAGCTAATTGTCCAGCTCCTTCTCTTCTACATAGTCTCGTATCATTCTCATCCCCTTCGAGACGAGCCTTGTCCTCAAGGCGTGAAGTGAATGAAACGCTTCTGGATTGCTGTCTCATCTTCCCAAGTCGTGCCTTCCATATATGGTACACTTTGGGGTCCTTGTGGACTTGTTTTCCCTTATCTCCATCCGCATCAGGTGAAACCATTATCATATAATCAGAATTGTCATGTATCCAATCAGCTTTATCCAATATCACAAACATGAAGCGAATTAGCTTTATCTCAGGAGCTTCAATGATAATGTCAACACTATACTTTGGAGAACATATCTGGGGTCCTTGAGAAGTTTGCAATCTCCATAAAATCAGTAAGGTTCAACAAGCAGGCCCAAGGCCGAGGTTGAACTGGTGATGACTTTCTGCCATTTCTGTAGTATATCAAAACTTCTTTATGAAGCATATACACTGTAAAAAATTTGAATGTTGCATCTTTTGATCTTTCACATCCTTCTCAGACTTCAAAACATCTCTGTAATTCTGGGTCTCCATTCCTACAACATTGACATCATTTTTGTTGTTTAAAGCAATTTTCTTATTTAACTTGTTTTGAATCTTCTTTCTCTTGGCCTCATTCCAAATCAACCCATCAATCAAACTCTTTACTTTTTCCTCATGTTTCCTTTGCTTCTGCCTATCTACCTCATCTGATCCCTTTAGCATTTGACTCTTTTTTTCTCAATCAAGTACCAACTGATCATCTAGTGTTTCCTCCCCTTTTTCCATCATTTTCTTGACAAATAATACTTAAACGCCCATTATGGAATTGAGGAAGATGAGTAGTACGGCAGTTACCTGTGGGAAATTTGAGTAATTGGAGTCTTTGTAGATCATTCTTGACCTTCTGCTAATAGCTTCACTAGACTCCTCTTTGAATTTGGCCAACTCTCTTGAATAATCTTCAAATGTATGTGGATTATTTTGAACTATAAGATAACTTACAGAATTTGCCCCTAGTGTTGCTTGAATTGAATATATATTTGGGTTTTCCAGTTCACAATTCTGGGTCCTTTGATCAATCACAAAATAAGGAGGAGCCAAATGATGATTGTAGTGCTTCATCCCTTCCACAACATCGCATTTACCAAAACTTTTATATCAGAAATAGTAATGACTCCCTTTTTCTCAACTTTCTCCATTGCCTGTGCTATTAGTTCCTTTATTTTATATTCATTGTTGGCATTAGCAGTAACTATCATATGGAATGGATCGAGTTATATTCTTGATAACTGAAATCTCGATCATTTCGAATGCTTAGATTTTTAATTATGTTTGTAAGTAAGTTAAATGAGTTAGATGAAAAATAAAAACAGAAAATATGGTAACCAACTTGACTGGATTCGTCCAGCAATAGGCAAGTAAGCCAACCAAAGAGGTTAACCACAAAGAGAAATAATAATAAAAACAAATAAAAAGAACTAGAAAAGAACTAAAAATGCTTGATCTACTTAACACACTTAAGAGCAGGTGCGACGAAGTAGTACATAATAAAAATAACTCAGTAAGACCGAGATCGAATCATAGAGAATAGATGTAGTAGTTAAAACCGGATAACAAACGTAATTAAAAAAAAAAATCTTTTTGTAGTTTTGATATGGAGGTTGCTAAACTAGACAACAATGCCAAAAATATTTGTAAAATAAAACAGTTTTGGATTCAATTGATTCAATAATTTGACTTACTTAGGAATGATTAATACAAATTTACCAACTGTCGATTGTTTAGTCTATTCGGACCTTATAAATTAGCAGATGAGTATATTCAATGATAACCAAATACTGGAGTATTACTCAGTTAAAATCAAGAAATCCTCACCATCGACTCATAAACACTTGGCAATGCTTTCTCAGGGCATAAATGTAACAAACATAATTAAAAGTTCATGTTTTTAAAGTTCTAACTAGATATTTATTCAATTATTTTCAAAGACCCTCACCATCGATTTGCATATACCGGCTGTTTTGTCAAGGCAGAAGGTATTATAAACATAATTAAAAGTCTTAAGTTTTCAAAAGAAACTAAACATCAATTATTCAGTAATATAACTTGATTAATTCCAAAACAAGTTTGATATAAAAACATTTCGGACAGAGTACTTGCATAAAATATACAAGTATCTGGAAAGTGTAGAGTAAATTAGCATCTAATTTACTTTTATACTACTCCTATATTAACTACGATACTCCTAAACTTAATCTAGTTTAAACTTACACGAAATCAATACGTGCATAAAATATACGTGTACGTGACCAAGTATGCAATGCACCGAACATGTGCAAAATCATTAAGTTTTCAAATAGATCCGAAATGAAAAGATAAATATTAATTAACCATCCCAATTCAATCAAGTGATCTTCCCAATTAGTTCCAAGAACAAAACTAAATAGTAATATTGAAAAGACTAGACATAAAAGAAAAAGGTTTAATACAAAAGAACATAAATACATAAATGGAAGAGAAATAAACTCCCAGAAATAAACCCTAGGAGAGAAGCCTTGGTCAAAGGGCGGACTCTCCCCTTAGCTTTCCTGAATGCCTTCTCCTCCCCTCTGTTGCACTCCTCTAGCTCCTTGACTTTATTGGCAATGAGAGATTGAAGAATTCTTTTGTTTTTTCTTTGGTTGGCCGACAATGACCTTCCCATTATCCATTTCTTTGTTTATTCAATCCAATCCACTTCAATGTTTGGTCTTTCATTCATTCACTTACACACTTGCACACAAATATATATACTATACATAATATAATATATTATACTCACTAACACAAACACACACACACATATATATAATATACACCCACTAACACATATATAATATTTATATATAATATACATCCTCTAATGCACATATAATATATATATTACATCATATTAATACTCGAATAAATGTCTATGTGCACACCGATTTTATTTTGCTCGGTTTTAACTTTAAATCTGCACAAGACACCTAAACGTAAAAGAAAATTAATTTTATATTAAAATGATAATTAATATGTAAATAATTATTAACAATAACTTACATTTAGGGACTCTGATTGTACTTTTTAGGAGTATTATCACACCCCTAATTAAGCTTTTGGTAGTCCCTAGCAAAACAATAAACATACTTAAAAAGATAGGCTTCACTTTCGTAGGGATCACGAGTGCAATTGAACTTTGATCTTATACCTTTACTGTGAAATAAGGACATAGACATTTGTTGATTTTCCTACCTTAATGAAGGAGTTGGACTGTATATATATATATATATCTAATTATCTAACTTTTTTTTTTTGTAGTGGATAACCTTGAGCGGATAACTCCTGGGGTTACTATTATTAACATTTTACTTTTCGCACTTTAATTTCAGTCTTGTACATTTAGCTTTTTTTTTTTTTTTTTTTTTTTCTGTAGTTTACCTCTCGGGTTGACCTACCGTCTTTATAGGCTAGTGCCCTCAACAAGATGATCATTACTAACATATTTCTTAACTTTAATGTTTGTTTCTTGTTGTTTGTGTTTAGAGTGCAGGTTTTGTTTTTTTTTTTTTTTTTCATTTCTGCTGTAATTTTCTTTTCTTTCTTTTTAGTGTTTTGTTGTTTTCTTTTGTTGGGACGTGTTGGTGTTGTCATATCCTCTAGTTTGTGTAAAGACCAAGAGGAAATTTTTTTGTGTCTTATGTAGATTTAAAGCTAAAATTGAGCAAAATGAAATCGGTGTGCACACAACTATTTATTCGAGTGTTAATTTGATGTAGTATATATATATTATATATGTGTTAGTGAGTGTATATTATATATATGTGTTATTGGGTATTATATATATATATTATTTATATATGTATGTTAGTGGGTCTAATATATATTATATATATGTATGTTAGTGGGTATAATATATTAAATTATGTAAATATATATATATATATATATATTTGTGTGTAAGTGTGCAAGTGAATGAATGGAAAATAAAGCATTGAAGTGGATTAGATTGAATAAACAAAAGAAAGCAATGGTGGGAAGGCCATTATCAGCCAACAAAAGAAAAAAATAAAAGAATTCTTCAATCTCTCGTTGCCTATAAAGCCAAGGAACTGTATATTGTATGCGGGTGCTTTGTCCTGAATGTTTTTATGTCAAACTTATGGTGAGAACCTAAGGCTCTTAATCCTAATCAGGAATGGATGGAGTTATGATTGTGAATAATTGATATTTAGTTCCTTTCGAAAACTTTTAATTATGTTTGTAATACCTTCTACCTTGACAAAGCAGCTGATATATGCAGATCGACGGTGAGGGTCTTCGATAATAATTCAATAAGTATTTAGTTAGAACCTTTGAAAACAAGGGCCTTTAATTATACTTGTTATACTTATGCCTTTATAAAGAATTGTCAAATGTTTACGAGCTGATGGTGAGTGTTTCATGATTTTAACTGAGTAATACTCTAGTATTTGGTTATCATTGAATATACCCATCTGCTAATTTATGATGTTAAAGTAGGCTAAACGATCGGCAGTTGATAAATCTGTATTCATCATTCCTAAGTAAGTCAAGTGATTGAATTAATTGACTCCAAGATTGTTTTATTTTACAAGTATTTTTGGCGGCGTTGTTTGGTTTAGCAACCTCCATCTCAAAAGTACAAAAAATTTTTATTTTATTTTATTTTATTTTTTTACTTATGTTTGTCATTCTATTTTAACTACTACATTCATTTTCTGTGGTTCGACTCCAGTCTTACCGGGTTATTTTTATTATATACTACTTCGCCATACCAGCTCTTGGGTGTGTTAAGTAGATCAATTATTTTTAGTTATTTTCTTCTTCTTTTTTTATTATTTCTTTTTGTGGTTAATCTCTTTGGTTGGCTTACTCGTCTATTACTGGACGAAGTCAGCCAAATTGGCTATCATATTTTCTGTTTTTATTTTCCATCTAACTCGTGTAACTTACTAACAAACATAATTAAAAGTCTAACTTTTCAAAAAGATCGAGATTTCAATTGTCAAGAATATAACTCGATCCATTCTAGATTAAGATTAAAGGCTTTTGGTTCTCACTAGAGAGGTTTGACATAAAAACATTTCGAACAGAGTACCCGTATAAAATTTACAAGTCTCTAGAAAGTGTAGAGTAAACTAGTATCTAATTTACTTTTGCACTACTCTTAAACTTAATCTAGTCTAAACTCACACGAAACCATTATGTGCATAAAATATACGTCTACGTGTCCAAGCATGTAATACACCAAACGCGTGTAAAAACACTAAGTTTTCAAATGAATCTGGAATGAAAAGATAAATCTTAATTAATCATTCTAATTCAGTCAAGTGATCTTTTCAATTGGCTTTAAGAATAAAATTAAATACTAATATTGAAAAGACTAGACATGGAAGAAAAAGACTTTATAAATAAAAAGGTTTAATACAAAAGAACATAAATACATAAATGGAAGAGAAATAAACCTTAGGAGAGAAGCCTCGGCCAAAGGTCGGACTCTCCCCCTAGCTCTCCTGAATGCCATCTCCTCCCCTCTATTGCACTTCTCCAGCTCCTTGGCTTTATAGGTAATGAGAGATAGAAGAATTTTTTTGTTTTTTCTTTGGTTGGCTGACAATGGCCTTCCCACTATCCCTTTCTTTTGTTTATTCAATCCAATCCACTTTAATGTTTTGTCTTCCATTCATTCACTTGCACACCTGCACACAAATATATATATACTATACATAATATAATATATTATATCCACTAACACATATATTATATATATATATATATATATAAAATATACATTTACTAACACATATATATAATATATATTATACTCACTAACACAATATAAAATATACACTCAGTAACACATATATATAATATATAGATACTACATCAAATTAACACTCGAATAAATATCTGTGTGCACATCGACTTCATTTTACTCGGTTTTAGCTTTAGATCTGCACAAGACACAAAATTTAAAAGACAACTCAGTTTATATTAAAATGATAATTAATATGTAAATAATTACTAACAATAGTTTACAATTAGGGACTCTGATTGTACTTTTTAGAGTACAATCAAGGAAATGTATTCATTGGGATTTTTTATCATTGCTTGATTTATCTTTCTATCATTCTCAAAATGCTTGAATTACATTGATGCATCCTTGTTTTCTGTAAGACACATGGTACTATCCACCTTGTGCAGTAATTCAGCAGTAGGACTAACAATATTCTGAGAAATCTCAACTGCCATTGCATCCAGTAAGATATCGTTTTTCCCACCAACTCCTACATGCTTTGCATGAGTTTTATTTGATGTTCTCTGAATCTGTTTGACCCAAAAACCTGATTCTTCAATCACAGAATAAAATGCTTTGTCAGTACTGGCCATACCTAAAGCCTGCTCTCCCTTCACCATCAAAGTTGGATCAAATTCTAAAGATGATGGTTGAACATTTTGTTGCAACTCTCTCAATTCCTTGTTGACACTATGATAAGCTTCATAGTTAACAGTATTAAAACACACATTTCTTTGCAAACTACAATTGTGATCCCACGCGTATGAGCCCCATGTATTTGCCATGAAGTTAATAGCTACTTTAGGTGAAAATTCTGGATTTTCCCAAGAGATAATCATACCTTCTTGGTTTTGGCACCTATCATCTGAACTGATACAATGTAGAAGTGATGTTTCATTGCCTTCTTTATTAAAAACAAACAAACCCAATTCTTCTGATTTCTCCAAAGAATCAAAACTAACATGCGTTGGTCCTTGATCGTCCCACTTTCCATCGTCATTCAAATGGTAGACTTCATCAAACTGTAAGATGGCTTCTGATTTTCTGGATTTAGCCTCAATCGTTTCTTCTTGTAACTTGGCCAATCCAAGGGCTTGAGTTATGTTTCTAGGTTGATACATCTGGACATTAGCTCTGATTTCTTCTTTAAGCCCATTCACAAAGCAACTTACAAGAACATCTGGTGGCAAGTCTTGGGTTTTGTTGCTCAATTCATCGAACCTCTAAGCATACTCTCTAACAGTGCTCCATTGTTGTAGTTCCCCTAGTTCTTCTGCATTTTCAGATTGATTGAATACCTCTTCCTGATTTGGATTGTGAAGATATTGAACCCACTGATCATGTCTCTGAATCATGGCCTCCATCAAGTCTCTGCCGATATTGAAGCGTTCCATTGTAATTCTCTCCAGCTCTAGTTTGCCTTGCCATGGCTGCAACCTTGATACCTTCACAGGTCTGAGAATCAGCCTGCTCTGATACCAAATGATAAGAACCCAGCTAAGAAAGAAGGAACTCTCAATTGGTAACAATTAAAGGAGTTGTATTGATTGAATGAATGAATCAAGAATGCTCTTGAGTATATCTATATACTCATTTTACAAAGCAAAGCCAACTAACTGAATTAACTGCTAACTAATCTCTAACAAACTGCTCTGCTTCAGTTACACGAACTGGGGTGAGCAGAGCATGCTTTTAACAGCCTATAATTGCTTTGCTAATTAATCCCAATTGCAGCGAATCAAGACACGCCACATCAGCTAATTGATCTAGCTCATGATTCCTATTTTGCCAGCTGATTGTCCAGCTCGTTCTCTTCTACATTGTCTCATATCAGCATCCCTCGAAAACCTGTTGAAAAAAGTGGGAGTTTTTGTGCTCCCTTGTCATAGTATCTTAATGATGCAGACAATAAGATTTTTCTTAGAATATTTGTTCACCAAACTTGCTTACTAGATGCAACAAGCTTGACATTGTTGATTTTGATGTAAATCATTATATTGCTTGTTCTTCTGACCCAGTAATGTTCTTGCAATTGATACAGTGTGGTGGTCCTTTACATGCAACGAGATTCTTTTATTTTCTTTTTGTTTTTTTTAATGTGTGTGTGTGTGAAATATATAGGAGGTTTGAAATTTTGAAATCAGTTATTGCAAGATTTTTGTTTTCATGTCATGGACTTGAGTTTGTTTTTTTGCAATTTATGTGTGGCCATTGTTGTCCCATTGAGGTAGAAGGAATGAGGAAGTTGGATGTTCATGGTAGGTTTACTTGGTAGATGTTTTTCTTTGGAGGAAATGTTTTAGGATCAGGCCATATGTTTATAGATTTTGAACCAGTTTTTATAAGGCCTTTGAAGGGAACCCTTACATTCTTGTGCAAACTGGAAACTTAAGCTATGGATTAGTTTATCTTTGCAGTAGTAACTAGTTATTCAATTGATTATTGTTTTCGTATGTCAGTGTTGTACGAGCCCTTGCTGGCATGGATTTGGCCGGTGGAACTGGTAGACTAGTAAAATGGATCATCAGCTGCCCATTGTTCACTAAAAAATCATTTATGTATCCATGCTAATATATAAAGGGAGAAAACCAATTTGGTGTTCCCATCCTTTTGAAGCCATGTTTTCAATATTTATTCTCTCTCTTATTTATAAAAAAATGTATTCTTTTTCTTAAAAAGACTACTTTTTGGTTTAAAAGCGGCCACATACAGTTTAATAATGGTCACATATAGGTTAATATGAAGGTTTTTAAACTTTCAAAATACAATTAATGTTTGTTCAAGTGGGAGAATGTTAGAATTTTTTGTTTGATGAACTTGCGTTAATTGATTTTGTTATGCAAAAGACGTGTTGAATCCAATATTATTATGAGACGTGCATAATAGGGCCTATTATGTTGTGATCTATTTAATTAGCCCTATGCACACCTTTTGTGATATTGATATGGTTGGATGACAAGTGTGGGCCTGTTTTAAGTATGATAAAAGCCCGTTATGAGAGGGCCTTATTAACTACTATATATATTGGCTAGCTCCTCTCTCCTCTCTTAACTATAGATTGCTTTTCCCATTAAGTGTCGTCATATTGTTTGAGATAGAAGGATATGAAGAATTAGCCCTGTGTATAAGTTCATGGATTTAAGATTGGATTCCTTGTCAGAATTGCACAATTAGGGATGCTTCCGCATTTTTATTTTTATTTTTATTTTTTATCACATTTTAAATTCATATATATGTTCAGCATATTTTAACATTTGGCCCAACCTGTGGTATGGGACATAAGTTGGGCTATTCTAGTATTGGATGAATTGATTTGACATATTCCATTAGACCTGACTCTTTTGGTGTATTGATCAAGTTCTTAACATTTGGTATTACTCCTGTTATGAGTTTGATTATTGAGGGGCGACCTTGGGAAGGTTTGCTACCTATAACAAATGAAGGCTCCATGAAGTCACCCAGCTAGGATGAGGGTCATCGTGGGCGTCGGCTAGGGAACATGGTGGTTTGTTTCGATCTCAGTGGCCCAGCCAGTGGTATATGACATAAGTTGGGCTATTTCGGTATGGGATGAAATATAAGAATTGATCTCACGCGTTCTATCAGACCTGGGTCTTTTGTCGTAGTTGGAATATACTAAACATGTATATAAATTTAGAACATCAATGCAATGAAGAATGAATGCAGAAGGGTGGTTGATTGTGCTATTCGAACAGAGAATCCAATCTTGAATCAAATAGGAAAATAAATCTACAGTTAGGAATGAAAAGGGGACCTAACCAATATATACAGTAGAAACAGGACTACACTTGCGGTCTAACCACATCAATATCAAAATACATGCGTGTATAAACCCCCTCATAAATTAGATCACAACACTATATGCCCATCATGCATGTCTCATTACAATATTGTATTCAACCTGTTTTTCACAAAATAAAAGTCAATTAATGGAAGCTCACGAAACGAAAAATTCTAACGTTCTCTTGTTTGAGCATACAGTAATTGTAGTTTGAAAGTCTAAAAATTTATATTAAAATGACTATTGGATGGAAAACAAGCCATCAATATTGAACAAAGGCAGTCGTTGTACTATTGATATGTGTAAGACCACTCATGATTACAAATATGTGATCATGCAAATGTGTTTGAAATCCGGATTTGTCAAGGGAAAAGAAAAGAAAAAAGAGAAGGTGAGGGAAAAGAGTTTGTTCTCTTTTCCCTCACTTTTTATTTTCCATCATCAAATCCTTGATCCACACACAGCCTTACCAAATCTCTGATAGTAAGGTACTTAAATATTTTATATTCTTAGACTCTCTAGAACTTTTGTTGTCCTTTGAAATAACACAACTTCATTATCATCATTAAATACCTATAATGGCCTTGAAATGGAGTCAACAACTCTTAAAGCCTTAAAATAAATTGTGCAACTAAATAGTCAGTATAGTAGCTTTACAACATGCTACAAATTTTGCCAACACAGTAAAAATAGCCACAAGTTTCTATTTGACACTTTTTCATAGTGTGGCTTTTCCAATATAAAAAATTATAGACTAATGTAAATTTCAAAAAATCATGGAGGCAACTAATGTAATGCACAACCAACCAACCAAGGTGATTAACCATATGCCCATAAAACAAACACATAATCTCTAGTTTTCTATAAGAATTTTTTATTTGGTGAGCTTTCATTAATTGATTTTGTTTTGTAAAAACCTTACGAGACATGAATGAAAGGCCCCATTTGGGTTTCTGATATTTTGGTTGGGCCTATGTGCACTTAATATGCTATTGATTTGGTTGGATTGTAGTGTGGGCCTACTTTAATTATGATAGAAGCCCGTTATGGGAGGGCCTTAATTAGACTACTATATATATTGGCTAGGTCCCTCTCTACTCCAAATCTAGAATTTTCTTTTCCCACATTGAGAGTTGTCATATTGTGGAGAAAGAAAGGAAGACCTAGTTCTATTTGCACGAACAAATTCATCTTTTGGAATAAAAATTCGTAATCTCTCTCTCTCTCTTGAGGAAATATTAGGAATTTTAAATAACTCAAATTCAAATTCCACACCTAATGTAGAATATAAAAAAAGTAGGGATTAATGTTGATACAAAGGAAGAAGAATTTTGCAAGAGTGAGAGTATATTGAGAGACTACAAGGAAATAGATAATAAAGTGGGTTAAAACTATATTTACAGTTAAAGATATCGAAAAGAAGAACAAGAATAAAAAAAATAATGCTTTTTTTATTTGTTTTTTTCATTATTTCCACATAGAGGTGGACATGGGCCCGAGAGACCAATAGGCCCACCTATAAATTATGGGGCTTGGGAATTTTTTTAGGCCCGATTAATGTGATGGGCTGGCTTGAAAATTGTCTTTGAAGCCCGACCTTACTCGAAATATATATAAAATAATATATTTTGATATTTTAATATATATGTATATATATGTAATTAAACTTTACATTATTCAATATTATTTTTAGAGGAAAAAAATATTTATTAAACAAATTTTAGGTTAAATAGGAGGGCTTGGACGGGCTTGAGAATGTAATTTTTTTAATTAGGCAGGCTTGGGATTTAGTTTTAGGGGATTTATTTCTAGTGTAGGCTCGGTTCGAGCCTTGCCAGGCCCGCCCATTGGTCACCCCTACTTCCACATGCATTTACGTTTGCCATGAGGCTTAGTTAGATATTATATTAAAAGCATTTTTATTAATGTGCATAAATAGTTATATATGAGTGAGGTACGCTATGTGCCCTTTCTCAACTTGGAATGGCCTTTTTACTATTTGGCATATAAATTTTATGTTGTTTGTGATGTTTTGTTGTTTGATCTTCCCCTTTTTTTCCCCCCCCCCCCCCCCCCCCCCCCCCCCCCCCCCCAAAAAAAAAAAAAAACCAAATATCTGCCTCTTTCCTCATCTTCCTTCTCCCTTCTCTCTCTTCCACCCACCCATTCCTGTAGGATTAGGGTTGGGTTATTAACTTTATATGAAAAATGCAATGTCAAATATTGTTTCTCTTTCGATTTATTTGCTATCAATTATGAAGCATGGATACAAAATACGAACGTGGCACACATCAATTTTCAAAGGTCTGTGCAGGGATAGAGCAAAAAAAAATATTTTTATACATTTGTATATAATGTATATGAATGTAACATCCACAAGTTATCAATAAGTTTCGCTAGAGTGTTTTAGGCTTGTCTATTAAAAAATAAATAAATAAAAATTTAAGACACACCAATTGGCATTTTTGACACATATACCGGTGTGTCCGAAGAGTATGTGTATCGGACACGGATACAACACTCTAAACTGAGTATCCTTGCTTCCTAGGCTATCTGAGAATTTTTAATTTTTTCCTCAAAAGAGAAATTTTTTTTTTTTTTTTTTGGGGGGGGGGGGGGGGGGGGGGGGGGGTGTTGGTATTATTGCAGTTTTGACAAGCTGTGGTAGTTTTTTGGCTTGATGGTTACAATACTTGTGCCAATTAGCTAATTTCAAGTTGCTATGATGACAAAAGTATCCATTCACTTGATAAAATGATATTCATAGCCCATCCAATGGGAGAAGTCCAGTGGTCAAGTAATAGTGAGTACTCAGTGGTCATCCCTAATAAATTGTGGCACGTGGTGCGTGTATACATCAGCAACTTAATTTTGTGGAGTAATGGAGAGACTTTTAAAGAAACATCCTATCAGATTTTGTCAAATGGTATTTTTTCTTAAAAATTTTTTCACTACTCCACTAACTCAGGTTGCTAACTCAGGTTGCTGATGTATTCACACATTACGTATCACTATTTAATATGAATTACCGCTGAGTACTCAATACTACCTAATCACTAGACATTTTTTTTCAGCCCATGTGATTTACTTGTGTGCAAATTTTGGGCATCTATTCTTTACACCTTCCTATGTGGTAATTATGGCCTTTTTTTGTTTTTATTTAGAGCACCGATACTTTAGGCCACAAGTATTGAATTAATTGCAGATTTTTTATCAGTAACTTGCTTCCTGGACACCTTGTATTACATGGTCTCTAAGATCTGTGTATTTCAGGCCCGTTTGGTACTGCTTTTTTGTCAAGATTTTTTCTAGCTTTTTTGCTTTTCTGGCCTTGCTTTACCTAAAGATAAGCAAAAAAGCAAAAACAAAAAAGTTAGAAAAACCTAGCTTTTTTGCTTATAACTTAAAAAAAAACTAGGCGAAAAAGCTGTACCAAAGGGGCCCGAATCATATTGTGCCTTGAGCTTATGATGTTACTTTAAGCACGTTCTTCTGATTGAAGCTTATATTATTTTATGTGAGCTTAGTTCAATGCTTTAGTGGAAGTAATTGCTTTTCATGGACTTCTATTATGCTTGTGGAGAACACTCTTGATGGTTAGTGCCAGTTATTAGGAAATTCTTTTTGAGAGGAAAAACCCGCTTTCTCGAAAACTCGCTTCCAGAACAGAGACGAAATGCTTTTGCAATTTTAGGAGAAACTTGTAGGAAAACGATTCTGAAATGCTTCCGAAACTCAACATAATTTAAGAAAACTTGTCAGAAACTCTTAAAAAATATCTTGAAAACTATCTAGAAACTTGTTTCTCATAATTTTTTAGTATTTTTCACTCTCTCAAATCTTATTATTTAATTAACAATAATATAGTTTATTTTAATAAAAATCTATAGATAATGTGTATTATTAGTATTTTACTTATCATAATAATATTCTAAATACTTTATATGGCTTTTTTAGGAAAAACTTTGAGGAAATGATTCTGAAATGCTTCCGAAACTCAACATAATTTAAGAAAACTTGTCAGAAACTCTTAAAAAATATATTGAAACTCTCTAGAAACTTGTTTCTCATAATTTTTTAGTATTTTTCACTCTCGCAAATCTTATTATTTAATTAACAATAATATAGTTTATTTTAATAAAAATCTATAGATAATGTGTATTATTAGTATTTTACTTATCATAATAGTATTCTAAATACTTTATATGGCTTTTTTTTTTGGGGGTTGGGGGGGGGGGGTTGGTTAATATATTTTTAAAAAATATTTTATTTTGTTTTATATTACCTAGCGTTTCCCGTATCCTGTTATATTTTTAGGCCACGTTTAGTTGTTTTCCATTTCCATTTCCCATATCATTTCTTGTTTCTGCTTCCGGTTCTGGCAACTATCCGTTAGTCTATGTAATATAATATGTGAATGTGGTTTGGGTATAAAATTTTTTGTTAGCCAAATGACCTTGAAATGTTTTTGTTAGTAAGTTGTAAACAATAAGGGGTTTTCCCTTTTATTTTTTGTCCTTTTTTTCTTTCCTGCAGTTCTGTTTTGGACTGTTTCTTCATAAATTGACATTTTACTTGTGTATTCAGCTTGTCAGATTTGAGTGCAGTTATATGCTTTTCCCGCATAACTTTAATGATACCAAATAGGATCTCCTCCAAATACATTTCCCTTGGTTTGCAGTAGCTGAGCAGACATCTCTCGTAGGTTTAGTCAGATTGGTCTCGCAGTTTAGCTTTCTAAAGATGGTGGTTCATTTGAAATTCATAACATTGGTAGATTGTTTGTTACTGTAATTGGTAGGCATCATAGTTTTCTAAGCTTAGATGCACGTATGCCATGTAATATCAACTGACGTGGTGCAGTTATTGTAGATTTTAACTTGTAGTATGGTAGGGTTATACTTGCTGTGATTTTCTACAATGATTTGAACCTGGCGTATACGGTCCTGGTTTATCTGTTTCATTCCTTATGTTTATTTTATTATGTCCTTCTCAGGCTGCAAACTACCTGAACATCAAGAGCCTGCTGGATCTGACATGCCAGACAGTTGCAGACATGATAAAAGGAAAAACTCCTGAGGAAATCCGCAAGACCTTCAGCATCAAGAATGACTTCACACCCGAAGAGGAGGAACAGGTTCGTAGAGAGAACCAGTGGGCATTTGAGTAAGAAATTTGAAGTATGGTAAAAGCAAACTTGCAAAGAAACAGGTATCTATAAATATGGCCGATGGTATAGTGCTATAATGTTTTATGTATGCTCGTACTTTGAATCTATTGTTCTCTGTTTTGCCCTCTCTTCAACATAGGAGCTCTTTGAAATGTAAATAACAGCTGGATTCTGGTGGTTTTATTGGTGCTGTTTGGGAACCTTGGAACAGCTTGCAATCTCGCCTTTAATTTCATTTGATATGATTCTCTGATTTATTGTGGGATGCTTGGATGTGCAGACGCGATTAAATGCATAAAATCGTGTTATGCATGAATGCATTTTCACGGATGGCGATTGTAATCTTGTGGGTGAGCGAGCAGCGTGTGCTATCAATTGCCAACTGCTTTCTTTCTGGTTTCTCCATGCTCGGTTTTTTTGTTTGTCTCTTCTTGTAATGTCATTACTCATTATCATAGGTTGAATAACCGTGCATTCAGCATTCCAAATCCCTTTTGTTTTTCTATCAATCGTGTTATGCATGTTGCATGTTGTTGCAGTATTCAATTGACATATAGGCATGCTTGAGAAAAGTAAGAGTACATAGTTCACTAGCAGTTCAAGTATCATCATCTCCTAATCAGTTTCGGGACATCTTTAACCCAAAATTTTTAAATTTATATTTATTTTGGCATCTTTTACAAATTTAAAGTTCATGGGTCTTACTTTTTTATAGTGTTATTTTAACCCTCCTAACTTTCATATCACTATTCATTCTTCAAATCACTATTGTTTATATAAAAAAAAATTAAAAATCACATATTGTGCTTCTATTTTATTCAAAATATAATTATTAATTACTATATTTTAATTTAAATTGTAATTATTTACACACATTTAATTAAAATTGAATTATTTAATATTTTTTAAACTAAATGATCTATTTATGAAATTATAAATTAAATTACATTAAAAAATTGAAAAACAAAAAAACTCATTAAAAACTAATGAAATATATTTAACAATAATTAATGTACAATATGATCTTTAAGTATTAGTGAATGATTTAGAAAGGTCATTGTTAATGTAATTGTTTTGTTATCATTCAAGTTGAAATTATTTTTTGCTTTCAATGAATGTTGAAACTTTAATTGTCATTAAAATTTGGTAGAAATAGATTGATTAATTTTTAAATAAAATATTCAAAATGAAATGGTGTAGTAGTAAAATAAAAAATAATTTATTGATTTCATATATTAAAATAATTTTATTATAAATAAATAATTAGTAAAATAAAAATAATTTGTTAATTTCATATATAAATAATAATTTTAAGATAAATAAAAACGATTAAAATATAAATAACTTATTTATTTCACATATAAAAATATCTCAAATTAAATAAATATTTAATGAAGTAAAAAAATTAATGAATTAATTGTAAACTTAAATTAAATATTTATTAAAATATTATTTAAATAGTAAATAATGTATTTTTAGACTTAAAACAACAATTAGTACAACGGTCTCACATGATTAGTGTTTTGGGTCTACATAAATAGTAAAATGAAGTGGTATTCAAAATCTTTTGAAGGCTTTCAAATTTGAAGGCTCCAAATGAAAGTCACCTTTATTTTTTAAAATTTTTAAAGAAATGAAGGTGGGTTAGAAGAGCATTTTGCATCTCATTTTTAAATTTGAAGATTTAAAGGTGGGTTGGAGATGCTCTCATTCCCCAAGTCATGATGTTCCATTTGCTACAAAACCATTTTAATAGTTACTTGGATGAAGGTGACAGAAACCCAACAAAGAAAAAAAAAAGGTAGAAAGGGAAAAAGAGAATGCATTAGCATCCATGCATGTATTGTTCGGCCAAATTTGAATTTTCGTATGGCATATCCATTTTGTTCAATATGTACATGTATTATATCCAGTACTATCCTGGTCTAATCTTAGCCATCATGACCTTACCTGGCAAGCTATATAACAACCATGGACATTATAGGGGGAGGATGATAGTTATAAATTCGGAAGATTATTATCCTAGTATCCATGTGTAATAGCGTCTCCAATACACCTTCAAAATTTTAAATTTAGTTCTTCACTTTACTTTTATTTCTTCAAAAATTTAAAGAAATGTAGGAGGCCTTCATTTGCCACCTTCAAATTTGAAAGCTCTCCAAAATTTTTGAAGGCCTGTTCATTTTATTTTTCATGTGGGGCTAAAGCATTAATTATGTGAGACTCTTGTATCAATAATTGTTTTTAAGTCTAAATAGTGCATTATTTACTATTTAAATAATATTTTAATAAATATTTAATTTAAAATTTTAATAAATCATTAATTTTTTTTACTTTGTTAAATATTTATTTAATTTGAAATTTTTTTTATATGAGGAATAAATAAATTATTTATATTTTACTTGCTTTTATTTATCTCAAAATTATTATTTATATATGAAATTAAAATTTTTTTTTATTTTACTAATTATTTATTTATACTAAAATTATTTTAATCCATGGAATCAATGAATTCTTTTTTTTTTTTTATCTTACTACTCTACCTTTTCACTTTTATTTTTTTTTTAGACAAATTTATGAATTAATCAATCTATTTCTACTAGCTTCCACTAACAATTAAAATTTTAACATCCATTGAAAACAGAAAATAATTTTAACTAGAATAATAACAAAAATACTATTCTCTGTTGACTTGAATGTAGATGGTGAGCAAGTGTCGGTTATAATGCATACTGATTCTTCTAGTCGCCCTACTGGAAGGAAGAAAAAAAAGACGAGAAAAAGGTTGAAAGTTGATAAGAGTCAACTTCTTGCCAAAATGTATGAGGGAAATAACGAAATCTTTGAGATATTCAAGATAGGAGAAATGAAAAAAGATGAACAGCTTGCTCGAATGGAGAAGGACTCGTAGATGCGTTGTTACAAGCTGAAAATAAACGTTACAAATTACAGCTTGAACGTGAAAAACAAGATAAAGAAATTATGGAAAAAGACTGTGATTCAATAACTGACCCGCTCGAGCGTGAATATTTTCAAGAAAAAAAATAAAAATTATTGAAAAAAGAACTCATGATTTCCAAATAAGTGGATCATCTTCTGGTTTTAGTCATGGTAATTTTAGTAACTTTAACCACTATGAAGGTGGGTATGAAGGAGCAGACTTGCCATCTTATTAGTGTTTGTAATTTTAATCTTTCAAGTCTCATTTTATGTATTTTAATTAGTTCCTTATTGTACTTTAATTTTTGTTAAATGTATTTCATTAGTTTGTAATGGGGTTTTTGTTTTTTTTAAAATTTTTAATGTAATTTAATTTGCAATTTCATGGGCAGATTATTTAGTTTAAAAAATATTAAAAAATTTAATTTTAATTAAATATTTGGTAAATAATTACAATTAAAATTAAAATTAAAATATGATAAAAATAATTACACTTTGAATAAAATGAGAGCATAATATGTAATTTTTAACTTTTTCACATAAAAAAATAATAATTTGAAGAATAAATAGTAAAATGAAGGTTGGGTGAGTTGTAGCAACAATATAAAAAAGTGAGACCGACGAAATTTAAATTTGAAAGAAGATGCCATAATAGAGATGATTTAAAGGCTTTGGGTGGTGGAGATGCTCTAACTCGGAAGTTTGAAAACAACAGCATCGCCTTCTGAAATGCTAGCTATCTCAGTAAATTCAGCATGTCACTAGCGTATAAACTCTCATGTTAATCCCTAATAAAGCAAACACATTATGAAATAAATTAGGCGTGCTATAATATCAGGTACCAAGCTTGAACCAATGAAAAATCAAGAAACTTATAGTTCAAAAAGTAAAAGCAATCTGTGAGAAGATTGATTCTACATCAAAGAATGTTTCGAGTACAGTAAGTATCAAAGGGATGAGAGGCCAAAATACGTTTGAAAGAATATGGCATACCCCAGATTTCTATCTTGTGCAACACCAGTTAGTCTATCACCATGCCAGCATTCTGCACACAATGGCACTCAGGTGAGCTCTACAATCTTTACTCAGCAACTTATTTCAGCTCCATCCTGTTCTTCTGCCAAAGGTGACTTCTTGTATCAGTCCATTAAAAAACATCACTCGTATTCATCAAAATTTTATATCATCCTCACCAGCCAAGCCTTATCCTATATTTCAGGATGGCCATAGGTTTCCTGGTTTCTGAAATAGTACAATGATGAGGACACAATTGTTACACTGTGCAGCAGAGTGAGAACTAGGTTTTCACTTCCCATTGGTGCAGAAATTAGCTTCTAGTATCCGTATTTAGCATTGGTGGCTTTTGAGAATTTGTGGACAACAAGCTTAGTCGCTGAGCCAGTTCAGCCATCATCATGTTGACCTCCTGCATAGGCTGTTGCCATTTATCTCCCAACTTTAAGCTGTGAACAATTTCTTTCAAGTCAAAGAGACTACAGCCTGCTACTTTTTTAACTCCTTGCTCCTCCATCATCTGCTTCATCCGAGCAAAATCCTCCCATTGACCTGCTACGGCGTAGACATTCAACAACAAAGCATAACATGTGGGGTTTTCAGGCTCCAATTCTATTAAAGCTTTCGCAATTTGTTCTCCCAAAATCACATTTCCCTGGAAACGGCATGAACCAAGTAATCTAGCCCATAATAAAGATTCAGATGACACATCTTCATTGACAGGCATGTCCCTTAAGATTTCCAATGCCTCTTGCACTAGACCAGCACCAGCAAAGAGATTAGCCATGCACCAATAATGTGCAAAATTGGGCTTTATACTAAACAAGTCAGACATTTGGCTGAAGTAGTTTCTCCCCTCTATCAAGAGCCCACGACGAGCGCAAGCACATAAGATACCAACGAAGGTAATTTCATCTGGGAAAAGTCCTTGTCGTTCATCTGGCTTTCTATCAACCATTGTTGCATAGAGATTGAGTCCATCTTCCGGATTCCCATTAATGCAATGCCCCAAAATCATTGCATTCCAACAAACCAGATTGCTGACCGACATCCTATCAAAAACTAGTTTGGCAACATCCACCCTTCTGCATTTACTATACATATCTATCAAAGCTGTGTCGATGATCAAACTCGAATTCACCAATGTCCTGATGATGAAACTGTGAACTGATCTTCCTTCCTTCAGTCTAGCTGACCTACCACAAGCAGTTAGCACACTCACCACTGTCGTGTCACTGCCTCTCAATCCCGTCTTCACCATTTCCCTAAACAACTTCAAACAGCACCCAGGATTCCCACCATTCAAATACCCTGTAATCATGATATTCCAAGAAACCACATTCCTGTGGGGCATTGCATCAAACAACTGATGCGCAATGCCCAATTCACCAACTTTGGCAAACCCATCGACAATTGAGTTCCAAGATACCTCGTCCTTCAGTGACATTTCATCGAAGACCTGCCTAGCAAAATTAATAAGCCCACAACAGGCATACAAATGAATTAAAGAGTTCTCTACTGGTAACACACAATCAGCACCATTCTTAGTAGCTTGCCCATGGCATTTTTGCCCCGATTTCAAACTACCCGTCTTGGCACAAGAACTAATAAGTGGAGGAAAAGTAAAACTATTGGGAAGAAACCCGTTTCTGAGCATTTCGAAATAAAAGACCACAGCTTGGTGTGGAACATTACTGCAAGCGTAGGCCTTGATAACAGTATTAATGCAAAATCTATCCGGCAATTCGATACATCGAAAAACCAAGATTGTGCAATGGATATCGCCCAAATCAGCTGCACACTTCAAAACTCTGCCGGCGAGAAATGGGTTTTGGAAGAGACCACGAGTGATCATATGGGCTTGGATTTCAAAGAGTTGTCTCATGTTGTAGCATGTTTTGAGCAGGTTTAGAGTCCGGTGATAGAGGGAGAGTGTTCGATTGTCAGAAGTCAAATATGAGGAAGTAGAAGAACAATACCAGTGTGAAGAAGAAAGACTGAATTTGGATTGGAGTAGGGTGGGATGAGACATAAAAGAGCTTCTGAAACGGAAGAGTTCTCGAAGGGAAACTCTTGCCATTCATCTGCAAGCGGGTCTTGATGATTTGGTTTCGATCTCGACGCCGTTCCCGCCATGAACGTTCATTCCTCCCTCTCTCCCTCTCTCTTTCTCTCTCTCTCAAATCACCCAGGAGGGCCAGTCCAACCAAAGCACTACTTTCATACTAAAACGACTACGTTTCCTGCTTTATGTCGCACAAAACGACGCCGTATAAGAATATGCTGTATCTCAATATATATTTAAACCCTAGAACGGAGAGTCCAAGGAGTGACAAGCGAGATGGTGAGACTGAGTAGAGTGCTCCTCAGAGATGGAGGGGTCGGAATCAGCAAGAGCCTCTCAGAGATACTAGTCTGCCCGCTCTCCAAACAGCCCTTGAGGTTTGCTATATTTACCGAATGAACCCTAAAACCCTTCCTTTTTTTCCTGTTGATTGATCATCCTTAAACCCTAACTGGAATTGATATCCTGCTTTCCTTGGTCGTGTGTTTCTTTCACAGGGTATGTGAGGAATCAAATTCTCTCATCAGCGACGCCATCGGCGTTTCTTATCCTGTGAGTTCTTGTTCTTCTCTCTCAAAAATTCTGACCTTTCTAACTTCAATTTCAATTTCAATTTCAGTGTTTGTTAATTTAGCAAGTATACATTTTGATATCAATTGTTAGAATCCCATTAGCTGGAATGCTTTGCCATGCCAATGCCTATGAACAGTGGCGAAGGCAGAAATTATTTCCAGGGGGCAACATTTCAAAATTTATTCACAAGCCAATTTTATTTTTTTTTTCAAAATAATGCTATATAACCAGAATTTTTTGTTCAAAATAATTCATAGAAGGATGTGATTCTTTGTAGTCCTTTTATTTCAGACTTAAACATCAACTATTTTGACTCATAATTTTAAAATTGCCGCTGGCACATCATTTTGGTAGAGTTTTCTAAAAATTTTTTTTATAAGAATGAATTTTTTTTCATAATCAACAATAGACAATAGGACACTTGACTTTGGTATAACTATATAATGTATATAGGAGTGTTTGAAGTAAATTAAGTATTTGAGGGGAGTATTCATCAATTTTTAGAAGAGACCAATTGCATGACATTTTCAAAATTGTAGCTCAATGTAGAGTTTTTAAAAATATAGGGAGGCATTTATAAATTTTTGGAGGGGCAAATTGAAAACAATTCTAAAAGTTGTAGGCAAAATTAGAATTTCTGAAAAATTGAGGGGGGGGGGGGCAAGTGCCCCCTCTGGCCTTTCTATGGCTCCGCCCCTGCCTATGAATTAAGTACATGTTCCTAGATCGAAAGCGATGAAAAATTGTACTGTACTGGTTCTGCCTCTAGCTGGGTAGTCTTTTGTAGTTATGGTGGTAGAATTCCATTATGAATAGCTATTTTTTTTTTGTCTTATGATGTAAATTTTTTCTTTCTCATTCATTTGGTAGATAGTGGATGGGATCCCTTGCCTTGTGCCGAAGGATGGCAAGATAATCGAGACTGATGATGCGTCGAAATCTGATGGTGGTGGCGATTCATCCATCACAGAAAAGAAAAGTCGAGGAAGTAGCCCCTAAGATCATGTGGAGGAGGTAGTACATGTCCTGAATTGCTAGATATGGGTTTCTGTTAATAATCTTCTCATACTTGTATCAGCTGTGCCATCTTTCTTTAGAAAACTAATTTTATGAGCTTCAGTTGTTTGTATGCAGTCATTAATTCTTTCTACTGATGTTTGGATTTTCACAATAATAAATATTTTGAACCCTAGGATTTGTAGATTTATACTTCAAAACCTTGGCATTCTTATAAGCCTTGATATTATTCAAACCATAATACTTGCACTCAAAGCTTTTTAGTAGGTAGCTTTGTCTTTTTTCTTTTTTTTGGTGGCAATGTAACCCCTTGCTGTTTAGTTACCATTGAAAGTAATGTAATCCATTGCTGTCAGTTTCCAGTTTAGGCTTCTTTTTAGAATTGCCTTTTGCCTTTGACTGTTTCTTATGCTGCAAAAATAAAACAATAGAATTCATATCTCCCCAAGTCACTATAATTGCATTCTTGTCTTGCCAGAAATATAAAAACCTAATCTTAGACTGGTGAAAATTGATTCTTGCTTTTATTGCTTTTCCGTATAAATGTATCTTCTAGGAAACTATTGTCGTCTGCTCCTTTGTTCTGTTTGACTTGTGATACTGTGGGATTGTATGAGTGGACGAGGCTCCTAAACCACTGATTCTTTAAGTACGACTAGTACCATGAGGACACTTAGTATTCAGATTAATTGTAAATAACAATTACCACTAAATGCGATCACTTTGTGGTAACTATGGGTCACATTTGTGTTAACAGCCTTTTTACCAAAACATCTCGATTTTTTTGGAAAATTCCCATCCAATGGTCAGTTTTTTTTTGTTTTTTTGATCTAAGGGCTGAGATTCCAGGTAGAATTCTTCTTACCACTGCTGTCTCAACCCGGGCCTCTGAGAAGTGACTGCACCTTGGCCATTATGCTGTCAGTGAGAGGCATCTATTTGGCACCTTGTGTGTAGTTCATGTGTCTAACATGTAAACTCAAATAAATTTTAATCACAGTTTTACTATAAAATGATTTCTACCATGTGCATGAATGCTTAGACCTTTGTTTAGTCATAATTATAACCAAAAAAGAACAGGATTATTCCACTGTTTAATAATTTTCCTACGCTTACCTTTGGTAAGAAAGTTTGTATGACTTATCGTTATGTGCTCTTTTGCGGAAATATGAACATTCAATGAAGGGCCAAAAACAGAAAAGGACAGTTCAGCTGGGTCTAGAGAAGATATTTTCTTTGTTATAGCAAGTTAGCGTACTAATCTTGTGATTTTTTTTACTCTCTTGCTTATTTCTAGTTAGTCCAGGAACCAGCAAACAAAGATGAATCGAAAAATGAATTTGGCAATAAATTCATTTTTCACTGCCAAAATTGCAAACCTTAGAATTTTGCTGGCAAGGAATGCAAATTTTTTAACTGATGAAGAACTTGGTGTTTGTGTTTTTTTTTTATATTTATTTTAAAATAAGAAGAGAAGCTTGAATTTCTTGCTTATCTAATGAACATCGCATTCTTACTGGCCTTCCAAAAAATCCTTTCCCAATCTAACTGAACACTTCGCTACTGCTTCAGCTACGCTTTGGAATTGAGCTACCCAAGCAGAGCAGTGCTTCCCCCGGGGGGGGTGGTGTTTGGGTTGGGTTTGGTGTGATAGGAAAACTGGGTTGAATTGTAGTTTGTGAACAAGTAGCCCATGAGCTGCCATGTCTCCCTGGTGCTCTGGATACAGGAGTGAAAACTGATGAAATTTGAACATGTTGAAGGACTTGATGGCTGAAGCAGTTCTCGACTGGACTTAGCAGGAGCAGGTTGCTCATCTTAGAACACAAAGGTGTGACAGTCACCGAAAAATTAGAACATCCAAGAAGCTGTGCTCTTATAGACTGGGCATGCTTGTACAACCAACCTTCAAACCTGGAGATGGATTTCTTTTCAATGACAGCAGGTGCTTGAACCCAAAAACTAGGTGTGGTGTATTTGTACATGAGGAAGAGGGGTGTTATTCTATTGGAATATTTGCTGCAGCAAGAAGGAAAATTTCAAAGAGCTGCGGTTATGAGATTTGTTTGTTTTTTTGGCTTTCTTGCAATTGGACAAGCTTCCTGAATGAAAGCATATTGAATTGAAAACAGATTCTCTCCAATAGTTATCTGAGTATTTTCCTTCTTTTCCTGGTCCTTTGTATCCAATGTGTATGAGCTTTAGGCAATTAATTTCGAATATGATAGTTTGGCATCCCGTTACTTTTATGAAATCAGATGGCTACCTTGACAAATTACTGTCTCAGATTTTTGGAGTGAAATGAGGGGGATTATGGAGGAGGAATTCACACATATTTTAGGAGACAACTGAGAGTTAAGCCTAGAATTTAGAATTTGAATTAAATTAGGATTTTATTTTGTGATTTCTTAACTTCAGGATATAATTGTGCTGTTTCATTTTGAGGATTTTCTTAGCCGATATACGCTAGGACTGAAGTGTATTGAATTTATTGGTTTTTAGACTAAATTTCATTAGAGAGTTAGAAACCTCTTTCATGTCTTCCTCGGCAGTCCCTCTCTTTCTATTCTTCTTATGCCCTTTGTCCTGTGGCTTTGCTCGGGAAGAAAATGATTCCATCTTTTCCTTCTTGCCTTTTTTTTTTTGTTTTGTTTCCGGGTTGTCAATGATGCATTGGGAACAAGATTCACCTATTTTGTAGCAAAACCAAACTTATGGTACATAGCTTAGAGAAAGGATTGATTCTATTGGTCTCTATGCTTGCTTCATGTATACCTTTGGTGGCTGTTGTTGCTATTTTGTTTCCTTGGGAAAGCTTCATGTGCTAAAAGGGTGTAATCTTGGATATGTTGGTCAGGGACAAAAGGGCAAAGTTGATGGGAGACCAGATAATTGAGGATTGGGGTCCAGAACTCTATTGGTACCACTATGTAGTGAAATGGATAAATATCTGCTTCTGCAAGTGAATCTGGGGGATGAACTAATCGTTTTGTCCATCGAATCTCACTCGTCAGGAGACTAGAGTGGGTAGACTTGCCTCGTATCCCAGTCCTAGCTAGGCTGCATTATTACGTTTTTTTTTTTTTTGGGGTACTTTTGGAGGCTAAAAGCTCGGTGAATTGAACTCATGTTTGAGTTTGTCTAATTTCACTCGACAAAAGATTATAGTGGGTCAACTTGCCTCGGACCCCAATCTTAGCTTAGCTGCATTCTTACCATTTTTTTGTTTTGGTTTTTTGGGTGCATTTAGGACTAAGTTGAACCCATTACCTCAATCATGTGTAGGATATCATTTGGCAAACCCCTCTCCTCAGGTTGCAGTAGTTCTAAGACAACCCTTAAGCATCATGAGTTAATTTGGTTAAAAATGGTGCATGAAATGTAGGCTGAACTTGCCAAATTCAAGGATTTAGGATGAAATACTAGACTATCTCCAACATATATATATATATATATGTAGCTCATTTTGATAATACCTATATACTTATGGTAAAGAGTGACAGTGTCTTAGGTGCAGCTTCTTCTCCCAATCCAACCACACAAGACAACTGAGCAACAGATTGGCCCATTACTTGCGTCACACTTCCTTTAATTTAAACTCTCTTGCTAAATGCCATCTGAAAGTTGGTCTCTTTCCTCTGTGAGGTGAAGATGTGCTAGCAATTCTATGTATTGTTCCAATTGTATCAGACGTCCAAAAGCTGGATTCTGAATACTCAGCCGCCTAAATTCCCATAACTTTGATTTGAAGCTAGGTTGAGTGGAGCTTGAATCCAATAATCGGATTTGAGGCTTACTCCAGAATTAGATTCTTAAAAAGAAAAAAAATGAAAAGAAAATTGCTTTAAAAGGAAATTCCAACGTTTTGCCAAATAATTTGCCTTTTTGTTCATGACTTCATTAGTTGCTGCTGTGGATTAAGCCATAATATTTAAATATGTAATAATTGATAACCTTTTACTTTCTTCATAAAATTTATGTTTTCCAAAACCTAGGACTTGTAGTCATACAATTTTGTCATTATTGTGGTAAAGTCAAATGAGTGCAAAAACGGTCTTTAAAATCCATAAAATCTAGAGAATAACTAAACTTTAAGCTATGTTTGTATCTTGGACATATCAAACAAAGGAAAGGAATTTATCTTCATTTTATTTTCTTCTTATGTTTTTTCTTTTTCCTTTCTTTTTTCTTCTGATAAATCAAAAATTCAAACATAGCATAATAGTACAAAGAATTTGACCTTTTATGTGCCTTTTAGATGGATAGAACACCACTCTTATATCAACGACCTACATTTGAATAAATTGAATGGAGCTTGGAACTTAAAAATTTTCAATGAACAACAGGTCCAAGAACTAGACCCAACCTAACCCCAACTGAAGTGGTGAATGAGATGGTAGAATAAAGTAGAAATTCAGGCTTTAAGTGCTCAACTTAGGTGGCAGGAGAGTGATTTCACAAAAATGGGTCATTGGATTTATGGTTCAATCCAAACAAAAAATAGTTTCCTACATTGAATCATGGAATCAGGAAAAAGAAAGAAAGTTTGAAAGGACAGAGTAAAGACCATCAAAAGGACTGTACTAATGTAGAAATTATTCACTATATGATAATATGATGTGTCCAATTAATTAAAAATAAACACATTATATATTTTTTTATCAACTCAACTATAATAAATATGTAAGAAAAATTGTTATTTTTATTATTCTAAAAATTAGATCAATCAACCTAAAATAGAAATATATGTTTATATCTGATTGGTTGGATACACCTTACTTAATAATTTCTCATACTAATGGAATAAAAACGGGGTTTTAGTATGTATTTCTCAGATGAAAAGAAAATAAAATAAAAGAAAACGATTGCCAAACAACAATCAGTCCCATCTACCGTCTGTGCATATTCTTGGAGCCAATATAGCTCTTTCTGTGTCTTCGATCTCTAGACACCTAGGAATCATAGTTATTATAATCGAATTGATATCAAATCTGTAATGTTATTAATTTACGGTTTATTAATTCAATTGGTATTATAAATTAAATATATTTTATTTATTTATATATAAATTTTATTTTAAATATAATTTATATTGTAAAGTAAGATACAAAAAATTAAATAAACCAATAGCAAGTGTTGTTTAATTCTATATTTGGTTTTTGATTGAACTAAATAATTTAATATGGTTCACATACATTTTCGGAAAATTGGTTAAAGTGTACCAATTTAAGGTCTTATTATTGATTTAACCGATTGAATCGTTCGATTTGATCCGGTTCTATGCTAGAATGCCTATCCATCTATCCATCTTTCCAATGTACAATGATAAAAGAGGGAAAGAAAGCAGAGAGATAGTCAAGACAAAGAAAACAGAGCAATGAGGAGGGCCCACCATGAATCCCTTCATGTTCGGAATGCAACAACGGTATCCTTTTGTTCTCTGCTTGGATTTCCGAACACCACAGTCTATGATAGTGATTTAAATTTCAAGTTTTCAACCACCCATCAAAAGATTACTTACAACCCTTGTATATCTCTATATAGATATTATATTTACATTCATTTCTATAGAGAGAGGTTTTCTCAAGTTTTCAACCACAAATCAAAAGATTACTTACAGCCCATATATATCTATATATATGTATATTTACATTTCTCTAGAGAGAGGCTTTCTCAAAACGGTGCCGTTGACGCTCGCTGAAAAGAGTGCTTTTTAGGGACTTGAGCAGCTGCAGCTAAGCAATACTGATACAGCAAATAGAGACAAGACAAAGATTAATAAAATCCCTGATGAATGTTGTCAAAATCGGAATTATGTGTTGGGTCGTCAGAAGATTTATAGGATCGGATGAAAGATCATAAGATCTTACCAAAAAATAAAAAGGAAAAAGCTTATTAATTTTTAAATAAATAAATTTTAAATGTAGAAAAAGAAGTATAAGTAAGAGTAAATATAACAAATCAAACAAATATAAACTTATGTTACAGAAATTTTTTGAAATTAATAAAAAGAAAAAAAAGAGGTGAAGAAGAATAGTTTTAAAATGCAGCATTTTGCATTGGATAGTAGTAGTTAGAAAAGGGGAAGAAAAGGTGATCAAAATTGAAATTAGAAATAAATTGAAAAAGTGAAAATTCTTTGTTAGTTGCAATTTGGGGTAACAAAAAATAAAACCAATTGAAATAAAAAAAATATAATTTTGGAACACCAAAAAAAAAAAAAAAGAGAAGCATAAAAAGGGGGATTGAATAAGATCTTTGAAGTTCTAATGGACAGTCAATGATTAGAAAATGAGAGGAAGAAGAAGAAAAGAAGAACAAAATGTAATGTAAAATGAAAGACAAGAAACAAAAATTAATATACTTTAAGCTTTTTGATTAACTGGAGAAAAGAATAAGGAAAAATATAGTAGAATGGAGAGAGAGAGAGAGAGAGAGAGAGAGAGAGAGAGAGAGCATTGTTAGAGACTGGAATGGGTTAATGAGGGAGATGGAGTTACTTGGATAGCATATATGTTTCTTAAGCTCTCTAACTTTCTCGAAATGTTCCAAATATGAATGCCCATAATTGATTTAATGTGAGTTATTTTAATATGATTTCGACATATTATAAAATCATTAGGCAACAAAGCTTAAAAATTGAAAACGAGATCAGATCTGATTTCTATGATCTAAGATCCTATACTAAAATTGTCAGATCCCAACTCTAATTAGCTTTATAAGTGTGTCAAAACCAATTCCTCTAATAACATTACCAATACTAGGGGTGTTTGGCTGGGTAGTTTATAAACTATAAGCTAGTTTTAAAAAGTCACTTTGAGATTTTTTTATTGCTTATGCTTTGTGAAATGTCAATTGTTTTAATTGCGTATATGCCTAATTTACCTGATGTTTCTGTCTCTTTAATATGGCATTCTCTTTCATCAAATGGGCGACTTCTCTTTCCAACTCATTTGTGTAAACCTGTAAGATGCACAAAAAAAGAAACCATCACTCATGAAACATGCCACAGAAAGTCACGTGAAGCCACACCACACAAAACAATAACTTGATAATCTAAAATAGCTATTTTATGAAAAATAATTATTTTTATAGGTGTTGTGTTTTAAAGTGAAATGATCTAATTTATTCACATTATTTTGTATGAATTTTTCAGTTGTTTCACATTATCTATTTTGACAATATATAAAACCACTTTAGTTGTTTAGTTGGTAAAGTCTTACGCTCCGTTAGGATGGAGGGGAGGAAAAGTACAGGTAAGTATAAGTTATGCAACGCAAACAACCCAACCTCCAATTTTTCTTTGCTAAAAAATCCAGTGGGCAAAATGTGCATATGACTAGCAAATCTGCGTAGGTATTGCTGTTTCCATACTTCAAAGACAAATAAAAAATTGAAACCTTAACCATTCCTTCTCAAGAAACACATTGCACAGTGAAAATGGATGAAGAAAATACTGCAACACCATATTTGGCAAGTCCCTTTTTTTTTTTTTTTTGCAAACAAACATGGAATAATACAAAGTGGGACATAGGAACAAGCCAGCACTCCTACAAAAAGCTAAATAACTCTGAATTATTGTAAGTTTGCGCATGATCCAGCCAGCCTTTTGTTCCTTTCTGCAGGTTCTTTGTTATCGAATCTATGGAGGTTGATGGTCCCATTCTAGGGCAACTCGAAGGGATGCTTGGTGGGCATTGCCTACACTGGCGGAGCCAGTTAAGGACAAGAGGGGGCATTTTTAAAAAATTACATTTTTACCTATAGTTTTGAAACTTTTTCTCACATTGCCCCATTTGAAAATTTGCAAATGCCCTCTTATGTAGTTCAAAATTCTATTTTTTTTCATACAATTTTAGAAATATTTCCCAAAATTTCCCCTAAAAATTTATAAATATCACCTTTAATAGTTATTTTTTCACCTCTTTATATGTTGCATGTAATTTATGTTCCTTTTGGGTAATGATAACTTTTTATTACAAAAACACTATTGTTACATAATTTTGGTGAAGTTCTTTGTACAAAATTTCTAAAAGAAGAACATTTTCCCTATACTATACATATTTATGGAAGTTAGTTGCCCTATCGTTGATTAGGGAAAATTTTTTTAGGATTGTGATTAATGATTGCCGCATAAACAAATTTTCTAGCTCCACCACTAATTACCTAGTACACTTTGTTTGGGAGATTGCTTTTGAGTGTTGGCTTAAGAGTCTAATTTGTGTCTACCTTTCAAGGAATCGCTCTATGTTGTAGGGTATGGTCCCTTGGGTCAAAAGGATACCTTCCTATGTGGTTTTGGATTTTTCCTTTTCCTTTTCCTTAGTTTATCTTTTGAAAAATTATCCTTTACCCCACCCCATTGTGATTGGACTCTTTTCCCTTATTGCTTTACAATTCAAAGTTTTCACATTTAGTTGTATAAACTAAATTGGGAAACGAATGTAAAAACGAGATAACAAAAGCAAGAAACAATATATAAAACATAAACATAAAATGTGACCTAAAAATATTATGGGAACGAAAAATGCAAAATTTTAGTGGGAACTTTAAAAATAGCAATATAAAATATTAGAAAACCTTCATGGTTAATTAAAATACTAAAACTACCCAACATCTATATAAACTTATTTAAACAACTACATATTATTGTTAAAAAATAAGAGTTGATAGTATGAAAAATACAAAAAAATTATAAGAATCGTGTTTCTAAAATGTTTTCACAATGTTTTTTTAAAAGTTTCAAACAGGTTGCTTTAAATTATATTAAAGTTTCTTAAAAATTTTTAAAATATTTTCTAAAATTTTTTCTTAAAAATTCAAGAGAGTTTCGTCTTTGTCGGAGAAACAATTTTTGGGAAAATTACGAGAAAAGTTTCTTGGAAACTATCATAAAAAATAAAAAAAAAAAACAAAAACAAAGAAAAGACACAAAAAAGAGGCATAAAGAGTGTTAAAATATTTTAATTTGATGAAAAATATTTTTGTTAAAAATTATAATAAAATTGTCTAAGTAAAAAAAAGTTATTTTCTCACCAAATTAAATTATCCAAGTGAGTGAAAAATAAGGAGGAAAAAAAGGAAATCTAAAATGGTATCAACATCATTTTACTAATTTGGTTATTTTGTAAATTTATTTGGATTAATTTTAAGTTCCGAATTGTAAGTGTGGCCTTTGGAAAGGCAAAAGTTTAAATGAAAATGAAGGTTACCGAGAGGGTAAAATGTAATTTACCTTTTAATTTTGTGAGTTGTATGCTCTTGAAACTCTTAAAACTGATTCGTAACCTTTCGTAAATACATAAAGTTCTTATTTTCTGCCAAGAACAGGAAAAAGCCATACTAATATATATATGTATATAGCCAGAGAATATAAACATGTGTACAGTATGTGTATAGGGAGTGTATAGAAGAGAGAGAAACATTCCTGCTTTCTAGCCCTCGATCGAGCAGCTGACTCACGGTTCTTGATCATGCGCATATGCCTTCGATCGCCGCCGGGATTGCTGTCAGGGTCCGGGAACCTTTTCTTCCCAAAGGCCGGGTAGTTCGATGACGATGCCACAGCATCAAACGGCAACACATTCGGAGAAAACGCATTGGAAATGGGTTGGGCTGTTAAAAGCGAGTATGTCTGATCAGGGCCAGAATTCAAGCTCAGAGCGGTGGCCGGAGGTGACAGCCGACAACCGTAGCCGGCGGGGACGCTTGTCGGCGGTGGGTTTCTGCCGAGGAAGTCCTGGTATGTTAGGCCACGAAAGTTGGAGTTTCTGGAGGGGCATTCGTGGAGGGAAGCCAGGTTGATGTCCTTCCACACATCTTCCATCACACTTTCTTGGCAGCTTTTTGGTACTATAGTTCAAGCTCTTCTGTTCGCCCCCGCGGTTGACAACAATGGAGAGAGTGAGAGAGAGAGAAGAGAGAGAGGAGGGGTTGGCACGTACCGGGTAGTCTTTGATTGCTTGTGTGAATTTGGTCACCCTTGTACTACTGTACTTGGTGCCACGTAGCGCAAGCCGGAACCACATGAAAATATACCATGTTTGGTAATGACCTCCGTAATAACAAACAATATATATATATATACTTGAGTTGTATGAACTTAAAAAGACACTCTGGTCATCATGATATAGATATTTGTCAGAAACACTGCCAAACTTTTCTTTCTATTTTTGCTTCCCGCCACACAAAAGTTAATGCTGGGTTTCACTTCAATTGATCATTTCACAATCACCCAGAGGCCGACCAAAGCTTGGCCCGCGTCGGCCGCCTAAATTTAAAAATTAAAATGAATTTTAAATGATTAAATTTAATACTTATTTTAAGTGTAAAATTATTAATCACTTTAGATCTTTAATTTTTTAAAATCTTACTTATTATAAATAAAAATTTTATAATTTTAATTTTTTTTATAAAAAAATGTCAATTTAAATAAGAAAAGACATATAAAAAAAGAAAAATAAGTCTCAATCTAAATGAGAAAAGACTCATAAGAAAAAAAAAACCTACATCAAATAAAAAAAATCCCATAAGAAAAAAAAAATCTCAAGTTAACCATTATAATTACTTAAACTTTTATCAATATAAGAAATATCAAATGTCCAACTCTCTCTCTATACATATTTAGAAGTTTAAACTCTCATAACTCTCTCTCTCTCTCTCTCTCTCTCTCTCGTACAAAGATAAAAGTTTCAGACTAAAAAATAAATTAGTAAATCTTATCGATAACATCATTAAACGGCTTGTTGATTTATTTTTGTATTTTTATATAGATCGATGTTTGTTTTATTTTCTTTTGAACAAAGTTAAAATTTTTTTTTATTGTTTGTGGTTCTATAAGTAGTTGTTACGGTAAAAAAAAAAGTAAATTATGTACTTTGTTGATCAAATCACTAATTTTGTATTATGCTAGTCGAATTATTTGGTAAATACTTCACCAAAAACTAATTTTTATTGAATGATTAAATCCATTGTGATTAAGTGAATATTCCATTGAAAAGAGAAAAAAATAAATTAATTAATAATTTTTCATCTAAAAAAATCAAATTTAAAGTAAAAAATTTACATCTAGTATTAAAAATATAAAAAGAGTCATTTAAAATTTTCATTTTAAGAATATTTTTTGCCTCTACTGAAAAAATTCTTGGGTCCGCCACTGCAATCACCTTTGTCGCACCAAGTCAGCCTTAACAGTTATGAATCCCAACCACACCCATTTTACGGCAACTCGATGGTTTGTGTCCATAAGAGCAAGGCAAATCAGGTAAGTTTTTTGTACAATTTTTTTTGAAAACATAGCATTTTCTTAATATAAATAACTCATTATATTTCGAGAAAATATTATGTTTCCAATTCAAGAGTCGGCATATATTAGACAACAATGTATACCAATGAACGTGGACTCCAAGTTTAGACACTAACAATCGAGACACCTAAAATAATAAATTTCATCACCACATTATTTGTCATGTGCTTGAATTTTATGTGTTAGTTTTATGAAGAAACACATGGGGGAATAGGATTTCACAAGTGGCCTAAATGCTCCCATGCTGAAATAAAATAAATATTCCAGCTTTCCATTCCCTTTTCTCTTTTTAGTATAACGAATGAAAAAGAGAATGCCAATTTAATTTTCATGCGCGGAGAGAGAGAGAGAGAGAGAGAGAGAGAGAGAGAGGAGTGGCAATGGTGGGGAAGAACTAGGGTTGGCAAGGAAGTTGTTGGTGCTGGGGGTGAGGGCTAAGCAGGGAGTGGGTGGCAGGGGAGGTTGGCAGTTAGTGGTGGAGCTAGGATTTCAGTTCAGAGGGGTAAATTCTAATGTAATACGTTAATCCCCCAAGAAATTTGTTGGCAAATTCATATATCATCAACCTGTTTGTTGTATATCATTTCATACCTATTATATTTATCAATACGCATCCCTTGATTTAAACTTATACTCATGGTATTGGATTAAAATTTCATAATGGAATACGACTCTATTTCTGCTAAATTATAGGTAAATTTTTTAAAAAATTTTCGACCCCTCTAGCTTTGCCAGTGCTGCCAGTGGTGAGGGTGTGGTTAGGGGGTAAGGATTAGGGTGGCAATCGGTGATGTGGATGGGGAGGTTGTAGATGGCAATGTTGAGGATGAGGGTTGGGTTAGCGATCTGTGGTGTGGTGGATGGGATTGGGGGACTATGAGTGGTGGGGGTTGTCTGCTCATTTCCAAAATCGGAAAAATTCTTCCACCTCATTAAGGGAACCGTACGTGACACTTCCGCATCATACGGCTCCGTCCCGAGCTTCCTAAACCTTTTCTTTATGAGAATTTTGAAAATTCATTAATGCTTTGTTTGGATCAAAGATTTGAGAAGAGAAAAAGAAAGAGAACAAAATATAAAATTATATTATATGTTTGATTGTTAGAAAAAGTGGAGAATAAAAGAACATAAAAAGGTGGTAAGGATTTAGAATCTCTTATTTTGTTTTATTTTTTCTTACTTTTTTCTTGATAAATTCATATTCCAAACACAACATAAATACAACTAATCCTAACTCTCTCTTCCCTGTATCTACCTCTTTGCACCCCAACATTCCAAATCGATTGAGACTCCACCTCATCCACAACATAAACTCCATCAACTGAAACTCTTATATTTTTCAATAATCACCCCAATTCTAGTTGCCAAATTGTGTTTAAAGTATTGAATAAAGAAGTAAAAAGGAAGAGAGAAATATAAAGCTAAGTTGTTTTGGGTAGCTTAAGAACAGAGAGAAACAAATGTGATGGCTAGAGAGGAGAAGGTAGGAAGAAAAAAATAGTAAGAAAGAGTTGAGGACATTAGAGTAATTTATCATGTCTAAATTAATATATGCATAATAACACATGCCAAAATTATTACATACGGTTATTGTAAGTTTTGCACTTTAATCCAAGCCATAAGTGTTCTCTTTTTTTTGTGCTTTTAGGTCAAACTAAAAGGAAATAAAGAATAATATATATATATATATATATATTTCTTTAAAATTCAAATGAGACCAGGACAAAAATAGGATACATTATTTAGGAAAAAATGTTAGTATAAGTCACATCCACAAAAACTAGTCACCTCAACTGAGCTCTACCAACCTAAATTGGACCACCAACACATGTTGGGAATCAAATAAAGCGACTAGTATCAGTCAACGAGTGATGAACACCGGTAACTAGGGGTGGCTATGGGCTTGATGGCCAATCGGCCTATCCAAACCAGCCCATCATTTATAGGGCTTGGAATTATTTTTTAGGCTCGATTTTGTCAATGGATGGATTTGAGAAATATGTTCAAATCGACCCGAAATACATTTAAAATATTATATTTATTTTGATATATATATCTATATAATTAAAATTTATTTTATTTAAGATTATTTATAAAATAAAAAACTATTGATTAAAATTTTTTTGGTATTAAATGGATGAGTTTAAAATTTTATTTTGGACCTGATAAAAATTATTCTGATGTATGTCCATCCGATCGACCAATGTCCACACCTAAGTTAGGCCATCACCCTCATTATTCAGGTGATCAAAGATCAAAGATTCTAGTATCTAAAATGTGTGTGGGGGAGAGGGTTTTTTTTTTACCAACTTAAAGTAAAATTTCAAGTTTATTTTCAAAATAAAAAGTTTTTGAAATTTAATCTCGAAATAAGATAAAGCACGATTCACAACCACGCTTTAGGGTAAGGCGTGGTTATGAACCACGCTTTACTTTTTTTGTCCACATGGACTGGCTGCATAGCAAAAAAGATTGGTTGCTAATCACTCTTTCTATAAAGCATGGTTAGCAACCACGCTTTATATAAAGAGTGGTTTGCAACCACGTTTTTATTTTTTATTTTTTAGGTTTTATACATTTATATATTTATAGATTTCATTTATTGATTTTATACATTATTATTTAGTAAATTAAATAATTTATTAAAGATATTAAATTATAAATTTTGTATTTTCGTATTTGTAACTAAATAATTTAGAAAATATCTACTAAAAAACACCTAAGGCACCAATGCCCTAGATGCCCTAGCAACCCTAGATAATGCCCTAACCCTAACCGATCCAAATTGTAACTCTAGCAAACCTAAGGCACCAATGCCCAAACCCTAACCCTAGAAATCCACTGACGCCCTAACCATAGCCTTAATGCTAACCAACTCAACCCCTAACCCTAGCAACCCACTGGTGCCCTAACTTTAATCAACCGAAAGCCTAACCCTAGACCTAACCCTAACTAACCGAAAGCATAACCCAAACCCTAACCCTCGCAACTCACCAACACCTTAACCGTAGCCCTAACCCTAGCAACCCACCAATGCCCAAACTCTAGCTCTAATCCTAATCAACCCAAAGCTGAACCCTAACCTTAACCCTTGTTAGTAATCTCGTAAGATATGGTTTAAATCTAACCCTAGTTTAATTGAACTTATAACTGTAGTTTAACCGTAATTATATGTAACCCTAGTTTAACCCTATTTCAACCCTAGTTTAATCCTAATTAAACCTAGTTAAACCATGGCGTAGTTAACCCTAACCCTACAATAAGTTTATGGTTTATTTTATAGTCATGGCTACGTATAACTTATCTCATAATAAAGTTAAGTTACTATACGATGTGTACTAAAAATTTAAATAAAATACTGTGGGGTAAATGCACACGGCCTAATCCATCTAGTTAGGCCTAACTAACACAAATTGAAGCTGGGCTGCTGGGTGGCCCAAATCGAGCACTAAAGGACGGTCCAACACAAGGTGCTGACCTTGGCCCAAACCGCAAAAGGTGAGCCCAAACCGCTAGCGGTCTCAAAGTATTAAATGTGAAGTTGACCAGCATTAAATGCACCAATGGCTCCCCACGCAACGTCGACCTGCACGACTGATCAGCAGAATTCTTCAGCGATGGTAAGGCAGACTTTGCATGTGGTCAGTCGGCGGCAAATGATGAAGCCTACCCAACAGGCCATGATAACCTGCTGGTAGGCTAGGAGCAAAACACTCCATTGATCACACTATAAATACCAAAGACCTCAAGAACTAGATATGGACAATTAACTCCATGTATATATAACTTTTATTTATTCAACTCTTGATTAAGCTTGCTAACTTAGTCATCAGAGTGTGATTGGCCCAACAAAGGCCGACCACTTCTAACTTCTCTTTCTTGCAGAGAGTTTGGACTCATTAACATTGGCTTGAGTGATCGGCTAGGCCTTTCCGAAAAATTTCACCTACAATTGGCGTTGTTTGTGGGAAGGCTGAGAAACCATGAGTTTAAACGATCGAAGGGGAAGAGGAGAGAACCACAATGAGCGAGGCAACGAAGCTTCCTCCAGTAAAGATCAAACCAATTCGGCGCACTGCCAATCTACCCCAGTAGATTGGCACAGAGGCAGAATGTTGAGATCGGAGATATAAACCCCTGTTGAGAGCCACCAGGAAGCACAAGACGAACTGCGGAAGAACCCGGACTATGTTTGGGAGAAAAATTTTCGCAGAAACCACCATCGAGACCTTACGCCTTCACCCTCCAGTGGACGCGTCCCAAGTGAAGATACGCTCTGTTTGGCCGAAAGGGAGATTTTGCAGCACTGTGAAGAGATTGCCCACCTCATCTCCTAAGTTTGGGTCATGAGAAAGGAAATCTCTGGAAGAGACAGGCATGAGAGAGAAAGGTCTCTGAACCGTGAAAGAAGTGCAAGAAGCATTGGTGTCCTAGCGCTGCGAGTGAGAGGAAGCTACACCTCTAGCACCGGGCACTGCGAGGATAGACGATTAGATCGGTGCCCGAAAAAAAGCAAGACTCCGCAAAATGAAGCACGGGCTAATGATGATTGGCAGCAAAAAGACTAGGAGAAATAGTTCAACGAAAAGTTGGAGGATAAGAAGCAGCAAACTAAGGAACGCACAACCCATGACCTGATCAAAAAAGCTTTGGACCAGATTGCATCCATGCCATTCACAGAGGAGATTGAGTCCCACCCAATTCCTCGAAAGTTTACCCCATCAAAGTTAACTTTGTACGACAGAAAGGTTGACCCAGTTAACCATGTTCGGCATTATAAGCAGATAATGGTGTTATGGTGCGGTGACCAAACATTGATGTGCCAAATCTTTCCTTCCAATTTGGGGGACATGGCTTTACGATGGTTTGACAAGTTGCTGTCTAGATCAGTACCAAACTGGAAGCAACTCGTTGAGCTGTTCACTGCTTGCTTCATAGCCAACAGCACGCAGCCCAAGGAGGTTGATTCCTTACTGACCTTAAGGAAAGACGAGGGGGACGGATTGCGGGTATACGCATGGCGATACTGGGAGACTTACAACGAGATTGATGAGTGCAGCGAGCAACTAGCCGTAACTCAATTCAAAATCAGCCTGCCCAGGGAGCATCGTTTACGGCAATCCCCAATGAAGAAGCCGACCCTCACCGTACAGGAATTAATGTTAAGAATCAAGCACTATGCAAGATTAGATGAAGATGTGCCTCAGTCAAGTTTAGCAAAGGTCGGCATTGTTGCCGAAAAGACAAACAAGAAGGAAGCCAAGAAACCTGGATAAGAAGACAACAACCGGAAAAGAAAGGTGAATGATGGGGTCTATACAGTTTTTAAGGATCCTATCTATAAAATCTTGCCCCAGATCCATGACAAACCATTTTTCAAGTGGCCCCCGAAGTTAGGAGGGTACCCAGCATCTCGAGACCAAAAGAGATTCTATTCTTACCACCGCGAGAAGTGACACAAGACGGAGCAGTGTCGGCATCTCAAGACCCACTTGGAGGATTTGGCCAAGGTTGGCCATTTTGACCAATTTATTGATCGGGACAAGACAAAAATTGAGGCCGAGCAACCGCAAATGGAAGATGTCCCACAGAAGGAGATTGAAGCAAGACCGGTCCGAGTAATCAATGTGCCGCACGATTTAACTGAATCAGGAGCCGTCGATCCACATAGATACCAGATCGAAATACAAAAAGCCACACACTTGAGGGAAGTAATGCAGATACAACCACTGAGCAAAAAGGTTAAAGTCGGCGATGGCCCTATGTCCATTACCTTCACTGACGAAGACTTCATGGGGGTGCAGACCCTTCATAATGACGCCTTAGTTGTAACATTGAGAATGGCAGGCAGTGATGTGAAAAGATTGCTCATTGACCAAAGAAGTCTGTCTGAGGTCATGTACTATAGCCTGTTTAAAAATTAGAGCTCAAGGAGTCCGACCCATAGCTATCACTTAATCCATTGGACGGATTCAGCTCATACCCAGTTTGGCCTTTGGGGAAGGTAACTATTCCTATGACTGCTGGAGGAATTATGTTGCAGACGAAATTCCTGGTAGTTAACGTGCCTTTCCCCTACAATGCTATCATGAGGCAAACCTGGTCACACCTCATGAAAGCTATCCCCTCGTCCTACCATCAGCTGATCAGATTTCTGATCCCCGGTGGAGTGGGGGAAATAAAATGAAACCAAGTGGCTGCCAAGTAGTGTTTCCTGACGGCATGCACAACAAAGACAAAGGCTGAAAAAGTACAAATGATAGAGCTGCACGAAGACACCCCTACTATCGACGATGTGGGGCAGACGCCGGAGAACAAGGCTGTGAAAGAACTAAAGAAGTTACGCATCAATCGGCAAGATGACAAGTACTTCATCATCGACACATCCTTGTCCAAAACTGAGGAGCACTCTCTAATCGAGTTGTTGACAAATTATCTTGAACTGTTCGCCTGGACTTCTTATGATATGTCGGGGATTGATGCCGAGGTTGCCTGCCACAGGCTAAATGCTGACTCGAAATGCTGACCTGTGGTCCAAAAAGAGAGAAGGGCGACAACACAGCATGTGGACGCTGTTATTGAACAAACTGAAAAGCTCTTGGAAGCTGGGGCAATTTGGGAAATCCACTACTCTAGTTGGCTTTCAGACACAGTGGTGGTGGATAAGAAGGACGACAAGTGGAAGGTCTGTGTGGACTTCACTGATCTAAACAAAGCATGCCCCAATGACCTTTTCTCCCTACCCAAGATTGACCAGCTCGTGGATGCAACAGCCGGCTTCGAGAGGATAAGTTTCTTGGATGCTTATCGAGGGTATCACCAGATTCCCCTCCATCTTGATGACCAAGAGAAGACGGCCTTCATCACTCCAAGGGGTATATTGTGATGCCCTTTGGTCTAAAGAACGCTAGGGCTACATACCAGTGATTGGTCACCAAGAAGTTCAAAAACCATATCGGCAGCACTGTGAAGGTCTACATCGACGACTTGGTGGTGAAGAGCAAAGTCAGTAACTCCTATTTGGAAGATCTAAAAGAAGTACTCAGCATCCTAAAGCAGAACAAAAAACGAGAGCAAAGTCAGTAACTCCCATTTGGCAAATTCCTGGGGTTCTTAGTTACACATTGCTGCATTGAGGTGGATTCGTGATAGATCAGTGCAATCTAGAGCGTTCAGGCCCTGAAGAATGCTAAGGAAGTGCAGAAGTTAACTAGAATGGCAGCAGCACTCAATAGGTTCATAAGCCGATCATCAGACAAGTGCCGACCATTCTTCCAACTTCTCAAAAAATGAGAACAGTTCAAATGGACTCTGAAATGTGACCAAGCCCTCAATGATTTGAAGAAATACCCTACCGCCTTTACTTTCCACCCCATTCTAGCATGAGGAACTCTTCCTCTACCTCTCGGTGTCGGAGCATGCAATTAACGCCGTACTACTCAGGCAATAAGATTGGCAACAGTTGGCTGTTTATTATGTCAGCAAAACTCTTCTCGGGGCAGAAAGTATATACTAAACCCTAGAGAAATTGGCACTCGCACTGGTAGTAGCATCCCGCAAATTGGTGCACTACTTCTGAGCTTATACCATCAACGTCCTTACAGATAACTAGTTCAAACCATTCCTCAGAATGGCTGACTTCTCTGGCAGATTAGCAAAATGGGCTGTGGAGTTGGGGGAGTTTGACATCAAGTTCCATTCGAGATTGGCTGTGAAAGGGCAGGTGCTTGTATATTTCATTACCGAATTCTTCGTTGAACTACCACCCAAAGCTGACCAAACCCCACCTCCTGCTTAAAAACACGACGACCTCCCACTGGATCTTTGGAAGAACGCTGATCATTGGAAACTCTACGTCGACGGAGTCTTCAATGACCGGAGGGCAGGATCGGGCATAGTGCTCATTACACTAGACGGTTTAGCCATCGAACAAGTTATCGAGCTTGAGTTTACTGCCTCGAACAACGAATCAGAGTACAAAGCCTTGCTCATTGGACTACGCTGAGACATCAAATTGAAAATCACTGAGATTTTCATTTATTCGGACTCCTTGTTAGTTGTTAACCAAATCACAGGAGAATACGCAGCAAAGAATAACAGAATGATGCAGTACCTAGCTAAAGCTAAGGAATTGCTGAACAAATTTAGCAGTTACAAACTTCGCCAGATCAGTCGAGATAATAACTCTCATGCCGATGCTCTGGCGACGTTAGCAACAGCCTTGAAGTCAGGGTAAAAAAGAACAATCAACATGGAGACTTTGGCCAGACCAAGCATATTTCATGAAGAAGAACAAGATCTGGCTGTAGAACAGTTGGGGCCATCCTAGATGAACCCAATTATCTCCTATCTCGACAAAAAGGAGCTACCAGAGGGCAAAAATAAAGCCAGACGAATCAAATACGTAGCTCTTAAATACTGGCTGTCACCAAGCAAGGAACTTTACTGGCGGTTCTTCATAGGTCCATACTTGCACTGTGTCCATCCGGATAAGGTGCAAAGCGTCCTATTTAAAATCCACGAAAGAAAAATGTGAAAGTCACATCAGTGGAAGATCTGTAGCACACCGAGCTATCTCATAAGGATACTGGTGGCCCTATATGCAAAAAGACGCAGCCCAGTACATCCTAAAGTGTGAAAAGTGTCAGAGGTACTCTCCCATCATACATCAGCCTGCTGAGGATCTCGCAACCATTACCAATCTATGGCCTTTTGCCCAGTGGAGACTAGACATAGTTGGGCCTTTGCCTCGAGCTCTGGGTAACAAGAGGTTCCTTATTGTGGCGACAGACTACTTCACTAAATCGGTAGAAGCAGAGCCCTTGTAAAAAATCAGGGAGATTGACGCTAAGAGATTCCCGTGGAAGAGCATAGTGACAAGGTTTAGCATCCCTCATGCCATTGTCTCGGATAACGGCACCAATTTGATAGCAACATGTTTAGGTCATTCTGTGAAGAGCTCGAGATTAGAAACTATTACTCAACACCAGCCTACCCACAGTGCAATGGGCAAGACAAGATTTTGAACAAAACTATGCTCAATGGGATTAAAAAGTGGCTGGAGAGGCTAAAGGAAAATGAGTGGAGGAGCTACCCAGCGTTCTGTGGTCCTATAGAACCACCCTGAGAAGATCTACTGGCCAAACCCCCTTCTCTTTGGCTTACGGGGTGGAAGCAGTCATACCTTTGGAGGTTGGATTACCAACAATCAAATCGACAGCATTCAATACCAGACTTAATGACCAGACTATGGCAAAGGATCTGGATCGTGCCAAAGAAAAAAGGAAAGCTGCCTTAATTAGACTCACCGAATATCAGCGGCAGTTAAGATGCTCCTATAACAAACAAGTTCGTCCGAGAAACTTTGCTTTGGGTGACCTAGTTTTACAAAAAGTGCTAGGGGCAACAAAGAACCTAGCGGATGGCAAACTCGGCCCCAACTGGAAGGGCCCCTATCGAGTGGCATCCCAGGTCGGTGTTAGCGCATACCGACTAGAAACTGTGGAAGAGGGAAGACAGCTACCTCGACCTTGGAATGTAAACAACCTGAAGAAGTTCTACCAGTAGTGCAGGATCTTCTATGATGTAACAACTCAACAAATGTGTAAAGTTTTTATGAGATCAATACAGTATGAAGTTGTTCAAGCTTGTCTACTCTGAGCACTACAAGACTAAACCAAAAAAAAAGTGTAAAAACTTGGTCCTGTCCAAGTTGGACAAGCCGGCCAAAGAAGGCCACGAAAACCAAGTGTAAAAACTTGGTCCTGTCCAAGTTGGACAGCTCGGCCAAAGAAGGCCATAAAAACCAAGTGCAAAAACTTAGTCCTGTACAAGTTGGACAAGTCGGCCAAAGAAGGTCACAAAAATCAAGTGTTAGAACTTGGTCAAATCCAAGTTGGGCAGGTTGACCAATGAAGGTAGCGAAGAACCAAGTCTCAAAACTTGGCCCTATCTAACTTAGACATGTCGGCCAATAAAGAGATAGTCATACAAACATAAGATGAAATGAATTTCAGCAATAAAAAAGAGCCAAATAGCTGTTTAACATTTATCGAGAGAACGTAATACTGAGACGAAGGCAAAACAAGATTTTCATTAAAAAATAGGAAGGTTGGTTACAAGAAGATATCGAAAAAAGGGAAACTACAACTCTATCACTCCACCGACTTCTCCCCCAGCTGCACAGACGACTCCGCCGAGCCATCCGCGACCTTTTTTGCAGTCTTAGATGATTTAGCAGTAGCCTTCTCCCTTTCAGCAGTTGCCTCCAAAGCAAGTTGTCTGCTATACTTAGCGTTGGCTATCACCTTCTTTGGATTGACAACACCGTCCTCAGTAGTGTCCAAGTAATTAGGGCACAAGTGCCAGACATCAGAGGACTTGTCCACCCCGGTAACAAGAAGAGCGTCGTTCCAGCCCTCTTGGAAGATGCTACGACTCAGATTTGTCATTTGAATGGCCAGGTTACTGGCCGCCCTTTTTTCGCCCCTCATCATTATGTCCTCTTCTTTTGCCTTTAACTTGGCCACTTCGGCTTGGAGAGCTTTGATCTCTGATTTTGCTTTATATAACTCCACGGATTGCACATTATTCTCCTTCTGAAGGTCGGCCGCTTCCTTGTCTCTCTTCTTATAGTCCGCCTTCACAATCTTGAGCTCGACAGTCGCTTGTTTGACTTCCTTCCTAAAGGTGATTCGATCTTTGTTAGCATCGATCCACTCTTTTTTTAAGCCACTGTGCACCTCTATAAGGTGCTCGTGCTCCTCAACAAGTTTTCGGTAGGGGCTCATTGGCTCTAATGAATTTAGGCAACCCTACACCAAAATCAAAGCTTGCTTTAAAACAAATGTGAGCAAAATCTTTAAGCAAATTGAAAGGTAATGCCGACTTACCAAAAGAGAATCTTGAAAGGCCCCCATGAAGATACCAGTATCGCTCGCCGCCCTAATTTGGTGACGTCCTTTTTCTGGCCTAAGATATCTGGCGTTAAAAGCGACCTCGGCTTGGTCAATCATCGAATCAGCCGTTGTCAGCGGTCGGCCTAAGATATCTGGCGTAACGGTAACCACCTCGCCGACTTCCTCCACCGCACCTTTGCCAGTGCCGACCCTTGGCTTCTTAGGGGCTGGAGGTGGCGCGGCAACCTTAGGTGCATTTTTTGTTGTTGTCGGGTCACCGGCTTCTTTTGAACGGGGATGACTTCGACCGCTGGGAAAATCTCCATATTGGCAGCAGGAGGGTCACTAGAGGTTGTGGCAGTCATCTTTAGTGGCTTACCTGCTGCAGCAGACATCATCTTCTTCAAATTCATTCCGTCTTCCTCGTCTGGAAATGGGGTGGATTCTTATGTTCTGTTGGATACTCTGACTCGTCGGTCTAGGATCGTAAGTGGCGACGAACTCGAGGCCAAACTGTTCGACTTCGAGCGGGCTTCACTGAGTTCTTAAACGACGGGCTTTGACGTAGGAGGGACGATAACTGTTACTCCAGCGGGGGCACGAGCTCTTACAACAACAACATCGATAGAAATTTTCTCGAAATCTCCCTCAGCACCTTCCTTGGCCAATCTCGCAAGGACGCTCTGTGGGCTCCCTATGTCGGCAGTGAAGGTTGAGTAGCGGAGAGGGTAGTTGAGTAGTATGTGGGCGGTCCGAGCAACGTCCCTCAATCTGCCTTCACCATGAAAGTTCAAAGCCTTATTTTGGTCGGCGAAATTAACAAGCCAATCTCGTACTGTCAACGCCTTCTTCTTCTCTGCAAAATGTCACAATCAAGTTCAGACACGCATTAGCATTATACCAGACACACAAAATGAATGGTCGGCATCAAACCTATGTTGAGGGGAACTTTACAGTATCGGAACACCAGTCTTTCTCCCTCAACAAGGTTGCCGAACTCCCTAACGTCGTCAACGCCCTTCCCAGAGGAGGTTAGACATTTCACTAACTCCCTGGCCTACTCTACAACCCAAAGATAGACTTTGGAACTCTCCTCGACCTTACAGAGCGTATAGTAGTAATCAAGTTTGGCGAGTCCTAGGTTCACACCCAGGCGCTGATTAATCTCAAGCATGCCAAAGATGATCTTATATACATTCAACGATAACTGGGAGGGCGACACTTTCTTTTTTACTATGAACTTATGGAGTAAGGGATGAAGGGGAAACCTAAGGCCCTTTTCTACAATGGCAATGAACGGGAATGATACTCCCTTCTCAGTTTCCCCCATACGATGATCATTGGGATCGACTAGCTCTAAGCCGATCTCGTCCGGGATCCCAAACCTAGCCCTAAAAGCTGCAATGGTCGCCGGACCATCTAGCATTTTTCTAAAGATGAGATGCTATCAGGGAACAACCGTCGAAAACGAGAAGGAAAGAGAAGAGAAGCACAAGAGATATGAGGGCTTAGAAAGACTTACAGTGGTGGGAGTCGAAACTGGCAACGTACACGCTAGACAAAGATATGAAGAAAAGCAAAGTGCCTTTCATCAGAATGGGCATTCTCCTTTTATATACATTCAAGCCGTCAGTTCGCGCATGGGAAAACGGTAACAATTATGTTGCTCCTCCGAAACATCACATCGGCCGTTGATTCGACGGCACCCCATCAATAGAGCTTTTAATTCCAACCGTAGAAACGGTCGCACATTTGAAGTGGTGCCATTATGACTCGCTGCAGCCCTTGGCCGTTCAAAAATTTAAAACGATGCAAGGGATGGGTGGCAATTATGGGCTAAATGCACACGGGCCAATCCATCTAGCTAGGCCCAACTAACAAAAATTGAATCTAGGTTGCCGGGTGGCCCAAATCGAGCACTAAAGGAAGGTTCGGCCTAAGGTGCCGACCTTGGCCCAAACCGCGAAAGGTTAGCCCAAACCGCTAATGGTCTCAGAGCATTAAATGCGGAGTTGACCCGTATTAAATGCGTCAGCGGCTCCCCACGCGATGTCGACATGCACGTCTGATCAGCCAGATTCTTCAGCGACGGTAAGGCAAGCCCTGCATGTGGTCAGCCAGCGGCAAATGATAAAGCCTACCCAACAGGCCATGATAACCTGCTGGTAGGCCAGGAGCAAAACACTCCATCGATCACACTATAAATACCAAAGACTCAAGAGTCAGATATGGACAATTAACTCCAAGTATATACAACTTTTATTTATTCAACTCTTGATTAAGCTTGCAAACTTAGTCATCGGAGTGTGATCGACCTAACATGGGTCGACCACTTCTAACTTCTCTTTCTTACAGAGAGTTTGGATTCATTAACATTGGCTTGAGTGATCGGTCAGGTCTTCCTGAAAAATCCCACCTACAAATACAATTTGAGAAATTTAGAGAAAACACAATTTTAAAACTAATGACAAACGTACGAGAAATTGGGAAACCAAGTGCCAAAAAGTTCGAATTAAAAGTACAAGTGCTTGAAAGATAGGTCATGTGAGACCTTATTTTGTTTAACATCATATTTAGCTTAATAGCATGCTTATGAGTGTTTGATTTCCTTAATCAAGGAGATTGATTAGCATATTTCAATGAGAGCATGTTATATGAGGATTGATTTATTTTAAGCATGATTAATTGTCTTAATTAGTCTCCATGCTTAACTTAAGCATAATCATATCGGAACTGTAACTTGGTAGTAGGTAGTTCATGTTAGTGTTGTAATGTTGCCACGCATGGAGGTAGAGAAAAAAGAGGAAGAACTTTAATTTGGCATATCTGAAACAGTAATGCAAATAGAATTTTTGTGTAGGATTTTCAAACCGAGACACTCACACTTTTTCTCATTCTTCAAAAAATATCATTATCCTCCCTCACACCAAAAAATATATATATATATATATATCATTATCATATTATTCTAATAAATTTTTTTTTTTATAAAAATTGTATGAGTATAAAATTTTCCTATCCTAGAACTTCTGCAAATGCCAAGATTGGACCAATCACCCAAATTAACTTTGGAAAACCGTTAGATTGGACCAGGGCTGTTCCTATCCTACAACTTACATCGTTCACTCCCCAAGGCCAGATGTCACGAGTTTAAACCTTGAAACACCCCAAACTCGTGCAGCTTTAAACAACTTCTCTTTGAAGATACTAAGTAAGCCTTAACACACTAAAAAAGAAAGATTAAGAGAACAAGTGAACAAAAGAAAATAAGAGAGCTTGTAGGAGAACTTGGAGAATGTTTGATTGCTTAAAACTTGGATACTTTACAAATGAATGTCTCCACCTATTTATAGTTGCCCACGTCTTCAATGGACAGGTTGAGACCAACTTAATCTAATGGTGGAGATTAGATATTTCGAATACTCCTAGAAAATACTTAAATATTTATATTTACAAGGCTTCCCAAAGAAGCTTCCCCCTTATTCTAGAATCTCCTATACCTTTTCCTTAGTTACATTTGTGGAGAAGATTCTAAAAACTCCCCAATAATCTCCATGTGATAAAATGTTCATGAATGGCCTAGAACCTTCTAGGCTCTTGGTGTTATGTTGGGCCTCCAAATAAGTCATATGGCACCCAATGAGTGCTAAAATAGGCGGGCTGTTACATAGAGAATTGGCAAATTTTTACTCCAACAAATTTTTGGGTAAATTTCTCAAAGGGTCGTCTATGTTGACAAAAATAACACTAGCTTTTGCAAAAGTAAATAGTATACCAGTACGTTATATTGATTAAGCAGGACTCAAAATTACTTTTGCAATAACACCACCACCCTTTTTCCTAATGCTAGGCTGAATTTTGCAATACTTTCTTTCCAGTAATGCCAATCTTTTACATACTAAATTTTCCTCAAAGATAGACACAATCACTTCTTTGTGTCTATTCGCAATGAAAGGCATTGAAAAAAGGCAATTACTGTAGTATTTTTATTTTCTTTTTGGTGAGTGTTGTGTTTTGACCAGCACTAAGATACTGGTAAAATCACTGTTATACATTATTGAAAATTCTCAACTCAATTATAATTTATAGACAACTGTACAACAAATCATCTTTAGGTCTGTTTGATATAACTTTTTTTTAAATTTTTTTATTTTGCTATTTTGACTTATCAACAACAGAGTTAAAAAAATTTAACTTTTTTATTGTTATAAGCTAAGATGGGCAGAACAACAAAAAAAAATTTCAAAATTTTGATTTTTTTATTTATAGACCAAAAAAGACAGTCAAAAAACTTTAAAAAATCCGAAACTAAACGGACCTTGGCAAAGACAAGAATAAGCTTCGTAGTGCCTTCACTACCAAGAGGTGATATGTGGTTTCACTGACTCATTTTCGTAGTCGAAATAATCGTGACTCCACGTTCTGAAAGTTTAACAGTGATAAGACAGGTAAAAGATTAGGGGGAAAATGGCAATGAGAGAGAGAGAGAGAGATATGAACAGTGTTAGAGGTTGAATTGTCAAATGGGTCTTCTAGACTCTAGAGAGCATGAAAATATTTTGGGGCATGAATATTCTATAGTTTTTTTAAAAAAATTCATATTATTAAATAATAAGATTTGAGTTTGAAAATTTTAAAAATTATGATAAATGAGTTTTTAAATAATTTTTGTGATACTTTTTAAGTGCTTTTGATAAATTTCTTTAAATAATGTTAAAGTTTCAAAAGTGATTCGAATTATGTCCTAAAAATTTCTTCTATGTTTTAAAAGAAACGAATTTCCTTTCTGTGAGAGAGAGAGAGAGAGAGAGAGAGAGAGGATTGAATTGTCCCCCCTCCTCCCTTCCCCCACGTTCCAAACAGTGTAAAAAGAGGAGGGTGGGGCGTATATTCAAGTACCATTTTTTTTTTTTTGAAAACATATATTCCAGTACTTCAACATCCAGTTTTTAGGTACCAACTGCTGGGTCCACCGGCCACCACTGTACGGCAACCGGAGATAGGCACCACCGCAAATGAAAACCAACACCCCCACCCCCCATGACACGAGTTACTGTTTTTGTGGGTCAACCGTTGGTCTTTCGACTCTCTCTCCATCTTCCCAGTAGCTCTGAAAATGGTTCAATAGTTAAATAGTATTAAATATTCGGGGATAATTTTATCATTTAATAATATATAATATGTAAATATATAAATAATATAAATTTGTAAAGTATAGAGGAGATTTATAAAAAAAATATCATATCAATATTTTGCCAAATTAGTATTTTTTTTTAAAGTTTCTCCACTAGATTAATGTGCGTGTTATTTTGAGTGGAGCTCCGTATTCTTTCCACATTAAAGAGGTAGATTGACGCAAAAAGAAAAAGGAAATGAGGGTTCCTGTTTTTGTTTTTTTTTAATTTTTAATTTGATGAACGAGTGTCCGACTTGCGTGTACCTCGATTAATTTTAAGTATGTGTACTCTCTTTATCTCGCACAAACTAAGTAATTACTGGGTCAAAGACCTATGAGGTGACCCAAAGAGTGAATAATGTCGAAGAGGTTTCGAAGCTAAAATTTTGAAGGAAGTAGACCCTTAAGTTCCAAACATTGATCAATAAACCGTCCCCTTGGAGTTGGAAATGTGAGTTTCATGTTGTGAAAAAGATACTCTGGTTATTATGCGTCTAATAGCTTCCAACGTTTATGAAAACAGATATGCCAATAAATATTATTAGGGCATTAACTAATGTGTACCTAGTAGAGCACTAAATTCTTTAAATTTTTATGCTATAAGGTTTATTTTTTTCTGATCTAAGAAAATTTTATTTTTACACATTTTTATACATAAAGCTGCGTAAAAATGATATGTAGAAAGTATTCAAAATGCACATAGAAAAAGAAATAATGAGTTAGGAAATATGTGTTACATGTGTACCCCACAAATCAATAATTAACCTATGTAGTGGCATGTCATTTTTCAATGTGAGAGATAGGATTTTTGGGTTGAATCAAGTTTTCATGGGGTGCATTGGGAGTCCAACTTTTTATTTTATTTTTATCACCTCTTCGGGTTAAAGGTGAGGGATAATGTTATATAATCAGAAATTTTTTTATATCATTTATATTTAGATAATGTGATTAAATTGTGGATTTATTAGTTTAAAATAGAGAATCTATCAAGTTATTTTTTCAACTGTAGAACTGTCATCTTAACATTATTTTGGTGCAAAATTTTGCACAAAAATTCTAAAAGAATAGCTAAAATAAGGTGAAGGAATGTAACAGAGTAAGGTAAAAATGTTAAGATGATTTTGTTATCATATTGACATATTTTTTTTTTATAATATCTTCGTTTTGTCTACTTTCTTTTCTTATTTTATTTTATTTGATCTCTTTGTGGGCCTAAATTTGTGCCCTAATCTCCTTGATGCCATTTACCGAGTTTTTGAAATTAGAAATTCTGTTCAAAAATTTTAAAAGAATAGCTAAAATAAGGTGAAGGAATGCAATAGAGTAAGGAAAAAAAATTAAGATGATTTTGTTATCATATTGACACATTTTATAATATCTTTGTTTTGTTTACTTTCTTTTTTTTTTTATTATTATTTTATTATTTTATTTTATCTCTTTGTGGGCCAAAATTTGTGCCCTAATCTCCTTGAGGCCATTTATCAAGTTTTTGAACCTTCCAATTTCTGCTCGAGACATGGTCTAGTAGTTGGTAGTTGGGACTGTTTGCCATGTCAGAGGTTTGAATCTCCATCCCTCTCCTTGCCCCAGAATATGAAATGTATTTCTTATCCTAAAAAGGTTAGAAAAATAAAAGAACTAGCCAATTTATATTTTAAAGTACTATTAGAATCTCCATTAGATATTGTTAAAACAAATTTTCAGTGTTCCAATAATAATTATGGACATAACAAAAACAGAAAAAGATAAAAATCGTAATGTAAGTTCAGCTCATATATAATAATGCTATCTTTCCACTAAATTTTTTTCACATCCACATTCCTCACATCAATTTACCTTTGTCTCTGACTCTGTTAGACATTTTTTTAGTAAGGGGTAAGAACATCATTACAAGATTTGATACATCCAACACAATGATACCTCAACGAGGTAATGCCGGAACCATATCCTTGATTAACGCATCTCCAACTTCCACTTTTTCTACGATAGACCTACCTGGATTCCTTACCATTTTACACCTAAAATGGTACTATAAAACTAGTAGTTCAAACCACAATGTTTTTATTTTTATTTTTATAGCGATTGAGGATGTTTGGGTTAATTTACACGTTCTTCGACTAATTCTCTCATTAGTTAAAGACAAATTATTCATATCGGGACTAGGGTATACGTGAGGGATAAATGCCTCGCAGCTTAGCCCAAGAGTTGAACCTTGATTGGCCAATGTGGGGAGCATTCCACTTTACCAACTAGGACAACCTGGGTTGTTCAATCCACAATGTTAACTAGTGGTCAGTTGGCATTCATGTTAATCTCTCATCATGGTCTTGTGATAGACCATTATTCATTCAAATGCATTAAATTTACATAATTCGTATAGATGGTGACCCTTGATGAATTGAGAGATTTGTTGATAGAAAGTCTAAATACCCCATAGAGAAAAAAAAGCTAGTAATTTAGGGGAATATTATATTGCATGCAAAGAATTAATTTACTTTCTTTGTTCTCTCTTGGATACTCATAAAATATCATTATATTTATAGGGGGTTTTTTGATGGATAACTTATAAAAGTTTAAATCATAAACTACTAAATAAGTTGGGATTCAAACAGCCCGTAACAATATAGTGTTAGAGTTTGTTCATTTGCTAACTGCTGGTGAATGAGAATTCTTTTAATGGACTTAACGCAACGACAATCAAAGTAAGGTTGTACATCTCTTTTTGTCACAATGTTTCAAGGTTGTCCATTTCCTTCTTTAATTTTCCATTTTACTCCATCTAGCCATGTAGAATTTAATTTTGGTAAGTTATTATGGTAATGGGTAGTTTTCAAAAATTATCTTTTGTAGCTATGTATAATCTATAGTGTTGTACGACTTGGTAGCATAAAGAACCTTGTTTTGAAATTAGGGCTTTCACTCTAAGGACTCACAAGGTTTCCCTAGAAAGTAAAATTTGGTAATACTATATAAATAGAAAATTCATACAGAACCCTTGATCCCCTTAAAGGGACTCTTGCACTTGATAAGAGTCAAACCCCTAATCTCCCTTTGAGAAGCTATGAGTTTTGGTCAATTGGACTAGCTCACTTGGTTTTCCATTTCATTATCCCAATAAGAAAAATGTTATGCTTTCAAAATTTTTGTATAGAATTTTGCACTAGAATAAGGTGACAGTGTCAATTTTATAATTAAAAAGACATGTTGGCAAGCTCTTTCTTTTAAGTGATAGTCCAGAACTAACCACATCATTCTATATAAATTTTCTGATTATATAACGTCACCCAATCAATAAAGTGTGGAATTTGAAAAGACGCTTTAATAACATTAAATATCACTAATATGGGATAGCAACTATTACTTTCATTTTTAAATCAAATTGAATCCACCAAAAAGAAAAAAAAATCAAATTGACTATAGCTAAATGATTGGTTTGTAGGTGGCATCATCATTTTTATTTAAGTAATAAACAGGGGCAAAATAGATATAGAATTATATCTAGTGGGATCTTGAACTCAATGTATTGGAAGTATATTTTAAATGTATAATTTATCTGTTCTTCATAATTCATATGACTTAATATTTGTTAAGAGTAGCATTCATCTGTACTTTTCTCTAAACGAATCACCCCATGTCATTACTATTACAATATTTATTATTATTATTATTATTATTATTATTATTATTACTTTTTGCTGTGATCCTCATTTTCAATCATTTGATACTAATGGAATGTATATATAAATTAGATAGGACTGTAATAATTAGGGGGCAATACCTGTATACTTGCGAAAAGAAATATATTGAATGATTTGATTGAATTGTTAGCCTATAATATTAAAAAAAAAAGAACCACCAAGTTATCATTTAATTATGAAATTGATACTGGCATTGCCACATATTCTTTAAAATAAGGTACTTACCATATTGTCCTTCAACTACCAAATTGTTACTGCACTGTCACATCATTTTGGTGTTTAAGTTTGTTTTGTTTAACTTTTAAATCGATCTAAAATAAGTTTTAATTTAGTTGATCACAATCTGAGCTTGAGTTGCTTATTTTTTAATGTATGTAAGTTTAAGGAGCAATGTTTAAGCCGGGTTTAGAGATTATAGAGTTTTATGGTGTGTTTAAACTTGTCTTGCTCATATAATAAATTGATATAAAATAAATTTTAAATGAGTTAAATTGAAATAACTTAATTCATCTTACTGCCGTACATCTAGCTAGTTGCGGGACGCCCTAATAATTTTCTCTATTCCAAGAAAAAGCAAAAGAGAAAACAAAGGGGGTGACACCAAGACATTGGCAAGACAACAACAATAACGACATTTCAAGATGTGATGGGCACAGTTGGAATATCACTTTTTTTGCTTTTTAATTTTTGTAACTTCAAATAATTTGCTCGTCCTTCACTTGAAAAGCAAATTCGTTCAATGGTGGAGGTTAGCGCAAGGATGATTAAAGTTTGGCAGTTCATGTTTAACTTCATGTGTGTCAGTCAGCCCCTATCAACTGTCAAATTGTGGTCATTGTGATACGTTGGGATCTTGAAATTATTAAGAAAAAAAAAAACAAATAATGAATTTTAAATTATTGATTAGTTTTTTTATATTATTTTATTCTTCACTTTTTCACAAAATCAAATATAAATGTAATTTTGTATTCTTTTCATTTTTGTTTTGTATAAAAATTCGAAATTCAAACAGCAAAGGTATTTACCATATTTTCCTTATCTCTCCACCACTATTATTGCGATCTTCTTTATATGGAGAGAGAATGGAAGAGCATGTGTAGTAACTTGTGTTTGGCAAAGAAAAAGGAGAGAAAAATAAGAGAAAGGAGAGAAGAAGGAGGGATTGAAGAAGGAAGTTGAGCATCCATTGCTTGAGGTGAAGAATCTCAAGATCATGCTTGTTTCATTGCATTTGAATGGTAGTTGAATGTAGAAATATCATTTCATGCCAAGGATTGAGAATTCGAGTGAGGAGAGGGAGATTGCATATGGTTTCCAAGTGGAAGCCTTGAATTCTTCATATTTTGCATGTGTTGATGTGTCGAAGTCTTGGTTGAGACTTTAGAACCTCATTCTAGATTTTACAGGACTTAGAATTGTATTAAAGTTGACAAAAGATACTTAAAATCATGTTTTGAGAAGTTGTATTTCGAACCAAGGTGGTATAGGGGCACCAGAGCGCGCTAGGGGGTGCCTAGTGGCACAGTGGGTTGCCAAGAGGGCTGGCACGGTGGGCTAGCCAGAGCGCGCCAAGAGGGCCCACTGGCGTGGGTCCTTGACTGGTTGGGCTAGTTTGGGCTGGTTTGACCTCCGTTTACATTTTTACCTTCTTGCATTGCTTTAAGGTGGGTTTAACACTTCTAATTGAGTGTTTAATATATCATTGACATATTATCTCTATTGTTTATGCATTATAAAACATTAACATGCATTGATTATGCTTATAAGACATAAGCCTAGCATAGCGATGTGTAGTAGGTTTGTAAGCGGCTCAAGACACTCTAGTTCAATCGAATGAGTGATTCAATCATAGTTGTAGAGTAGTATAAGGTGGAGATTTAAGATAGTCTTATTCATATTGAAGTAAATATGTTGTTGTTAATGTTGTTGTTATTGTGAATTTTGGTATTGATTGAGGGAGGATATAAGATATTCTTACTCTTAATGAATTGAATGTCTTATTATCTATGTTGATGTTGGTGTTAACTTATGAGGTGCCATGGCATACAACATACATTGTGTACTTATTTTGCATTGCTTGGTGGAAGTTGGGTCACGGTGGTCATTCTTGATAACTTGTTTTATCAATCCTAGCAAGATTATCAAAGGTAAGCCGATGTGGTGAGCTGAAGTGGCGGTATTTAACATGACATTACATTACATGAGGCATTTCTCTTTAATAATGGTGGTTTATCTATTATTGGTGGTTTATCTTTTGGTGGTTGATTTAGTAAATTATATATTGATGATTGACTCGGTCGTTCTTTATCATTCATTCTTTATGAGTTTAATTATCTTAGTGAGCACGTTGATCTATAACTCACACCTAGACAGATTGTTTTGCAGGTAAGATGGAAAGAAGGACCAGTCCACTGCTGTTGTTGTCACTGCTTTGATGTCAAGTTGGGGGGCTTCAAAAAGCTCCATTGTCAAGTTGTTGGTCTTGTATATGTTGTGCATTGGATAAGAGTTTGTAGAGTTTGTATACATTTGGTCTTGTAATTATTGTGAGTTTAGTTTAGTACTCTTTCTTATGTTGTATGGTGGATTATAAAGCGGTTTATAGATATAATGATGTTGTTTATCCTTGTAAGATTCTTATTTTTGGGATTATTATGAGGCTTCGCTTACAAGTTGATAATCTGTGCGACCACAGTCACCCTTAAATGGTGTTAATGACGCCTAATTAGGAGTGCGCGTGACAGGTCAGGCTTCGAAACCAATAGTTCTTTGTCTAGGATGAGCTGGATCATGTTCATAGTAATGCATTGGTTTACCACGCATTAACAGGCTTCTAGGTAAAGGGTTTACAAAGTTGTCATCATTGGCATCTTCAAAGTCTGATAGCTAAGGGTCCCAAACGAGAAGTTCATCTTTTAGGATCTCTATTATGCCAACATTTGGATCTACATGATTTGTCTTCACATGTTCGTGTTGACTCTACCCTTGATTTTGATGATAACTAAATCTTGTGTTAATTTACTAATGCATTTAATTAGTGTGTAGATTAATAAGGATTATAATTTATATTTACAGCTTGACTTAAAGTCTAATTCATATCAAAATGGATGCACAACATTTACAAGTTCAAGCAATGCAACAAAAATCAAGCCATGCACCAAAACAGAGCAATTGCACCAATTCAAACTTCAAATAGATGACTTGCATTCGAAGAGATTGAATGTGTTCAAAAAGAAAATTCATCATGTCTGAAAAATCTCTATAAAGAATTCAAAAGAGGATTACATTAGAGCTGTGAGGATTCATTAAAGTTGATGTGTATTGAAGGTGCTCAAGAGTAGACTTCATCAAGCTTCTAAATACTCAATGAAGGTGATTTAAACTTGAAAAAATTAAAGGTAATTTGAACTCAAAGAGATTGAATGTGATTCAAATAAAGAATTCATCATGTGTGCAAAGACTCCATGTGGAATCCAAGAGAAAATTTAGAAGAGAAATTAAACTGAAGACATTCTTATATAATCTCATTGGATTGAAGACTTTGAAGTATCATCATACCCCAAAGAGAAGATTCTTTAAAGATCTTAAGTGTGTTTGAAGAACATTCCCAGATTATTTGAAGCTAAAATGATCAAGAAAAGCATGGTGATGTGTTGACACATGGGGATGATGTGTTGACACATGGGGATGATGTGTCAACACATGGAGACAATGGCCAAATTCTGGAGAATGCAAACTTGATGTGTCAACACATGGAAGGCAAGTGTCGACACTTGGGGACTAACGACTATATTTTTAAACATTATATTGAAGTGGGCGCGCATTTAATGAAGCTCTAACAACCTCCAAAGGCTGAAATCAGTTCAGGGCTTTATATATAAGCCTCTAAATGCATTTATGGACAAAAGATACAATATGCACTGATTGAATGAGCTGAAAAATCTAAAAATTCTCTTTGTCTTCACATTGGTAGTTAGTGAGCTAATCAATTCCCATCTACTCTTCTTAGAGATTTTGTATTTTATTTGTATATCTTTTATATACCTGTAAGTGAGAGTTAGAGTGTTCTCTTATGAAAGAAAAATAGTTGTAAGTTGACGTGGATCTTGGGCAAAATCACTTGGTGGTTGGAAGAATTTGAAAAAAAGTTCTTGTGTAAAAGTGAGCTGAGTACTTTAGAAATCAGCATCTACTTTGTAATTGGAGATTGCATAGTGGAAGAAGATTTCAAGGGGATCTTGGGTGAGGACGTAGACCACAAACTATGGTTGAACCTTGGTAATTCTTAGTGTGCTTTCTTGTGTTCTGTTTTCATTTCATTATTGTCTACATTGCATTGCATACATCTTGAACTACTGTTCCATTGATAAGATTAATTTTAATTGATTTTAATTGATTTAATTTTTGAAAAACCCAATTCACCCCCCTCTTGGGTTGCCTTTTGGGCCAACAATTGGTATCAGAGTTAATATTCTTGTTTTAGGCTTAACATCCTAGGAATAGATTCATGGCAACCAACTTTGGAAGCTCTCTTGGTGAGGGTCAATCCACAAATAGACCACCTATGTTTAATGACACCAATTACAACTATTGAAAAAAATAGAATGAGGATATATATTCAGTCCGTTGATTATGAATTGTGGAGGATTATCATAAATGGTCCTAAAACTCCAACTAAGAAAGTTGAAAGAGTTGATATTCCTAAGCCCGAATCTGAATGAGATGAGGATGATTTGAAAATGCTGTAATCTAATGCCAAAGCCATGAATATTTTATATTGTGCACTTGATCATAATGAATTCAATCGCATCTTTACTTGTGAATCAGATAAAGAAATATAGGATAGACTAGAGGTAACACATGAAGATACTAATTAGGTTAAGGAATCTAAAATTAATATCTTAGTACATAGTTATGAATTGCTTAAAATGAAACCAGAAGAGTCTATTATCGAAATGTTTACAAGGTTCACCGATATTATTAATGGTTTGAAATCTCTTGAAAAGGTGTATCCTAAAAATGAGTTGGTAAGGAAGATCTTAAGATCTCTGCCAAAGACTTAGGAGCTAAGGTCACGGCGATTCAAGAAGCCAAGAACCTCAACACATTGCCTCTTAAAGAACTCTTGAGCTCTCTTATGACATATGCATTAACTCAAAAGCAACATACCCAAGATGATGAAGAAAAAAAAAAGAAGGACTGTAGCATTCAAGTCCACCAGCCAAGAAGAGGAACCGACCAGTGATGAGAATAATGATGAAGACATTACTCTCATCACACGAAAATTCAGAAGATTTATGAAGAGAAAGTGGAAAGGAGGAAAGAAGCATGAAGTCAAAGGAGATTCTAGCAAAGAATCTACCATTATATGCTATGAATGTAAGAAGCCTGGCTATATAAATGCTAAATGCCCTCTGTTAAAAAGGAAAGGAAGGAAAAACCAAGGGAAGAAGGCAATGACAGCTATGACATGGAGTGACGATGAAGAATCAGACTCCGAAGAAGAAGCCGAACCTCAAAAGGTGGCTAATCTTTGTATCATAGCTCATCAAGAAGACAATGAGGTATCAAACTCAAACTTATCTCAATTTACTTTCAATGAATTACAAGATGTATTTGATGATTTACTTTTAGAATTCAAAAAGATGGGAATAAAAATAGACTCCTCAAAAAGATGGTTTCTACTCTTACTAAGGAAAATGAGGACTTGCAAAAAGAAAATGAAGTATTAAAAAATGAAGTTTGTGTTTTGAAAGAAAAGATTAAGAAAAACTCTTTTCCAAAGAATTTTTCAAAGGAAAACCAAATTTTAAATGATAAAGTTAAACATTTGGAAACAACACTTTTTAAATGTGTAAATGGAAAAGAAAAATTGGATGCTATCTTAGAAAAACAAAAGTGTTCACTAGACAAAACTGGACTTGGTTTTGATTCTTTTAAAAGAAGAAAATTTTCAAAAGGCAGATTTGTTTCTCCCACTGAAAAATCACAGATTTCATATTTTTACTGTCATAAACTAGGACATATTATTAGTAAATGTTACACTATGCAAAAATCTATTGCTCCTAACAATGCATGGGTCCCTAGAAGGCCATTAAGAACTAACCCCTAATGACCCAAGATGGTTTGGGTATCTCAAGTCATATAAACTCTTTTGTAGGTATGTCTTCAAACTAAATCCAAGAAAGACCATTAGTACTTGGATAGTGGATACTCAAGACATATGACGGGAGATAAAGCACAATTCACATCTCTTTCACCAAAAGATGGAAGACTTGTCACATTTAGAGATAATAGCAAGGGAAAGATCATCGGTATAGGTAGTGTTGATAAGAACACTTTCACTTTTATTGAAAATGTATTGCTTGTTAAAGGACTCAAACATAATCTTTTAAGCATTGTCAACTTTGTGACAAAGGATGCAAGGTTGTATTTGAATCTTCTAAATGTGATGTGATTGACATTAATAGTAACCAAACTATTCTCACAAGACATAAACAAAGCAATATATACATTTTGATCTAAATGACTCATTTTCATGCAAAGTTGAATGTCTTGCTGTTATGAATAGTGATGAAAGTTGGTTGTTACATAGAATACTTGATCACATTAGCATGAGCATACTTTTAAAAGTTTCTAAAAATGATTTGGTCAAAGGACTTCCAAAAATAAAATTTGACAAGGACAGATTTGTGATGCTTGTCAATTGGGAAAGTAAACTCGCATTTCTTTTAAGTTCTTGAACATGTTAATCACTTTTAGACCACTACAACTATTGTATATGGACTTATTTGGACCAACTAGGACTTTAAGTCTTTGTGGGAAACAATATGCACTTGTTATTGTTGATGACTATTCTAAATTTACATGGACATTCTTTTTAGCTCACAAAGATGAGACAATTATTTTTTTCATAAAATTTTGTAAAAAGGTTCAAAATGAAAAAGGTTTTTCAATCACTTCTATAAGGACTGATCATGGAAGGGAATTCGATTACAAACCCTTTGAAATATTTTGTGATAAAAATAGTTTTGATCACAACTTTTCAACCCCTAGAACACCTCAACAAAATAGAGTTTTTTTAGAGAAAATATAGAGTTTTGGAAGAAATGAGTAGAACCATGCTTTGTGAAAATGGTTTGCCAAAATATTTTTGGGCTGAAGCTGTTAACACAACTTGTTATGTTTTAAATCGAATTCTATTTAGAAATTTTTTAAACAAAACTCTTTATGAGCTTTGAAAAGATAAGAAACCAAATGTCTCATACTTTACAGTCTTTGGATGCAAGTGCTTTGTATTTGATACAAAATTTGACGAGAGTGTGTTTCTTGGATACTCAATACATAGCAAAGCTTATAGAGTCTTTAATAAGAAGACTTTAGTGGTTGAAAAATCAGTCAATGTCACTTTTGACGAACATAATTCTCTTTCTAAAAATATTGTAAGTGATGATGTAGATGAGGTAGAGCAAAATATAGAAAGATTGAATGTTCAACCAAGCTCAAGCGAAGAATCACAAAAGGAGAAAGAAGTGCTGAAAGTCTCTACAAGCCAACAAAAAATCAATGAAGGTTCACCTAAGGAATAGAAGTTTGTGCATAACCATCAACAAATCCTAGGTGATCCTTCAGAATGGGTAAGAACTCGATCCTCTCTTAGAAATATGTATAATCATCTTGCATTTTTATCACAAATAGAACCTAAATATTTTAAGAATGCTGAAAATGATGAGTTTTGAATTAATGCTATGCAAGAGGAATTGAATCAATTTGAAAGGAATGAGGTACGACGCCTTGTTCTTAGGCCTAATGATCATCCAGTCATTGGAACTAAATAGGTTTTTAGAAATAAAATGGATGACTCTGGAGTCATAGTAACGAACAAGGCAAGACTTATTGCTCAAGGGTATAGCCAAGAGGAAGACATTGATTTTAATGAAACATATGCTCCGGTAGCTAGATTAGAGGCCATTAGATTTGTTACTTGCATTATCATATTTTAAAGATTTCAAACTATATCAAATGGATGTTAAAAGTGCTTTTTTAAATGAATTTATTACCGAAAAGGTATATGTTGAGCAACCCCCTAGATTTAAAGATTTAAAATTTCCTAACCATGTTTTTAAATTAACAAAAGCTTTATATGGTTTGAAGCAAGTTCCAAGGGCTTGGTATGAAAGATTGAGCAAGTTTTTGATTGAAAAAGATTTTTCAAGAGGAAAAATAGATACCACTCTTTTTATCAAGATAAAAAATAATGACATGCTTTTAGTACAAATATATGTAGATGATATCATATTTGGTGCTACTAATAAGTTGCTTTGTAAGGAATTTGCTAAGTGTATGCAGGGAGAATTCAAAATGAGTATAATGGGCGAACTTAATTTCTTCCTCGGTCTTCAAATCAAGCACTTAATGGAAGACATCTTTATCAACCAAGCCAAGTACATCAATGTTTTGATCAAGAAATTTAGCATGGAAGATGCAAAGCCCATAAGTACTCCAATGAGTACTACAACAAAATTGGATAACGACGAGAAAGGTAAATCAGTAGATACTAAGCTTTATAGAAGCATGATAGGCTCTTTATTATATGTAACTACTAGTAGGCCATATATAATGTTTGGTGTTTGCTTATGTGCTTAATTTCAATTAAATCCTAAAGAGTCTCATCTGATTGCTATAAAAAAAATATTTCGTTATCTCAAGCACACACCTAACCTTGGATTATGGTATCCAAAAGGTACTTGCTTTAATTTGACTACTTACACTAATGCTGACTATGCGGAGAGTAGAGTTGATAAGAAGAGCACAAGTGACTCTTGCCAACTCCTAGGCAACATGATTGTGCCTTGATATAGCAAGAAACAAAATTTGGTTGCTCTCTCCACAACTGAGGCTGAATATGTAACTGCTGGTAGTTGTTGTGCTCAAATGTTATAGATTAAACAACAGTTAAAAGATTATGGTATCTTATTTGATCAAGTTCCTATTAGATGTGATGATACTAGTGCTATAAACTTGACTAAGAACCCAATTCAACACTCTCGCACAAAATATATTGAAATTAGATATCACTTTATACGAGATCATGTGCAAAAAAGGTGATATTGAACTTGATTTTATAAGCACAAACATGCAATTGGCTAATATTTTTACAAAACCATTGAGTGAAGATAGGTTTTGCATGATAAGAAGAGAATTCAGAATGAGTGATCCTATGTCTTGATTTGTTGTATGATCTTCATATTATTTATGTTTTAGATATGAACAAATGTGTTGATTGAGTATATGAATTATATTTCTTGCTCTCATAATTCATTGCATACTCATAATAGAACATATTCTCACCTCCTATTGAAAAATCATTTCCTGGATTCACTTGCACTCAATATGACCCAGTCTGGTTGCATGTGTCGACACATCACGACAGTAGACTCAAAAATGATTTGTTGATACACATGTGTCGACACATCAAGTACATGTGTTGACACATGAGTCGGGCCTATATATATTTTATAACGGCCCACTTGCAAACACTTTTAAAAATTTTTGAACTTTCCCTCCATCTCTCTATTTCGCTCCCCTGTTCGCACCAAACCAATCGTCACCAACGATTCATCAAAAATCTCTCTTTCAATCACTTTAGAAACTCTAGTCAATCTCTTTTCAATCTCTTATTCAAACTCTAACAGTCTATCCCCAAAACTTTTTCTCTCTCTCTCAGCTTCAGATTATCAAAATGGCTTCCAAAATCGATCAGAACCTTACGAGATTTTCTACCAGAAGTCGAAAATGAAAAAGGAATGGAACACCATCTCATGAATCAGTTGAAGGAAGTTCATCAGATCACGATGACTGAGATGTTGTACACTTCAGAGACGAAATGGCTCAAGACAGGTTTCTAAACACTTTCTCTCCCTGTAAAATTCTGGTTGGATGATAGATTAACTATCAGTATGTTGAAAATGAGAACTTTGAATTTCCTTACATCCTCACTAGCCTGAGATGGAAACCCTGCACTCTGATTCGAGAGAATGTATACCCTAAATTGGTGATGCATTTATACTCCAATATATTGAAAAAGGTTAAAAGGGCAGAACTGACTAGTTATGTGAAGAGAGTATAGATCACCCTAAATGAGTACACTTTATCTGAAATTATGGGAATAGGATATGGTGGAGAATTGTATTTTGAGAATATAACTAGAAAGGAACAATTATATGTCCTTTATGTTAAGATATGCCTGAATCCACCCAACCTGTAGCCAATGACCTACCAATAGAACTAAGGTTGGTACATCGCTTTGTCTCCAAAATCTTTCTGCTTAAAGTTGGAAGTTTTGAGTATGTGAGTGAAAAAGATCTGTTCTTTCTATGGACTTTCCTTACAAATACCAAAATTGATATTCCATACTACATCCTCACAAACATAGCCCATACCTCCGCCATTTCCGCCAAAAACCTACCTCATGGTATGTTGCTCACCAAGATTTTCAAGCACTTTCAAGTGGACCTATCAGATGAAAACTACAAAAAAAACTTGACCCCTGTAGTGATGAATACAACAAGTATACACTGGGCACGATGGGGTATAAGAAAATGAATGGCCAATGGGTTCCCAGACCTTCGAAAGTTGCATCTGGTAGCACTCCCCATGGCGGAACACCTGCCTCTAGACCCAGGACACACTTAGCACAATATCTAAAGGCCACTCATGTTGAAGAATTCTTGAGAAATCTAATGGATATAACTCACAACATGAACCAGAAATTTAACAATGGGCTGAAACAGTTAAAAAGTCTTAAGAAAGATGTGAATCTATTGAAAAAAGCTTAAGGGATTACTGTTGAGGAAAAAGAAGAAGAAGAAAAAGAAGTCAGTGAAGAAGAAGAGCCAGCAGCACAAGAAACTGAGAATATTACTCCAACAGAAAACCAAGAAGAAGGTTCAGAAATGGACAAAGAAGACGACACAGAGAATGAGTCTGAGGATAGCATATTTGATGACAGAAGAAAGGGAGCTGGTAAAGCTAAGAAAGCCACATCTATTGTACCTGTCTCTACATTTCTGGGAAGATTGAGATACAGTCTGAGGCCGAGACACATGCCTGGTCCTTCCAACATTGCCTCTAATCTAGTTGAACTAACCTTCTCACCACCAGCCTCTCCTCACTGACCTCTCTTCTCCATATCTCTCTCCTTATCCATCTTTTGTTTGCGTTTTCATTTCGCATTTGCATTTTCATTTTTGCACAAATATGCATTTTTGTTGAACGATGGTGTGTCATCCTCAAAGATAATTTTTTTGTAATACTTTGTGAATGGACCTAGACTACTCTTTTGTAATGCGTTTTGTGAATGAAATTTGACCTTGTTGTTGTAGCTTGAGACCTTGTTGATTAAATGCTTTGCTTGCTTTCATGTTTATATAAATTATCTTGTTATAAGATTTTTTGCTATTGTATCTGTCTTTGTTATAAATTTATTTTTCTCTTTTTGATGAATTGACAAAAATGGTGAGAAGAATTGAAGTAAAATGAGAAGAAGAACTAAACAGAATTGAAGTAAAATGGGAAGAAGAACTAAACTGTGAAGACTGAAAATGATGAATGATTGTTGAATGATAGATAACTGAGGAATTCTATATAGAACATGGTCTTAAGGGGAGTAACGTGATAAATGAATTATTTCCCTCCACTTGTTTTAAAAATTCTTTTTGAAAATTGAGATCTGTTTTTGCTAATCAAACAAAATAAAAGATTTTTTCTTGGAAGCATCAGTTGCAAAACAAGAGGGAGTTTTCTCTAGTAAGAAATTTGATTCCATTTTTATCTTATATCGTCTATTTTTGCAAAGGTTTTGTCATCATCAAAAAGGGGGAGATTGTTGACTCTACGCATTGATTTTAATGATAACTAAACCTTGTGTTAGTTTACTAATGCATTTAATTAGTGTGCAAATTAATAAGGATTATACTTTAGACTTATAGCTTGACTTAAAGTCTAATTCGTATCAAAATGGATGCACAATATTTACAAGTTCAAGTAATGCACCAAAACAGAGCAATTGCACCCATTCAAAGTTCAAACAGATGACTTGCATTCGAAGAGATTGAAGGTGCTCAAAGGAAGACTTTATTGAGTGTGAAAAGACTAAATGAAGATGACTTGAATTTGAAGAGATTAAAGGTGTTCAAAAAGAGAATTCATCATGTCTGAAAAATCTCTGTAAAGAATTCAAAAGAGGACTACATTAGAGTTGTGAGGATTCATTAAAGTTAATGTATATTAAGGGTGCTCAATAGTAGATTTCATCAAGCTTCTAAAGACTCAATGAATGTGATTTGAACTCGAAGAGATTGAAGGTGATTCAAATAAAGAATTCATCATGTGTGCAAAGACTCCATGTGAAATCCAAGAGAAGATTTAAAAGAAATCAAATTGAAGACATCCTTGTATAATCTCATTGGATCGAAGACTTTGAAGTATCATCTTACCCGAAAGAGAAGACTCCTTGAAGATCTTAAGTGTGTTTGAAGAACATCCCCAGATTATTTGAAACTAAACTGATCAAGAAAAGCATGAAAGACATTTTTTGGGTGATGTGTTGACATATGGGGATGATGTGTCGACACATGGAGACAGTGGACAAAATCTAGAGAAGACAAACTTGATGTGTCGACACATGGAAGGCAAGTGTCGATACCTAGAGACTAACAACTATATTTTTAAATGTTATATTGAAGTAAGTGCCCATTTAATGAAGCTCCAACAACCTCCAACGGATGAAATCAATTCAGGGTCTTATATATAAGCCTCCAAATGCATTTATGGACAAAAGATACAACATTCACTAATTGACTGAGCCGAAATATTTGAAAATTTTCTTTGTTTTCACGTTGTCAGTTAGTGAGCTATTCAATTCCCATCTACTCTTCTTAGAGAGTTTGTATTTCGTTTGTATATCTTTGATGTACCTGTAAGTAAAAGTTGGAGTGTTCTCTTGTAAAAGAAAAACACTTGTAAGTTGAAGTGGATCTTGGATAAAACCACTTAGTGGCTGGAAGAACTTGGGAGAAAGTTCTCGTGTAAAAGTGAGCTGAGCACTTTGAAAATAAACATTTACTTTGTAATTAGAGATTGCATAGTAGAAGAAGACTTCAACGGGATCTTGGGGTGAGGTCGTAGAGCACAAACTGCGGTTAAACCTCGATATTTCTTGGTGTGCTTTCTTGTGCTCTGTTTTCATTTCATTATTATCTACATTGCATTGCATACATCTTGAACTATTGTTCCATTGATTAGATTAATTTTAATTGATCTTAATTGATTTAATTTTTAAAAAACTCAATTCACCCCCCTCTTGGGTCGCCTTTTGGGCCAACAGTTTGATGTAGTGGAACCTATCCAATATCCTTTGCACCTGTTCGATCTCATGTTTAAGTCGGTTTATGACTCGTGGATCGTCGATTAATTTGTCCGTGCACAATTTAGTGTAATGTGCTTTTGGAATCAGCATTTGATGCCATTTACAATACATTTCATTCTACACCGGCGTTCGTACAAGTCCTGCCATTTTAGATTGTTTTCATGAATAATGATTTTGCGTGGTCATCGATCGTATTATCGGCCCAATATAACGCGTCTCGTATATTACATCGATTGGTCCAGGAAAATCGGTTTGTTTTCGAACTCGCGGTTTTTGCCATACCACTTGTTACCCCATGGATTGTTATAGAATCCTATTTCGTAAGGGATTTGTATGCACTCATCTTTAGACAATGGTTCAGTCGAGGTTTCCCCAGTCATCGTTCTCCTTCTAGGCATGGTAATCTGTACAAATGAACATGGAATATAGTCTTATTTTAGAACACCAGTCGACAATAAACTGAGCATATGAGATAATGCAATATGTCATGTCACATCCTTGGCATGACATTATATTTCATGGGTTACATTGTACATTCACGGGTATTATTGCTCTGTGCATTCACATGTATGAGGGCTCTTGCATTCACAAGCTTGCCCCTATGTGCATTCATAGGTCACATCTAATATCGGTCAATTGCAGGATCAACTTTGCATTGATGAGCTTAGTTTATGAGGGAATTGTACGGATACATTAGCGAGCTTTTCATTGAATGGTCACATCCTTAACATGACATGTCACCTGGGCCTATATAAAGAACGGGTGATAGTTTTTTCACATTATTGTGCAATTCAAACATGAAAAATGCAGTTACTGATATTTTTTAGGCAACGAGTCGTCACTTTGTTGCATATGATGAATGAGAGTATCCTTTGGACTCTAATAAACGTTATTCACATACTAGTGTCAAAACAAAGTACGATGAGTGTCAATATCGTATTAGGGAGGCTGAAGTTTTGGTAGAGGTTTGTCAAGCAGCAAACATTCCAATTCCCCGACGGAGGGCCATGAATATGCCGATTGATACTCCTCAGTTGTTACAGATAGTGTTGCACCATTTCCATAAGGAAGTTAACAGAATTTCAAAACGTCAACAACAATATTCATTTCCTCAGTCCGCGAAAGAGAAGAAAAAAGATGGATTCATGGGTGAATAAGAAATGTACTTGTAGGTAAGAAGTGACAAGAAATATGAGTCAGACATCGAGATGGTAGATGAGGAGAATGTTTAAGAAATGAGGTTTGTTTTGTATGGATAGTGCCTATGTTTGTATAGGTAATTCGTATTGCCTATATTTGTAACATGCTGCATTTGTATTCGTAAATTGTATTTTCGTATGAAGTATTGGCATCGCCGCATAAGCATCATATAACTCTCCCTTTTTATTCTTGTAACTACCTCTTCACAATCCTCTTTGTTCCTTCTTTGAATTATCTGAGACTTACGTCGAAGGATCCTAATGGTCTGCAAATTAGTGACTAATCAGCGTTGTTCTTCAACCTTAAACACCCACTCTTAGCGTAAATAGCATAATAGTCTTTGGTGCTCAAGTATTTCTCTTTCCAGTATTCATCGCCAAATGGAGGTAACAACCACACTCTAGAGTGTCGCCGACTAGCCAAACTATATGGTCCTCCATGGCATAGTTTAAGCACATTATATTAAATGCTTATATGACAAACCGATCAATTTTTGTGACTATGTCCACATGAAAGTTAAATTCTTGTGACATGATAATGTGTACTATGAAGTTCACGTCTATATTACGATGACCATGTTTGGCATCAAATCCAAGTAGCTATGACGGCCACGGTATTGTGTAACCTCCCACATTTCTTGTTTTTTTTCGAAAGCACGAAGCATCCAAGGGCAATCATGTGTAAGCACCCTATTTTTGCCCTCTTAGCAATCTCCAGCCCAACTGGACTTACATTCAAACCGACACAGACACATTCAAGTCCAAACCATTTTTCCAGACTCAATCCAGTCAATCAATCGCTTCGTTGGCCTGCCGAGCCTAATAGAGAAAAAATAATAAAAATATCCTTACAGCGTTGCTCGGTCCAATTTCAGTCGGTGCGTTTTTCTAAAAACGGTAAGTCCCTATTTCAATCTCAATTCTAGTTCCAATTCCAATCCAGATCAATCAAACTCAATTCGGCGCATCTTTCGAGAAAGTTAATCTCTCATACGGTAAGTCCATCCAGTCCGGCACGTTTACCAAGAAAACTCTCGGAACGGTAAGTCCCTTCAAACCTGTCGACTGGGACGGAACCCAAGTCCCCGAGATGGTAGAACGGTTCACTTCTGGCGCATATTAGCCTGCCAATGTAGAATGTCCATTATCTAGCACGTCTTTTGAGACGGTTGATCCCTTAAATGATAAGATCATCTAACAGCTTCTCAAGATCAGGCAGTCTCTAGGATTAACTCGCACTGTTAGAGTGATGGAAACACTCATAAACAGTGCAACCATCAGAATGGCAGAAACACTCGCAAACAAGTCGACATTGGAAATTGCCATGAAAATCCCTTATGTTAAGGAACCAACCTCGCCTCTTGGCCGTGACACATTTATCGAAAGACAAGATACCTTTAGAAGCCAACTCATCACACATCATCAGAGTGACGAAAACACTCAAAACTTAGGTCAACACCAGTGCCTGCTAGCCCACTTCGGTAAAAAATGACCAAACTGCACCTTGGGCCCTTCTAGCAAGCTGCTCGAGAAAGTACATAAGTCCTCAGAACGGCAAGTCTACCTTTTCAAGATTGTCCTAAAGACAATCCAGCATGTTCAAACGCCTTCCAATCGGTTCTGGATCAATTCCGAGACCATCCGATTAGAATAACCATTTTGCCCCTAGGCATCCAATTGCCTTTGGGAGCCACACCGGCTCTGGCTATCAAACCAGTTATCTTCCGAGGATACTTCTAATATTATTCTCAACCTTCCAACACCTTTCTGGATCATTTCAAGTCTATTCCAATAAGTCTGGTGCAAAATGACCATTTTACCCCTGGTGGGCCGGTTGCCTTTTCCAACCACACCAACTATGGGTATCAAATCGGCAACCCCTTTGGAACACTCTCAATAGTGTTTCCAACCTTCAAGCCTTCTCACGGGTCATTCCGAGCCCATTTCGGTATTTTCTCGATTCAAATGACTGTTTTGACCCTAGCAGACCGGTTAACCTTTTCAACTATTCTAGCATAGTTTCTCAAGCCAGTTACTTCTGAGACACTCTTTTGAGGGTTTCCATCCATTATCGGCTGAGTCTAGTTACTCAAAACCTTCCAAATCATTCTTGGACTTTTCGGAGTCATTTCTAGTGGAGCCAAGCCAAAAATTGCATGATAATCACTAGGACATGCGCCAAAATCTTTTGCCTTACTCCCAAAGGTCGAAAGATACATTTATTTCCGCCTTAAAACTTTCCTAAGTGACATTTCAATTATTAGGCAATTAAGGGACATTTGTATCAATCAAGGGACATTTAAGTTATTAGACAATTATTATAAGAAGAAAAGATTAATTTAGTTATAAACTATACTTTTTGAACACGTACAAGTTGACTGATAATTTTTTATCGATTTTCCTAATGGATTGCAAATAAGAGGGGTTGATTGATACAAATTGGTAGTTCAACGGGTCAACTTGTTACGCTTTAGAGTTTATGGGGCAAAGTGATACTGAGTCATAGTTCAAAGAGTGTACTTGTGATTAACCCAAAAATGTAGCTATTACAGGCAATGTGTTGATGTGTAGTTGATGTGTTGACTCTTGCCAATCCATAGACTTCATTTTGCAAGTTTTTTTCAACCTTCTTCCAAACCTTTAAGCACTTCAATGATTTTCTAAATCAAGCTTCTAAGGTTTGAAATGAATTCTCCAATACATATTGATTTTTAAGAACACCTTCAATGAAACCAATCCATTTTGATTACTTGTAAGATTCTTCAATCAACGTCATTTTTCCATTGATCCAGGACTTTACCAAAATCTTCAAGAGAGCTTCTAAGTCTTGTGATCTTTTCTTTAGCCAATCTTCAAATCTTCTTATGCCATATCATGGAAGGCATTAGCTTTTACTGCTGACCTTCTTTAGAAGATGTAAGCTCTACCAGGAAGGTATCGGTAATTTATGCCGACCTCGGTGTCACTACTTGATGTCGATTTCCTTTTTCAATCTTAAGTGTCAGCATTTTTAAGCTATGCTTCAGAACTAGATGCTAATCTCTTTTTAAGTGTCAGCATCTCGGAGCTAGGCTTCAATACTTGATGTCAATCTTCTTCTCATTGTTGCTGATCTCTTTTTAATTGTTGCCTATATCCTTTTCTAATCTTGTTATGCCACATTGTAGAAGGTGACAGTTCTTCCAACAGAGTTGCCGACCTTCTTCCCTTTGTTGTCGATATCATTTTCTAATCTTGTTATGTCACATTGTAGAAGGTGTCAGTTCTTTCAAAACAGCTGCCGACCTTTTTCTCTTTGTTACCGATATCTTTTTCAATGATGCCAATCTCTTTTTAAAGTCTAGATCTTCACATGCCCTTTAACTTTTTCTTGCCAAACTTTTTAATACATAAGTTCTTCAATATCTTCAATATATAAAGCTTCCAATCATGATCCTAAGATATATTAATGCATAATATGATTTGTACACTAAAAAGAATAATTAGATCACTAATACAATATTTTGTTATCATCAAAATCAAGATATAGAGTCGCGATGGCCAACCATGTTTGCCTAAACCTACCCATCATTTATAGGACTTGGAATTTTTTTTTAGGCTCAATTTTGTCAATGGATGCACTTGAGAAATATGTTTGAACCAACCCGAAATACATTTGAAATATTATATTTATTTATTTTGATATATAGAATTAAATTTTATTTTATTTAAGATTATTTATAAAATAAAAAAAACTATTGATTAAAATTTTTTTGTATTAAATGGATGGGTTTAAAATTTTATTTTAGACCTAATAAAAATTATTCTGATGTAAGTCCATCCGATCGACCAATGTCCACCCCTAAGTTAGGGTGGCACCCTCATTATTCAGGTGATCAGAGATCACAGATTCTAGTATCTAAAATGTGTCTTGGGGAGAGAGAGTTTTTTTTTTTACCAAGTTAAAGTAAAATTTCAAGTTTATACCCTAAATAAAAATTTTTTGAAATTTAATCCTGAAATAAGGTAAAGCGTGATTCACAACCACGCCTTAGGGTAACCACGCTTTATGGAAAGAGTGGTTTGCAACCACATTTTTTTATATTTTATCCATTTATATATTTATAGATTTCATTTATTGATTTTATACATTATTATTTAGTAAATTAAATAATTTATTAAAGATATTAACTTATAAATTTTGTATTTTTGTATTTGTAACTAAATAATTTAGAAAACGTCTACTAAAAAACACCTAAGGCACCAATGCCCTAGATGCCCTTGTAATAAATATATTTCATTTATTGATTTTATACATTATTATTTGGTAAATTAAATAATTTATTGAAGATATTAACTTATAAATTTTGTATTTTTGTATTTGTAACTAAATAATTTAGAAAACATCTACTAAAAAACACCTAAGGCACCAATGCCCTAGATGCCCTTGTAACCCTAGATAATGCCCTAACCTTAACCAATCCAAATTGTAACCCTAGCAAATCTAAGGCACCAATGCCTTAACCCTAACCAACCCAAAGCATAACCTAAATCCTAACCCTAACAATCCACCAACGCCCTAACCGTAGCCCTAACTCTAACCAACTGAAACCCTAACCCAACCCCTAACCCTAGTAACCCACCAATGCCTTAACTCTAGCCCTAACTCTAACCAACCAAAAGACTAACTCTAACCCTAACCCTAACCACCGAAAACATAACCACCCAAACCCTAACCCTAGCAACCCACCAATGCCCTAACCGTAGCCCTAACTCTAACCAAACGGAAGCCTAACCTAACCCCTAACCCTAGCAACCTACCAATGCCCAAACCCTAGATCTAACTCTAACCTTAACCCTAGTTAGCATCCTCTTAAACTTAACCCTAGTTTAATTCCTTAGGTAATCTAACCCTAATTTAACCTTTGTTAGCAATCTCGTAAGATGTGGTTTAAACCTAACCATAGTTTAATTGAAGTAATAACCCTAGTTTAACCATAGTTATACGTAACCCTAGTTTAATCCTATTTCAACCCTAGTTTAATCCTAATTAAACCTAGTTAACCCTAACCCTACAATAAGTCTATGGTTTACAATATTTTATAATCATGGCTACATACAACTTATTCCATAATAAAGTTAAGTTACTACACGACATTTACTAAAAATTTAAATAAAATACAATTTTGGAAATAATGACAAACATACAAGAAATTGGAAAACCAAATGCAAATAAGTTCGAATTAAAATTACAAGTGCTTGAAAGATAGGTCATGTGCTTGCATAAAGGTATCAATAGACAATTGCAGATAAGATCCAACAAGGATGTAAATAAGTATATCAATATTCCGGATTCATAATAAATTAGAACAATATCAGGTATGAAGGGCACAACCAGATCAAGAGGATTCTTCTCTCTTTCTACCTAAAAAACAGATATGTCCCACCAGCAACGGAGAGCTCATAGTTCTAATTATTTATTCCACTAAGAGGTCCAACTAATTCTCCATGCATAATTATGAAAATTTAAATGGAGACAATTTGTCAAACTACATACCTGCAAAATTATAGATATGGACAACCATATCCAAACAAAAACACTTCATGTCAATATTATTGACGTGTGCAACATTATATTTATGCATATTTTATATTATATCATTCACTTATCTTATGATCCACTGAACATCCTAGCCAATGCTAGTCACTGAAGTATTTAAAGTTTCGTGCTGATAATATGTTATAAAACAAAAGAAATATAAAGTAAACAAAATAACCAAACACAGTATATATTAAAATTAGTTCTTCTGGAATTATTATGGATAAATCTTTTTGATCACCCAAGACTTTATTTCTATCATAAAATAAAATATAAAATACAACTTGAATATTTTACCTACACCCTTTACTTTCTTTTCCCTTTTCTATTCTTTCTCTCCCTTTGCTTCTTATGCATTTTTCTTCTATTCTAAACTCTCTTTATATAGAAAAGAAACATTGGGAAAAGTCAAAAATTTTGGCTATAGTTACGGTATCAATAATGTCATCCACGATATTGTGCGTCATCCACAATTATTTCACAACATTAATAATGTCATTCATAACATTGTGGGTCATCCTCAATTATTTCACAATATTTTCTTCATAAAATTTACATTTTCCAAAACCTAGCACTTGTAGTCACACTATTTTGTTATTATTGTGGTAAAGTCAAATGAGTTGGAAAAAGGTCTTTAAAGTTCATAAAATCTCGAATAACTCAACTTTAAGATATGCTTGGATCTTGGACATATCAAGGTATTAGAAAAATGAAATTACTTATCCATTTTTATTTTTTATTTGATAAACAAACAAAACGAATATATTTTTCTTGAAAAGTATGTACTTATTTCTTCTCAATTCATTAACCCGGCCCAACCAAACAAATGAATGGAATTTCTTTTCATTTTATTTTCTCTTCTTATGTTTTTTCTTTTCTCTTTCTTTTTTATTCTTATAAATTAAAAATCCAAACATAGCATAAAAGTACAAAGAATTTGAACTTTTATATGTTTTTTAGATGGATAGAACACCACTCTTATATCAATAACCTAAATTTGAATAAATTGAATGGAGCTTGGAACTTAGAAATTTTCAATGAACAACAGGTCCAAGAACTAGACCCAAACTAACCTCAACCGAGGTGGTGAATGAGATGGAAGAATAAAGTAAAAATTCAGGCTTTAAATGCTCAACTTAGGTGGCAGGAGAGTAATTTAACAAAAATGGATCATTGGATTTATGGTACAATCCAAACTAAAAATAGTTTCCTACTTTGAATCAGGGAAAAGAAAGAAAGTTTAGAAGGACAGAGTAAAGATCGACAAGAGAGACCATCAAAAGAACTGCACTAATGTAGAAATTATTCAGTGGGTCTAAAACATGATGTTAATATGATGATGTGGTGTACTAAATTAATTAAAAATAATCACATCATATATTTTTTATCAACTCAACTACATAAGTAATAAATATAAATATGTAAGGACAGTTGTTTTTTTCATTATTCTAAAAATTAGATCAATCAGCCTAAAATATGAATATATATTTATATTTAATTAGTTTGGTATACCACGTTATCATGCCAATATAGTGTTTCGGATATATGAATAATTTCTCAAATTAATGGAATAAAAACGGGGTTTTAGTGGGTGTTTCATGGATGGAAAGAAAAGAAAATGATTGCCAAAAACAACGAGTCCCATCTATCTTCTGTGCATATTCTTGGAGCCAATATGAAGCTCTTTCTGTGTCTTCGATCTCTAGACACCTAGGAATGCCCATCCATCCATTCATCTTTCCAATATACAACGATAAAAGAGGGAAAGAAAGGGAGGAGAGTTAAGACAAAGAAAAACAGAGCAACCTGGAGGGCCAGAATAAATCGCTTCTCTTCGGAATGCAACAACGTTATCGGTAATTACACTTTATTATTTTTTTTTGTAGTTAGAGTCAAATCAAATGATCATTTTATAATTTAAAAATGAATACATGATCTTCTATAATTAGAACTTATTTACAAAATAAATGAAATTTCTTTGATTTAACAGAAATTTTATTTTATAGGCATTTTTATTATTTTATTTTTTCAAATTAGAATATTAAAAAGACGATTGGGTGAAATAACAAAAAAAAAAATCTTGATAAATAACCTTTTATTTTGGCATAAAAGACCCAAATTATATTTTTGATATTTTAATTTGGAGAAATAAAATGACAAAAATATTCTTATAATATAATTTTTATTAAATCTAAATTTTTTTATCTATTTTACAGATAAATTCAAATAACAAAAAATTATGTATTCACTTTTAAATCACATTAGGTCATTTAATTTTGACTCGAATTAAAGAAATAAAGTATAATTTACCGTTGTCATTTTGTTCTCTCCGAGGATTTCCGAACACCACGATCTATGATAGTGATTCAAGTTTCAAGTTTTCAACCACCCATCAAAAGATTACTTACAACACATACATATCTCTATATAGATATTATAGTTACATTCATTTCTCTGGAGAGGCTTTCTCAAGTTTTCAACCACAAATCAAAAGATTACTTACAACCCAGATATATTTATATATACGTGTATATATATATATATATATTATATTTACATTGCTCTAGAGAGAGGCTTTTTCAAAATGGTGCCGTTGACGCTCGGTGGAAAGAGTGCTTTTTGGGGACTTGAGCAGCTGCAGCTAAGTAATTGGGTCCTCATAAGATTTATAGGAGTAAATATAACAAATTCAACAAATATAAATTCATGTTACAGAAAGTTTTTGAAATTAATAAAAAGAAAAAAAAAAAAAAAAAAAAGAGGTGAAGAAGAAGAGTTTTAAAATATAACATTTTGCTTTGGATAGTAGTAGTTAGAAAAGGGGAAGAAAAGGTAATCAAAATTGAAATTAGAAATAGATTGAAAAAGTGAAAATTCTTTATTAGTTGCAATTTGCATGTGGTAACATAAAATAAAACCAACTGAAATAAAAAAATATAATTTTGGAACACCAAAAAAAAAAAGAAGAAACATAAAAAGGGGGATTGAATAAGATCTTTGGAGTTCTAATGGACAGTCAGTGATTAAAAAAATGAGAGGAAAAAGAAAAGAAGAACAAAATGTAATGCAAAATGAAAGACAAGAAACAAAAATTAATATACTTTAAGCTTTTTGATTAACGAGAGAAAAGAAATCAGGAAAAATATAGTAAAGAGAGAGAGAAAGAGAGAGAGTAAAGCATTGTTAGAGAGTGGAATGGGTTAATGAGGGAGATGGAGTTGCTTGGATAGCATATATGTTTCTTAAGCTCTCTAACTTTCTCGAAATGTTCCAAATATGAATGCCCATAATTGATTTAATGTGAGTTATTTTAATATGATTTCGACATATTATAAAATCATTAGGCAACAAAGCTTAAAAATTGAAAACGAGATCAGATCTGATTTCTATGATCTAAGATCCTATACTAAAATTGTCAGAACCTAACTCTAATTAGCTTTACAAGTGTGTCAAACCCAACTACACTTTTGCAGGAAAATTCTATATAGTTCTTCTAATAACATTACCAACACCTAGGGCTGCTTGGATGAGTAGCTTATAAACTATAAGCTAGTTTTAAAAGTCATTTTGATGTTTTTAATTGCTTATGCTTAGTTAAATGCCAATTGTTTTAATTGCATATATGCCTAATTTACCTGTTTGTTTCTGTCTCTTTAATATGGCACTCTCTTTCATCAAATGGGCGACTTCTCTTTCCAACTCATTTGTGTAAACCTGTAAGATGCACAAAAAAAGAGACCATTACTCATGAAACATGCCACAGAAAGTCACATGAAGCCACACCATACAAAATAATAACTAGATAATCTACGATAGCTATTTTATGAAAAATAGCTATTTTGATGCGTGTTGTGTTTCAAAGTGAAATAGTCTAATTTAACCACATTATTTTATATGAATTTTTTAATGGTATCACGTTATCCATTTTGACGATACATAAAACCACGTCAGTTGTTTAGTTGGTAAAATCTTACGCTTATAGCAATTTGTCCCACCCCGCCCTAATGGGACGAGTTTGGAGAGAATTAATCGGGGTATGGACAGGTTATGGGGGTAGGAAGGTAACTCAACTCGGATTCGGGGCGACGGCGGGTTTAGAATGCCAGTACCCCGAACTCACCCCGATTATCCTATTAATTTTTTATTTTTTTATTTTACTTAGCAAAAAAATTTTTTTTAAAAAATATTACATATATACCAAGTATGTAGGTAGTGGGATTTTAACTATAAAATTTTGGATGAATGTAGAATGTATAGTTATGTATATGCCTAATTAATGTATGATATAGTAGTTAGTGGGGTTAAAAAAATTTTTTTTAAGCTATATAATGTTTAAACGGGGTTAGGGAGGGGCGGGGCTGGGGCCGGGGCCGGGGCGGGCTGGGGTTTTTCTAAACAGGGTGGGGGTGGGGTTTTGACTCTCAACCCATCACGGGTTTGGGTTTGGGTTTGGGACAGGAATGGAGGAGGATTTTTCTAAAGAGGGCAAGGTAGGGTTGGGATAAACCCGCCCGAACACATCTCTACCTCTATTAGGATGGAGGGGAGGAGGAGGAAAAGTAAAGGTAAGTATAAGTTATGCAACCCAACCACCAATTTTTCTTAGCTAAAAAATCCAGTTGTTGAAGTGTGCATGTGACTAGCAAATCTGCACAGGTATTGCTGTTTCCATACTTCAAAGACGAATAAAAAATTGAAATCTTGACCATTCCTTCTCAAGAAACACATTGCACAGTGAAAATGGATGAAGAAAATACTGCAACACCATCTTTGGCAAGTCCCTTGTTTTTTGCAAAAAAACATGGAATAATACAAAGTGGGACATAGGAGCGCACTCATACAAAAAGCTAAAGAACTGTGAATTATTGTAAGTTTGCGCATGATCCAGCCAGCCTTTTGTTCCTTTCTGCAGGTTGCTTTGTTATCGAATCTATGGAGGTTGATGGTGACCCCATTCTGGGGCAACTCGAAGGGATGCTTGGTGGTCATTAGCGGAGCTAGTTAAGGGCAAGAGGGGGCAATTGTCCCCCCTCAACTTTAAAAAAATTACAATTTCACCTATAGTTTTGAAACTTTTTTTCACATTGCCCCCTTTGAAAATTTGCAAATGCTCCCTTATGTAGTTAAAAATTCTATTTTTTTTCATCCAATTTTAGAAATATTTCCCAAAATTTCTCCTAAAAATTTATAAATATCACCCTTAAATAGTTATTTTTTTCATCTCTTCATATATTAAATATAATTTATGTTCCTTTTGGGTAATGGTAGCTCTTAATTACAAAAACGCTATTGTTACATCATTTTAGTGAAGTTCTTTGTACAAAATTTGTAAAAGAATAATATTTTCCCTATACTATACATATGTATGGAAGTCAGTTGCCCTATCATTGGTTAGGAAAAAAAATTTTGGGATTGTGATTCATAGTTGGCCCCTCTAAACAAATTTTCTAGTTCCGCCACTAATTAGCTAGTACACTTTGTTTAGGAGATTGCTTTTGGGTGCTGGCTTAAGAGTCTAATTTCTGTCTACCTTTCAAGGTCTGTACTAATCGCTCTATGTTATAGGGTATGGTCCCTTGGGTCAAAAGGATACCTTCCTATGTGGTTTTGGATTTTTCCTCTTCCTTTTTCTTAGTTTGTCTTTTAAAAAATTATCCTTTACCCCATTGTAATTGGACTCGTTTTTCCCTTATTGCTTTACAATTCAAAGTTTTCACATTTAGATGTATAAACTAAATTGGGAAATGAATGTAAAAACGAGATAACAAAGGCAAGAAACAATATAGAAAACATAAACATAAAATGTGACCTAAAAATATTATGAGAATGAAAAATGCAAAATTTTAGAGAGAACTTTAAAAATAGTAATAAAAAATATTAGAAAACCTTTGTGGTCAATTAAAATACTAAAACTACACAACATCTATATAAACTTACTTAAATAACTACATATTATTGTTAAAAAATAAGAGGTGATAGTGTGAAAAATACAAAAAATTTATAAGAATCGTGTTTCTAAAAAGTTTTCACAATGTTTTTTTTAAAAGTTTCAAACAGGCTGCTTTAAATTATATTAAAGTTCCTTAAAAATCTCAATTAAAATTTTTTCTTAAAAATTCAAGAGAGTTTCGTCTATGTTAGAGAAACAATTTTTGGGAAAATTACAAAAAAAAGTTTCTTGGAAACTATCATAAAAACGAAAAAACAAAGAAAAGACAACAAAAAAAAAGAGGCATAAAGCGTGATAAAATATTTTAATTTGATGAAAAATATTTTTATTAAAAAGTATAATAAAATTGTCTAAGTAAAAAAAGTTATTTTCTCACCAAATTAAATTATCCAAGTGAGAGAAAAATAAGGAGGAAAAAAAGGAAATATAAAATGGTATAAACATCATTTTACTAATTTGGTTATTTTGTAAATTTATTTGGAATAATTTTAAGTTCCTAATTGTAAGTGTGGCCTTTGGAAAGGCAAAAGTTTAAATGAAAATGAAGGAAACCATGTGAGGGTGAGGGTAAAAGGTAATTTACCTTCTAATTTTGTGAGTAGTATGCTCTTGAAACTCTTAAAACTGATTTGTAACCTTTCGTAAATGCATAAAGTTCTTATTTTCTGCCAAGAAACAGGAAAAAGCCATACCAATATATATATATATATATATATACACATATATGTATATAGCCAGAGAATATAAACAACATGTATACAGTATATGTATAGGGAGTGTATAGAAGAGAGAGAAACATTCCTGCTTTCTAGCCCTCGATCGAGTAGCTGACTCACGGTTCTTGATCATGCGCATATGCCTTCGATCGCCGCCGGGACTGCTGTCAGGTTCCGGGAACCTTTTCTTCCCAAAGGCCAGGTAGTTCGGAGACGATGCCAAAGCATCAAACGGCAACACATTCGGAGAAAACGCATTGGAAATGGGTTGGGCTGTTAAAAGCGAGTATGTCTTATCAGGGCCAGAATTCAAGCTCAGAGCGGTGGCCGGAGGTGACAGCCGACAACCGCAGCCAGCGGGGACCCTTGTCGGCGGTGGGTTTCTGCCGAGGAAGTCCTGGTATGTTAGGCCACGAAAGTTCGAGTTTCTGGAGGGGCATTCATGGAGGGAAGGCAGGTTGATGTCCTTCCATACGTCTTCCATCACACTTTCTTGGCAGCTTTTTGGTACTATAGTTCAAGCTCCTCTGTTCGGCCCCGCGGTTGACAACAATGGAGAGAGAGAGAGAGAGAGAGAGAGGAGGGGTTGGCACGTACCGGGTAGTCTTTGATTGCTTGTGTGAATTTGGTCACCCTTTTAATACTGTACTTGGTGCCACGTATCGCAAGCCGGAACCACATGAAAATATAACATGTATGGGAATGACCTCCGAAACAACAAACAATAGTTGTCACGGGTTGTTGGTTTATCAGAATAATGTTGATTGGTTTGTTTTTTTTTTTTTTTTTTTTGTGACTGCAGCTAGTGATCGTATATGATCGATTTTGATATGTATAAATCAAATTGTAATAACTGTGATCATGAGATAGAATATGAATCCATTTTTTCTTTTTAAGTCTTAGAAAGTGTAATCTCCATACATAAATACTAGAGTTGTATGCACTTAAAAAAAACACTGACCATCGTGATATAGATATTTGTCAGAAACACTGCCAACCTCTTCTTTCTATTTTTGCTTCCCGCCACACAAAAGTTAATGCAGGGTTTCACTTCAATTGATCATATCACAATCACAAGAGGCGGACCGACGTTCGGCCTCGTCGCGACCTGAATCTAAAAATTAAAAATAAATTTTATGTGACTAAATTTACTACTTATTTTTAGTGCAAAGTCATAAAATTAATTGTTTTAAGTTTTTAATTTTTTTAAATTTTTAAATTTTAAAAATTTTATTTATTATAGTTAAAGTTTTGTATAATTTTAATTTTTTTTTATAAAAAAGCCTCAATTTAAATAAGAAAAGGCACATAAAAAAAGAACAATAAGTCTCAATCTAACTGAGAAAAGACTTATAAGAAAATAAAGAAAAAGCCTACATCAAATAAAAAAAATCTCATAAGAAAAAAAAAAGTTCTTAGGTTAACTATTATAATTACATAAACTTTTATCAATATAAGAAATATCAAAAGTCCAACTTGTACAACTCTCTCTCCCTCTATTATATACATATTTAAAAGTTTAAATTCTCATAACACACACACTTTCTCTCTCTCTCTCTTAAGGATAGCAATTTGCCCCACTCTTAATGGGACGGGTTTGGGGATAATTAATCAGGGTATGGGCGGGTTATAGGGGTAGAAAGGTAATCCAACTCGGATTCGAGGCGGGGGCTGGTTTAGATTGCCAGTACTCCGAACCCGCCCCGATTATAATTTTTTTATATTTTTTAACTTAGCAAAAAAAATTTTCAAAAAAATATTATATATATAAATATACTCAGTATGTAGGTAGTGAAATTTTAATTATAAAACTTTGGATGGATGTAGAATGTATACTTATGTATATGCCTAATCAATGTATGGTATAGTGGTTAGTGTTGGCTCAAAAGGCAACCCAAGAGGGGAGATGAATTGAGTTTTTCAAAAATTAATGGTAATAAAGATTAATTAAAATTAATCTAATCAATGTAATCGTGAACAATCTAGATATGATCCAATGTAATCAAAAGAAGAATGGAAAACAGAGCAATAGAAAACACACTGAGAGTTACCGAGATTCAACCACAATTCGTGGTCTACGTCCTCACCCCAAAATCTCCTTGAAATCTTCCTCCACTATGCAATCTTCAATTACAAAATGGATGCTGATTGACCAAGTGCTCAGCTCACTTTTACACAAGAACTTCTTCCCAAGTTCTTCTAGCCACTAAGTGGTTTTGTCCAAGATCTACTCAAACTTATAAGAGTTTTTCTTCCACAAGAGAACTCTCAAACTCTCACTTACAAGTGTATAAAGATATATAAACAAACTACAAACTCTCTATCAAGAGTGAATAAAATCAATAAAAGCTCACACTATGAAGACAAGAAGAATATTCAGATTTTTTTAGTTTGATCAGTCAGTGGTACTTGTTTTTCTTGTATCTCTTTTTTATAAATACAGTTGGAAGCTTGTATATAAATTCCTGTATTGATTTCGTCATTTGCAGGTTGTTGGGGCTCATTTAATGTAAATCCAGTCCATTATAACTTTAAAAAAACTAATCATTATCTCCCAGGTGTCGACACTTGGTTTCATGTGTCGACACATCTGGTTTGCATTTTTCAGATGTTGTCTACTATTTCCATGTGTGAACACGTCAACTTCATGTGTCGACACTTGACCATTCTATCTTCAAATTCTTACTTCTGTCTTCTTGTGTCGACTCTTCATTTTCATATGTCGACATATTGCCTAGAAATCTTGCTTCTGTCTTCTCATGATCAAGTTCAGTTTCAGTACAACTATAAGATCTTCAAGGAGTCTTCTCTTTGAGGTTTGATGATCAATCAAAGTCTTCAATACATCAAGATGGTTCTCTATTCAATTTGGATTGAATTCATCATTTGATAATCATATTTTCTTGATTTCAACTCTGTCAAAGCTTCACTCTATCAATACTTGACTCGCTCCGAAAACTACAAAATGGAGTTAGTACCCCGCAAGAGTACGGGGGTCGCGATGAAGTATAAACCGGTAATCCGGTATCGTTCTCTCCCAAGGGACCTAGCCAAATATAGGCTCTAGCACTCAACTCACACTAACCTAGCCTAGGATCGAATTGCAATTATGTGGGGAATTGAATCTAAAATAAAAGGAAAAATAAAATGACTGAAAATCTTTAGGTTTTTTATGGGGTTTTGATTTACTAAACTAGTGCAATGAAAATTAAAGCAATTAACTAGGCAATTGATTTAAATGTAAAGCAATTAAAATGGAAAGCTTGGATATGATTGATTCAATCCACCAATTTTCAACAAGAATTTCAATAGAGGATTTTTATAACTCAAATCAAGAATCACACCGTGGATTCTTGATTCGGAATATTTTGACCATAAAACCTTGAGTTCATATTTAGTTGAGTGTAGAAATTAAACCAATTAATAGAACCCTAGAAACAAACCTAGAAATGTGCAAGATTTATACCAATTGTTGAATTGTGCATAAATATTACCAAATGAGTTATGAATCTAAGTTTTCAAATAAATCTAACACTCAACCGAATAGAACAATTGAAATCTAGGAATAAAACTTTGAAGTTCATAAATCCCCATTAAAATACTTGAACATCCTTGGTGGATTTTCACAATCACACCCAAGAGATGTTTAGCTACTAAAATTCATAATAAAGAGCATAAATGAAGGTAAATCTAACATTAAACTAAGTAAAACTAGTGTTTGGTTGCTAAGAAAGTGAGAGAAAATGGCAAGAAAGTGAAGGAAAATAAATTACAATGTAATAAAGTTACAATTTCTACTCCTACATTAACATTACAAACATAAATCTAAGCTAAAATACACAAAAACATAAAAAACCAACCTTGGAGGAGCTTTTCACACCACCTCCTTGGCTGCTACAAACCCAAAAAATTTTCCTCTCCTCCATTTTTTCGGACAACAAAGCTTTTAAGCTCCAGATCTATATCGACCAATCGATCGGCACTGTTCACCGATCGATCGGCCGATCGAACGGCAATTGGAGCGTTCGATCGGAAAAAAAACTGTTTTTACTGTTCATGGGTACTGTTCACCGATCGATCGGCCGATCGGTCGGTAAATCACCCTCTCTGAAGTTTGCCAAGCCAATCGATCGGTTACTATTCATCCCTCCACCTTGAAGCTTGATTTTGACCACTTTAGAGGCCGATTCAGCCGATGCACATTAGAGGACAAATTGTAGCTCTTGAAGTCTTCTTTCCAATGGCACAAAAATCAGCTCAATCGGACATCGGAGTAAAAAGATATGGCCCAAATACCGAGACGGGTCTGAATTTTCATGAACAAATTATTCGCCTTGAACCCGCTTTGATTATTCTTGCTTTCTTTTTGCCTTTATTAGCTTATATAACCTACAAAGCACACACAAAACATAATCAAATAAATATCTAACTAAAATAAGGAAATTAACACTAATATAAATCTAACAAAGTTCGGATTAAGAGCCTATGATTACACTTTTAGGGTGTAATCAATACTGAGCTCTTTTTCTTTGTTGCCGATCTTTCTCTTTCATTACCTAGCTTTTGCTCTTATTGCCGAGCTATTTCTTTTCATTGCCGAGCTATTGCTTTCATTGAGATCATTTCAATGAAATTTCTATAAATTTGATGAAGTCTATCTTGAACACCTTCATTTTCTTTGAGCAACATGTCATCTTCATAGAGTCTTTATATCCTAGATAAAAATTTCACTTTGATTCTTTATAGAGATTATGCAATTTCGATGAATTCTCTTCTCAAATATCTTTAGTTTCTTCTTCAATCAAATCATCTTCAATTGATTTTTGCACACTTTGACAAAGTCTTTATTTGACTATCTTCAATCTTTTTGAGTGCAACTCAATTTCATTGAATCTATGCATACTTGATGAACTCTTTATTTGAACACCTTCAATCTCTTCGAATGCAAATCATTTGTTTGAAGTTGAATTATGTGTTATTGCTCAGTTTTGGTACATTGCATGACTCTTGGAGTGCATTGCTTGATCCTAAACTGTTGTGCATCCACTTTGACATGTATTAAACTTTAAGTTGGACTTTAGGTCTAAAGTATAAACTTTATTAATCTGCATACTAAGTAAATGCATTAGTAAAATAACATAAGGTTTAATTATCATCAAAATCAACACGTGGATCAACCTTGAGTCAACAGTTAGTAGGGTTTAATTTTGTTTTTAGCTATATAATGTTTAAATGGGGCGGGGGCAGGGTGGGGTTTTTTTAAACGAGGCGGGGGTGAGGTTTTGAGTCCCAACACGTCACAGGTTTGGGATGGGGGTGGGGGAGAGTTTTCTAAACGGGGGGTGGGTAGGGTTGGGATAAACCCGACTCATTGCCATCCCTAATCTCTCTCTCTCTCTCTCTCTCTCTCTCTCTCTCTCTCTCTCTCTCTCTCGTACAAAGACAAAAGTTTCAAACTAAAATATAAATTAGTAAATCTTACCGATAATATCATCAAACAGCTTGTTGATGTATTTTTGTATTTTTATATAGATCAATGTTTGCTTTAATTTCTTTTGAACAAAGTGTAATTTTTTTTTTTTTATTGTTTGTGGTTCTACAAGTAGTTGTTATAATGAAAATGAAAAATAAATTATGTACTTTGTTGATTAAATTATCAATTTTGTATTATGTTGATCGAATTATTTGGTAAATACTTCACCAAAAACTAATTTTTATTGAATGGTTAAATCCATTGTAATTAAGTGATTATTCCATTGAAAAGAGAGAAAAATAAATAAATTAATTATTTTTTATCTAAAAAAATCAAATTTAAAGTAAAAAAGTTACGTCTAGTATTAAAAATATAAAAAGCGTCATTTAAAATTTTCGCTTTAAGAATATTTTTTGCCTCTACTAAAAAAAATTCTTGGGTCCGTCACTACAATCACCTTTGTCACACCAAAGTCAGCATTAACAGTCATGAATCCCAACCACACCCATTTTACAACAACTCGATGGTTTGTGTCCATAAAAGCAAGGCAAATCAGGTTTACCGGACCTAGATCCGACCACTGCCACAACATTCTAGTAAGTTTTTTATACAGATTTTTTAAAAAAAATAACATTTTATTAATATAAATAACTCATTATATTTAGAGAAAATATTATGCTTCCAATTCAAGAGTCGGCATATATTTGACACCAATGTATACCAATGAACGTGGACTCCAAGTTGAGACACTAACAATCGAGACACCTAAAATAATAAATTTCATCACCACATTATTTGTCACGTGCTTGAATTTTATGTGTTAGTTTTATGAAGAAACACATGGGGGAATAGGATTTCACAAGTGGCCGAAATGCTCCCATGCTGAAATAAAATACATATTCCAGCTTTCCATTCCCTTTTCTCCTTTCAGTATAACGCATGAAAGTGAGAATGCCAATTTAATTTTCATGTGGAGAGAGAGAGAGAGAGAGAGAGAGAGAGTGGCAATTGTGAGGAAGAACTAGGGTTGCCAAGGAAGTTGTTGGTACTGGGGGTGAGGGCTAAACAAGGAGTGGGTGGCAGGGGAGGTTGGCAGTTAGTGGCGGAGCTAGGATTTCAGTTCAAAGGGGTAAATTCTAATGTAATACGTTAATCCCCCAAGAAATTTGTTGGCAAATTCATATATCATCAACCTGTTTGTTGTATATCATTTCATACCTATTATATTTATCAATACACATCCCATGATTTAAACTTATACTCATGGTATTGGATTGAACTTTCATAATGGAATACGACTCTATTTCTACTAAATTATAGGTAAATTTTTTTAAAAATTCTCGACCCCTCTAGCTCCGCCAGTGCTACCAGTGGTGAGGGTGTGGTTAGGGGGTAAGGATTATGGTGGCAATCGGTGATGTGGATGGGGAGGTTGTAGATGGCAATGTTAAGGACAGGGGTTGGGTTAGCGATCTGCGGTGTGGTGGATGGGATTGGGGGACTATGAGTGGTGGGGGTTGTTGTTGGAAAAATAATCCCTATTTAAATACTATGTGTATAATTAGTGATCAATAATAATAAATAACAGGAATGTATCTAGTTATCAACTAGAAACAATTTTAACTAGAAGACAATTAGAATTAGAATAAGAACAAATTAAATCGAAACGACTTACTTAATTGTCGTTCGTAAAACAAAAAATCTAGAAGTTGAAAAATAGACCGAGTCGAGTATTGCACACTCTCTCCTTAAAGACAGATTCGCCCCCCACAGTTAGTGCTCACAGAATAATGGGCATCTGACTCTCAGGATGAAACGATCTCAACAGTCTTTAGGTAGTACTTCAATAAAGACTGCTCGGCGGCTTCACAAGATGATCTGAACTCTCTCAGGAAAATATGAGAGGAAGAAGAAGAAGAATATACGTTGTATGCAACAAAATTCGGATCCAAATGAATGCTAGAATGCTGCCCTATTTATAGAGCCCAGGTGCTTGTTCGAAATATTGGTTCGAACAGGTACCAGCAGCCAAACAGTCCCTTGCCAGAGGGACACATTGCTTCGTCGGAATCGTACCAATTAACGGACACATCTGTTCGGTCAACCATCAGAAAATGAAATTAATTAATATAAAAGTAATTAATTAATTTAACTTCGACCCTAGCCTAAAAAGATTAGAGTCAAACCGAACTCATAGCCCACGCCCACACCCAAGTCCCGTCCCGACCAGGATCGGACGGGTGGAGGTGGCGGCACGTGCACGCGTGTGTGGAGTATTAGGTCAACCAATGGGTTTTATAGATCCTCTCCCTTCCACAAAAGTGGGGTGCCCCTTGGGACCTGAACCTTACTCCAAACTTGGGTTATATATGCACAACATATTTTCCATAAAAAATCAATGTGGGATAACCTACTTTCAACTACATAACCCATATTCAATGGAGTGATTTTGGAGGCCAATAACTCATTCAATCCTACACAGATTTGAGCAAGTAAATAGTCTAGTTTTATTTTCTCTCGGAGGTGAATCCAATGCACCAATGACCCGACATAAGGATGTATGGGTCCCACATTTATGTTGGCTCAAAGATTAACAAAACAATGGGTTTACACCCGTGTTTTTTCTAATAGTTGTCTGCTCATTCCAAAAATGGGAAAAATTCTTGCACCTCGTTAATGGAGCCGTACGTGAGACTTCTACATCATACAGCTCTGTCCCGAGCTTCCTAAACCTTTTCTTTATGAGAATTCTGAAAATCCGTTAGTGCTGTGTTTGGATCAAAGATTGAAAAGAGAAAAAGAAAGAGAACAGAATATGAAATTATATCATATGTTTAGTTGTAAGAGAAAGTGAAAAGTAAAACAACATAAAAAGGAAGGAGGTAAGTATTTAGAATCTCTTATTTTGTTATATTTTTTTTTTCACTTTTTCCTTGATAAATTCAAATTCCAAGCACATCATAAATACAATTAATCCTAACTCTCTCTTCCCTGTATCTACCTCTTTGCACCCCTACATTCCAAATCGATTGAAACTCCACCTCATCCATAACATAAACTCCATCAACTGAAACTCTTATCTTTTCCAATAATCACCTCAATTCTAGTTGCCAAATTGTGTATAAAGTATTGAATAAAGAAGTAAAGAGGAAGAGAAAAATACAACACTAAGTTGTTTTGGGTAGCTTAAGAAGAGAGAGAAACAAATGCGATGGTTAGAAAGGAGAAGATAGGAAGAAAAAAATAGTAAGAAAGAGTTGAGGACATTAGCGTAATTTATCATCTCTAAATTAATACATGCATAATAACACATGCCAAAATTATTACAAACGGTTATTGTAACTTTTGCACTTTAATCCAAACCACAAGTGTTCTCTTTTGTTTGTGCTTTTAGATCAAACTAAAAGGAAATAAAGAATAATATATATATATATATATATATATATATATATTTCTTTAAAATTCAAATGAGACCAGGACGAAAGTAGGATACATTATTTAGGAAAAAATGATGGTATAAGTCACGGATACTAGTCACCTCAACTGAGCTCTACCAACCTAAATTGGGCCACCAACACCTGTTGGGAATCAACTAAAGTGACTGGTATCTGTCAATGAGTGATGAACACCGGTAACTAGAGGTGGCTATGGGCCCGATGGCTAACCGGCCTGCCCAAACCCGCCCATCATTTATACGGCTTGTAATTTTTTTTTAGGCTCGATTTTGTCAATGGATGGACTTGAGAAATATGTTTGAACTGACCAGAAATACATTTAAAATATTATATTTATTTTGATATATATCTATATAATTAAATTTTATTTTATTTAAGATTATTTATAAAATACAAAACTATTGATTAAAATTTTTTGGTATTTAATGGACGAGTTTAAAATTTTATTTTAGACTTGACAAAAATTATTTTGATGTAAGTCCATCGGATCAACCAATGTCCACCCCTAAGTTAGGGTAGCACCCTGATTATTTAGGTGATCAGAGATCAAATATTCTAGTATCTAAAATGTGTGTGGGGGAGAGAGGGTTTTTTTTACCAAATTAAAGTAAAATTTCAAGTTTATTTCCCAAATAAAAAGTTTTCAAAATTTAATCCTGAAATAAGGTAAGGCGTGGTTATGAACCATGCTTTACTTTTTTTGTCCACGTGGCTGCATGGCAAAAATGATTGGTTGCTAATCACTCTTTCTATAAAGCATGGTTAGCAACCACATTTTTTTTATGTTTTATACATTTATATATTTATAGATTTCATTTATTGATTTTATACATTATTATTTAGTAAATTAATTAATTTATTATAGATATTAAATTATAAATTTTGTATTTTTGTAATTGTAACTAAATAATTTAGAAAATATATACTAAAAACCACCTAAGGCACCAATGCCCTAGATGCCGTAGCAACCCTAGATAATGCCCTATCCCTAACCAATACAAATTGTAACCCTAAACCCTAAACCTAAGGCACCAATGCCCTAATCCTAACCAACCCAAAGCTTAACCCAAACCCTGACTCTAGCAATCCACCAATCCACTAACCATAGTCCTAATTCTAACCAACCCAACCCCTAAGCCTAGCAACCCACTGATGCCCTAACTTTAACCAACCAAAAACCTAACCCCAGCCCTAACCTTAACCAATCGAAAGCATAACCCAAACCCTAACCCTCACAACTCACCAACGCCCTAACCGTAACCCTAACCCTAGCAACCCACCAATGCCCAAACCCTAGCTTTAACCCTAACCAACCCAAACCCAAACCCTAACCTTAACCCTAGTTTGCAATCTCATAAGATGTGGTTTAAACCTAACCCTAGTTTAATTGAAGTTATAACCCTAGTTTAACCGTAATTATACATAACCCTAGTTTAATCCTAATTAAACCTAGTTAAACCAGGGCATAGTTAACCCTAACCCTACAATAAGTCTATGGTTTACAATATTTTATAGTCATGGCTACATACAACTTATCTCCTAATAAAGTTAAGTTACTACACGACATGTACTAAAAATTTAAATAAAATACAATTTGAGAAATTTAGAGAAAATAAAATTTAAAACTAATGACAAACGTACGAGAAATTAGGAAACCAAGAGCCAAAAAGTTAGAATTAAAAGTACAAGTGCTTGAAAGATAGATCATGTGAGACCCTACTTTGTTTAACGTCATGTTTAGGTTAATAGCATATTTATGAGTGCATGATTTCCTTAATCAAGGAGATTGATTAGTATGTTTTAATGAGAGCATGTTATATACGAATTGATGTATTTTAAGCATGATTAATTAACTTAATTAGTCTCCATACTTAGCTTAAGCATAATCATATATGAACTGCAACTTGGTAGTTGGTAGTTCATGTTAGTGTTGTAATTTTGCCACACGTGGAGGTAGAAAAAAAAAGAGGAAGAACTTTAATTTGGCATATTTAAAACAGTAATGCAAATAGAATTTTTATGCAGGATTTTCAAATCGAGACACTCACTCTTTTTTTCATACTTCAAAAAATATCATTATCCTCCCTCACACCAAATATATATATATATATATCATTATCACATTATTCTAATAGAATTTTTTTTTTATAAATATTGTGTGAGAATAAAATTTTTCTATCCTAGAACTTCTGCAAATGCCAAGATTGGACCAATCACCCAAATTAACTTTGGAAAACCGTTATATTGGACTAGGGTTGTTCCTATCCTGCAACTTACATCGTTCACCCCCCAAGGCCAGATGTCACAGGTCTAAAACTTGAAACACCCCAAACTCATGCAGCCTTAAACAACTTCTCCTTGAAAATGTTAAGTAAGCCTTAACACCTAAAAGAGAAAGGCTAAGAGAACAAGTGAACAAAAAAAAAAATAAATAAGAGAGCTTGTAGGAGAACTTGGAGAATGTTTGATTGCTTAAAATTTGATACTTTACAAATGAATGCTTCTACCTATTTATAGTTACTCACCTCTTTAATGGACGATTGAGATCAACTTGATCCAATGGTGGAGATTAGATATTTAAAATACTCCTAGAAAATACTTAGATATTTATATTTACATGGCTTCCCATGAAAGTTTTCCCCTTGTTCTAGAATCTCATACATCCTTTTCTTATTTATATTTGTGGAGAGGATTCTAGAAACTCTTCAATAATCCCCATATGATAAAATGCTCATGAATAGCTTAGAACCTTCTAAGCTTTTGGTGTTATGTTGGGCATCCAAATAAGCTGCATGGCACCCAATGGGTGCTAAAAATAGGTGCGCTGTCACACAGAGAATTGACAAATTTTTACTCCAACAGGTTTTTGGGTAAATTTCCCAAAGGGTCGTCTATGTTGACAAACACTAACTTTTGCCAAAGTAAATAGTATACCAGTACGTTATAATGATTAAGCAGGACTCAAAATTACTTTTGCAATAACACCACCACCCTTTTTCCTAATGCTAGACTGAATTTTGCAATACTTTATTTCCAGTAATGCCAATCTTTTACATACTAAATTTTCTTAAAAGATAGACACAATCAGTTCTTTGCGTCTATTCGCAATGAAAGGCAAAGAAAAAAGACAATTACTGTAGTATATTTTTTTTTTTTTTTTGTGAGTGCTTTGTTTTGACTAACACCAGGGTGCTAGTGAAATCGCTATTATACATTATTGAAAATTTCCAACTCAATTATAATTTATAGACAACTGTACAACAAATCTTTTTTAGGTCCGTTTGGTATAATTTTTTTTAAATTTTTTTATTTTGCTATTTTGACTTATAAACAACAGAGTTAAAAATTTTTAATTTTTTTATTTTTGTAAGCTAAGACAAGCAGAAAAGAGAAAAAAAACAAAAAAATTTAAAATTTTTGATTTTTTTATTTATAGATCAAAAAAGACAGTCAAAAAAATTTTTAAAATCCGAAACTAAACGGACCTCGTCAAAGACAAGAAAAGCTTCGTAGTGCGTTCACTACCAAGAGGTGATATGTGGTTTTCACGGACTCATTTTCGTAGTCGGAATAATTGTGACTCCACGGTCGAAAAGTTTAACAGTGATAAGACAGGTAAAAGATTAGGGGGAAAATGGCAATGAGAGAGAGAGAGATATGAACAGGGTTAGAGGTTGAATTGTCAAATGGGTATTCTAGACTCTAGAGAGCATGAAAATATTTTGGAGCATGAATATTCTATAGTTTTTTTAAAAAAATTCATATTATTAAATAATAAGATTTGTGAGCTTGAAAATTTTAAAAATTATGATAAATGAGTTTTTAGAAAATTTTTGTGATATTTTCTAAGTGCTTTTGACAAATTTCTTTCAATAATGTTAAAGTTTCAGAAGTGTCTCAAAATTATCTCCTAAAAATTTCTCTTAAAAATTTCTTCTATATTTTAAAAGCAAGTTTTAGGAGAAACGAATTTTTTTTCTAAAATTTTCCTGATAACTATAAGTAATGGAGAGAGAGAGAGAGAGAGAGGGGTTGAAGTGTCAAATGGGTCTTGTAGAGAGGAACAGGGGTATTGCATCAATTACTCTCGAACTAAGCCTGTTTGAAACATAGAAGAAGAAATAAAAGGAAAGAAAAAATATTATTTATTATTATTTTTTTATTTGATTTTACAAAAAAAATAAAAGAAATGGAGAGTAAAAGAAGGGAGAGAAAAAGAGAAATTAATTTTAAATTTTTTTTCCTTTTCACTTTTCTTATATTTTATTTTATATTTTTCTCCCCTTCCCCCCACTCTTCTCTCCCAAGTTCCAAACAGAGGAGGGTGGGGCGTGTATTCCAGTACTTTTTTTTATTTTGTTTGAAAACATATATTCCAGTACTTCAACATCCAGTTTTTAGGTACCAACTGCTGGGTTCACCGGCCACCACTGTACGGCAAACGCAGACAGGCACCACCGCACAAGAAAACCAAACCCCCCTGACACGAGTTACTGTTTTCGTGGGTCAACAGTTGGTCTCTTTCCATCTTCTCCTAGCTCGAAAAATGATTTAGTGGTTAAATAATATTGAATATTTGATAATAATTTTGTTAATTAGTAACATATAATGTATAAATATATATATTAACAATTTGAGTTTGTAGAGTATTGAAAAGATTTATGAAAAAGTAACCTATCAAGATATTGCCAAATTGGTATTTTTTTTTAAAAGTTTCTTCACTACTCCATAAATTTAGATTACTGATGTATTTACATACCATGTGTCACCCTTAAATAAAAATTTTTACTGAATACTCAATATTACTAGTCGTGGCTCATTCTCTATGCTTTTGAGCTTTATATCTTTCAATCGATCCATCAGACAACTATTTGTGAGTATCCACCGCCCAACTTTGCAGCTTGCACTTGCTGTCATGGAATGTTTGGTAGGAGAAAAAATTTCACTACGTAACACGCATGCTTTTACTATACTAATTTCATTATGTACTTTAGTGAGGGTATACAAACGAATCACAAAAAATAGATAATCGAATTAACTCAATCTTTATAGATCGAATTTGATTCGAGTTTGTCAAAAATTTTATTTTATTTTGGGTTTAAAAGAAGCTAACCCACTCAATTTGGTTCAGTTCTCGAATTTATATTTTTTGGGCCCAAACTGAACCTATTCAACCCAAAAATCAAACCGAGACCATATATTTTATTGTTAGAAAAGTCTATATGTTGTCTACATGTCTTTAAATTATTGTTATTTGTCCTTAATCATTGTTAAATTGTATTTGTATGTTACTTTTAAATTTTTTTTAAAATATTGAAGATGCAAGATTAATCTTTGTTTAATGTTTAGATAAATAAAGTATGTTTCGTACAATAACCGTAGACCCGAATTTACCAACCTGAATCGACTAGGGTTGGAACGGTTATGTTCAATTGGAGGATCAATTTGATTCTAAATTAAAAAATATACAACCGATCAACATTTGATCAGTTCTAAGTTTAGCATGAACTTGATCCAATTCGAATCATGCACACTTCTAATCTTTACCCTTTATATTTTCTATAGGTCTTATACTATGTCTTTTGAATTTTAGTAAAAGTAGTTGGTATTACTACAAAAAAATTGTTCTTTTGATAAGCAAGAAAAGAAGAAAATGAAAAGGAAATTTTTTGTTTTATTTTATTTTTGGTTTACTTGGTAAGAGAGAAGAAAATAATATATGAAGAAAAATTTCAAAACTTTTCCCTCCTCTCAAAAAATCTTCATAAATTATGATGAATTAGAGTTAGATACATCACGTCAAGGCCTTTGGCCCGAAGGTCATGAGCCTGACCCAACTTAGGCTAGGTCAGAAGTTCATTTCGCGGTGAGAGCGTGGTACTTAGGATAGATAATTTATATTCCTCTTGTCATTTCAATTCTGTAAAATTGAGTCCACTAATTTACTAACTTGTTCACCTCTGCTAACTGTCCTCTTTTTGCAAACTATAATTATAATTGATTCATTCTATGAAGAAAAGAAGAAGTTAGATACAACACATCCCTTAAAGATAAAAATATGCCCTTAAATTTGTCATATTTGTTAACGTTGCGAACGTGTCAACTTTATAGGTTTACTTAATTATTAGGTGATGAAAAAATATACAATGAGAACTTCTAATTATACACGACCTTGTGGTGTAACAACAAGATTATCTATTTACGAGTCTATTCTTCTTCTTTTTTTTTGTCGGGGGGCATCTATTCCTTGCTATGTATGATCGTGTTATTTTGAGTGATTGTTCCGTAATCTTTGCACATTAATGAGATAGATTGACCCAAAAAGAAAAAAGAAATGAGGGTTCCTGTTTTATTTTATTTTATTTGATGAACGAGTGTCCGGATCAGTTTGTATGTAACTTGATTAATTTTTAAGTATGTGTAATTTCTCTATTCCACACAAATTAAGTAATTACTAGATCAAAAACCTAGAGGGTGGGCCCAAAAAGTGGATAGCACCGAATAAGTTTTAAATCTAAGATCTTAGAGGGAGTAGACCCTTAAGTGTAAACATTGACCACTAAGCCGACCCTTAGAGTTAGAAAGGTGAGTTTCATATTGTGAAAAAGATACTCGGGTTATTATGTGTTTAATAGTTTCCAACGTTTACGAAAAAAGATATGCCAAGAAATATTATTAGGGCATTAACTAATGTTTACCTAGTAGAGCATTAAATTCTTTAAATTGTCATGCTATAAGGTTTATTTTTTTATGATCTAAGAAAATTTTATTTTTGCACATTTGTATACATAAAGCTTCATTAGAATGATATGTAGAAAGTATACAAAATGCACGTAGAAAAAGAAATAATGAGTTAGGAAATATGTGTTACATGTGTACCCCACAAATCAATGATTAACCTATGTAGTAGCATGTCATTTTTTCAATGTGAGACAAAGCTTTTTTGGGTCCAATCAAGTTTTCATGGGATGCATAAGGAGTTTACCTTCTCTGTTTTTTTGGTCCCCTCTTCTCACAAGACGTCGGGTTAAAGGTGAGGGATAATGTTATATAATTAAAAAATAATTATATCATTTATATTTAGATAATGTGATTAAATTGTAGACCTATTAATTTAAAATAGAGAACCTATCAAGTTATTTTTTTAATTACAGAACTGTCACCCTAACATTACTTTGGTGCAAATTTTGCACAAAAATTCTAAAAAGAGTAGCTAAAATAAGGTAAAGGAATGTAACAGCGTAAGATAAAAATATTAAGATGATTTTGTTATCATATTGACACATTTTATAATATCCTTGTTTTGCCTACTTTCTTTTCTTTTTTAATTTTATTTTATCTCTTTGTGGGCCTAAATTTGTGCCCTAATCTCCTTGATGCCATTTATCAAGTTTTTGAAATTGAAAATTCTGCACAAAAATTCTAAAAGAATAACTAAAATAAGGTGAAGCAGCCTAATAGAGTAAGATGATTTTGTTATCACTTTGACATATTTTATAATATCTTTGTTTTGTTACTTTCTTTTCTTTTTTTATTTTTTTTATCTCTTTGTGGGCCAAAATTTGTGCCCTAATCTCCTTGATGCCATTTACCAAGTTTTTGAAATTGAAAATTCTGCACAAAAATTCTAAAAGAATAACTAAAATAAGGTGAAGCAGTCTAATAGAGTAAGATGATTTTGTTATCACTTTGACATATTTTATAATATCTTTGTTTTGTTACTTTCTTTCTTTTTTTATTTTTTTTTATCTCTTTGTGGGCCAAAATTTGTGCCCTAATCTCCTTGATGCCATTTACCAAGTTTTTGAACCTTTCAATTTCAGCTCGAGACATGGTCTAGTGGTTAGGACTGTTTATCATGTGAGAGGTTTGAATCTCCATCCCCCTCCCCTCCCTAGAATATGAAATGTATTTCTTATCCTCAAAAGGTTAGAAAAATAAAAGAACTTGCCAATTTAGATTTTTAAGTACTATAATCTGCATTAGATATTGTTAAACAAATTTCCAGTGTTCCAATAATAACAATTATGGACGTAACAAAAACAGAAAAAGATAAAAATCATAATGTAAGTTCAGCTCACATATAATAATGCTATCTTCCCACTAAATTTTTTTCACATCCTCATTCCTTACATCTATTTACCGTTGTCTCTGACTCTCTTAGACATTTTTTCAGTAAGGGGTAAGAACATCATTACAAGATTTGATACATCCAACACAATGATACCTCAACGTGGTAATGCCGGAACCATATCCTTGATTAACGCATCTCCAACTTCCACTTTTTCTACCATAGACCTACCTGGATTCCTTACTATTTTACACCTAAAATGGTACTATAAAACTAGTAGTTCAAACCACAACGTTTTTATTTTTATTTTTATTTTTATTGTGATTGAGGATGTTGGGTTAAGTTACGCATTTTTCGACTAATTCTCTCATAAGTGAAAGGCAAATTATTCATAACGGAACTAGAGTATACGTGAGGGATAAATGCCTCACAACTTAGCCCAAGAGTTGAACCTTGATTGGCCAAGGTGGGGAGTATCACACTTTACCAACTAGGACAACCTCTGGCGTTATTCAAACCACAGTGGTGACTAGTGGTCAGTTGGCACTCATGTTAGGCACAATGTCTCTCAAGTTTCAATCTCTCATCACGGTCTCGTGATAGGCCATTATTCATTTAAATGTATTAAATTTACATAATTTATGTAGATGGTGACCCTTGATGAGTTTGAGAGAGTCGTCGATAGAAAATCTAAATACTCCGTAGAGAAAAACACTAGTAATTTAGGGAAATATTATATTGCATGCAAAGAGATTAATTTACTTTCTTTGTTCTCTCTTGGGTACTCATAAAATATTATTACATTTATAAGGAGTGTTTGGATGGATAACTTATAAGCTACAAGCTAGTTTTAAAAGTCACTTTTTTAAGTGATTTTTTTTTTTAAAAAAAAAAATTGTGTTAGATATAAACAATTTTTTAAGGCATTTTTTTTTTTTTATGATCAGTCAAATACAATTAAAAAAACTATAAGTTTAAGGCATAAATCACTAAATAAGCTGGGTCCAAACAACCCATAACAATATGGTGTTAGAGTATGTTCATTTGCTAACTGCTTTCTTTTGCTTGGTGAGTGAGAATTCTTTTAATGGACTTAACGCCATGACAATCAAAGTAAGGTTGTACATCTCTTTTTGTCACAATGTTTCAAGGTAGTCCATTTCCTTCTTTAATTTTCCATTTTACACCATCTAGCCATATAGAATTTTATTTTGGTAAGTTATTATATGGTAATGGGTAGTTTTCAAAAATTATCTTTTGTTGCTACGTATAATCTATAGTGTTGTATGACTTGGTAGAATAAAGAACCTTGTTTCGAAATTAGGGCTTTCACTCTAAGGACTCACAAGGTTTCCCTTGAAAGTGAAATTCGGTGATACTATACAAATAGAAAATTCATACAGAACTCTTAACCCCCTTAAGGGAACTCTTGCACTTGATAAGAGTCAAACCCCTGATCTCCCTGTGAGAAGCCATGAGTTTTGGCTAATTAAACTAGCTCACTTGGTTTTCCATTTCATTACCCCAAAAAGAAAAATGTTATGTTTATATATAAAATTTTTGTATAAAATTTTGTACTAGAATAAGGTGGCAGTGTCAATTTTATAATTAAAAAGACATGTTGGTAGGCTCTTTGTTTTAAGTGACAGTCCAGAACTAGCCACATTATTCTCTATAAATTTTTTGATTATACAACGTCCCCCAATCAATAAAGTGTGGAATTTGAAAAGATGCGTTAATATCACTAACATGGGATAGCAACTATTACTTTCATTTTTAAATCAAATTGAATCCACCAAAAAGGAAAAAAACAAATTGATTAGTGGGATCTTGAACTCAATCTATTGGAAGACGCTAAATGATTGGTTTATAGATGGTATCATCACATTTATTTAAGTAATAAACAGGGGCAAAATAGATATAGAATTATATCTAGTGGGATCTTGAACTCAATCTATTGGAAGTATATTTTAAATGTATAATTTATCTGTTCTTCATAATTCATATGACTTAATGTTTGTTACGAGTAGCATTCATCTGTACTTTTCTCTAAACGAATCACCCCATATCATTACTATTACAATATTTATTATTATTATATTATTACTTTTTGCTGTGATCCTCATTTTCAATCGTTTGATACTAATGGAATGTATATATAAATTAGATAGGACTGTAATAATTAGGGGGCAATGCCTATACTTGCGAAAAGAAATATATAGAATGATTGACTGAATTGCTAGTCTATTATTTTTATAAAAAAAAAAACTACCAAGCTACCATTGAATTATGAAATTGATACTAGCATTGCCACATATTTTTTAAAATAAGATACTTATCATATTGTCCTTCAACTACCAAACTGTTACTACACTGTCACATCATTTTGGTGTTTAAGTTTGTCTTGTTTAATTTTCAAATCGATCTCAAATGAATTTTAATTAGTTAATCACAATTTGAACTTGAGTTGCTTTTTTGTTTAATGTATATAAGTTTATGGAGTAGTGTTTAAGCCAGACTTAGAGAATAAAAAATTTTAAAATATGTTTAAACTTATTTTACTTACATAATGAGTCAATATAAAATAAACTTTAAACAAGCCGAAGTAAATTAACTTAATTTATTTTACAACCCTACATATAGCTAGTTGCGGGACTCCCTAATAATTTTCTCTATTCTAAGAAAAGCCAAAAGAGAAAACAAAAGGGTGACACCGCGACACCAAGACATTGGCAAGGCAACTACAATAACGACATTTCAAGATGTGATGGGGCACAGTTGGAATATCACTTTTTTGGCTTTTTAATTTTTGTAACTTCAAATAATTTGCTTGTCCTTCACTTGAAAAGCAAATTCGTTCAATGGAGGAGGTTAGCGTAAGGATGATTAAAGTTTGGCGGTTCATGTTTAACTTCATGTGTGTGTCAGTCAGCCACTATCAACTGTCAAATTGTGGTCATAGTGATACGTTTGGGATCTTTAAATTATTAAGAAAAAGAAGAAAAAAAGAAATAATGAATTTTAAATTATTAATTTTTTTATATTATTTTATCTTTCACTTTTGCACACAATCAAATATAGATGTTATTTTGTATTCTTTTTATTTTTTTTCCTTATAAAAATCCGAAATCCAAACAGCAAAGGTATTTACCATATTTTTCTTATCTCTCTCCTGTGATCTTCTTTATGTGGAGAGAGAAAGAAGGAATTTGTGTAGTAACTTGTATTTGACAAAAGAAAAAGTCAGAAAAAAAAAAAGAGAAAAAAGAGAGAAGAAGGAGGGATTAAAGAAGAAAGTTGAGCATCCATTGCTTGAGGTGAGAAATCTCAAGACCGTGCTTGCTTCATTGCATTTGAATGGTGGTTGCATATAGAAATATCATTTCATGCCAAGGATTGAGAATTGGAGTGAGGAGAGAGAGAGATTGCACACGGTTTCTAAGTGGAAATCTTAAATTCTCCATATTTTGCATGTGTTGATGTGTAGAAGTCTTGGTTAAGACTCTAGAATTTCCTTCTAGGCTTTAGAGGGTTTAGAATTGTGTTAGAGTTGAAAAAGGATGCTTAAAATCATGTTTTAAGAAATTGTATTTCAAACCAAGGGGATATGGTGGTGCCTAGTGGCACAGTGGGCTCCCAAGAGGGCTAGCGCGGTGGGCTAGCCAGAGTGGTCCAGGAGGGCCCACTGGCATGGATCCTTGATTGGTTTGGGCTGGTTTGACCTCAGTTTACATTTTTACCTTCTTGCATTGCTTTAAGGTGGGTTTAACACTTCTAATTGAGTGTTTAATATATCATTGACATATTATCTCTATTGTTTAGGCATTATATGACATTAAGATGCATTGATTATGCTATAAGACATAAGCCTAACGTGGTGATGTGTAATAGGTTTGAAAGCAGTTCAAGACACTCTAGTTCAACCTAAAGAGTGATTCAATCATAGTTGCAGAGCAGCATAAGGTGGGGATTTAAGATAGTCTTACTCGTATTGAAGTGAATGTATTGTTGTTAATGTTAGTGATGATTATTAATGTTGTTGTTATTGTGAATTTTGGTATTAATTGAGGGAGGATATAAGATATTCTTACTTTTGATGAATTAAATGTCTTATTATCTATGTTGATGTTGGTGTTGACTTATAAGGTGGCATGGCATATAACATACATTGTGTGCTTATTTTGCATTGCTTGGTGGAAGTTGGGCCACATTGGTCATTCTTGATAACTTGTTTTATCAATCTTAGAAAAATTATCAAAGGTAAGCCGATGTGGTAAGCTAAAGTGGCGACATTTAACATGGCATTACAAGAGGCATTATATTACATGAGACATTTCTCTTTAATAATAGTGGTTTACCTATTAGTGGTGGTTTATCTTTCGGAGGTTGATTTAATGGAATATGTTTTGGTAATTGACTCGGTCGTTCTTTATCATTTATTCTTTATGAGTTTGATTATCTTAGTGAGCACGTTGATCCATAGCTCACGCTCGCACAGATTGTTTTGCAGGTAAGATATAAAGAAGGACCAATCCACTGCTGTTGTTATCACTGCTTTGATGTAAGTTGGAGAGCTTCAAGAAACTCTATTATCTAGTCGTTGGTCTTGTATATGTTGTGCATTAGATAAGAGCATGTGGAGTTTGTATACATTTGGTCTTGTAATTATTGTGAGTTTAGTTTAGTACTCTTTCTTATGTTGTATGGTGGATTATGAGGCGGTTTATAGATATAACGATGTTGTTTATACATGTAAGATTCTTATCTTTGGGATTATTATGAGGCTTCGCTTACAAGTTGATAACCTGTGCGATCACACTCACCCTTAGATGGTGTTAATGACGCCTGATTAGAAGTACGTGTGACAAGTCAAGCTCCGATACCAATAGTTTTTTGTCTAGGATGAGCTGGACATGTTCATAGTAACGCATTGGTTTAAGACACATTAACAGGCTTCTAGGTAAAGGGTTTACAAAGTTGTCATCATTGGCATCTTCAAAATTTGATAGCTTAGGGTCCAAAACAAGAAGTTCATCTTCTAGGATCTCTATCATGCCAACATTTGGATCGACATGATTTGTCTTCACATGTTCGATGTAGTAGAACCTATCCAATCTCCTTTGCATCTGTTCGATCTCACGTTTAAGTCAGTTTATGACTCGTGGATCATCAATTGACTTATTTGTGCATAATTCAGCTGAACGTACTTTTGGAACCGGTAGTTGATGCCATCTGCAGTACATTTCATTATGCACCGACGTTAGTACAAGTCTCGCCATTTTAGATTGTTTTCATGAATAATGACTCCGCGTGGTGATCGATCGTACTGTCAGCCCACTATAATGCGTCTCGCATATTGCAACGATTGTGGAGGAGAATTGGTTTGTTTTCGAACTCGTGTTTTTTACCATACCACTTGTTACCCCATGGATCGTCATAGAATCCCATTTTGTAAGGGATTTGGATGCACTCATCTTTAGACAATGGTTCAATCAAGGTTTCCCTAGTCATCGTTCTCCTCCTAGGCATGGTAATCTGTACAAATGAACATGGAATATAGTCTTATTTTAGAACACCAGTTGGTTAGATAGATATGACAATAAACTCAGCATATGGGATAATGCAATATGTCATGTCACATCCTTAGCATGACATTATATATCACGGGTTACATTGTACATTCACGGGTATTGTTGCTCTGCGCATTCACATGTATGAGGGCTTTTGCATTCACAGGCTTGCTCCCATGTGCATTCATAGGTCACATATAATATCGGTCAATTGCAGGATCAGCTTTGCATTGATAAGCTTAGTTCATGAGGGAGTAGTATGAATACATTAGCGAGCTTTTCATTGAATAGTCACATCCCTAACATGACATGTCATCGGGGCCTATATAAGGAGCGAGTGACAGTTTTTTCACATTATTGTGCAATTTAAACAAGAAATATATAGTGACTGATATTTTTGAGGCAATGAGTCGTCACTTTGTTGTGTATGATGAATGAGAGTATCCTTTGAACCTTAATAAACGTTATTCACATACTAATGTCAAAACAATGTATAATGAGTATCAATATCGTATTAGGGAGGCTGAAGTTTTGGTAGAGGTTTGTCGAGCAACGAACATTCCCCCGACAGAGGGCCATGAATATGTCGATTAATACTCCTTAGTTGTTACAGATAACATTGCACCGTTTCCATAAGGAAGTTAACAGAATGTTAAAGCGTCAACAATGATATTCATTTCCTCAGTTCACAAAAGAGAAGAAAGAAGATGGATTCATGGGTGAATGAGAAATGTACATGTAGGCCAGCAGTGACGAGAAATATCAGTTGGTAATCGAGATGTCAGATGAGGAGAATGTTTAAGAAATGAGATTTGCTTTGTACAGATAGTGCCTATGTTTGTATTAGTAATTCGTATTGCCTATATTTGTAATATGTTGCTTTTGTATTCATAAATTGTATTTCAATGCAATATTGGTCTAATATGGCCAACCATTATTAAATATATCAGTACACAGATTAGTCAATAACAGATAAGTAGATCATAATAGCTCCGTGCATAGACTGATTAATTAGTAAATAGACATTGAAAATGGGAAATAACAGACACAATCAACATATTCATGGCCAACTAAACTCTCAGTCCTCATCGAACATGTCATAGTCGGATAAGTATTTTTCATTATTTAGAGCCTTGGTCCGTTCTTCTTGTGTGAGTTGTCTCTCACTAGCCTCTACCATCTCAGTGGCAAGTTGAAGCATGAAGTACCGGCATCGCCACATAAGCATCATATAGCTCTCTACTTTTATTCTTGTAACTGCCTCTTCATACTCGTCCTTGTTCCTTCTTTGCATTATCTAAGACTTATGTCGAGAGATTTTAACCCCGATGGTCTGTAGATTAGTGACTAATCCGCGTTGTTCTTCAACCCTAAACACCCACTCTTGACGTAAACAGCATAATTGTCTTTAGGGCTCGAGTATTTCTCTCTCTAGCATTTATCGCCAAATGAAGGTAACAACCACACTCTAGAGTGTCACCAACTGGACAAACTATATGGTCCTTCATGACACAATTTAGGCACATTATACGAAATGCTTATATGACAAACCAATCAATTCTTGTGACTAAGTCTGCATAAAAGTTAAACTCATTGTGACTTGTGACCTGATAACGTGCGCTATGAAGTTCGCGTCTATATTACGAGGACCCATGTTTGGCATCACATACAAGTAGCAATGATGTCTAGGGTATTGCGTAACCTCCCACATCTCATGCTTTTTTTCTGAAGCACGAAGCATTTAAGGGTAATCGTGTGTAAGCACCCCATTTTTGCTCGCTCGACAATCTCCGGCTCAACCGAACTCACATTCAAACCGACACAGATACATTTAAGTCTAAACCAGTTTTTTAGACTCAATCCAGTCAATCAATCGCTTCGCAGGCCAACCGGGCCCAACAAAGAAAAAATGACCAAAATACCCTTGTCGCGTTGCTCAGTCCAATTCCAGTCGGCATGTCTTTCTAAAGACGGTAAGTTTCTATTTCAACCTCAATTCTAGTTCCAATTCCATTCCAAATCAATCAAACTCAATTCAGCGCATCTTTCGAGAAAGTTGATCCCTTGATGGTACGTCCATCCAGTCCGACACGTTTACCAGAAAAACTCCTCGAAACAGTAAGTCCTTTCAAACTTGTTGACCGAGATGGAACCCAAGTCCCCGAGATGGTAGAACGGTTCACTTCTAGCGCCTGTTAGCCCGCCAATATAAAATGTCCATTATCCGGCATGTCTTTTGAGAAAGTTAATCCTTCAGACGATAAGTTCATTTAACAGCTTCCCAAGATCAAGCAATCTCTGGAATGAACACGCACTGTCAGAGTGATGAAAACACTCATAAATAGTGCAACCGTCAAAATAGCAGAAACACTCGCAAATAAGTCGACATTGGGAATTGCCAACAAAACCTCTATGTCGGAGGACCGACCTCGCCTCTTGGCCATGGCACGTTTACTAAATGATGGAATACCTTTAGAAACCAACTCGTTATACACCATCAGAGTGACAAAAACACTCAAAACCCGAGTCAACACCAATGCCTGCTAGCTTACTCCAGTGAAAAATGACCAAACTGCCTCTTGGGCCCTTCCGGCACAATTCTCGAGAAAGTATCTAAGTCCTTAGAATGTTAATTTCACCTTTCTAAGATTGTTCCAAAGACAATCCAGCATGTTTAAATACCTTCCAGTCAGTTCTGGATCAATTCCGAGACCATCCGGTCAAAATGACCATTTTGCCCCTAGGCATCCAATCGCTTCTGAGAACCACACCGACTCTGGGTATCCAACCAGTTATCTTCCGAAGATGCTTCTAATATTATTCTCAACCTTCCAACACCTTTCTGAATCATTCCAAGTCTATTTCGGTAAGCCCGGTGTAAAAAAACCATTTTACCCCTGGTGGGCCGGTCGCCTTTTCCAACCACACTGGCTTTGGGTATCAAACTGGAAACCCCTTTGGAACACTCTTGATTGTGTTTCCAATCTTCAAGACTTCTCATGGGTCACTCTGAGTTTATTTCGGTGTTTTTCTGGTTTAATTGACCGTTTTGCCCCTAGCGGGGTGGTCAACCTTTTCAACTATTCTAGCATTATTTCTCAAGTCAGTTACCTCTAGGACACTCTCTCGAGGGTTCCCGTCCATTCTTGGCATAGTATAGTTACTCAAAACCTTCCGAATCATTCTCGAACTTGCCGGAGTCACTCCTAGTGGAGCAAGTTAAAAATTGCATGGTAATTACTAGGACAGGCGCCCAAATCTTTTGCCTTGCGTCCCAAGGTCGAAAGATAAGTTTCTTGCTGCCTTAACAATTTCCTAAGTGGTTGGTGCCACTAGTGGTACCGAGCCAATAAATGGCTTGTCGCCACTCTTAGTGGCGTTAATGGAATTTTTGCCTTGGCGCCACTACAACAGGCGCCAAGGTTGTTTTGATTACCTATAAATACAGACATTCCCTTTGCATAAAAAGGGTCCGCAAATTCAATCTAGAAACTCTGTTTCTCTAAAATTAGAGCTCGAAGTCTCTCCAAACTCTAATTCTCTCAAGCCTCTTCAAGCCCTAGTCTCCATACACTCAAATTCTAGCCTCTATACACTCAAACACAAGCCTCCAAACATCCATTAAAGACTCAAGTGCTGCAACTTTTATGTAATCTCCCTTATCTCTTCTCCCTCCTAACCCATTTGGGTTTTCTTCTATTTTAATCCCTATCTTCTAACCCCTCTTTTTGCAAACTTGAAACAAGGAACTCTCCGATTCATGCCTAAGAAGAACTATTGAACATCACCGTGCTGGGGACTTTCTTCTAATTCAACCTTTGATGGTGTAGATTCGGCCCCCTTGATTATGTGATAAAGCCTAGCCTTGTATGTTCACGACCCTATTACAATGTGCATTACATTCAAAATTGCATTCAAGGTTGTTTTCAAACTTGCATCAAAGTTCTCTTTCAAAACTTGCATTCAAAACTTCTTTTTTTCAAACTTGTTTTCAAAATCACCCTCGTAGGATGATTCTAGCCATTTCATGGTTAGGGTTATTTTAGGAAAGTGTTATATTTAATGTGATTATCAAGGTCTAAATTTTGGGTCAAACCTTAAATTGTTTTTATCAAAATCACAATCTTAAGGTAATTCTAGCCATTTTATGATTAAGGTTATTTTGAGAAAGTATTACATTTAATATGATCATTATGGTCTATATTTCAAATCCTAGTTGTTGTCAAAATCACAGCCCTAGAATGGCTTTAATTTTTTCACGATTAGAATCGTTTTAGGAAAGTGAGATATTCAAGAGACTTGCAAAAGTCCTTATTCAAATCTCTTTCCAAATAGTTTTGCAAATCTACTTCCTAAAAAGTTCAAAAATCTATCTCCAAAGAACTCTTTTCAAAGATCTACTTTCCAAAAGCTCTTTGTCTTGATGTCCAAGTCAAACCCTAGAATTCATAATTAGGAAGCCCTAACTCCATTCTTAAAATCATGACTTCCTATTTTGCCTCAAATTATAGATTTTCAAACCTAAGATTTTCAAAACTCAACCTTTTCAATTTCATGTCAAATCCAATCTTCCAATTTAAGAAATCAAATCCAATCTTCCAATTTAGGAAACCAAATCAAATCCTGCAATTTTGGAAACAACACCAAATCATCTATTTTTTAATATAAAATTTAATCTTCTATTTTAATAAATAGAGGTCAAATCTTTCCTAATTTAAAATTTTCAAACCTTTCCTAATTTCAACCTTTCCAAATCTCAACTTTCTAAATTTCAACTTATCAAATCTTTTCAAATTTTGAAACTTTCTTAATTTCAAACTTTCAAATCTTATTTCCATATTTCAAATCTTTCTAAGTTCAAACCTTTCTTAAATTAAGACCTTTCTTAAATGGATCTTTCCAAAATCAACTATTTCCTAAAATAGAATATTCCTAATTTGAAAACTTTCTTAATTTGGTACTTTACTAAAATAGAACTTTTCTATTTTTAAACTTCCCTAATTTAAAGTTTTCCAAAATCCAATCTTTTCTAAACCCTAACTTTCTAAATTCTTTCAAATCAAATATTTATGTCAAATCTTTTCCAACCATTCCAAGTTAAGTGTTTCTAAATCAAATCAAACTGTTTCTAATCTTTTCTAAATCCCATCTTTCCTATTCCTAAGTTTTTTAAAATTAAACTTTCTTTAATCCAACTTTTCAAGTCTAAATCAAACCTTCTTATTTCAAGTACATGCTTCAACCTTAGGTTACCTATGTCCTAGGATACCTAAACCCTAGTTCAACCCTAACCCTAGAGTTAGGAAGCTTTAACTCTTTTCAAAGACTTTTCTAAAACTCTTTTCTAAACCAAGATAATATTCAAACTTCAATTTAAGTCAAGATATTTTCGAAGCTCAACTCAATCTTTTCTAAATCAAGTCTAAGTTCTCCTTCAAAGTTCAATCTTTTTAAATCAAAATCAATTTCAAATCAAAGTTCAATTTTGAATCCTCCAATCAAAGTTCAAATCCAACCCTTTTCAAATCAAACTTTCCAAAAACCTCAAAGTGTCTATTTTCAATCAAACCCCGAGTCCGAATTACGACTGACCAATAAAAGGATATGTAGGCAACCCTCATAGGTGCGATCATAACCTTTTTCAAGTTTTCAATTCTCACGATCTCTTTCAAACTTCAAATCTGTTTTCAAAATCAAATCATTTTCTTGCACTTGCATGTCATGCATCATGTCAAACTTTTTTCTAAAATTCTTTTCAAAGTGGATATAGTTGGACAATGAATAATCGAAGATTCTCAATGAGTGAACCTAGGGTGAATAGACATGTAGGTACTGCAACGGCAGGATAGGGTGATAGTCTAATGCATCTTCCCTATACGTAACCAACCTCCGAACCTAGAATCACTATTTTTAAAAACCAAAAACGGAGTTATTTTCAACAAAGGGCTTAAATCTTTCCAAAGGTTGCCAAATAACCTGTTTTTAAAAAAACCCTCTCTTGAAGAAGTTTTTTAAAAACCCATCTTCAGATTACACTTAGTTTTAGGTGACCTAACTCACCTTAAGAAATTTAGGTGGTGGCTCCAAACTTTTTTCAAAAGCCCTTATTCAAGTCAATTTGTAGTTCAAACCTAGTCGCACTCGTCCTTCTAAGAGGATGAATTCTAATGAGAGAGTACTGTGTTTTTTCACTTATGTTTTCTTAAGTGCGAAAAATCGGGGCGTGACATCTTGTGCACACTTAACTTTCCACAATTTTGTAGTTGATTCGACAACCAAATACTCCTTGTTATCGTGTAAGTGGTATGCCTTGTATGAATTTTCAAAGCTATTTTATCATTGAACAACATCCTTATTTGAAAATTGGGATTGTCAATATCTTATGCCAACCCATGGCAAAACTCATTCTTGCCCAGTATCAGTGTATTATAGCCCTCCGACAATGTGGTGAAGTAATAAAATCAGGCTTTTTTCTTATTATTGAACGTCATCATCAGAATCATTCATTAGAGCAACATCTACATCTTCATCTGGTTGTTCTGACTGAATACCCAGAGACCTTACATTCAAATCAAAATCTATAATGTTGACATACTACTTGACCAAATGCCACCATTCATAAACGAACCATGGCAGTCGCTTTGCTGCCTGCTGCTGAAATGAAACGGACTACCCTATTGGTCCATTTGGTGTGAATCTCGCACAGAATGAGTTCAAGCCCTACTCATTTCATATGCCATATGTATGTTACTATGGCCTATAGTGTCTTGCCCCGATGTCAACATCGTTAAGAAATTCTCTATCGTTGATGTATCTCCTTTATCCGTTAGTATTTGACCATACCCATGAATGTCACCACACATTCGATTCATTATAGGGTCCACATCTACTGTTAAATTCTCTATTTGAATGTAAAACTCGATGCATTCTATCCAATGTTTTTTGTTGCGGAAGCTATAAAGCAATTTGCAATATTTGGTCATCATTGATCAAAAATTTCTTATATCTGACCGAGCCTCCTTCATTACTGTATGGAAATTTGCATATGATTTTCAACCTTATATTTTTTCCATCCTTGGCAACCATGGGCATGATCATATCTTGTAGTTCAAAAAGTTTGCATTCTAACGATATACTGCAATATGTTTGGCAGTCCATATTGTGCACTATCTCTTCATCACGATCTTTCATTATTTCTCCACCCCAATAAATCATTACCACTGTCTCATCCATTTTTTCTCCTGCTTTGATGCAAAACGACTGAACACATCATACACAACATACAAAATCAAATACTATTCATAATTTTTTTGTATTTTTTTCATATTTTGGTAAGTTTATTTTGGGGTAAGGTTGACCTATGGTTTGCTAACTACAGGTAAGGTTAACCTAGGGTTAGGTTGATCATGGGTTGACCACGTACAGGTTAGGTTTACATAGAATTAGGTTGGGTTAGGTTAACTTAACTTTAGCTTCACGTAGGGTTAGGTTCGATTAGGTTAACCTAGAGTTAGGTTTACAGTTTAGTAACTAAGGTTAGGTTCAGCTACACTTCACTAACTACGATTAGTTAAAGCCACGGTTATGTTGAATTATGGTTAACTAACTAGGGTTAAGTTAACCTATAGCTAAATTGAACTATTTTTACGATTTACTAACTATGGTTAGGTTAACGTACGGGTTAGGTTAAGAGTTAGGTTAAGCCTTTACTAACTAAGGTTAGTTTATTAATTACATCAATTTATTTTGTTATGTTAATAAATAAAGTATATATTTTTACATTTTATATTGTTAAATAAATAAACAATTAATTACAAAATGATAAAAAAAATTATTAAAAAGCTGACTAGATCTTTTAATATTAATATTAATATTACATGATATCTTTTTAAGTACATTTTTTAAATGAGTATTAGCTATTGGGTTCAATTGAGCAAAGTTAATTTTTAATTGGGACAGGTTAAAAAAAAAATTAAATTCAGTAAAGGCGGCCGACGCTGCACACGTGTATGCTTAGGTTTGGATTGGGTAAAGCTTTTGGCTTTCTCAAACTTAGCATGTTTAGTAAACTTTGAATGGTTCTTACCAATCACCATTTAGGCATGTATAGCTAGGTTGTTGCGAGCATTGAATTGTTTAAGGAAAGGCCATTCCACGTTTATAATTAGCGAAAAAAAAAAAAAGAAGGAAAAGGGTTGAGGATATGAACCAAACATGGTGGTACTTCGTTCGACCTAACGAAAGGAGGACATGTCCTCCCTCCCTCTATTGGGGCTCTTGATTTGATCGCTACTCTTCGGCCTTCCCACGTTGAAATTTCCAGACAAAAGAATAACAACATAGTACTGCTCTCTCTCTCTCTCTCTCTCTCTCTCTCTCTCTCTCTCTCTCTCTCTCTCTCTCTCTCTCTAGACATAGTGAAAGTTTGTCAGTTTCAGGCTATGACCCTCTTGGTGCAGAGGTGCAATTAACGGAGAAAACCATTAGGTGTTCCTTCGAAACGATGCACAACTCAGTTTTGCAAAGACAAATATCTGATAGCAATAGCATTTGTTGGTGGGTCACTAAAAACAGTAGTAGAGACCAAGACAGTAACCCTGCACCCAAACTCCTTTAGTCAGAGACTAGGGGAACAAACACTCTATTGTCACCCATATTACTACACTATTATTATATATATGTATACATATACATATATAGATCTACAAGCCCATTGATATGATTTTGGCCACAATATTCCAGTTAATACACCACCCCAACCATATTCATGTTAAAAGTTGCATTTTGTCTTTGCTTCTATTTTTATTTACCATGAAGATTGGCTCTGCTTAGTCTTGCATAATCAAAATATCGTCATGCAAGATCATTTTGCTTTTTTCCTCTCCAAAACCTGACATGGGAAACCTACGTATATGTAAAAAGAGGAGAAAGGTCTCGTGGCACCAGGGGTGGATTTGCTATGTGCCCAGAGGGGGCAACTGCTGTCCTCAACTTTTGAAAATTTCTTTTTACCTTAAAACTTTAAAAACATTTTTCACTTTGTCCCCCTTGAAAAATTAAAAAAGCCCCCTTCAAGTTTTGAAAAAAAATTTTACCCTAAAACTTTAAAAACATTTTTCACTTTGTCCCCCTTGAAAAATTAAAAATGCCCCCCTAAAATAATTAGTTTGTTTAGAGGTCCATTTAAAATTATACCAAAGTTTTCCTATAACCACAGAGAGCAGACAGAGTGTTTCAATTTGTTTGGTATTCTCTCTTTTTTCGATTCTCCTTCCTGTCAATGGTAGGGATTCAGCAAATGGCGTCAACGACGAGCTAGAAGCTCTATCCAAAACTTCTTCGGTAAGTTGATAAACCCTCTCTCTTTCTATGTCTTTCTCTCTCTAACTCTTTCTCCCTCTCGTATGTATATATATATACACACATAATAATGACTCTATATTGATTTACTTTTCTCTCACAGATTGTGATCTGCCTGTGAGAGTGATGATTATGATTTATGAAGGCAGGGCTAGATGTACCCGTTTTGCTAGATACAAGTGCTAATATCCATCAAACTCTAATTTCATATTTGAGCCCCAATTGTTGCAGATGTTGATTGGAAAGAGCTGTGCAAAGGTAAGTTCGTGCGATTTTTGTTATGTTCTTATGCATTTGGTTTTCCCAATTTCAAATTATGTTTTCAAAACCCCATGTTTCCCAAATTCCTAAAGCAATAGCAAATTTTTTGAAATTCAATTTATTCTACTATTTGAATTATTAGACTATGTATTGGGTTAATTGTTGCTAGGGGCAGATCTGATGTGTGCCCAGAAGGGGCAGCTGCCCCCCCCCCCCCCCAAAAAAAACTTATGAAAAAAAATTTTACTGTACAACTTTAAAAATATTTTTCACTTTGCCCCCCTGAAATAATTAGTTTGTTTAGGGGCCCATCTAAAATTATACAAAAGTTTTCCTACAACTACAGAGATCAGATAAAGTATTTCAATTTATTTGATATTCTCTCTCTCTCTTTTCGATTCTCCTTCCTGTCAATGGCAGGGATTCGGTAAACGACGTCAATGACGAGCTAGAAGCTCTATCCAAAACTTCTTCAATAAGTCGATAAACCATCTCTCTTTTTCTATGTCTTTCTCTCTCTGACTCTTTCTCCCTCTTGTGTGTGTATATATATATACATAATAATGACTCTATATTGATTTACTTTTCTCTCACAAATTATGGTATGCCTGTGAGAGTGATAATTATGATTTATAAAGGCAAGGCCCAGATGTACCCCTTTTGCTAGACACAAGTGCTAACATCCATCAAACCCTAATTTCATATTTGAGCCCCAATTATGGTGGCTATTGATTGGAAAGAGTTATGCAAAGGTAAGTTTGTGGGATTTTTGTTGTGTTCTTATGCATTTGGTTTTCCCAATTTCAGATTATGTTTTCGAAACCCCATGTTGCCCAAATTCCTAAATCAATGGCATATTTTCTGAAATTCAATTTATTCTACTATTTGAATTATTAGACTATTTATTGGGTTAATTGTTACTAATCTTATTAGACTATATTTAAAATACATGCTTGCTGCTCTCTTTTTTCCCTTGTAGAGTCTATTATTCAATTCATTATTTTATAGATGTTGTACTTAGAATGGTCAATGTTATGTGTAGGTTCTTCTAGCTGAAGTTAGTTAAACAGTCATGAAGAAATATTTCAAAGGAAAATCAAATGTAGAAATATCAAATCCTCAAAATGAAGATGATAATTCTTCTTCTCCAAAACAAAGCCGTGTAGAAATCAACTTGGTGGACCTTCCTGCAGATCCAAAGCCACAGACTCGGATAATGGATTACGATCCCAATGATCAAGACCAAATTCGTAGAGCATAGCTACAAAAGGGTCCTTGTCCACCTTATAACAAGGATTTTCCACAAACAAAATTTGGAAAATCCCTACAACAGTTCAATCAGGCTTGGTATAGTGAATTTCTTGCTTGGTTAAAGTATAGTAAAACAAAAGATGTTGCATTCTGTCTATATTGTTATCTTTTTAAACTTGATATTAGAGATCAAGCTGGGGGGAAATCTTTTGTTGGTGAGAGCTTCTCGAATTGGAAGAAGAAAGACAAATTTCAAATTCATGTGAGAGGCCCCAATAGTGCTCATAAGTAAGCTTGGAGTAAATGCCAAGACTTGTTAAACCAAAAGCAGCATATTCAAACTGATGTTGTTAAGCAATCAGACCAAGCTTAACTTGAATACCGAACCCGCTTGAATGCATCAGTTGACTGTGTTCGTTTTCTCTTTAGACAAGGACTTCCTTTTCATGGTCATGATGAATCTGAAAATTCAAGTAACCAAGGAAATTTTCTTGAACTTTTGAAGTTTCTTGTTGACCACAATGAATAGATCAAAGCAATTGCATTGAACAATGCTCCACAAAATCATAAGTTGGCAGCTCCAGATATTCAAAAAGATATTATAAGTGTAGCTGCATCTTAAATGATTAATGTGATTATTAGAGATCTTGGTGATGCACTTTTTTCTGTTTTGATTGATGAAGCTCGTGATGTATCAACTAAAGAACAAATGGCAGTTGTAATACGATATGTGGACCAAAAAGGGCATGTGATTGAACACTTTTTAGATATTGAACATGTTGCAAATACTAGTGCTCTTTCACTCAAGAAAGTTATAGAAGATTTATTTTGCAAATACGGATTAAATATTTCTAGATTGCGTGGGTGTGGTTATAATGGGGCTAGTAATATGCAGGGTGAGTTAAATGGCCTTAAAGCACTTATACTAAAGGAGAGTCCATGTGCATATTACGTTCATTACTTTGTTCATCAACTGCAATTCACTCTTGTGGCGGTGGCGAAGAATCATGATAAGATTGCCTTGCACTTTTATTTAGTTAGTAATGTGGTGGATGTTGTTGGAGCATCATGTAAGCATCGATATATTCTTAGGGAGAAACAAGCTGCAAAAGTTGTTGAGGCATTTAATAAAGGAGAACTTTCTAGTAGGCAAGGCTTAAATTAAGAAACTAGTCTCAAATGCTCAAGTGATACACGTTGGGGCTCACACTATAATACTTTGACTAGCAATGATTGATGTTCTTGAAATGATTTCAAATGATGGTTCAAATTTAGAACAACGAGCAGAAGCAAATCTCTTGTTGCATTCAATACAATTTTTTAAGTTTGTATTCAATCTTCATTTGATAAGAAAAATATTAGGAATTACAAATGAGTTATCACATGCATTACAAAGAAAAGACCAAGATATTGTGAATGCCATGACTTTAGTTCAAGTGTCCAAAAAGCTACTTCAAACGATGAGGGAAAGTCAGTGGAGCTATTTACTTGATGACGTTTCATGTTTTTGTGAAAAGCATGAAATTGATGTTCTTGATATGGTAGATATGTTTATAACTCAATGGCGAAGAAGGTGTAAAGCTTAAGAAATGACAAACTTACATCACTATCACGTTGAGCTATTCTACACTGTTATAGATATGCAACTTCAAGAACTAAATGCTGGTTTTACTGAGTCCAACATGGAGTTACTTCTTTACGTGGCATGTTTGAGTCCATCTCACTCAGTCTTTAACTTTGATAAGAGAAAATTGATCCACCTCACCAAATTGTATCTAAAAGAGTTCTCTTCAATAGAGTTATTGATACTTCATGATCAGCTTGATACTTATATTATTGACGTGCAGTCTAGTAAGGACTTCTCAAAGGTGGATGGAATTAGTGATCTTGCCAAAAAAAAATGGTGGAAACTAGAAGAGACAAAGTGTATCCATTAGTTTGCTTGCTTTTGACTTTGGCATTAATCTTACCAGTTGCAACTACTACTGTTGAAAGGATAGTTTTAGCAATGAATATAGTGAAGAATCGATTACGCAACAGAATGGGTGATAAATGGATGAAAAATAGCTTGATTGTATACATAGAGAAATATATTTTTTATTGCATTGATAATGAAACTATCATGCAAAACTTTCAAAAGATGAAAACTCGTCGAGGTCAATTGTAAAAGTATATGTTGTTGACTCTATGCCTTGATTTTAACGATAACAAAACTTTGTTTAATGTCTAATTACTTTACTTAGTGTGCAGATTATATCATACATTAATTAAACTATGACTTGAAGCTTGAATATATTGAAGAATTTATAAAACTTGTCAAAAAGATTTGAAGAAATGTGTTGAAACCTTGAAAAAGATTAAAGAAGCTATATGTATTGAAGAATTTTAAATGCAATCAAATTTGAAATGATTCCATCTCGAAGAGATTAAAGATGCTAAAGACAAAGTGAAGTAAATATCATAAATCTTAGAAGATCTTTTGAAAGATTTGATGAAATATTAACAAATTAAGTAAAGCCATGATTGATTGAAAAAGTTCTTGAAGAAGAACATGCATGGAAGAAGACATTTCAAAGCTTTAGAAGTTTAATCTGGAATATCATTGAAATACTTGAAGGGTTGAAAGAAGGTTGAAGAAGTCCTGCAAAATAAAACCTATGAAATTGGCAGGAGTCGACACATCCACTTCAGGAGTCGACACATGAAGATAGTGACTTGAACCTAAGCATTTGAATTGCAAGAGTTGACACATCCACTCCAAGAGTCCACACTTAGCTCATCAGGTGTCGACACTTAGTCCTACAAGAGTCAACATATAGAGACAGATTGCATGACTTTGAAAAATCCTTAAAGGAGTCGACAAATGAGCTTACAGGAGTTGACACATCGAGACAGAACTTTAAAAATATCCTCAAAAGAGTTGACACATGAGCCTACAGGAGTCGACACATTGAGACAGTGCCTTAGAGATACATGCTAAAACTTAAAGGAGTCGACACCTGATTTCTCAAGAGTCGACACATGGAAGCAGATTACTTAAAGAATAGTGTTCAGAACAGGAAGGTATTAACACTTTCAGCCAAAGGGTCAACCCATGCCACTGTAATGGTAATATTTTTGAACGTTCTACAGCTATGATCTTGTATTTTATGCAACCCTAACTACCTCCAATGGCTAGAATCAAAGCTAAGGCATATATACAAGACCCCCACAACATATATGCATAGAGTGGACACACATACAAATGTAGGATCAAATTTGAAGGCATAAACCATAGCTGCTACTGTTGCTTTGCTAAGATATTGAGGATTTACTGATCTTACACTAATTTTATCCACTCTTTGAGAGAGATACTTCGTATAAACCTCATTTATTTTATTTGAGTGGGTTTGTAAACCTATGAGTTTAAGTGTTCTTGTTAAAAACAGTTGTAAGTTTGAGTGAAACTTGAACAAAATCACTTGAGGAGATTTGAGAGCTTGGGAAGAGCTGTTGTGAGAAATGAGCTGGACACTTGGTTAACTAGCACCTGCTTTATAATTCTGAATTACATAGTGAAAGAGTTTTCAAGGGGGTCTTGAGAGTGAGGACGTAGGTCACGAGTTGTTGTTGAACCTCAGTGAATCATTGTATTCATTTTGTGCTCTGTTTTTCATTTCTTGTTTGAGATTGCTTGGAACACATTGCACACACACTTTGATTCTGCTATTAAATTGTTTAATCAAATTGCTTAATCAATTTTTAGTTAAAATTATTTGTGATTATTTTTTAAACCCAATTCACCTCCCCTTTTGAGTTGCACTCTTAGACCGACATATGTTACTAAGTTTATTAATGAAAATTTAAAATTTTGTGTTTATTAGCTCAAAAGCTTTATATCAACTTAATGTTTTTGTGATGAGAAAAAAATTTTGGGTGTAATTAATACTTGCCCCGATGTATTTCCTAGCTCCGCCACTGTGTGGCACACCAATGTCCTATTTTTTGCAATCCCAAGAATTAACTTTAGATTTTACGAAGTTTCATTGACTAACAATTGACTGAACTTTATGAAGCACAGTTTGTAAAAACGGATAATTTTCAAGGAATAAACATTATTAGAAAGTAGTAGCATCACGACGACTTGGAGGAGTTGGATGTGCATCAAATTATAACCCAATAACACGTTGATAACTTCTAGTTTTGATGATGGATACATACACCCACTTAGAAAACCCAGAAAGAAGTTTATCCATCAATCCAAGGATAAGGAGTTCTAATGAAAACTATAAGCATAGCAAGTCACAGCCCGATCTCTTATTGACTAGTCTTGGCAACTATTCATAACAGATCAAGCACCTAATAAATTTTAAATTTCAAAAAAGAGGTTACAGCAGGAAGGAGGCGCCACTGCTCAGCCCACATTTTACTTTCATTTTTTTTTATTATTAACAATACTGATAATCAATGTAAAAACTCAAGAAAAATCCAACATCCAGAGATTACACCAAAGTTTCAGCATCTCCCAATTCAAGAAAATCCAGAGACATCCTTTGTCCCAATAGGATGTGCCATGGCAGTTTTCCCATTGAATGGGCAAATTTATGCAGTAGCGTCTTCAAATGGTCTTGAAAACGGGTATTCATTTGAATGCTAGTCTTAATATTATGTCACAAACTAAAAATAAATAAATAAAAACTAAAACAACTGCAGCATAATAATAGTAAGTAGCCGGAGCAGCAGCAGCAGCATCCACCATATCTACCAAAGAAGTTTCTTCCATATCCAACCACAGACAAAAACCACCCAACTTGTGTCTCCCTATTTTTATGCTTAACCCCTCCTGAGATGGGAGGCGATCTGACCCCAAAGTAATTGAATAAAAATAAACAGCTGCGGGGCAGTCAAGGGGATGTAGAATCAAAATTCCCTGTAACGCAACGTAACAAAACACCGGGTCTCACAATGAATAACCATGAAATGGAAGACAACGATGGTTCCCACCAAAATCATACATACAACCCAGCAATCTCATGCTACTACCATAATAGTTCATAACAGCTTTTTGTGTTTTTTCCCCTCCTGTAGTTTTTTCTCTTATTTTTTAAAAGTAAGTTTTTCCCCTTTTTTTCAAATTTTTTTTCCTTTTTTTTATTTTCCCTTTCTAATTTTGTTTGTCTGTTTGCCCCATTAGACATCACATGTTCCATCACTCCATGGCAAGACCGAGACCATTATATCCAAAGACATTCGCCTTCTGCATCCCTCTCAAAAACCCTTCATGACAGAACATGCTCAACAGTGTGATTCTCATTCACTTGACCGTCTTGCTGAAATATAACGCTCAGAACCAGCTTGAACAGCGGCTTGGCCTGTCCCCTCACCACTGGAGGGTTGAGACTGGCTATTCAAATCCCCGGATGATGATCTGCTTAGGAATGCCTCGGTCTGACCTTGTTTGTTTGTCTTCTCGTCAAGTGACACACTCTGCATGCTGGCTGTGAGCATATCATGATTAGACCTTCCCAGTGATTGAGGACTTGAGACCATAGGAAACTGAACAGAAGAAGTCATGACCCATCTTGACCCATCATTACGCTTTCTTAATTTATCACCCTGCAAAAGAACGTGAAGGGAATAGAAACTTAGACATCCTATATGATCAAATAAGGAAGCAACAAATTTGCAAGACAACAAAACCTGGTATCACAGCCAATTTAGGGCACTAGAAGAAAAAACATAGCCGCATCAGAATGTCATTAATTTCAAAAATTAGTAACCCTGAATAAGCAGGCTGTATGGTTGGTTTCACAGGTGCAAGAATAAGATTAGTAACTAGGTGGGACCTCAGATGTTATATGTACCAAGCACAGCTGACGTAGTCATCCAAGGTCCTAAATGAGCAAGCTGTATGGTTGGTTTCACAGGTGCAAGAATAAGAGTAACTGGTGGGCACCTCTGGTGTTATATGTACCAAGCACAGCTGTGTGCAAACAAACCAAAAAACCCGAGAACCGGACCAACCTGGCCTCTACAGGTCAGTTTGCCTTGATGCTCAAGTTTGCATTTTCTGAATCCGAACTGAACTAAGACCCGATCTTCATATAAACATCTCCACAAATTGTATATGTCTTTAAATCTTTGTTATTTGTACTTCATACTTGTTGATTTGTGTTTGTTGTTTTCTAGTTTTTTTGAAAATTTTCGTATGCAAGAGTAATTCCAATTTTTTTTCACATTCTTAAATAAATAAACTAAGTTTCATACAATAAAAACAGATCCGACCCGAGCCAACCAGATCTTGACCCGAACAAACCCGAGAGATGGAACCAACTCAAACCTACTCGGGTTGGTTCGGTTCGGTTATGGGTCCAAAAATTTAGGACCAACCAATATTGGGTAGGTTCGGGGTTTAGCACAAACCCAACCATGAACACCCCTAGCTGATGCAGTCATCCAAAGGCCCTAAGGCAGTAAGGTGTGGCTTAGGAGAGAGACTCACATGCAAGCACCAAAACTAAAAAAAAACCACTGAACTGTGAGTATAACGGAATACTCTATAACCATTTGAACATACCTGCACTTCCACTACACTTGAATTGCGCATAGCATCCAATATAAGCTGGATATTATCTGTCAAAAGCATAACCTGTAAAGCGAGCAGAGGAATGAATTTGTCTTCTGCATTAGAAGCTAAAAAAGAAATTTAGAAAAGCATGCTTTGAGTTGCATATTTGTATTATAACCAATAAAATAAATAAGCAATTAATAAGTAAATACGCTGTTGCTGAAAGACTAGAGGATATGCAAGGATAGAATACTAAAAAAAAAATAAAGAGGATGATGATGTTAAAGCCTTCTTTCACCATGCTTAAAGCAAGTCTGAAGATGGGATGTCCAACAACCGACCAGTAACAATAGAACATGAAGTCATTTACCTTATTCTCTAAGTGGTTCTTCTCAGTGTTCCAAGACTCTTTCCAAGTGACATGAAATTACTCTATTCCACTTTATTTGCAATCCACTAGCCAATACGGCATCAAATGTTAGATACATTGAAGTCAATGTCAAACCAAAGTCCTATTCCTATCTGGGCTATGCCTATGGCTCAAGTAAACAAAAAAGTTAGATACATCAAAGTCAACGTTACAGCAAAGTCCTATCTCTATTCAAGATTCACAAATTGTGCTTACATGCGAGAATCCAACACTCAAGATGAGCTATCTGAGCAATCTTGTCATCAACTACAAGGCTTGTACTAACAATATCCATAGACATGAAGTATAAATACATTTGGAGCGAGCACCAAAGTTTTAAGGAAAAAGGGACGGGGATCACTAAAAAGATAACAGTACCAGGCAAAATCAATCCTTCTAGTTAAACAAACAAGCATCTAGATAACACAGCAACCTTTGGAGAATGCCCGAAGAGAATAGAGAGGTGACTAAAAGGAAAAATCATACAAAGACAAACACAAGCAAAGACAAAAATGAAATAATAAAATGCAACTACAATTTGTCTATGGCCAATCCATCCAACATTCATAGTTACGACAATGAAATTATAAAATGCAACAGCAATTTGTCCATGGCCAATCCATCCAACATCGATTGTTAGAACAATAAACATGAATGTGACAGCAAGTTTCAACTATTACAAATGCAAATTGAACTTGTCAAATTTGTAAAATAGCTTTAAACAGAACCATCAAGCAATGCTGTGACAAACGAATTTAAAGTTTAAACCATAAATTCTATAATTTCAACTGATTCAACTAAAAAAATCCATTTTATTCCTTTTAAGATACAGGAAAGAAGGAAAGAAGGGGGAGGGGGGAACCTAGGAAAAAATATAAAAATGTAAAGACAATTCATTAATCACTAATTAATCCAGTAGCCCTGTATCACCACATACACGAGGGTCAATACTCATATATAGTATCTACTTCCTCAGACAAACAAGTTCATTGTCAAAAAACAAGGATGCCATCTAGGAAGCTCTGAAATTCGACTTTCAAACTGGAATACACAAAATGGAACCATAATCCAACTGAGCTGTTGCTTTCATCCTAACTCTCATTACATACACAGATGCAGTAAGAAAAGCATCTTTCTTTTATTCTTGAGGTGGGTGAATGGATTATATGTTGCAATGGAAAATAATGGAACGTGAAACCATAGCCATTATGCAATCAGCTATTATGCCAATGTAAAAGTATTGCCACAATTGACCTTTGAAACTGATGTTACTTCCTAACTGCAGCATGTGCCAACTACTTTTCCCTGCGCATTTTTTTTCCTTTTTTTTAATTTTTATCAATGGGTTGGAACTTGGAAGGGAATAATTTAGAAGGCTTCGGAATAAAGCCTCCACACTGCCTTCCTCCACAATTTTCTGCAAAGAGAATGGCTCTTATCTATCCAAAAGGACCACAAAAATCATATGGAATGCAAAATTCAATGTCACAAATAATCAGGAAGATTACCAAAATGATTGCAGAAGAAAAGGCAATGTTCATGCTGCAAAGCAGAAAATTAAATGATTCAAATCCATTATTATTTGAAAAGATGCTCATCTTTTAAGTTCAAAACAATAAACAATTGACAAAGTTCTACTTGACATTGTCTATTGCTAAGAGCCCGAGTCCATTCGCTTGCATGGCAAATATATGTTCCCAACTTGACGATCAGTGTGTTGAGAGCAATTCACAAATACATTAGTCGTTCTGCAAGTTCACAAATACAAGAGTTTTGCCTCTAAAAATGAGAGGCAGACAAGTAGCTCTATAGGTCATACATCTAGGGGCCATGGTGCACTACCACCCAACACTGCACCACTTTAAGGTGATGTTTGTTATTCCTAATCATCTAATGGACTTGTCCTTAAAAATTGTAAATAGCAATCCTGATCCTTCACAAAACAAAAACACTCATGAACATTCCACCAATTTCAAAATACTACATTTGTATACACATTAACATAGACATTTCAATGAACTAGAAGGAAAGTAAATAGATAGTCACAGTGCCCTCTCAATGTTTGCATATACTCACACTGTGATACCCAAATAGAAGTGATCGTTTTGTTGTCATTTGAAAAGCCTTTGTGGCAGATTATGATCACATCTCTTATGATACCAAAAGAGATGTGATCATAATCTGCCACCACTTTTTTTTTACCATTGCGCTTGAAAACATGCAACTAAATTTCCTTAATTTTTCCCAATTTCTTCCCCCTTCTACTTCTGAAAAGGGCTTAAATCCATAAAGAGTAAACAACGAAATAAAGCTATTCCTGTGAACTTTAAAAATCAAGTTTCATTGCAACCGAACTCGAGAAACTGCATTTTCTAGCCTTTCCAGAGACTTACACAAGAATGCAATAATATAGACACTATTGTAGAGGTTTTATAATAGGTTAAACCTTCCCCCTAGGGATAACTTCTAACGACACACTCCAGGTTGCAGGTGATCCATCCAAGTATATACTCCCCAATAGATCAATTAGGGTCTGCAATTACTCAATGGACTATAACTTCAGTCAGATCCTTATATGCTTGACATAATTGCAAATAGATTGTCATACATCACTAGTCATGTGTTACACAGCTCATGCAACACAAATTGAAATCTAGAAATTACATATATGAGTTTACCCTCTAACGTGATCTATAAACTCTTTGAAAATGCAAAACTTTATATGAAACGTAATTGATGCATTAACTGCCTCAACATACCCATTATATCTATATTAAGTTATTGAAAAACCATGTATTCTAGAAACTGAAAATACCCTTTGCCTTGACTATCCAAGACAAACAGACATCAAATAGAACAGCAAAAGGAGGGAAGGTCAGACATACTATGACCAAGGATCAAAATTTCGTTTTGAGGGGTCGTTTCGGTTGGCTCGGAAACAAAAACGTTTCGAAAATATTTCAGAAATATTTCAGAATGTTTCGGAAACATTTCAAAAGTGACAAATATTAAAATAGTAAAATACAATCTTTTGTATAAAAATTGTATACCTTTTATAAAAATTTTAAATTCGGGTTAATACAACTTATTGTTTAGGTATATAGCATTGTGTTTTGGTGCATTTTTCTATATTTCAGTGTGTTTTGATTGTAATAATAGTGTTTCGTTATTCCACTAGTGTTTCGTTTCGGTCCCTTAGAAAACGGAAACGTTTCGGCCATTTCAGTGGAAACAAATAGAAATTTTGTTCCTTGACTGTGACACAGAGGCCACAAAGCAACAACATAAATAAATTGCAATATATTGTGAAAACTGAAAAATTAAAACAGACAATCTGGATTCAAAGAAACTATCACCTATTTCATATTAGGTATGACAACAAAACAAATCACATCAAACTCATCAATTCCTAGGAAAGATGGAAAAACAAAAAAGATTTGTGAGTTCAACGTGCTTTGCGTCAGCAGTTTCACCAGACGCAGCCTATTCACCAGATGTTTCTCGAACATAGATATCATGTTATTTAAGGGCATCAAGAATAGAATAGATTATGCTAAATATAGAGCTCTTTGTACAATCAACTGCCAACCATGAGGATAAACGTTCACCTAACTACCAAATCCTAGATCCTACAATTTGGACATACCCTCCGCCATGCTTGTCTTTATGTTAATTAGATGTTTACTAGACTACGAATATATCCGTACATACCAATACATCCAAACAACTATATATATATGCATGCAACTTTCAATAACATGTTTACAATCTCAAAAGTACATACAAAGCAGTAAAACATCAGAAAATTACATATATATACATACAAACTAACAGGCACATATAAAATAGTGAAAAAAAATGGAATCTAATGAAAACGATGCACAAACTATTAAAAAGATAAAAATAAAGTTGAGGTATAGAAGCTATAATTGTGGATAAAAATCAATTCTATGGATGATAAAAAAAAACCAGAAGAGATACTAAACATACTAGTCCTTAAGCATAAGGTATAGGAATTACAATTGACCCATTTAATTTGGTAACCAGCCCTGGGCCACCCCTAATAATACGGGTTTGGGAGGGAGTAAACCACAATGGGGCGGTCTGGAAACTCAATTTGAAACGCAACTCAAGTTTGGGTGCTCCGCCCCAATTACACGTGTTTTAGTAAACACCCTTACACCATGTCCTTTGTGCTCTGCCCACTTTATGCTGTCTGCCCACTTTTGTGTGGGCACATTTGACCATACGCATAGTCTAGGAAGCGGAACACGGACACACCAATACAATAAGTTAACAAAAATGCAGGATACAACATGGTGACACAGCAAAAATATATATTTTTTTTACTCAAAAATATTGAAAAAATTGCAAAGTACCACTAATTATAATTTTTGTTCTTTTTTGGGGATAACAAGGGTATCCCCACCTTTAGTGGGACTACTCCCCTTTAGGGAGGGAACTAGCGCAGCAACCCCCCACCACGACTCCCCACTTAAATCACGAGTTTAATTTCAGGGGAAATCGACCTCGAGACTGTGCGCCTCACCACACAGTCTCTTGCTCGCCCTTACCACTAGGCCACCTTGTGGGTGGGTAAAATACCACTAATTACAATTGTAAAATATGTATTCCATAACTTAAACGTCAAATTAGGTATAAATCCATACTACTATTATTTTACCACTGCATTCAAAGTTATTTTTTTAAAACTTACAATGTGTTTAATCGATAGACACGCGTCACTCAAGTGTCCAAAGCATGTTTGGCTCAAAAAAACATCTAAAAATAATACAATTCATTTAGAAGCGTGTGTGACACGTGTTGGAGAAGTGCTTGATAAGTGTCATGTCTCATACGAACACAACACCTTCTTCGAAGGGTCCGTGCTTCTTAACATATAGTTTTAGGGAAAGAGTCCTTCTATAAAAGATTTACAAAGATGTCATCTGTCGTATTTGAATTTTTTTTCTGAGAATGGTTTAGAATTAAGAAGGGAAGATGGAAAGGTAACAATTGGAATTCTAAAATTTACAAGTTGGACACATAAAATGGAACTTCATAAACAAAAAAGTATAAGACTCAAATTGGAATGGATATATCCCATGAACTCATCTAGGGTTTTCATTGTGTCATTTCCCTCTTTCATCTTCCTCTCTCTTTTTCATCAAATGAACAAACGAGACTCGCCAATGTCTCGTTCAAACGTTCATGAGGTCAAAATTAGGCATTTTGTCCCTTTGCTTTATGTGGATCGCTATAAATTCTTCAATAATGAATTATGAATACCCATAATCTACAAAAAGAAATTCTTGATACATGTACTCTCTCTCTCTCTCTCTCTCTCTCTCTCTCTCTCTCTCTCCACATACGAGATTGGAGTAAGGCAGGGCCAGGTTCCTTCAAATATAAAGGTTAGGTTAGGCCTAGGGTAGCATTCGGGGCAGGGCAAGTTTGGGGCAAGGTTCTCTTAGACTAGGCCATGTTCAAACAAGATCATAGGAATGCCTCATCTCAAGCCTAACACTTTGCCATCCGTAAAAATGAATCACAAAATTGGCAGACTAATACAATAAAGTCCCATCAAAGCCAGAAGTTTTTGTTCTTTTCCTTAAAACCTTTTGAACAAGTTATCTCCCTCTAGTATAAGGAAGTCATTTTCCAACTCAAATTCATATTACATTATGACTTGGGTCTACATGGTAGCAATTTAAGAACTTATTTTTACGGGAGTTTTCCAAGAAGTATCATTACTCTGCGGCATTTCTTACCTCACAAAGCAGACATTTCCACCACCTTTCTCCAAAGAGGAGATGCAAACTACAGCTATTGTTCCATTCTGCTTTTAGTCAAGATTTTACTTACATGCTTTATACTCAACAATAAGCTTCAAGAAGAACAAAATAGACCCAAAATCATCAATGTCCCCTAAAGTATATGAATAAATAATTATCAAAAGTTCATAGAAAGATTGGGTTGTTGATAGAGGAACAAACCAAATCACTCAAAAGTCAAGCCCAAATCCTAAAAAGACTAGCCAAACAAGATGGCAAAGCAAAAGTCTAGAAAGTTAACAAAGGAATATGATTCCGACTCAAATTAAAAAGGAAATCTAACTTGATTATGCAAAATAGCCTCGGGAAAAATGATTTCAGGGGTTCAATTTCCTGAAAACCCACTTTGCCTAAGAGGCATCATAAATGGTCAGCCTCACCTAACAACATAAATGAGGCATCAGCAACTGAATTCCTTTGCAAGCTTCATAGGTATACCATCTTTCGATGTCTGATAGATAAATTCAAGTCCACACTAACTTTCCCAATCTCAACACCTTTTCCTTCATCAACCGACTGAACTTCATTTTTTAAGATCTAGAACCAAGCAACAGCAACCTAATACCTTTTCATCCCTTATAAATCCGTGTGATTTCAGACCTCAGCTACATTGAGACTGACGGTACAATTTCACCCCTTTTTTTTTATAACTAAAGGTACAATTTCACCATAGCCTGGCATAAACCTCAAAACGGAATTGAAGTTCTCAAATACCATGTTGCCTTTCCCAGAAACAGTAGGTATGAGGATTTCTTGTTAAATTGAATGTGTTCTTGTGGTTTTAAAATTTTGAGCTGCTCAAAATATTAAAGGGCTGCAATACAACTCAATACTAGAGATATAGCCTGATATTTGCTACAATAGCTATATATCATGATACAAAAACGACATACAAGCATGTGAAAGCCTAAAAAAGTGCATCCTGATGGTCAAATAGATAAAAGAAGTAGTTTACCTCATGAAAATCCACGATTGCACAATTGCATAACATTTGCATAGTTTGCCAAGTCCTTTAAGTGTAAAAGAGAAATCCTTACCCTTTTTCCTCTATGAAATGTCCTTTCTTCTTTCCTTTTGTTTGTTTCTTTTTTGTTTTTTTTTGGCCAGTAATAATTCACTCAATCAACTCACCCAATATTTCAAGACAAGGCAATAAATATCTTCTTCTCTTTTTTTTTTTTTTTATAAGCAGACGAGGCACATGATTTTAACAACATATTAGGGATGACTTGGCCTTTTTTGCCTGCAGCATTTGAACAACATACCAACAATGCCTATTATGTATGTTGTGACTCATCAGGGCATCATAGTATTAAACAATACTAAAGTGTTTTAATTCAAACATCACCTGTTGCTTACAATCAATAAACATATTTCCAAATTGAATCCTGCCAGCATCGGTCAGCGTACACATACTGCCACATTCTTCTACCTTTACATGCCTACTTGGGACAATAAAAGCATGGCATGACCTCAGTAGATAAATAATTCCTTATCTTTCTGAACATCTTCAAGCACTTACCAGTTCACACATCAAAACTGAGTTTAATTCTAGTAGGAGAAAAATTGCAGTCATGTATCTGAATTTAATTGAAGGAGAGAATAAAGACACCAAGAATCAGTTCACATAACAGGAAACTTAAAACCACCTCTAAACAGCATCACATCAAGGCATGATGTCAGTGGGTTACTTAAAAGTACATCACCCATGGCACCAATGGTCCAAAGAAAACAACAACCCACTTGATATTCTAAAAAGGTTAGGGTAGCTAGGTCCAATCCTGTTCTACTCAACCAGTGGCCAGAAAGTTATTTTATCTCTCATTTTGATAGGTGAAAAAATACCACCTTTAAAATTTTGCAATTTGAAATTCTGGACGTTTGATTTCCAAATGCTGGGCAATCCAGAAACATCAATTCAAAAAATTATCTTAGCTAACAACAAATAGTATGTTTTTACTAATAATTTTTCCCCTACAAATAGAAAGGTGAAGATGTTGAGACAACATAAAGGGGAGAATACATATGCATTTGATAAGAACTCAAAAGGAAGGCTAACACCAAGGGCATCAAGTCTAAATTGCACAAAATGGCATGGCTATATGCAAAGCACACTAATAATAGGGGCTGCACTGGTAACAACTTCCCCGTTTCTAATTTGAAAACTGCCAAGCACTAATTAGACAAGGAAGAGTACTTATCAAAGCGGAAAATGCACAATATGTGACTCTCCCAAAGCAAGATCATAGTATCGCGTTAGACAACCAGCAGTAACCCATGATTTTAAGAAGTCAGATGACATGACTCTTGTGAGTACACCTATCATCACCTCCAAGACAGCCCCACTTGTTGACCCTACCGGGCAACACTTGACCAGTCAACTCCATAAGATCACCTCCTAAGGGATCAAGCCATACTAGGTCGACGGCGGCGGAAGCAATGCCCTAGGCTGAAGTCCAAATTACATCCCGCTCGAGTAACCCTTGGTTCATCCAAGGGATCTCTGCCCGAGAAATGTGCAACCTCCAGCTCAAAACGTAAATAGCCTGACCAGAGGGACCTCTGAGCGCGTCTCTCCATTCCTTGTATCCCAACAAAGATCTCCTAAGTTAGCCTCCCCAGCTCATCTCTATTTCAATAAAAGACCAGCACCACGCCAGGTCAAGCGTAGGACCTAGAGTCCCTTAGGGTCGGTGCCCTAGTCAAAGGACACTCAAGCAACCCATGAATCCATGCTACGTAGGACCATCAGAGACTTGTGGATTGGTAGCTAGATATTGTGGGTTCATCAAGGCACCTGTCCCTCGCCCCGTGACCAGTCCTATTAGAGAGAGAGGCCCCCAATAGAAAACACCCAGAAGAAGACAAAAGCATTTTTGACAACCTCTATAAAGTTAAGCCAAACTCCCCAACATTGGGCACTGCAGAGTTAACCTTCACATTGTCGGACCAAGGGCAGATCCAACCACCTTTGAGCACTTGATACTCTTCAAAAATCGGCTCATCTTCCCAAAGCCCCTCACCTATAAAAAGGCATCATCATTGTCATCATCCATCATCATCATCATCATTAGAAATGAACAACAACGCAATACTCCTTATGGTTCACTGCTCTCTCTCTCTCTCTCTCTCTCTCTCTCTCTCTCTCTCTCTCTCTCTCTCTCTCTCTCTCTCTCTCTCTCGGATTGGTCGGCACTATACAATGAATACCATAACTTCTCAGGAGAGCATCCATGAATCCGTTCGGCCCCAAGCATCCACAATTCCACATGGGTGACAACAAATCCAACAGGAGAAACCAAATAGAACCATACAACAAATGATTCACTAATCAACTGACAAAAATGAATGCAACCATAAACAAACGGTCCATGTAGTAACAGCATAAAAAACAAGTCTGATTGCATCTCAAATTTTCTAATTTATCAGGCAACATAACCTGATCCATCCTTGCACAATTTATGAGATGAAATGACAAAAACCATAACAACATGCAAATATTCCACAGAGATTAGCATCCAGATTCTGGTTACTAAAACCAGAAGAAAGCTTCTATATTGTTCTTTCAAAGTTCTATGATACCACACAAACAAGTCAACAAATGCAGTAACATCAGGATATTCAGTCTTCTTACCAAAGAGAATATTACATCATAAGCAAATCTGATCAGGATTCAACACAGAAAACCACACCTCCTCAAAAGAAAAGAACAAATATTGGTGTTATCTTACCTTGTGAAATATCCTGCCAATTGCCTATAATCATATGGATATTATACTCTGGTATGCGCAACTATGTGCATCACATCTATTGTGTGTAATATGTGCAAGCTCTGACCCAAGCAGGTGGCCAAGTTGTCTGTACTCTGTACTAAAATCTACCGATAAGAGATATGCATGCAAGTTGAGTCAAAATAAAGTCAAACGTGAAATGTCAGGCAGGGATAGAGTGTAGAGAACTGTAATCACAATTATTAACTTGCTCGAACACCACGTTAAATTATTAAGTTCCATATATAAACTGCCTTTTGCACCATCTCACAAACCATGCATGTCTAAAACATAGCACATTTAAAAGGAAAATGATAACATGTGCCCCTAGGGCACATTTAAGCATGCTTTGTTTGGTTGTACAAAGTGTTGAAAATTGAGTTTTCACACTTTTTACTACTGCAAAAACAATTTTCAACACTTAGTACAACCAGACAAAATGTGTTTAAAATGTGCCTTAAGGGCACATGTTAGAAAGACCCTATTTAAATTTAGCCTAACATAAAAACATTGGAGTTTATTGGTCTCCCTTTAGGAAGAGGAACAAGAATCCATATAAAGCTTCATCTACCAGATACAAAAACAACAAAGCTCACACAGATGAGACTGATTCTTAAGAGAGTGCAATCCTCATAGTATAAGAATTCAAGCCATGGGATCACAACAATCAATCCCATAGAGAGAATGACTCCAATCAAAAGAAGGAAAAGCACAATCCAATGCCCCCAAAAATATAATTCTAGGCAAGCCAGAACTGCTGGAAAATTGAAGGTTTTAACTCACTGGTTCTTCCATTTATTTCTGTACAGTGAGAGTCTAATCTTAGAATATGTACACAGCCACAAAATATCACCTTATCTCCATATGACAATAAAGGAAACAGGAAAAACAAAGACAAAAAAAGTAATCAAAGTGAAGGTCATCAATACAGAACATGATATAAGAAGAAAATGTGAAGCAATAAAAATAAAATATCACAATCTGAAGGACAAGGATCTTAAATGCAAGGCAAGAAACAAAATAAGATTGCTTGAGAGCTTAATATATAACGTAGAATTGTCCTATTTTGTTGTTCTTAATGTATCACTAAACATACTGAATTTGGTAAACAGTAGCATGGTTGATGATACCAAATATATTATCTCCAAGCCCTGTAACAATTGAAATCTATGATTTCCTATGCCGCACAAGTGACTTAAGATGGAAAAGAAACTCATTTTCAAGAATTACCTATAAAGAAAGGATACATAATAAATATCAGAAAGTCTTATCATCAAGAATAACAAGCAGAAAGCCAGGAATTTATTATCCCAGAGAACTCACTTTTTTGAAGCCTGCTATTAATTTAATGGGAACCCAGCCTTGGTCATCCATGTTCTGCCTCAAGAATGTATCTTTAATTAAATTCTCATTACTGCAATAAATAAATAAGAGGTGCACTGGTCATTAAGTTCACAACCGCAAAAGGGAAATAAACTAGTTATGATCACCTTTACAAATTAAGGCAAACAGTAAAATAAGGTACCTGAAATAATAATCTATCTGATTCACTATCTTAATATGCAATTGTGGATCTGGAGCAGAAAAAAACATGGCATGAGGCGGTATTGATGCAGCAATAGGCACACCTCTAAGGGACTCTGGAGGTGGAGCTGGAACATAAATCACCGGGGGTGGAACTTCTGCGAACAGAAGGAGATGTTGGGATAAACTCAAACATTGAAGTCATATGACATCAGAAGAATATCTTACCAGGGTAAACCATAGTGTTGCCAAAAGGTCGCATAGGCACTGGCGGAGGAGGAATGAATGGGGTAGAACCATGTGGTGGGGGTCGTATGAAGCCCCTAGAAACAAGACTTTGAGGCTGCATGTGAGCATCTCTGCCATTAAAACTTCGATGAGAATTCCATTCATGATTCCTCCGGTCCTGATCCCGCCTACCCACACTGCCCCCATAATTGTGATGGTAAGAACCATCACCACGAGGATGAGGACCACCATTGCCCCTCCTAAATGAATTGCGTTGCTGTGGGTGATCATTCCCACCATGGGATTGTGACCCAAATCCTCCCCTTTGTCCACTTTCCTTATGCGTATGGTCCCTTAAAGAAGACTCTGGAACAGCTGACCCGGATTTTCCACTATTATTAGAAGGCACTTCCACTGCAGGACCCAGTGGTGGTGGCGGCGGCGGCTGAGGGAAGCCACCATTAGCGGTTACATTTCCACTTGAACTCCCACCAACGCGTTTCATAGACTTCTGGCGTGTGGGTGTTACATAGTTTGGAGTTAAATTAGGGTTTGTATTATTTGTGATGATCTGTTTCTGTGTAGAAGAAGATGCAACCCCAGTCCCCTATAGAACAGACACACATGTAGATAATGGAATGAAATGAATGCAGGTGACGATATAAACGACATCAGAAACCAACAAATCCAATTTAACAACTTAAAAAATAAGAATAAAGCACCATAAAAAATCAGAGTGGAACACAATGAAAACAACCTGTGATACAGAGACCGAACCATCGGATAGTGGTTTCAATGAATCAGACAAAGGCGTTTTCGGAGAAGCCCTAGTAGACTCAGAGAGAGCGGGCCAAGAAACTCCCCCCATGATTGGTCCAACCTCGATAGCGCCATTCGAAGGCTTGTTCCAAGCCGGCTTCTTAGCCGCATTGCTATTGCCAGTGCCATTATCAGAACTCTCCGGCTGAGCCTCAAGCGCAAAATCATCTGGCGAAGACAAGGATGATGAAGAGGAAGCCGCCACTACCGCCTTCGAAGGTGACCAATCAGGAGAATAATTGTTGATTTGTCCCTGAGCAGCAGGCGAAGCCGATGGCGAGGAAGGAGGTGGCGGCGCCACCGCCGCAGCACCAGCGGGAAGGGCAGAAGAGGAGACGATCGATTCCGATTCAGCGCCTCGAACAACCTGTGTCCATGGCGACACCACACCACGCGCCGCCGACCCTCGCTTCGATTGGGGCTGGTTGATAGCGGCGGAGGCGTCGCCGCTGCCGGAATTCCGAGGATAGTGATTAGCAGCTGCTGCCATCAAAGTTAGGTTTCAGACTGCAGATTTCGAAACTAGGGTTTCCAAATAGTAGGCCCCAAATCAGGGTTTCAAAAGCTCTCAAATTTGTGGTCGATAAGCCGAACAATGAATTAAACAAACAAAAGAAAAAGGACGATCAAAATTTATGTTGGGAGAGAAGAGAATGGTAGGGCCAATTTGGGGGCGACTGAGGGTTTGATCAGTCGATAATGCCGATACAGAATTCCAAAGATTGCTTGACGGATCACTTAGAATCCGATCGTGCTCAAGACGGCGAGGCTGAGCTACAATGAGCTTTCTCTCTCCTCTACTGTATTTTTTCCTCTCTCTCTCTCCTATTCTTTCCTTCTATGCTTTGCTTTGGGACACCTGTATTACCAATTTACGTAACTGCCCCCTCATATGTGTACTTTTAGTAGAACTCCATGTTTGGAACGGAATCCATATAGGTATTGGAATCCAAAGTGGAAAAGGAAAACAAAGAAATGATTTTTAAGGAATTCTATTTTTTGTGTTTGGTGTAATTGGAATTAAAATGAATAGATTTATAAGGATTCTCTTTTCTCATGTTTGGTTTGATTAAAAGGGGGTAATTATATTTTGCTCTCTTTTTGTTTGAGTCAAAATTAAATAACTCTTTTATAATTTAAAAGTGAACACATAATCTCCTGTAATTTACTCTTACTTGCAAAATAGATGAAAACTATTATATTTAACAAAAATTTTGTTATAGGGATATTGTTTTTCATTTTATCTTTTCAAATTAAAATATTAAAAAGACAATTTGGGCCGTTTATACCAAAATAAAGAATTGTCTTTCGATTTTTTTTTTATTATTTCACTAAATTATTTTTTTGATGTTCCAATTTGAAGACATAAAATGATGAAAATACTCCTGTGACAGAACTTTCATTAAATCTAACGGTTTTCATACATTTTGCAGATAAGTCTAAATCACATGTGGAGTCATGCGTTCACATTAAATTATAGGAAGTCATCTAATTTTGGCTCAATCACAAAGGAATATAGTATAATTACCCCAATTAAAAATTGAAAAAGAAACAATTTTGTACACAATGATGCCCTAGATTAAATTTACAAATAAAAAACTTCTAAAAAATAAATGAGGCCAATATGAGTAATTGGACTTTTTAATTCCACTATCCATGAAATCCGACTTTAAGATGGTTTTTTTCTCCTTTCAAATCTTATCAAATCAAATCTAATTTTGAATCTCATTCATTCCATAATAGTTCAAGTTGGTTTGTTCAAACTTGATTTAATAATTTTAACGAATTTCAAAATATTTTTAAACTTGACTTGTTTAACTTTCTAACTGATTTCAAATGAGATCTAATCGAATCGAGCTTGAATAACTTAATTTTTTTAATATATATAAATTTATCGAGTCGAACTCAAAAAATTTTAAGTCTCTTAAAATATGTTCAAGTATAATTGATTTATATAATAAGTTGAACTTAAATAAATTTTTAACTAGCTAAGCTCAAATAATTTCGTTCGTTTACAGCCTTAGCACCAAGTAGGGTTTATAAAATCAAGCAGGGTCGAGGGCTGTTGGAATTATTGGGCAATTCTTATTTGACTGGCCACTAGGGACCCATTTGGAGTGGCCTAACTTGTTTAGGAGCTTATTTAGATGTGCACTTGAAAAATAAGTCGGGACAGTGTTTGGAAAAAAGTTAGAAGTATTTCAATAGGTATGGAATTATTATTTTTACTTGTGACCAAGTAAAATTATCACTATTACCAATAACAACCACCAATACTGAAATTAGAACCTGGTCTGGAAAATTGTTATACCTCAAAAGTTCAACAACCTTGATTGCATTGTTATGCATTGTAGGCTTTTTACAAATCACATATTAATCCATTTGGTATAGTTTTTTTTATAACTTTTTTATTTATCTTTTTTTGCTTATAACTAGAAAGTTAATTTTTTATTAATTTTTTTACTTGTGTAAGCTAACATAAGTAAAAGTAAACTTATTTGTTAACTTTTTGCTTAAAAGTAAACTTATTTGTTAACATTTTGCTTATCTTTTTTAATTTTTTGTTAACTTTGTTACTTTTGTAAGCTAAGATACCTTCTTGTTAACGTTTTTGCTTTTGTAAACTAAGATAAGCAGCCAAAAATCAAAAAGCTAAAAAAAATTAACTTTTTTACTATAAGCAAAAAAAATCAGCCTGTAAAAGCTAAAAAAAAAAAAAAAATTGTTTCAAACAGACCGATGTATGGAGTCACAACAACAATGATAGCCATTTCACATGCAATCTCTATGAAGAAAATCTCTACTCCCAACCCCCCGGAGATATCCCACTGCCATTATTTGGCCATTAAAAAATTTTAGTTTTCTTATTTTGCCCATATCTTTATCCTCTCATTTCAATATTGCCATTTACTTCAATTTTTTTGATAACTTTTTTTCTTTTACTCCCACCTCCCAATTTTTAATTAAAAAAATTTTGGTCAAAATTTTTTAATTTCTTTTTACTCTCACCTCCTAGATTTTTATATAAATAAAATTTTTATGATCAAATTTTATAATTTCTTTTACTCCCATCTCCCAATTGTTTATTAAAAAAAATTTAATCAAAATTTTTTAATTTCTTTTTACTCTCACCTCTTGGATTTTTATATAAATAAAATTTTTATGATCAAATTTTATAGTTTCTTTTACTCCCACCTTCCGGGTTTTTTATAAAAGAAAGAAATTTTGATCTTATTTTTTTAATTTTTTTAAATTTCTCTCTATTTATAAAATTTAATGCAAAACTAATTAACATAAATTTTTTTTTTAAAACACTTAAGTAAAATAATTTAGATTTATTTCTTGAGACTATCCTTGGGAATTAATAATGCATTTTTTACTAGTTTGATTTGTCATAAAAACACATACAAAAAATAATAACTTTTAACATATTAATATAGTGGTAAATTCAACAATACATAAAAACAGAATTTCTAATTAATGTCTCCATCGAACTCTCCTCCAGGGGCACCCGGTCCTCCACCCATTATTTCTTATCACAAATTCATTCATATTATATAACTATCAACCAATTCCCTAGCTTGGATTGATATATTTTGTCGCCACCACATTGGAGTGGATGGTACTAGGTAATGAGGGTGTAAAAAAACTTGGACGAAGTGATTGCCGTCAATACAGGTAATAGCTATTTCCCGACGCTTGTGAATCGGAACTGGGGGGGATCTCAACGGCAAATGAGTAAAACAACCCGAATAATATGTGTCAAACGTGTGCAGTACAAGGTTGTACCTTGATGCGATAATAATTCCCAAAGCCATAAAGTCCATCCAATATGCCTCTGACGCTGTAGGCTAGAACCAAATAAATGAATATAGAATAGTGTTTGCATAATTGTGCTCTGGATAAAGCGCATCGCATAAAGTTCATATTTTGTTGAATCTCTTCAATCAGGTTCATCCGTATCCGTGCCCAATCATCTTCGTCATACCTGACTTGCACAGCTATCGCCCTGAATCCACAATGACCATCAGCTCGGACGTCAACAGTGTAACTAATAAAATCCTGATAAGCCTCAGGTAATTGTTGAATGAAGGGATCCAAGACGGGTGGAGCTAGAGTTTGAGTGTTGCGAATTCTTGAAGTTGCAATCAGTTGAGTGACCGATGCATCTAGAGTTGAGCTAGATGCCCCCCAAGATCCTGAAGTAGATACTTCTAGAATACTCTTTATGCAGCGTTTACTTTGCTCATCTCTACCTGCAGGTCGACCTTTGTGTTCTGTGTTGTAAACTGGGACTCGAACTATACTATGAGATGGATCTGTCATATCGATAATCCTATTGATCATATTATATCGCGTAAATGGATCCATCCCATGTAACAGTTCAAAAACCTCAAATGTCTTGTCAGATCGTGATCCATCATCATTAGAGCGATCTGCATGCATACATAACCTAGTCCAATGAGCATTAATATCTGTCAGCGGAATTGGAATACAAAGTGAACAGTAATTAGCAAGGTCGTGCAAGCACGACACTCTGTGTGTTATTTTGATTATACAATCGCAATAGCTGGCCATGAATGGGTAGGCGGTATCAGTGTATTGTAGCTGTTCATCGATCAACTCCAACGCCTCTAATGAAATTCGACATATTATGCCACTGAAAATGTAGTTATTCATTTGTTTGTGGCGTCGAATGTTGAGAGATCTCTCGAACAATTTATGAATGTCGCCGAATTGAATTCTCAGCATCTTGTGAATTTTTACAAACGATGTATCTAGCAATGACGTGGTGTTCCCCAGATATAGCTTTAGCCTGGAATGGGTAGGCTCTGCCATGTAATAGAAAAGTGCACTGTGTTTAAATCAAAACGTTACAAAAAGTAGTTTGCAATGAAATCACTATACCTTTTACTTGAATTGCTTCCAAGGTGCATGCAAGTATTTATTCACGCCGCTACAAACTGCTCTTTGTATGGCCTTAACCATGTCTCCTAGAGGTATTTTGTTGCACGCGGGTAGGATTTAAACTCTCCGAGAAGGGTGTGCCACTTCTGTTGGCAAGACTCTGGTGTCGATGACATAATTAGCGAGTGCCATGACATGAGAAATCGTTTCATCTTCGGACCAAGAATAAAGCTGCAGTATTTCACCACGTTCTGGTTTATGTGCCAGATACAGAGGATGTGACGTGCTGTGGGAAAACATGTATCAATGGCCTTCATAAGCGCCAAATCTCGATCTGAAATGAACACCGATGACATTAATGCTCCCTTTTCAAGCATCAAGTTCTTCAAGGTACCTAAGGCCCATGTTAACCAATCTGACTTTTCATTAGTAAGATATGCGAACATAAGTGAGTATGTTCACAGTATGGATATGATACCCACTATCTTTAACAATGGTATACAATACTCATTAGTCTTGTATGTTGTATCAATGATCTGCATGGTGGAAAAATTGATATATAGCTCTAGGCTTTTAAGATGAACTTAGAGAATATCTGTAATTTCGTTCATCTCTGGATTTTTCATAAAAGTATAGAGGTATTTTTTGCTAATTAATTGATCCAAAACATGCTAGATAGGATTTAGATCACCACGTTTGACTTCTTTGTGTTTTATAGATGGTGTTGTAAATGCTCTGAATTCTGTGGTGTTTGAAGGATCTCTTTCTTTCAAGACACTGAGAATTTCACGAGGTTTGGTACTGTCAGCCATCTCAAGCACAAATTGTTTCTCCACTGGTTTAAGCCTTGACGAGTACTCGTGATCATCAAGGTATTCTACAGTTTCATGGTTATGAAAACCGCATTTAACCAGTAAACCCCACTTGACACCATCTGGAGGTATTGATAAACCTCGTAGCTCAAATGGGCAATCGCATTTTCTTGTTTCAGTATTTCTTTGCAAGGGTTGCCCTTCAGAAAGATGCTGTGGCGGTTTATACTTTCCTCCTCTTTCACAACCAACAATGCACTTCGGAAGTTTGCCGCCTTTTAAATTAGTAGACCTTTTGATCACAATCTTATCAGAAAATCTTATTCGAACACAAAATCTTATCCAAACAAAAAATCTTATCCGAACAGAAAATCTATCCGAACAGAAAATCTTATCAAAAAATCTTATCCAAACAAAAAATCTTATTCGAACAGAAAATCTCTGATCTCATATCCCTTGACAATTCCACTCACTGATGTAACCTTTATTTTTTTTGTTCTTTTCTATTTTAAAAAAAAAATCAAATTAATAAAAACAAAATAAAAATAAAACAACAAATAATAAACAATAAATGTTTGCCTGATCAGTGGTAAATTCAGGTGTATAGAGGAAGGCATATCCGAACAGAAAATCTCTGATCTCATATTTTCTAATAATCCCACTCACTGATGTGACCCATATTTTTTTTGTTTTTTTCCTATTTTTTAAAAAAATCAAATTAATCAAAACAAAATAACAAATAAACAATAACAAAGTCTTGCTTGATCAGTGATAAATTCAGGCGTATAGAATGAGATATATTCAAATAGAAAATCTTATCCGAACAGAAAATTTCTGATCTCATATTCCTGATAATCCCACTCACTAATGTGACTCCTATTATTTTTGTTCTTTTTTTTTTAACAAAAATTTAAATTAATCAAAACAAAATAAAAATAAAACAATAAATAAAAAATAACAAGTGGTTGCTTGATGTGACCCTTATTTTTTTATTTTTAAAAAAAATTAAATTAATTAAAATAAAATAAAATAAAAATAAAACAATTGATACATGTTTGACCATAAAAAAAACATTACACTATTGCTTTACACCAATAAAGCATTTGAGGGCAAAATCTGGACATAATTTTAAACTTTCCGTCCCATCACCCCACCCCAGTGTCAAGGGGTGGGAGTAATACCTCTCCTCTATGAACCATCTCCTAAGGGATTATAATGATACTGTCAAAATTTGGAAACACCTTAAAATAATTGGTGGGACGGAACTCAATGAATGGATTGGAAAGAAGGAAAAAAAATCTTGAAAACAAAAACTGTTTATTGTTGCTCTTCGGCAAATTTGGAAAGAAAAAACTTTTTGGTAAAAAATAAGAAAACCCTTTCCGTTGAGAAGCTTAGCTATTAGTGACAGCTAATAAAATTACAGAGGGCTTTCTTCCACTTCAAGTCGTTGTTCACAAAATTTAAGATCCGTTTGAAAGTATTGTCAATTTTTATTTTTTATTGTGCATCATAGCTCTGTATTTTTCTTTTTTGTTTTGTATGGTCTGGAGATGATATTTGTAGATTATCGTTTTATTAATGGTAGCTGACTAATGTTTTAGAAATAAAAAACACACTCATTTTGGTGTTTCTTTATATTTTTTATTTTAAAAAAACAAAAAACAGAAACAAAAAACAAAAATCAAATGGACGCTAGCTTAATTGATGGTCCGTTAGATTCAGCTTTTTTCTAACTTTTTTCATTTAGGTTTTTTTTGCTTATATATAATTTTTTGTTTTTATAAGTTAAGATAAGCATAAAAAAAATTTAAAAAAATAAAAAAAGCTTTTATGCTTATAAGCGAAAACAGTCAGCTTGAAAAAACTAAAAAAAAATGTACTAAGTGGACCTGAATAGAATTTTCTTGTTGCAGGTAAAACTAAATTGAATATAAATGTTAGGCATGACAGTGCACTATCAAGCAAATTTTGTGGCCAGTTCTATTCAAGCAATGCATGAATTTTAGATGCAGTGGGGAACTCAAAGTTTTTGTTAAGCGGGTCAAGGTAAAAAATTTAAATTTTATAGGGATCAAGGTAAAAATTTTTTAATATTTGTGAGGTCTATACATTATATTTTATCACTCTCCCTTTGTCCGTCAATGTTTATATTGTTTATTTAGATGGTGGTTTCGCACGAACTCGAGGGAGTAATTTGTAGAAAGTTTAAATACCTTGTAGCAAAAAAAAAAATAGTAATAGAATGCATGTTTAAATCTACGTGAGGTAAAATATATGATAATTTTCTTATTTATTTTTCTTTTGTAATTATTTCATAAATAGAGCAAAAATTTTAACCCTTTTTTCGATTATTATTATTATGCGAACCCGATTCCTTTTCAAATGAGTTCATAACAATTTCGTTATGAAATCTTTCCATTGTAGCACAATATCAGTGTAATAGATCTATTTTAGATATCAACTTGATCCATACTTAAATTCAACTTTATTTTACATTAAAAGCATAAGATAAGATTCTAATAAAATCCTTTGGACAGGTGGTAAAATTTCTGAGTGGCACAGATTCCATTCCGAACGAATATGTGTACAGTCTAATTAGTAAATATTATCGTATAGGTGTAAAACTTACTGAGAAATACTAGTTTCTGTTAAATAAACTGTATATTACACGTTGTTAAATATTTCTCGTGTTGTATTTCATAAAAAAATCTCATTCAGATTAGAAATTATGATATAATCTAAAATAATTTTGACATATAATTAATTCTATATATAACCTACAATTATAGTAATATATAATTAGTGATTATTAAATTTATTTGACCTTATCAATTGTACAAAAATTTTGTATGACTTACCAGTTGTGAGTCATTGCTAGTATCATGCAGTATGTGTATGGATATTACTCTGTGATAAATTTTCAATAGTTAATATGATTAAATAGACTACACTATAACTTTGTATAAATAGTTGAAACATAAAACAAAAATTAAAAATGAAAAAAAAATAAATTAAAAATAGAATATATATATATATATATATATATTTATATATAAGCACTTTAATTCAATTGTTTGTCAATGATGTGTTCTAAAAAGAACATATATAGGACAAAATGCTACCATATTTTATCCCACCTTTGTAACAAATATTGAAAAATACCGTTACAATTATATATTCCTGTCTTTGTGCGAAGTTTTACAGCACTTTTCAAGTAAAAATCGTTTTAAATCCCGGCGATATTGCATGTTATTCTTTTTCCGTTCCGCATCTTATTAATTTTGCTTATACAAACTATCGATCTTGAAAGAGCAATCCAGTAAAAATGTACTATTCATAATTTTTTACACTATTTTTTTATGAGATATCTCTTCAAAGTAGGACAACATTAGTTTTTTTATTTTTTTACTACAAGGCCTCCAAGCACTACTCCATCAAACTCAATCACAATTACTATCTACATGAATTATATAAATTTTATGCATTACATGAATAAGTGCTAGTCACGAGAAGGCATAAGTAATGATCAAATTTAAGACTTTATATTTAGTATGAGGGAACGAATTAAACTGATCGCTATAAATTAAACCTTGAATATTTGTAATCATCTGCAATTAGACTTCAAATGTGTAGGTGAAACTTGAATCCAGAATGTTTGAAGTGACTGTTCATTCTAGAGTTTGCTCCTATTTTGCTGGGCTACTTCCTGCAAGTAACCCAATTATACGATCTTGTTTCATGTGAGTAGCCCAATAATATTTTCTTCATGTTTTTTTCATTCCGTTTATTTGATGAGTCTCTCTTATTAAAAATTAAATTTTAGTAGTAGCTATGTATACTGTCGTAGCACAAAATATTCATTCTAAGTTTTCTAACAGCCTGTTTGGAACTTAGGGGAGGGGAGGGAAGGGCATGGAAAGAGAAAATGAATGATAAGTATTTTTCCTTCTATGTTTGAAGTGGGTTTAATTGGAGTGGGTCAATTCAGGCAATCGTTGGGGGATAACAATTTAATCCTAAAACTCAAAAATCGCTTAATAGTAAAAGTTTGGGCTAGCAATAAACGAGTTATGAGCAGAAAATGGAGAAAAATACAAAATCCAAAGCGAGTTTGAGATGAGATAGGGTTTAAGTCATCCAGTCTTGATTCTATTATGAAATTTTTAAATACTTATATTATATTTTAATAATATAAAATGTCCTTGGTATATGCAAGTAAATGTAAGGATTTTAATGCTACTTCTTAATATTAGAATTTAGCCTCTTTCTTTATCAATTTTATATTGTTTGTAAAATTTGTATTACTTTTATTTTTAAAAATTTATTTTCATTTTGAAATTTTATATGAAATTAACCCTATCTAATTCAAACCCCAATTAGTTTAATTGAGACGGAAGGGGGTGAGTTAGTTCAACCCATCGTGGTTTGGAATGCAATTTAGAGTGAAAATTTTCTATTAAGACAGTAATAGAGTTTTAGCTTAATCTATATGGAACCCGGCCCAATGCAACTGGCGGATATGATAGGCTAACCTATTGACTATGGCAAACGGGTGGAGTTGGGAAGAGTCAACGCGGTCAACTCAAACCTATTTGGTATAATTGGGTTGAATCAATTCAGATGCTAGTTAGATCCAACAAGTTGCTGCTCACTCTTTGACCCTGTGCAAGCTGTTTCAGCTCTCTCTCATATTTTGAACAAGGAGTTCTGTTTCTTCTGAACCTAAGTGCTTATCTTTAGAATAAGGGGTCGTTATCTTTGGAATCCATTTTCTTATCCTTTCACAACTTTGGGCGGGTTTTAAACGGTCTAATTGGGCAGGTTTGGGGGTTCAAGTTGGGCTGCCTGCCGTACTTTGTAGCCGAACTAACACTAAATCCTAATGCTTATATGGGTAAAAGAGTACCTCAAAAAAAAAATCTTTTCGTCCTATGAAACTTTATACAAGAAAAAACAAGTAGATGCATGCCAAAGTCATTAAAAATTAGGCTTTCTTTATCTAGTACAAGCAATGACTACCAATGAATGGGCCTTCGTGCAAGTCCTCCAGGCCTTGAACACACCGGCTTTAAATAAACCCTCTTAAAACCCCAGGAGGCTACAACACGTTTAGTTCTAAAGGCTGAACATCTTTTAGGGAAACAAATTGGCATGTTTGCTGCAACTTCTAGTAGTTGAAGGTCCTTCAAGATTGGGTACTAATTTTGGCAAATCACATTTCATAGTATGGTTGACGAAGCCACACTAGGGCCAGGGGTGTCTAACAATGAATGGGCCTTCGTCCAAGTCCTCCAGGCTTTGAAAACACCAGCTTTAAAAAAGTCCTCTTAAAACCCTAGGAGATTACAACACGTAGAGTTCTAAAGGCCAAACATCTTTTAGGAAAATAAATTGGCATGTTTGGCCCAACTTCTTGTAGTTTAAAGTCCTTCAAGATTGGGTACTAATTTTGGCAAATCACATTTCATAGTATGGTTGATGAAGCCACACTAGGGCCAGGGGTGACCATGCCGCCCCCCCCCCCCCCCCCCCCCCCCCCCCCCCCCGCAACACCATTCTCACGCTTTGAACTCACCCCCTTATATATTGTATACCTCAAGTTCAAAAAATTTCTCCTATAACAAATATAAAGCCATTGCTTTACACTACTTAGTCCCTATATAATTATATGGGTAATGTTATACAATAAAAAATTTCATATAAAATTTATGTACATAATAATGTTATTGAATGAGAGCTTCTCACTTTAAAACAAAAGACCTGTCATGATAGCTTTCTGATAGCTTTTTATATGATGTGCTCTTCCTAATTAATATGCTACTCTATGCTATAATAAAATCAATGAAATGTTATTGCTATATTGAAATGTTAGAAATTTAGTGAAAATTTTCATTTTTTGGGTAGTATTTTATTGTCATATTTTAATTCAAAATAAATAGATTTTTTTTTAAGAAAAATTGTATATCATATTATAGCTTTGTATTATTAGTGGTAATTTCATTATAGACTTGTTCTTGGCCTCTCCAGAGATAAAATCTTGGCTTTCTCCTTGATCCGGTGGTTTCACTAAGAACCAGTCAACTCAAATATAAGGTAGGGTTGCAGAGTACCCACTTGTTTTTGCTAGATCTTATTGGTAGGTGATAGCGGCCAGCAAAAAAATATGGTATCACCGTTTGTATTGAATATTTTTTTATGTTGGAGTTCTAAATGCTTCCAAGGTTGAGTATCTTGAAATGTCCTTGAGATTGCTTGGCACAATAAGCCTATCTCACTGAAAGTTAAACAATTACAGCTATATGCCTAATAATCTTCAATTGGGGTTAACAATTTAATTCGAGCCGCTTAGTTTTTAATTAGAATTGGACAGTAATCCTGGTCGAATGGGCTAGGTATCTCCTTTTTATTTTATTGATGTTTTAGTATAATTATCCAAGGAATTAAGTGATAGGCATATTCAGAAGTAATGCAAAGCTCATTGAAGGGATAATCAGAGTAAAATATCATGATTCTTTCTCTTCCTTCTAGCAGATCCCTTCAATGGGCTTTCCACTTTATTGGGCCTTGGGCTTGGATTCCCAAAAAGTTTTGATGCCAATGTTGGGTTCATGTACGTCACCGCATGGCAGAAGCTTTTTGGGCAACGGCCTGTTGATACCTAGCAAGTGATAAAATGGGCCAGCCTTCAAACTTTATTTGGCTCTTCTAGAACTAATTTCTGAACTAATTGCAAGTGATAAAACGGGCCAAGATTGAAACGTTTGTAGGCTGAAAAAATGTCTAGTAATTAGGTAGTACTAAGCACTTGGTAATAATTCCTCTCAAATGATAACACCTTGTAAGCACCTCATTTTTGACTGCTCGGCAGTCTACACTCCGTCCAGACTTGTTTTCAAGTCATTGTAGGCATATTCCAATCGAAACCAATTCTCTAGGTCCAAATTCTGTCTTTCCATCGCTTCGCGGGCCTGTCAGGCCCAAATAGAGGTAAAATGATCAAAATGCCCTTAGGGGCATTGTCCTTTCCTTTCCGATTCCAATCCCTCTCTCGAGACAGTTTATTTCTCGAGACGGTTCCATCCAGGCATGTCTCTTCGGAGACGGTAAGACCCCTTTCCAATCCCACTCTCGAGACAGTTTATTCCTTGAGACGGTTCCAATCCAGGCACGTCTCTTCGGAGACAGTAAGACCCCTTTCCAATCCCTCTCTCGAGACAGTTTATTCCTTGAGACGGTTCCAATCCAGGCACGTCTCTTCGGAGACGATAAGACCCCTTTCCAATCCCACTCTCGAGACAGTTTATTCCTCGAGACGGTTCCAATCCAGGCACGTCTCCTCGGAGACGATAAGTCCCCTTTCCAATCCAACTCTCGAGACAGTTTATTCCTCGAGACGGTTTCAATCCAGGCACGTCTCCTCGGAGACGATAAAACCCCTTTCCAATCCCACTCTCGAGACAGTTTATTCTTCGAGACGGTTCCAATCCAAGCACGTCTCTTCGGAGACGATAAGACCCCTTTCCAACCCTCTCTCGAGACAGTTTATTCTTCAAGACGGTTCCAATCCAGGCACGTCTCTTCAGAGACGGTAAGACCCCTTTCCAATCCCTCTTTCGAGACAGTTTATTCCTCGAGACGGTTCCAACCCAGGCACGTCTCTTCGGAGACGGTAAGACCCCCTTCCAATCCCACTCTCGAGACAGTTTATTCCTCGAGACGGTTCCAATCCAAGCGCGTCTCTTCGGAGACGATAAGACCCCTTTCCAATCCCTCTCTCGAGACAGTTTATTCCTCGAGACGGTCCGAGTAGCGAAACTACTCACAAAACCGTTAGAGTAGTGGAAATACTCATAAATAGGTCGATATAGGGAATTGGCAACAAACCCCTGTGTCACGACGACTGCTGTTAGAGTGGCGAAAACACTCAAAACCCAGGTCAACACCAGTGTCTGTTAATCCACTTTGGTGAAAAATGACCAAACTGTCCTTTGGACCTTTTTCGAGACTTTCCGGTTAAGATGACCATTTTGCCCCTAGGCATCCGAATGCCCCCGGAACCACAGCGGCTCTGGGTATCAAACCGGTAATGTCCCGAGAATACTTTTTATAGTATTCTCAACCTTCCTTTACCTTTCCGGATCATTCCGAGTCCATTCCGGCCAACTCGGTACAAAATGACCGTTTTGTCCCTAGAGGGCCGGTTTCCTTTTCCAACCACACCGGCTCTGGGTATCAAACCGGTAACCTCCTGAGACTACTTTTTATAGTATTATCAATCTCCTTTTACCTTTCTGGATCATTCCGAATCAGTTCCGGCCAACCCGGTATAAAATGACCGTTTTGCCCCTGGTGGGCCGATCTCCTTTTCCGACCACGCCGGCTCTGGGAATCAAACCGGCAACCTCTGGGAACATTCTAAATAATGTTTCCAGATCCCAAGTCTTCTTTCGGGACAGTCCGAGTTTGTCTCGGCAGTTTCCCGATCGGATTGACCGTTTCGTCCCTAAAGGCCCAGTCAACTTTTCCGACACATCTTGTCCTCACTTTTCAAGTCAAATACCTCCAGGACACTATTTTAAGTGTTCTTGCTCCTTTCCGGCCTTTCGGGTCATTCCCGGCTCCTTCAAATCATTTCCGGACTTTTCGGAGCCACTCCTAGTGAAGCCAGGCTAAAAATTGCATGGTAGTCATTAGTACAAGCGCCCAAATCTAGTCAAAGATACATTGCTTGCCGACCTTAAACATTTCCTAATTGGCTGGGGCCACTAGTAGTGGCGCCAAGCCAAGAAATGGCCTAGCGCTACTAAGTATAAAATTTGGCCTGGCGCCACTGCAACAAGCGCCAGTATTGTCCAACTTCTATAAATACAGAGCCTCATTCAACGTGAAAAGGATTCGCAAACTCAACCTAAAAATCATATATTTCGATATACAGAGCTCGAGCACCTCTTAAACCCTAGCCTCCTTAGGTTTCTCCAAACCCTAGCCACCCTACACAAACTCTAGTCTCCTATACACTCATACACGCTCCCATACATTCATACACTAGCCTTCAACCATCCTTTGAAGACTTGAGGAGTTGCAATCCAAAGCTTGAAGACAACTTTTGAAGACTGAAGGTGAAGATCAAGACGAAGATCGAAGACCAAAGACAGCACGGCGCGCAAAATAAATAAGACATACGGTAGGCTCCCAATTTAAATTTTCGCACTTCCCCCCTCTCTCTTCTCTCTCCTAACCCACTTGGGTTTTCTCTATTTTAATCCCCCATCTCTTTCCTTCCTTTCTTTGCATGCTTGAAACAAGGAGATTCCCGGTCCATGTGTAGGATTGGACTATTAGAGAGTCACCGTGTCAGGGGCTTTCTTCTAGTCTAACCAAAGACCACGTGGGTCCGGCCCCCTTGATTATGTGGTGAAGCCTTAGCCTTGTATGTTCACGACCCCAAATTGCATTGTGCATATCATAGTCTTACATCTTCCAAAATTCGTTTTCAAAACCGTTTTCAAACTTGTTTTCAAAATTGCATCAAAATCTCCTTTTCAAAAACTTATTTTCAAAACCATAATTCTAGGGTGATTCTAGCCTTTCCATGGCTAGGGTTGCTTTAGGAAAGTGTTACATTAAAAGTGACCTTTTATGGTCTATATTTTCAAATCTTATTGTTTTTCAAAACCGCTTTCCTAAAGTGGTTCTAGCCCTCTTATGGTTAGAATTGCTTTAAGAAAGTGAGATGTTTTTATACCTTCTAAAAACTCTCTTTTCAAAAAATCTCTCTTCCTAAAAATCTCTTTTTCAACATACTTTCCTAAAACTTTCCTCTCCAAAAGTGTTTTCAAAAACTCCCTCCTAAAATCTATTTTTTCAAAACTCCCTTTTTCAACTCCTTTCCAAAATCCTCTCCCCAAAATCCACTTTCTAAAAACGTTCCCCAAAAATCTTTCCAAAAACTCTCTTCAACAATCTTCAACCAAAAACCTTCCTAGAAAAACTCTTTCCAAAAATCTCTCCAAAAACTCTCTTTCCAAAATCTTCCTTCTAGAAATTCCCCTTTAGGATTTTCCTTCTAAAATCTACGTTCCCAAAAACACACTTTTCAAAACTCCTTCTCTTTAAAATCTTTTTCTAAAAACTCCCTCTTTAAATTCACTTTCCAAAAATTCCTCCCTAGGATTCCTTTCTAGAAAACTTTCGTTCCCAAAAACGCACTTTTCAAAAACTCTTTCCTTAGAGCCCAAGTCAAGCCCTAGAACCCACAATTAGGAAACCCTAAATTTTCTTTCCAAAAACATGGTTTTCAAACTTTGCCCAAACCTAGGTTTCCAAAACCTCTTGTTTTCTACATTAAAACTATACATGTTTCTAAAACCTCTTTCCTACGTTAAAATTCCACACTTTCAAAACTAGGATTTCTAGAATCTCCCTTTCCAAATCCTTGCCAAATCCTATATTCCCTTTAGGAAACCAAATCAAATCTCCCCGTTTAGGAAACTAGATCCCGTTCTCCGTTTTTGAAAACAAAATCCAACTTTTCTCTTTTAGAAACCAAATCCAATCCCTTCCTAATCCAAACCTTTCCTAATTCAATTCCTTCCTAAACTATAAGTTTCCTAAACCTAAACTTTAAACCTTTCCTTAAATTTCAAAATTCAACTCTTTCCTAATTTAAGTCCTTCATAAACTTCTACTTTCTTAAATCCTAAGTTTCCAAAACTTGAACATAAAAATCTTTCCTAAATTTTAAAACTTAACTTTCAAATCTTTCCTAGTTCAACCATTTCCTAATTCTACCCCTTTCCAAAATCTTTTTCAAATCCAAGCTTTCGAATCTTTCCTAAACTCAAACCTTTCCTAATCTCAAGATCTTCTAAAACTCTAAAACTTTCTAAATCCTAAACTTTTCTTTTCCAAACCTTTCCAAATTCAAACTTTCCTAAATTGAAACTTTCCTATCTCAAAACTTTCTTAATTAAAAACTTTCCTAATTTCAAAGCTTTCTTAAACTTGAAACTTTCTAAATTCTAAGCCTTTCTTAAACTAAACTTTTCCTAATCCAAAACATTTCTAAATTCAACACTTTCCTATTTCAAAACCTTTCTTGAAACAAAGCTTTTCAATTTCAAAACTTTCCTAAAATGAACACTTTCCTAATTTCAAACTTTCCAAAAATGACACTTTTCTAAAACGGGCCTTTTCTAATTCGAACATTTCATAAAATTCAATCTTTCTAAATCTTCCAAGTCCAACATTCCAATCCAATCTTTCTTAATCTCAAGTCTTTCCTAGGTCTCCTTCCTTTCCTAAGTCTAGGTTTCCTAAACCTCCATCTTTCCTAAAATCAAATCTTTCCAAAATCTATCTCTTCAAATCAAAGTCCAATCTTCTCAATTTCAATTTCCAATCTCCTCTTCTAATCTTAAATGAAATCCAATTTTCAATTCAATCTCTTTCTTCCAATCCAATCTCTCTCTTCAAATCAATCTATTTTCAATCGGACTTTAGTCCGAACTACGACTGACCTGATTCCCCCAAAGGGATACGTAAGCAACCTTCATAGGTGCGGTCATAACACTTTTCAAACTTTCAATTCCACCCTCATGGGTGCGGTCTCCACATTTTTCAAATCCCAAATTCCAATCTATTTTCAAAATTTCAATTTCAAAATTTCTATTTTCAAATTTCTACTTTCAATTTTCAAACTTTCCAATTTCAATTCCATCTCTTCAAATCTATTTTCAAATCAAATCAATCTCTTTCCAAATCTATTTTTCAATTCTCTTCTATTGCACTTGCATATCATGCATCATGTTAGTTTCTTTTCAAATATTGTTTTTCTAAAGTGGATAGGATTGAACGTATGTTAATTAAAGATTCTCATAGGTGAATCTACGGTAGATTGACATGTAGATACCGAAAGGGCGGGATAGGGTGATGGCTTAGTGCGTCTTTCTTACACGTAACCAACCTCCGAATCTAGGATCACTGATTTCAAAGACTAAAAAGGAGTTATTTTTCAAAAAGGGCTAAATGTTTTCCAAAGGTTGCCAAACAACCTGTTTTTCTTAAAAACCCTCTCTTGAGGAGATATTTTCAAAAATCGTTTTTCCAAAAACCCTAAGTGTAGTCTTCGGATTATTGTTAGCTTTTAGGTGACCTAACTCATCTTAATCAAGTTAGGTGGCGACTTCGAATCTTTTTCAAAAGCCTTTTATTCAAATCAATTTTTCAATTCAAACCTAGTCGCACTCATTCTTCTAGGAGGGTGAGTTCTAACGAGAGAGTACAACATTTTTTCCGCTTGTGTGAGTATTTCTCGAGTGCGAAAAATCTGGGCGTGACACACCTGATATATGAATACATCAGTAACCTGAATTTGTGATGTAGTGGAGAGACTTGTAAAGAAAAAAAAATACTACATGATATAATCTCATAGGATGTTTTATTAAAGGTCTCTCTATCACACCACAAATTTAGGTTATTGATGTAATCACACATCACGTGTCATCATTTAATAGGGATTATTACTGAGCATTTGCTTCTAAACTCTGTTAGGGTCCTCTTCCTTCTATGTATAGATTGAAGATCTCTATTCGATTCATAGAATGTCAACTCGTCACTAAAATTGAAAATTACAAGACATGAGGCCAAATTGGTTGTATGCAAAAATTGCATTATTTTCTAACAAAATTTAATTTTTTTACATATAAGAGCAAACGTTCTGGATGTTTAAGTTCCCCTAGCCGAGTTGGCCTCATCTAATACCTTTATTTTTATTTTAAGAGCGTGTTGACTCTCTAATTAATAGAATAAATATATCTATTCCATTCATAGCAGGGGTGGAGCTACCTTGTAGGCACCCCCCATCTTTTGAGCAATAACATTATGTATAATATATATGCATAGTATTTTAGCAAAACTATGTATTGACACCTCAATTTTTGTATTGGCACCCTCTAATTTTTGAACAATTTTTTTTATGTAGGATGTATATATAATTTCATAAAAGAGTCTATTGGACTCCATAATTTAAAACTAAAGTTCTAACCTAATATAATATTAAAATTTTATAAAGTGGACTATAAGATTTATTCATCTTCTTCCTTGTACATCTAAATTCCTAATCTATTAAATTCAAAAGATTGTGAGTTCTAATGAGTACCATCCAAAATTAAAAAAAAAAAATCAATAGTTAGTGGGCTTTAATTTGCACCCATCCAACCATTAGGCTTACATCTCAAATACATAAAACCAAAAAACCAAAACAATAAATAAAATTATATTTTCTTGGGACTGAACAGAACTTGGTTTTGTTTTTCATGTAAAAAATTTGTTTTATTGCTTTAATTTAGAGATATGTGCAAAAAATATTTAAAATGTAATCATTTATATAGCATGAAATTTATATAGTTCATGTGGAGCTTGGGGGATTAGTCGACTGAAGACTTATCTATCTTGAAGCACAAAAAAAAAATTTTTTTTTGGCACCCTCCGAAACAAATTCCTGACTCTGCTCCTGATTTATAGAATGGTGACGATTTGAAATAATCGGATAAATAGCTAAGAGCAAGATCATGGTCCATTAGTACCTGTAAACCCTGAATTCGAAAAAAAAAAAAATCAACATAGCAAATTCCACAACTAATATTAACCAACATGAGCCCAAAACCCCACCCAAAAAAAAAAAAAGAGGACCTTACAAAGTAATGACCAAAGTAAAACATATTTAATGCTAATGTGAAATATACTTCAAAATAGTTTTGAATTGCTAAGTTAGTGGGACTTTACATAGCAAGTCCATTTGAGGCGCGATGTGAGGCTCTTTTGATATGCATGTGTGAGTTTGAACTTCATTGGTCTTTGTATAGATATATATACGTATGTATAGATCTATATTGATCAGAAGAAACTCGCCCTATCTTTGAATGCTGCATGCATGAAGTAGAAGAAGAGTATTAAATTTTAACTCTAAGAAGTAATATTATGCTAGGATTTTAAAATTTAAATACTTGAAAACTAAATTTTTGACTTTTTTTTTCTTTCATAAAACTATGGATTGACCTAATTGGGATTCATCAATTATGTTGTTTGAATTTCTTCTTTGCAAATACTTTCAAAAGATTCATCAATTATGTTGTTTGACTTTCGTTTGCAATCACTTTCAAAATAATTGAAAATAACCTGTGGCTGGCTTAGGACCTCCATGGCATCCCAATTCCAACCATTGTCTTCTAGTTTTCAACCATTTGTGATCTCAACATATGTATTATACTTTTCAAAGTTCAAAGCATGAATTAAGAACATGCATTGCCAGGTGGGGTGTGCCCTTTCTTTAATTGTTGTCTAAGCCCAGCAAAAAGTAAAAGATGGATGGCCTGACTAACGCATCCATCTTCTCCTTATTCGGGAGAGCCGTGCTAGTCACAGTCACAACTAAGTGTCAGTCGTTGACTGATGGTTAATACCTCAACTGGGACCTATCAATTAGGATCTACACAATTGGAGTGGATCTTAGCTAAGTTGTTAGTTATCAACCGACAACTAACCCTCAGTCATAGTTGTGGCTAGCAACTTTCTATTCTTGAAGGATGATTATAGCAGAGACTAAAGAAATATATTTTTGATTTAGTAGTCAGGGATGTTCAGGTCAGTTTACGTGCACCTCGTGTACCTCGACTATTTCTCTTCTAAGTTCTGTCAAAGGCTAGTCATCTACTTCGAAACTAGGGTATTCACGAAGATATATAAATATTTTACGGTTAACTCTTGTACTTAGCCAGATTTAAATTTTAGAGCTAAGATCTCCCAAAGAGGGACAAAGATCATTGTGTGATTCAGAAAATTGTTCGTGACCTTTAGTTTGTTACTCATATTACAATGTATGATCATTTTAGCTAAAGAAATTTTGATTATATAGCTAGTTTTTATTTGTACGTATCTTTTTATAAACTTAAAATAATTAAACAAGTTCCGGCACATCAGATGCACTTGTAATTAAATCAGTAAATCATCTGCAAAATGCAAAGTACTTGGGATTAGTATTCCGCTTTTATATTTGTTGAAATGCACAGTAGCAGAGGAGCTATATTTGAATTTCGGATTTGTCAAAAAAAAAGAAAAAAGAGAGAAATATGATTGCTTATATTCACATATTTATAGATAACTAAACAAAAAGTAGGTCTTTTTGACAAATACTTAAATCATTTTCTTGCCTTTTTCTTTTCCTATGATCTCTCTACAAATTTAAGATCCAAACATAAAAAAAGTGTTTTAGTAAATGGCTAGTAATAGGTTGAAAGAGCGACCCAAGAAAAAAAATCTAGTCGTCAAGTATTACCGACTATTCAGTATTCATCCTTATTAAGTTGTGAGATGTAACGTTGTATTACATCTACAATATAAATTTGTTATAAATACAAAGAGTTTTAAGAAAATAAATGATGCATGACAAACTTTGATAGACATAGCTACTTAAAAACTCCATACGTAACTGTTGGACTTTTTCCGCTGCGCAGTAGCAATATTGTGAGCTCCAACTATAACTGCCAAAATCTACCATTATTTCCCTTCCTTTCTTCTGTTTTTTTGGTTTTTTGGTTTTTTTGTTTTAGTACATTGTAGGGCTAAAGCCCTATGGGAGAGGAAGGATAAATTGAATCCACGACCATATGGTATGGGTGAAAGTGTCATTATCATTGGATTAACCTAAGATTATTTTCTTATTTTAGTTATGATGTCAGGAGTGTCCGAGTCAGTTTACAGTCATTTCAACTAATCTCCTCTCCGATTTGGTTAAAGGTAAACCACTTATTCTAGAATTGGAGAATTTACAAGAGATAAATTCCTTGTGGTCTAGCTCTAAATTGGTTGTCAAGTTCCGAACTCAATACGTTTGAGTTTAAAGCTCATTTCTGTCGATCTACTCTAGGATACTCCTCGGTCTATTATTTCCCTTTTAGTCTCTCCACAAAAAAAAATGTGATCAAAGGAAGTTTGAAAAATGTTTGGCTAATTTATTATTATTATTATTGCTATTCCAATACCAAATGTATGACCGGCACAAGGGTGATCATGGATTTGATGACCTGCCCAATGTCACTCATAATTTATAAAGTTTGAGATTTTTTTAAAATTTAATTATTTTAATAGACGAGCTTAAAAATTTTATTTAAAGCCTGGTCTGGCCTGGCCTGGTCAAAGATATATATAAAATAATACGTTTATATAATTTTCTATAAATATTTAATTAAAATTTATATTATTTAAAATTAATTTTAAAGAAAAAAATTATTTATTAAACATATTTTGGGTTAAATGAACGGATTTAAAAATGTAATATGAAAATTATTTCTAGTTTCGGTCCGGTCCAGCCCGACCAATGACGAACTCTACGGCATGACGATGGTGGTCCAAAATATTCCTTGTTAAGGACACATTTCGTTATCATACCAGCTGGCCTCGCGTGCTAGTCTCCCGATTCTGCCTCTCCACTCGCGCAAATTTGGACAAATTCGCAACCTTATTGTCCTGCCATTTTGTCAAAAAGTTTGAGCTGAACATGTTTTTTATATGCTTGCTCAGAATTTTTGCATAGAATAAGGTAGATATTTTTATTTAAATCAAAATATTTATTATCTTAATTCATAAATTTAAAAAGATAAATGAGAGTTTTTTTTAAAATAAAATATTTATATGATGACTCTTAATTATAAAAAAATATTATTATCATATTATTATAGTAAATTTTTTATACAATTATTTTGAAAATATGGTATTTTCTTATTTCAAAAATACCACTATCGTATCCTACTTTCTAATAGAATTTTTTATATAAAAATTCTGTAAAAATACATAAAATTTTCTTTTTTCTTCCCTGTACAAGAGTTTTAGGGGCCCAATTACACTTTTTTTTTTTTTTTGGATGGCTAGGAACCATCCCAAGACAGGGCTACATTAGACCTACTCCTGCAAAGATAAACATCAAATATCCGTAGTCATCGGCAAATTACAGGTATCAAGTGAGCTCGACAGATACCAAAAAAGTTGAACCCAAGACTTTGCAGTTCCGTGCTATAATTCACTTCACATGACGGGACTACCCGTGTGGATTTTAACTGCACCTTAATAGCACAAGTTTGACCATATAAAATGAAGAAGCTTTGATTTCTCTGGAAGATGCTATGTTGTTCGAGGAAAAAAATATTTTTCACGAGCTATGCAAAATAATCAAAATCAGGCTACGAAGTTTGAAAAAAAGAAAAAATCCCTGATATGGAATGTAGCATAGACCACAGAATATTGCTGCTGCAGGAATTTTAACATCATCGTGGGGGCTAAGAAAAGTTTGACATAGAGGCGTCTGAGTTGGTGTGAGGTTTCAGATTTGCTTAAAAATTCTCAGGTTTAACTTGCACTTATGACATACTTTGACTTGAGTTGTCAAAATACACCAAGTGCATAGCATTAGTACACCATTAATTGGCATCCCAAGAATGTATTTATACACATAGCTAAAATTTATTAAAATAATGTGATAGTGATATTTTTAAAATTATAATTTAAAATAATGAATGTTTTAATTTGAAATGAAAGAACACAAGTAGCCAATAAATGTTGGTCTTTGTGTAAAATTTTCATTATATAGCATTATTCTATATAAAAAAAAATTTGTAAAAAATTATGTTTATGTAGTATTACAGATATATAAATTACAGATCCATGTTAGTCTGCGTGCATATAGACAAAGACACCCAGTGGACCAGTAAGACAAGAAATGTAACCACAAGTAATACCAAGAAATATATACATATATATGTATCATTGTATGTATGCATGTAAGTATAGACATGCAGTTGAAAGGAAGAATATGCATTTCGCAGAAGAAAATGAAGAAATGAAAACAAGAAGAGCCATCATAAGCGAAATTTGATTGGACGGTCACCCCCGAACTAGATAGAGGGGGAGAGAGAATTGCACAGCCACCATTAACACATTAAAAAAAAAAGGGTGTTTTTTCATTTATTTATATTTGCTTCATTTGATAGAGACCTCATCAAGTCGTTACACATGCATAAATACTAACATCCCTCTTCCATTCTCTCCCTAGGAGCTACCCATCTTCACAGACTTTACTCTCGTACGCCCATTTCAGGAGAGAGAGAGGAGAGGGAAGATGAAGAAGGAAGTGAGTGAAGAAGGGGGAAGCCATCACAATGGGAAGGACTATGTCGACCCGCCACCAGCCCCTCTCTTGGACTTGGGTGAGCTCAAGCGCTGGTCTTTCTACAGAGCCTTAATTGCCGAGTTTGTTGCCACCCTTCTCTTCCTCTACGTCACCATCGCCACTGCCATCGGCCACCATAAGCAAACCGGACCCTGCGACGGCGTTGGCCTCCTCGGCATCGCCTGGTCCTTCGGTGGCATGATCTTCGTCCTCGTCTACTGCACCGCCGGCATCTCCGGTACCGCCAAAACCTTTCAGATATTTGCATTCTTAATGGCTACTTCAAAAGTACTTTGATTTTGAAAGTAAAAGTTTGTTTCCATTCTTGCTTTAAAAGAAAGCCAAGAAGAACTTCCAAGACACCATATTTTAACCTTCAAGAAGCAAGATAAGTAGACAACGGTTCTAAAATTCAAGCAAATTATGCCTAAGGCAGTGTTCGTTTAGCACTTCCACGCTACTAGCTTCCACACAATTTAATAACAAAAAATAATTCTCTTTTTTTTTTTTTTTGGTAAAACACTAAAGCAAATATAATTGCTTCTGAAAATCAACTTCATAACAAAAAAAGTATCGCTATACAATTAAGAAATTTTTATAGAATTTATCCCTAAAACCAGTGGCGGACTCGGCATTTCGATTGAAAGGGGGCAAGAAATTTTTTTTTTGGTTAAAAGGAAGATTAAGGAATTTTTATTTTGTTTTTTGAGTATCAATACACTATATAGTATTTTAAATATTCAAAATTTACAAGGTGAAGCAAAATTTCAATGCTTTAGATGAGTCAATACACTATACTGTATTCTAAATATCTAAAAATTTATCAGGCGTAAAGAAATATTTTCAAACTTTGGGAGAACGTGGCCTTGCCCGCCTCCCCTCTGCCCAGAAAGATTTGGCTAAAGTAGAGATATTCATGTGAAAATAAAACACCTAATTACAAAAGAGTAATGCTATATAAACAAAAAATTCATACAGAATTTATCATCAAAATGATGTGGTTGAATATGAGTCATTCACTTAAAATCTAATCACTGATCATGGTGACTCTTATTTAGAAAAATGTCATAACTACATTATTCTGATGAGATTTTTAATACAAATTTTATGAAAGAATAACATTTTTTTATACAAATTTTATAGAGAATAATATTTTCTTTACAAAAATATCATAGGCACATCACTTTTGCGAGATTCTTTTACAAATTTTACTAAAACAAAAGGATTTTCCTCGATAAAATTTAGTGACCTACATCTAAATGTTTGATTCTAGCATCTTAGGGGGTGACAAGGGTCAGGGATAGAACTACGTTTAGACCGAAGGGAGAGTGGCCCCTACTTTGATTAAAACCATATAGATTTTAAGTGTTTATGATGAGAAATTGCGTATTGATTCCTTAAATTCAAATTTTTTTTTTTTTTACCTCTACCCTCCAAAATTCAAGAAATTGTGCGTTGACTCCCCTTCGTGGTTTCTGTGCTGCAGGGGGTCATATTAACCCGGCGGTGACCTTGGGGATGGCCTTGGCGAGGAAGGTGACATTACTGAGAGCGGTGGCGTACATGGTGGCGCAGTGCTTGGGAGCCATATGCGGGGTAGGGTTGGTCAAGGCTTTCATGAAGTCTTACTACAACAGCCTGGGGGGTGGTGCCAACTCCGTCGCCGCCGGTTACTCCAAGGGTTCTGCTTTGGGTGCTGAGATCATCGGCACCTTTATCCTCGTCTACACCGTCTTCTCCGCCACGGACCCCAAAAGAAAAGCCCGCGACTCCCACGTTCCTGTAAGTTTCGTTGCTATATATATATATATATATGTTACTGTGTGTTATTGATGTATATATGCTCGATCTCTCGCGCACTGGAGAATGGGATGAAGCTTCGCTTAGGAAGATTCTTATGGGGGTTGATTTTTGATTTGGTACGTGGAACAGGTGTTGGCTCCCTTGCCTATTGGATTTGCAGTGTTTATGGTGCACTTGGCCACCATTCCCATCACTGGCACTGGCATCAACCCTGCCAGGAGTTTCGGTCCGGCCGTCATATATAACAAACAGAAAGTCTGGGATGATCAGGTAACTTCAGTTTCCATATATGCGCGTGTCTGCACGTGCGGATAGGGATGACAAACAACCGGCATCTTACATCTTGAGGCTTCACTTCATTCCGTTTCTAATGGAATGAGTATGGGATGTTAGTAATTGGAGTTGGGCCAGGTCAATTTTGAGAATAATGTGAAATAACTTGTCAGTTTCAAACCCACCTCGTTATATATATATATATATATATGAATATTACTTTAGAATATAAATATGTGATTTTTTTTCCTTATTTATGTGATTGAAAATTTTCCTTTACTTGTGATGCATTTGAAAAAATTATAACACAAAATAGGAGAGGCAGCACAGGGATTAGAGAATGGTTAAGTAAGGACGGGTCGGGGTAGGTAGGGGTCACCATGGCACGGCGATGATGGAATAAAGTTCCCCAACCCAAATCACCCTATTGCTATCCCTAAATGCCCTTGTGACTTATAATAATGGTGAAAAGTTTGTTCTTATAGAATTTTCATACATCATTGTGCTTGGAAATTTGAAATTTTGTATAAAAATTATCTGTATAGCATGACTCATGCTATACAACAATAATAACAAAACTAAAAAATTTATACATAACTTGTAAAAATTGACGTTGTTGAATGGTAACATTTCACTTAAAAATAAAACAACCATCATGGAGACTCTTAAATTCAAAAATGTTCTTATCATGTCAATTTGGTGAGATTTTTTATACAACCTTTTAAAAAAAAATAAAAAACATTTTTCTTTCTGATTTATGTGGCTGGTGGTAATGTCATGAGCAGTGGATATTCTGGGTGGGGCCTTTTGTGGGAGCACTTGCAGCAGTTGCTTATCACCAATACATACTAAGAGCCGGCGCGGCGAAAGCTCTGGCATCGCTCCGTAGCAGCCCCAGCATCTAAGAACTGAATCCATCCATATGTGTACCTGCTCAATATCATTCTTATATGTATTTCTTTTCCAATCTCTTGTTAGCACAAGATTTCATGCTTATTTATGGCTAGGTAATTTTTTGTGGGTCATTGTGTACTAGTACTTTGTAATGGTCAATCGTGTGGATGGTGGTGGTATCTATATACATACAGATATGTAAAATGAGAATTATTTGTGTTTGTATGTTTTTCTTTTTTTACTAGGACGCGTTTGGCATAATTTTTTTTCAAATTTTTGTGGCCTATAAGCAAAACAAAAACCTAATTTTTTAAAACTTTTTTTACTTATGTACCAAAAAAAAAATAAAAAAATTAAATTTAAACTCAACTAAACATAGCCTCAAGTAAAAAGGATATGAGAGGGTGACTATCGTGAGGGGGCAACACATCAGCTGCACAAGACATCTGACCACATAAAACTTGAGGCCCAAACTCGAAACCCCATGATGATATCATTTGTGGTGCTTTTATTTAAAATCAAAACACTTGCTAGTTTGACTCAAAATTATTTTAAAAAAATCAAAATTTTATTATATAAATTTTTACAAAAAAACTCCACAAAAATAATGTGAAAGTAATATTTTTTTACAAAATTATACAAAAAATCTCACAATAATAATATAACAATTGTATGAGCCAAAATGGTTGGTAGATTAGTTTGAAATGAATGACCCAAACAGTTACATCATTGTACGAAAATTCTGTATAAAAAAGTCTATTTGTATAGCAGTTTTGTTTAAAAAATACCACTCCAAATTATGTCTAATGGAATTTTTTTTTGATAAAAACACTCTTTAAGAACATAATTTTCCAGTTGATATCCCAAACAAAAAAGTAAATTATATTGTGGATCTAGCTAGTTAGGTTTGTCTGTTCCAAACTAGCTAATTTTCCACTTTGATCAATGATCTTGCTGGTCGACCAACTAGCTAGCACGCTGATTTGTTGAGAGATCCCACTGAAAGGAGATAATTAGCTACCATGGCAAACAATAACTACTAATAACTAGTGAGCTAAGTTGTCATGAAACGATAACTGGTCAAAAAACCCAGAGACAGAGCCAGTAAACCTATGCATCCTGAGTTCGAAATATAACTACCCTCTTGGAGTAATGCCACAAAAGATTTCTCTCTCATAATCCTCTAGTATTGGTGTAAATGACTTGCCTTCAACCAAACCTAAAAAGAGATTAATAGAGATATGCATGTAAACTAGTCCGGACATTTCTAGCCGCATAACTCCCAAAAAAATAAAAAATAAAAAATAAAAGAGGGCACAATAAGAGCCTCCTGGTCAAGGCATCAGCAATAAAATAAAATGCAGGACAATTTCCTGCATCCAGTACATAAAATCCAAATGACTCGAATACTAGAGGTCCAGACTCCAGACTAGCAAGTCACAGTATTTGGATTTTAAGATTAATCATACGCAAATGCCCCATTGTTCAGTTTATGACCACTAGCTCTCAATTCACGAGAAATTATTCAATTCTTCACTACGTGCCCTTGCTCCTCCTCTCACATAAGGTAAATACTCCGGAGCTGTTTGAAAAATATTTTCTATTTTTATTTTTTGTTTTTTTAAAAATAAAAAATATAAAAAAACACTAAAATGAGTGTATTTTTTATTTTTAAAACATTAGTCTGGTATTGTTAGCAAAACAACAACCTACAAATATCATCACCAGACCATAAAAAACAAAAAACAAAAACGCACACCTATTACACACAATAAAAAATAAAAACTAACCGCACTCCCAAACAAACCCCCTCCTACGAAGTGGAATATTTAACCCTACCTAGCAAAAGAACCCCTCTCTATTGTGCAAGTATAACAAGAACGATGTGATGCTCTGGAAACATTGAATAATTTTTTCTTGATTCACTCAGTAGCATGTTTTGCATCGCCATATGCAAAACATGTTCTCATCATCCCACTTCAAACAGATCTACTTAAACTAATTCACTTCCAAATGGAGTTTGAAAATAGTTGGCATAAATTGGTCATTTTTTTTTTTTTTTTTAATTTTCAGCACTTCACAGGTCATCAAACAAATCCAGAATTTTCCACAGCTGTCCCACAAACAAAACACAGATACACTGAAAGAAAGACCCCCATATTACCAAGGCTAGGAGTGGTTATGTCAATGACTCACTCCTAGCCCGGCTGTGCAATTATCTCGAATTCTCAATATTGCCATGCCACCCACCACCAAGCATACTCAATCCAGACACAGCAATTGTAATTGAAACTGAGTGGTAAGAGAAGAGAAGTTAAACAAGCTGGACGATCCTAAAAAGGCCCGTGAGAGCATAACTTCAATTTAAGCACCAGGTTGAGTCATTGCATGGCTTCGGCTCTACAACGGCAAAAGTAAGACAGGGCAAGGAATGAATTCGGCCAGGAGGTTAGCATCCACATGCTTGGAATGGATGGCTTCCATGCTCATAACTACTAAATCCAAGTTCAGGTCATCAGCAACCTCACCAATGATGGCTGTTGGTTTTTTCCCTTCTCCTAGTCGCTCTAACAACTTGAATTCCTGAAACCCACCTATCATTTTTGTGGAAGTAGTAAGGATAAACAACAATTGTTTGAACTTTAAAAAGGTAAACAAACTAATAAATCAGCTTAAAATAGTGCCATGATTCTACTTTAAGTTCACCATATGCCTATGCACAAAGATTACTTAACCGATACCAATAATTGAATGTCACCTACTTCCAAGCAGATAAGTTTTCATTGCTTAGAACTATATCATCCAATATAATATATGTAAATTATATTAAGAATTGGCTAGAAAGGGCCATACAGCAACAAATTCTATACAGAAGCCAAAAAGACGAGGAGAACTATGACACAACAATGACTCCAACATTACATGCGATTTAGACTACAACTTACTGTTGTGTGTGTGTCCTGTATTCTAAGGGACCATACAGGTATGAGGTATTGGGTTTGTACATGTGATCGGGTCAGGTCATGGGGACTGGAGGTTTTCTTAATTGTATGGAGACATGGATTTAAAGGGTTTGCTTACAAATAGGGAACTCATCGGAATTCTAGGATTAGCGAGAGTGAGGGAGAGACGGGAAAACACTAGGGAGTGGAGTAGTGGCCATAGCTACAGGGCTTGGGACACTGGAATGACCAGGGAACCAGGAATTGGTGGTTTAGGAATCGGATACCTTTGACCAGGGAAGCGAGTATTGCTTCAAGGCTTAGGTATTAGTCGCAGTTTTGGGTGATTTAAGATTGTTTCAAACCTGTACTCTCTCAATTTATAGTAGATTTTTCTCTTACCCATGGTTGTAGGCTCAAGGTTCGTGCTGAACCACATAAATTATCTTAGTTTTTTTTCTCTGAGGGGTGTGTATGAATCCTGGGTGTGGTTCTATTTCATACGCACATGGGTTTAATCCCTACACTTACGCTTTAATTTGCCTTTCTCCATTAATTACATTGTGAAATCAGAACACATCCCTAACCTAATAACACAACTGTGAGAGTGCACACCTACCTTCAGACAGATGCCAGTGTATGCTAGAGAGCTGGGAGTCATGCTCTGGCAATGATTCTTTCTGCTTTTCATCAATAACTGCAAGGAAAACAAAGTTACACATTCCTTGAGATCTCGCAAGCAAAGAGTAAAGTAACAAGAAAGTATCTCTTCCACTTAGTTTCTAACTTGGCATATGCAAAACAATATGTACAGTTATTAGAACATACCCACTACAGTAATGTCAGCCCCATACTTCTTCGCCAAAGCAGTAGTAGTTGCTGCAGCCTGTAAAAGTATTGGAACCAAAAGTGAGCAAGGTGCACACAAAGGCAGGAACTGAATCACCATCTTCAGCAATAAGTTAACGACATAAACCTTCTAACTTGATACAAAACAGGTTTGCAATACTGGATTTCTCAATTTCCATTACAATGGCACAGCTGCATTAATATATTATTTCAGACATCATAAAACCCAATTGTTCTACTTATATGTAAATACTTTTGTAGAAAGTATCCTATCCTGTTATGGTCAATCAACACATCAGGAATGTTACTACTGTTGGGAGGAACAACAACCTCAAATAAACTTATGTAGAAATGATCAGTAAGATGTCACAATACAAAATTGCTAATTTGATTTTTAAAAATCCGTCGGTAAGATTTAACATCAGTAGAAGTTACAGAAACTGCTGCAAAAAAGTGTGCCTGAAAAAAACCTGTCTGGTTCCCTCAGAGAGATAAGGATTCTGGTCTGTAATTGGTAGAAGCAGATGCTTGAAATTAGTAAAGGCATCTGCAGCTAAGCTGACTTCAGATTCTTGTGGCTTAGACTTAGCTGTGGACAATTCAAACATATAAATGAGTTCCCAACCATAAGTGAAATGAACAGAGACTCCAGAGATCAAGGCAATACATCCCGCAATAGCACATTAACATCGAAGAATGCAATAAAGGCTTGCGTTTATTAAATTAATAATCATGCTGGTTGCTCCATGAAGATAGCATTGCACTGCAATTAATTCTTAATCGATGAATGCTAGAGTTCAAAATTACTTAGGAGGAGACATTATCAGGAGAGAATGTCTCTATGTAGATAATATATACATGTATTTTGAATTTCACTTTGCACATGGCCAAAACGGAGAGGGGAAAATATACTAATCTATATCCATATCCACATAAGAGATACTCTAAAGTTCCCCTCAATGTTGTTAAGTGTGTATACAAATTCGTTTCCTAATGCTTAGTTAACCTTATCTATGTTACACGAACTCAAATACGGCTGTCGGGTGTGGCTATGTGTCTAAATGTCAAATTTATTTAATTCTCATATCCAAGAACATGGAAATACGGCAAAATGTTCATATTTCTTAATATATTTCTCTTAGTTTATATAATAAAATAGTGTTTAGAAGGTGCTACAAAGCATTTCATGCATAAGATGAAAATTTTATAAATATTTATATTGTAAACTTGAATTACTAAACATTTTCGTTGGGAGAAAGTCCAACCCTACATGTTGGATACATATTTCATACCCATCCCTTTACCCAAGTGTCAGAGCCTCGAATATTCAACACGGGTACTACATTCATTTGGAAGTGTCCATGTAACATAGAACCTCACTAAGGGATTGACATTGCCAAATACAAAAATTCCAAAAATAGCTCTAAACCATCTTTAATCTACTATAAATCGTCTTCTTGCTCATCCATCTTAAGACCCATGTGAGATACTGAGATCTTTGAAATTTTCCATAATAAAGGGACTAACAACTATTAAGAATCCATAGGCATTTTAATTTAAAAGGCGACTACATGACTAGATTATCCATTCTATCCCTTAGATGGTCAACGATTTTTTTTGGTAAATACATGTTTGCCATGCGTGCATACGAACATGACTTAGCACACTAATACAGTTCAAATAGTTAAACTAAAGGTATAAAAACAGCACAGATTTACCAGAATAGCACAAAAATATATCAATTAAAACTCGAATTCCCAGAGATTTATGCTCTGATAAACAAATAGGCGAATCAATGTAAGACAATAAGGGAGAGGAGGAAAAAAAAAAATTAGAAGTACCTTTGTGGCCAATTCTCCGGAGCTTGGGAAACACGGAGAGCTTACGAGCTGTGGACTTGAGAGAAGAGTAAGTAGAAGAAGAAAAAACTATAGGAAGCAGAGAAGCATAAGAAGAAGAGGTTGATGAAGACGATGATGATGAATTTAAAATTGAAGTTTTGTGAGGGTTTGAAGTTTCGACGGGGACGGCAAGTAAGTAGTGAGCAAATGCCATGGACAGACTGAGAAGAGACCTAATTCGAACACTCTATCTGTGAGGAAAGGGACCAGATTGGGATGGGCGGGAGGGAGGGTTCGAGAAGAAGCCTGAAAAAGTTGATTTGAGTAAATATAAATTATTAATTTAATAACGTAGTGAGAAGATAAAAGGATAATGATGAATCAGGGGATGATCGTGTATGCGTGGGCAGTGGTGAACGTGGCGCGTCTATCTTTTCGTGATTTCATCTGATGGCGATAACAAATCTACTATTTGTCTCGTATCGTGTACATTGTTTTTCAAAAACGAAAAATTTAAATTTAGAAATAATTATACTTTATTACTATGATTTGAGTTAAAATTAAATTATCTTCTTATGATTCAAAAATAAATATATGACTATTTATGATTTGGACTTATTTGTAAAATGAATAAAAATTATTAGATTTAAGAAAAATTATATTATAGAGGCATTTTTGTTATTTTATCTCTCCAAATTAAGATATCAAAACAGTAATTTGGTCCTTTTATGCCAAAATAAAGGCTTGTTTATCAATTTTTTTTGTTATTTCACTAAATCGTCTTTTTGATATTTTAATTTAGAGAGATAAAATGACAAAAATATTCGTATGATAGAATTTTCGTTAAATTTAATGATTTCTATCTATTTTGCAGATAAATTTAAACCACATGAGGTCATGTATTCACTTTTAACTACAGATGGGTCATCTGATTTTGATTTAAACTATAAAAAAGTAAAGTATGATTATCCCTTAAATTTAAAATGGCATCGTATATGTAGGATAATATCTATAATATTTTAAAAAATATTGTCTCTCTTTTACACATGACATTATATAAATAAACAATTACACTACATAGATATGATGACATGGTTTGATAGTAACATTAAATAATTTTCCATTCTTTGCAGGATATCTCTAGCTCGAACTGGACTCTCTATGCTCTAATATTTTTTAATCTATTTCAATATTTAACAGCTTGTTTGGAATTTGGGAGAAGAGAGAAGAGGGCAGGAAAGGAAAATTTTTTCTTTCATTGTTTGATTCTACTTAAGAAGAAAAAGATGAGTAAAAGAAAAGATAAATTTTTAAGTAAATCTCTCTCTCTCTCTCCACTTGCCTTCTATTTTTTTTTAAATCAAACAGAAAAAAAAACTAATAAGCCAAGTTTTTTAAGTAATTCATGGCTTTTTATGAATTTTTTATTTTTTGGTATGAAAGTTAAAAACATACGCTAAAAATCCAAAAATATCAAAAAAAATAAAATTTTGACTAAATAATTTAGCTAAATAAACTAGTTCATAAGTTAATTCAAACGCGCAAAAGCGACTTTAATTTCTCACTATTAAATGTTAACCATCATTTAAGAAGTTTTGTTTTATTCAATGTTACTGGAACATAGTGTCATCTTTCCGTCACCTCTCACGTATTAATAGAGTTTTCTCTATTAAGTGAGTTAAATACTTCACTTAAAAAATGACAAAGCCTCCAAATAAAAGTAGAAACAAAAACACGTGACATTTTAAGAACACTCGTTAATTTCTTATGTGTATAATATTGAAAGTTCATTCCATGGGAAAATTTGATTCCTTAAAAAGACCTTTTCTCTGTAACACTTTGTGAATTTTATGAACGAGAAATTATTTAGTAGATCCGAAACATCACGTCTGCATAATGTATAATAATGTGGTGTACCTAATCAATTAAAAATAAACATATATTCCTATTTTGAGTTAATTGACCTAATTTTTAGGTTGATTGGCTTAATTTTTAGAATAATGAAAATAAAAACTTTCCTAATATGTTCATATTTATTACTTATGTAGTTAAGTTGACAAAAAATATATGATATTTTTATTTTTAATTAATTGAGTATACTATATTATTATGTTAACGTGATGTTCCAGATCTACTAAATAATTTCTTCTAAAAAACACATGACGTATTAGTGATTAAAGGGGGATGGGGTTATAGTAAACATAAGAGTAAAAAATAACTTCATGAAAGTGTTAAACATATCAATTATGTCAGATTTTTCCTTTTTCTTATTTATAGATAGAAGGAAGCTATCAATTATTTTTTATTTTCCTTTTTCTTTTCCCTCTCCAAATTCAAAACATGCTGTAAATTGCTCTAAATAAACAAAAGAATGGTAATGAATTAATGATAACTACATTCCTAGATTATTTTACCTTACAATCAAACAATGAGATTTTTACCTTGACAATTAACTAATGGGACAAAAAGGCTAATTCTATTTCAGCTTTCATTCCATTCTCACTCTATTGAACTTCGTGTATCAAATGTGGCTTAAATAAATTTAAAATAGATTTTTAAACAATTTTTTTTAACAAAAACCTAAAAAATTAATAGCTTGTTTGGAACTGGGGGAGCGAAGGAAAATGAAGAAAAATTTTTGTTTTATTTTCTTTCTTCTATTTGATTCTATAAAAAGAGAAAGGTAGAAAAAGAGGAAAAAAACAATCCCTCTCTGTTTCTCTCCTTCCATTATATTTTTACTTTTTACAAAATTAAACAAAAAATATAAATTTTTTTTTCATTTTCTCTTTCCCCCTACCCTTACCTTACATTCTCTCCCCAGGTTCCAAACTATAAACACATAAGGGGTGTTTGAACCCCAATTTATTTAGTAATTTATAATTTTTTAAAATTATATTTGAGTGATAATAAAAAAAAAATTACTTATATCTAACTACGTTTTCTGTAAAAAATTATTTAAACAAATGTCTTTCTCAAATTAGCTTATAAACCACCTATCCAAACGCTCTCATATTCATGTAACAGAAACACGTTAATACAGCCCAGCCCAGCCCAGCCCAGCCGGCGGTGGGTCGAGGTGGATTGAAGTTGAAACCACGGCTCCACCGTTTCCTAGGCTCAACGGGGATTTTGCACTGACCGTTATGGAAGTGGAGGACGCCGATGACCCGGCCGTGACATCCTCATCGGCCGACCAGCAGATGACCACAACATCTCGCCATTACTTCGGCGATTCAAGCGGAAGCCCAGATACCTTCTCCATCACCATCATTGAGGTGAATATTCATTGAACGATCGTGCCCGGTTTATACGCAAACCCCTGTACGACTCTGTTTGGTTGCTGAGAAATTGTTGGTAAACGAAGATAACCCTAGCGAAACCGAAAACTCTTAACAACAATAACAATAAAAAAAACCCAGAAAAATCGTTTTTTCTTTCATCGTCAGTCTTGTTGCCCTCTGTTTTCTTGGTAACTCATCGAATATAAATCTACTATTCTGACATTTGCAATTTCTGTTCCTTGCTGATGTTGCCCAGAATATGAAAGAAGACTATGGGTTGTTCGTGTGGCCGTGTAGCATTATTCTGGCAGAGTATGTTTGGCAACAAAGGTCGCGCTTTTCTGGGGTTTGCGTGGTCGAGGTATCTGTAGTATCTACTGCTTTTCATTGTGTTCACTTCAAAATTTTATTCGTAAAATTGTTATTCTTAATCTTCAGAACAAATTTTTTTGGTAATTTTGTTTGCTAACAACATTAATGAATGCATTTGTGTTCTACATGCCTATTTTCTGTATATTTGGTGTATTTTTTTCGGTCTTAAAATATTTTCAATGTTTTGGGTGTGATTATCTATTGCTTATATGGTTGTTAGTTTGCAGCTTGGAGCTGGAACTTCGTTGCCTGGATTGGTTGCAGCGAAAGTTGGTTCAATTGTCACGCTAACTGATGACTCGAACAGACCAGAGGTATTACATGTAGAGTGATGTTTGATATTGTATAGATATATAATAGAGTGTGATACTGTGTTGTACATAAACTTGATAAATTAGATTTTAATGAACTAATCTATCACGACAGGCTTACAATTAAAGCACTATTATACTCTTTCACTGGCTATAGACATTGGAGAAGTTGATCTGGAAAGTATATTCATGAGAATGCATATACTACAGTAGGGGTGTTGTCTATTGGACCCCTATTAGAAGCAGAATTTTTTCCTGTAATTTGTCAAGTTCGTGTACGACCACGGTACTTTATTTGTACGTTAAAGTATATTTTTGGCACTATTTCCACTCCCAAATTCCCTTGGAAGAGCAAACACAGTTGAAATTTGGTAATGAGTTTCCAATGTAAAGGGGACGTGATATTTCTTGCAAATGCAAGAAACATTTTCTTACCCTAAGGAGTAAGGTTAATCTGATATGAAGTGTTTCATGCAAACTGGGATTTCAGTTTGGGCTCTGAGATTTATAAAAGAAACTTCTTTATGATTTCTACTCACATGTAGCTTTAGTCAAACCGTCATAAATTGTTGCTTCATTTCCTTTGAGGCTTTTGAATATTAATGGTTATTTGTCACTCAACTCACTCCAGGGAGGTGATATTTGTTACAATTTGATCAAGCAATCTGACACCCATTGTCTTGGATCTGCAGGTGCTGGCTAACATGAGTAGAGTGTCTGATTTAAATAATCTCAATTGTAAAGTAAACTATCACCACCCTCCTTAATTTTTATTTTTTTATAAACAACCTGCCAATTCACATTATGCATATGGGCAAAGAGGGGGTTATAACATTTCATATGTTTTGTCTTGGAAAAGAGTGGTATAATTGTTGATTATAATTCATTCTGAACACTTGCCTCCTGGTCCAAACCTGTCAACATCTCAGGTGTTTTTTTTATCCCCTTTTTGTGCAAATGCAAATCATATATTCAGATGGCATTGCTGAGTTGTCCAATGAGTTGTGCTTGAGATGATTTTGGCTTGTCTTGTAGGTGATGGGACTGACATGGGGTTTGTGGGATTCAACTATCTTCAGTTTACATCCAAAAATTGTCCTTGGGGCTGATGTGTTATATGACACCAGTGGTAGGGTATTTAAGTTGCCCTACTGATTTGTTTTTTGTTTTTTTTTGTTTTCTCCTTCTTTCACTCCAACAAGCTGAAAATGAGATGTTCATTGTGCATGTATCCGTAAGCCTTTGATGATCTATTTGCCACTGTTACATTTCTACTCCAAAATTCTCCGGAATCTGTTTTCATAACAACCTATCACAATAGAAGGTATTGATGATACGCATCATTCCTTAAGGTTATTTTGAGTTTTGAAATTTACATTTCTGAATACTGATCTTCTAACTTTATTAGAAAAATAATTTTTGCTTTGGGTGCAGCGGGCATCATCTCATTGAATTCTTGATGGCGAAATGGGGGTTGAAGTGCGTGAAACTTCTTGACGGCTTTTCATTTATGCCATCCTGCAAGGCATCTGGGCTAAGTGGCAATATTCAATTGGCAGAAATTGTTTTGAATAGTAAAGAGGCAAGGTAACAGATCCCAAGAATTAGTAATAAGAAGTTGAATGGTGACTCAGCCTCTCTGATTCCATAGCTAAGTGGTCAATTAGTTAAATCCCTTTAGGGTTGGATTTCTACTGCTTTTTTGAGGCTGCATGTTTCGTAGAAGCTAATTTCTGCATATGAATATGTAGATCCTGCATTCTTCTTTAGGCTGAATTCTTTCCTTGGCAGGACTTTTTAATTACATCAGAGTAGTTGGGGATGCTATCTTGCACCTGAGACCGTTGCAGCATTAGCATGCATGTTACAATTGTTGCAACAGGTTTTGAGCTCGCCCTAATGAATTTTGTTAATGGGATGGGATATACTTGATTGGACCACTGGGTATTTATCTTATGGATAAAATTTTCCTGCTACATCAAGTTTCTAAATACTGCCTTGCAGACTGTTGGTGATAATTACAGTTTTAGTAAAGAATGAGCTTGTCTATGTTCCATACATTGGGACCAACCAAACCAGAACCAGATGCCCTGGAATTGCTCTCTCTGCGTGACATCTACCAAAATCCAAGGTTGGTCTAAATTTGAACTTCTAGTTTCCCCTTATCAGCCATGCACCAGTTCTTTGCAGTTTGTACTTTGTAGTTGCCATCTGGGCTCAAGGCTGGGAGAATTTGTGCGTGATTGAGTCTCTATAAAAATGCGCCTGCACATCCTGAAATAGAAAGCTTATATCTGGGTTAACTAGGCAAAGCTCAATATGCCAAACCACTGGTTTAGTCTAATGCATATTGTACTGTTGTTCATTCATAGGTTTAGTTGCTTGGATGTCCTCAAATTTAGAAGCCAACACTAGAATATCTCCACATATGTTATATATATTCTTTGACTTTGTTACAAGGAGGTTGCCATATGATTTATGGCTCTCAAACATAACATACAACCTTATAATTATTGCAATCTTATAAGCTTAAGAACAGAAGAAAGACGATTAATATTTCTCGATTATGTCTAAAATATCAGATAGAAAAGTTTAGGGACTCCTTAATTGACCACCCTACAATCCTTTCTAACCTCCTGTCCTCCTGTGATGCTGCTCATCTTGATCATGGACTTCACGAAAGCCTTTGAGAAAGCTTCTTGCGAGCTAGCGAACTTGGAAACCAGATCTTTTGTCTTTGGAGAAGTAAGCAAAGATTGATCTGAAGAAAACAGGCCCTTCCCTTGAAGGATTAGCTTGTAGTATGTATTATCGAAAGTTGTCGATGAAGGATCCATGGTGGTGCCAGCATTCTTGGCCTTATTGTTAATCGGACAAACTCCCTTTAAGCTTGCTGCGAAGGACGGGTGCATTGAAGGGTCGATCTCATGTGTTGAGTTGAAGTTGTGGATTCTGCTTTGGAATGATGAACAATGAGAGAACCCTATAGTGTGGCCACCTGCAGAGGCAAAAATAAATTTCTGAGACTTGTTAAAGTATAGAGAAACGATTCTCTGGTCCTGAGTGGTATCAAGGCGAGGGGTGAACCCTTCGTGTTTGCTTACCTGAGAGGGCCACTAGGTCGTCCATGGAAAGACCTCTCTGGGAGAAGCTTTGCTGAAGCTGAGACATGTTGAAGGTGGGAGCCGGCAATTGTGTGGTTTCACTGGCCTTTGATGTTCTTCCATCTTTTCTTCCTTTGGGCACATCCCAAGTGGGACCTCCAGACTGAAAGGTAAATAATTTTTAAACCATTGCAATGATGCCACTGTTTACTTCTTGACATTGTGATCTTTAGTTATAATTGTTCTCTCTTGTCTATATCAGCAGCTTTGCTTGTATATGCAGTTTCCATCTTTAGGCTGGGACTATGCAAGAATAATTGTGTGTGTGTGTAGGAGAGAGAGAGAGAGAGAGAGAGAGAGAGAGAGAGAGAGAGAGAGAGAGAGAGAGAGAGAGAGAGAGAGAGAGAGAGAGAGAGAGAGAGAGCATTATAGTTCTCCAATGAACTTACCAGCACAACTGCATCTCTGGCAGCCAAAGCCAAGACATCCGCACAGGAGACTACACCAGGGCACAATGCTTCTAGTTCTTTCTTGGCATTGTCAATGACATAAAATGCATGTAAAGAAACATTGGGTGGCCCATCTTTTTCTGCTGTGTTCTTCCCCACTGAATTTAACAACACAGAAGCATCACAGCCCTTCACGAAAACAAGGAAAGAAGTCAGATAACCATAAACAAAGAACCTACAGTACCCATAATTTTTATACTGGAATGTCTTCAGGACTATACGTACCCTTACGAAGCAATCGTGGAAATGCATCCTGAGTAGAGCAGCTGGGACTGTTTTGTCGCTTGTCATTGCATTCTTGACTGCATTAGTGACGGTTAACTCTGCGCCGGGGCATGTCTGGTCATAGTAATTCAAACTCAGTGCATTTCCTGGAGAGGCGACTGAAAAGATCACTAGTGAGCTTAGCAATGCAACAATGACAGCCATGGTGCAACGGTAGGATGCTCTAGATGGCAGGTATCCTATTCTTATGGTTAATGCATGAAGGTATTAACAAGTCTATTTATAGCCTGTGCTGAGAGAGAGAGAGAGAGAGAGAGAGAGAGAGAGAGAGAGATTTGAAATGGTAGTTCAAGTGAATTTGGTGAGCAGTGCGTGTTGATCATGGAGTAGAGTTGAAGCATTCCAGTGCAGGATAATCCATGTCCCATTTGTCCATGCACGCACCTTAACGTCTTTGCCAAGATTGCATAGCGTAATAATTACAAGCACAAAGTGCATGATTTAGTTTAATCTTCTTTTTGTTTTTTGGGATGAACTTGTCCAGGTTAGGGTTATTTAGACCTACACCTAGTGTGTAAACTCTTTCGGGAGGACTGTAAATATTTATAATTTATCAATCTCGGATAATGCATGAATCGCCCAAGCTGTCAACTAACTTCTAAGTGACTAACACCAGTGTAGTGGTTTCCTTTCTAAAAAAGCATTATGCAATGTAGATGATTCGAACTTGGATAGCGCTGACATTAAATGTGATACACTCGTGCTTGTTATACTTTTCTCTCAAGAAAACATCATCTAATATATATGGTTCAAACTTGGGTAGTGTCAATATTATAGAAGTGGTACACTCCTACTTTATATTCATGCTCAACTGAGCAAATTCGGGTAGAGTTTTACACACTTTCATAAAATTGAAGAGAAGGGCTCTGGCTAATTGAGCTTTAATTTTCCATCTGAGAAGAAACATGAGTAGGTAATCTCTTGAATTGAAAGCCATTAATGCTGAAATGGCTTGTGAATTTATTTATTCCAAACTTTGTCACTAGCTAACAATTGAAAATCAGACCCAATGAATAAAATCCAACCTGTTGGATTTTTAGAGGGAATGCCTTAGGTGGTTGGGCTGAACCATCAATGTCGTTATTTGTTCAACCTTTAGCTTATTCTTCAAGTTAATTTCTGCTTTATTAGTTATAAAAGATAGTGCCATGGGTAACGGAGTGATGTGATTGGTTTGTTAAAGAGTATGTTGGAATTAGAATGGATTGGAAGAAGTCAACGTAGTCGACCCAACCACCAGCGAGTGAATACTGGCCCGCTAGGCTTGCGTGCAAGGGACTCTACGGTTTCGGTTTCAAATTTAATTTTTAAAATTTATCAAAATCGCATTTGAGAAACTGATTTTAAAAATTATTTTCATAGAGACAACATTGGATTATACATTTCAAAAAAATAGTTTTAAAAATAAAAAGGTACTTTTTGTGGTTACAAAACTGTTTTCATTTTAAAAATAGAAACAATGATATTTTCTATAGCCCCCTATTTTTTTGTTTTTGGTTCCAGTTTTGGTTTTGCTTTCGTTTCTTTTTTTGTGTTCTCGAGAGTCCAAAAAATTGAGAACATCTAGTGTTTTTTTCCCAGTAAAAAAAATAGGAACATAAAAAGCATCATTGTTTTTATTTTCGAATGTAAATGGTTTCGAAAACTTTAGGAACACTTTAGTAGTTTCTAAAACTGAGGTGTTTTTTCAAAAAATTTTACAAAAATAAATTTTGGAACAGCCTTACCAAATGTGATTTTAACAAAAATAATATTTGAAAAAAATTTCAAATTCCAAAAAAAAAAAAACAAAAAACAAAAACTGAAACTGTAAAACGGAGTATTTTTTCCTAGTTTCTTACATAGCTGAAAATTTAAATTTAAAAACCCACCATACAACTAGGATAATGCCTATAATCTTTTAAAAAATATTGGCTCTTGTTACACATAACAATGCGTGAAAAACTGTCACACTGGTGTGACGATCACCCTGGATAATTTCTCAATATTTAGAAATGTGATCTCATTGGATTATCCTATAATCCTATGCCAACTAATTGCATGTTCAAGAATCATAGCCCATAAACTATTTAAACTATTGCATAAAATAAGCAATGTTAACAGTCCCATCATTTTTAGTTGAACCATGACTTGAGCTCAAGTAAAATGAAAATTAATCATACATCATCCAGATTATTGGTTGTTGACACTATTCGGGATATTTATATTCCAATCAAAATTCTAAATCATTTTTTTAGGATTAATTACACTATTGGTCTCTATAATTTCTCACTTGTCTTAATTTGGTTATTGTATTTTTAATTTTATTAATTGAATCTTTTAATTTGAAAAAACATACGCAAATAGTCTAATTGAAAACGGAAGTCAAACAAATTGACAAAAAATGATCACGTGCTATGCGTGTAAGGGGCACAACGGAAAATTCATGTTAGTTTTAAGGGTTAATTACATCATTGGTCCATGTAATTTACCTCATATCTCAATTGAATTCTTGTACTTTCTAATTTTTTTCAATTAACTCTTTTAATTTAACAAAATATACACAAATTGTCCAATTAAAAATAAACATCATAGGCATTGATAAAAACATAACAACGTTTCACACTCATGAGGAGCACAATGATAAATTCATATTATTTTCTTTTTTTGTCTCTTTTTTCTCCTCTTGCGCTAGCCCAACCCCATAATCCCTAACCCACTTCCAAAATTGCTTAGAACACAACGGAAGTGGCAGAGGATAGTTGGGTATGTCAAATTAAAAACAAGACTTAAATTTGCCATTTTAACTCTCATGTCTGTGGTGCTTGGACATTTTTTTATCTGTCAATTTCTCTTAGGTCCTTTTTCAATTGGATTATTTCTACCTATTTCGCTAAATTAAAGGAGCTAATTGAAGAGATTGAAAGTATATGGACCAAATTGAAACATGGATAAATTACATGGACAGTGTGTAACTAATACTTAAAATATATAAACTTACCGTCATGCCAGTCATGTGTGTCACCCGTGGTTATTTTTTGTTAGTTCTTCTAACGTCCATTTTTAATTGGACTATTCATATATATTTTGCTAAATCAAAGGATCGAATTTATGAAATTAAAAGTACAAGGAACAAATTGAAACAATGGGTAAATTAAAGGGTCTAATGGTGTAATTTACCCTTTTTTCTACTTTCTTAGTGCATTATGCTTGGATAAGAGTACGGTAACAATTATGTAAATTCGCCCTGTTTGGTTATGGTCGTGTTTCCATCTATTATAGATTATAAATTTTATTAGAGTGGATTTAAGAAAAAAAGACTTAGGCAAACCTCACAAGTAAAAAGAAAAAAAAGAAAATTAAAACCAAGCGAACTGGAGTTCATATGCTTTACATTACAATATAATTAGAAAAAAAAAAAGAGTAAAAGGTAATTTGACAATTGAGGTTGATCTTTGGCTTGAAGAACAGAAACATCCCATTAACTGCAAAAAACAAAAAAAAGGTAAAAGATTGACAAAGACAATGCTATTAACTAAAAAGTAGCGAAAATCATGACAAAATAAAAATTCTATCTTTTATCTTGGAGTACATAAACAATAAAAATTTACACTTTCTTTGAAACATATGGGTAATGCCTTCATTAAAAACTCACCAAGAGGACATTCCTTGTCGAAACATAGGGGTAATGTCTTAATTAAAATCGTTTACCTAGTAACAAATCGATTATTCTTCACTTGAGATCGCAAACTTCAATCACTAAAATGCAATATATAACTGTAGTTTCCACCTAAGTCACAAGTCATTTACATTACCAAGTTAAAGTAAAGATTCAAATTTGATCCAAAAAAAAAAAAAAGAACAAAAAAGTAAAATTAAAAGCTTAAAAGAAAAACAAAAAAAGCACCCAGTTGAGCCCAATTATAATATAGCATGTGTATCCCAAAGAGGAGACTCTAATGGCCACAAACTCATAAAAAAAAGACATTGAGCATACCATGAAATTAAAAGCAAACTACACACATAAAAGGCTTCTTTGGCGTAGCTTTTGTAGAAAGCAAGGACTTCCTATAGATGGACTTCCAAGAAAGTCCTTCATGTAAAGCGCTTGTAAAATGAAATTATGTTTGACAGCTGTATATTTTGAAAGTGGTTCCTAATTTTTTTTATTGTTAGTTTTTAGTACTTAGATATTTTTGGGCCTAAACTTCGAGATGTTCAGTTTGATAAACTTGTAGTCAAAATTTCCGGACATAAATGTTTTTTTAATGTTTTCATCTAACATTATTATTTTCTTGAAGATACTCTAACGAGAAAAATCGGTCCATAAATTTCAAATGATTTCAATATCACAAACTTATGTTACTTGAACTCTTTTAAATATGTAAAATACTCGTGTCAAATACTCAACATTTAGACAATAGTATATGATATGTGTTTGACATGGCTAGTTAAATATGCATCTTATAAACATGTTAAAATAACTCAAGTTTACTATAAAACTATGCATAAGATTTATATTTTATGTATAAAATGTTATATTCTAATTTCTAAATATCATTTTACATTAAATAAACAAAAGAAATATTCAAAAAATACAAAATTTAGTCGTGTCCGATTATTTTTTGACGCGAGAATTAGACAAATTCAATACTTAGACATATACCTATAGCTGACGTCGTACCTGAGTCCAAATAACATAGCCACAAACAACACATGATCAAAAAAAAATTATGTAATGGTAAAACTATATTTTTGTTTACGTATCATAGTTTCAAGTTCAGTCATTGCTCGTAAAGAGAACTGAAATTCTAAAGGTGAGAGATATTTCGATTTTGTGTGTTAGATTTACAATTTTGTAAGATGCTAAGGGTAATATGGGTAGTACGTTATACAACGTGGGGGCAAGGTTGTCATATCAATATTTTACACCTAAATGAAACTCTTGCCTTTGCAAGAAGTCGCTATAGAAGCCGTCTCAGCTAGCTTTCGTCAGACAGACTTCTTGAGAAGTGGGCTTCTAAGGAAAGCCCGTTTCCAAAGCTCACCAAACACTATAAAAAATTTAAAAAAGGCTTTTAGTGCTAGAAAGCTTGTTTAGAAGCCCCGCCAAACGCACACAAAATTGTTTAGAAAAAAAAAAATTGTGGAAAAGTAGTTAGGAATATTTTGACTTTCAAATACAATATGTTCTCCCAAGCATATAGTCTCTCCAAAATAGAATGATGACTCCAAGTAATAATACTCCCACAACCTCCTAGACCCATCCAATTTTTGTCATGAATGCTTTGTTGATAACAGTGGACTCAAACAAACTCTTCTCATACCCATAAACCTTTTAAATGCAAGACAATAGAAAAAATAAATAAAAATGTACTATAGTTGATAGTTAGCTAGCTAGCTCACAATGAGTTCTCTCTACCATCAATCAGTACCAATAAAACAAATAAAATAAAAATTAATGTACTGTGTTTCTCAGAAGACTTTCTTCAAACTATTGGTGTATGCTATCCTTTGAGACCTCCATTGAACACTATCTAACCAATTTAAACACTTGTGATAGGCTACACCACAAAGAACACATACAAACACATATAAATATATATACACATAGAAAATTTGAACATGCAATAGATGAATGAACATTAGCAAACCAAATATGAAGAGGCACAGGTAGTTTTGTACTTTGAGTCATCCAGGTAAAATCTCTCTTTGCTCTGTTTTCTTGTAAATTTTTGGGCTTCAGATTCTCAACCGATATATGCCTGCACATCCATGAATGTGTTAAATCCAAAATAACAATGTAGATTTAAACCTTAATCACATTTTTTGTAGCCCTTTACAGAATTAAAAACCGAACCCAATAACATAATAAATATGAATACTGCACCAAACCATCTCTTGAGGTACAAATTGGATGGAAAATGAAAAAAAGTAAGGTATCAATGAAAAAAAAAAAAGAGGGGAGAACTCCACATATTAACAACTAAATGGCAAAATAACAAATGCATTAGAGAGTTCTCCAAAGCAACTGATCAAACAAAGCGCAAGATTCAATGATGCATACATGTCAAATCTTTAGATATCTAAGTGTTAGCCTTAAGTTTATTCAATTGGAATTTTATATATGATTTTGATGATAACTTACTTTGATTTATAAATGTTTTTTTGATTAAATATATTCAATACTTTTAACCCTTGGTCTAGTTGGTGTAATAAAATTTTATAGGATTATGAAGCACTTGAAAAATAATATCTAAATCCTAGAGAATTATGTTTTAAGAAAATTTGATTCAAGGAAGAAAATTAGAGGATATAAGGTTAAAAATTCAATGAAACTATATCCTATGATACAGCCTTAGTTTTTTACTCATATCTTTTGATCCAACCATTGGATTGATTTGATTCTTACGGGGCTGAAAAGAAGACTCAAATATCTAATTATGGTGTTTTACAAAGTTTCATGAAAAGAATGATTTATAGGACAAAAATGAGCTGGAAGATGACTTATTGGATTTGAAATTCAAAATATGACAACTTGGAGACAGTCATGATTATTTGACCATGTATTTTGATCTAGAAGTCTAAATGATCTGATTCTTGAAGTTATGAAAAGCTAACATCCATATATTTATTTGATTGCTTATATGAAATTTCAAATTCGATTGTTATTTGGATAAAAAAGGAGCATATATCTGACTTAGTACTGTAGAAATTCAAAGATGACAGTTAGAGAGACAACCTGAGTATTTCATCATATCTTTTGACTCAGATATTCAAATTCTTTAATTATTGAAGATCTGGAAAGAAATATCCATATTTACATTTCATATCTTATATATATTTTCAAACTTGAACGTTTGCTATATGAAAAAGCTAATTCAAGTTAACATAGTTGTGTAGAAATTTAAATAGATCAGCTGGGTGATAGCTTGAATAATTTAATTATAACTTTTGAACTGTCCATTGGATTGACGTGATTCTTGAGCTTTTGAAAATCTAACTTCTATGTCTATAACTTTTCTTTTATAGCCATTTTCAAATTTGAACGTTATTAAGGAAAAAATCGAAGAAGAACTAAAGGCATCTGATCTCAAATTCAAAATCTATCTGGCAACAAATAGCTCAATGGGAAGAAATGCCTTCAGTGCCCTCCAACAGCTATAAAATCATGTGAAGCTACAAATCATCCTTCTATCTTCATCCATAAATAGAGATATACTTGAGGAGTAAAGGAAAACAATAAGAACAAAAAGAGTTTGTGCATTAAAATATTATTCATTCTACAAAATCTTTAAGAGCTTCATTGTATTTTATATTTTATTGTTTTGAGAGCTTCATTGACATATTTATTCTTTGAGAGAATTTATTTGTAAGAAAGAGTGATTGTACTCTTGTTCTTTCTTCTTCTAAAGGAGAGACTAGCTAGGGAAAATAGATAGGGGTTAGGTGTGACTAACATCTGTATAAAAACTAGTTGGAGTGATGGATCACTTAGTTGGGTGTGACTAGCATCTGTGTAAAAACTAGTTGGAAGGGTGTGATTAGCATCTGTGGAAAAAAACTAGTTATAAATGAGGACTAGTGCCTGGTTTAAAAGGCTAGTGGTTGTATCTACGGTTTGAATATAGTGGAGAAAAATCTCAAAGAAGGAGTCTTAGGGAGTGGACATAGACTTTACAGTTGAAGTCGAACCACAATAAATCTTGGTGTTGTATTCTCTTCTCTCTATCTCTTTTACTTTATAGTTTCAATTGTTTACATTTATTTACAACATATTATTGGTTGATTAATATTTGTTTGAATATTTAGTTAGAATTTTTAAATTTGAAATTATTTGTTAAATTATTGTTTAAACCCAATTCACCCCCCTCTTGGGTTGCCACCTGGATTAACAATAAGTTGTTGATCTTCCTTGACTTCTTTCATCTCTTCTTCTAGTACATTGAATATCCACCCCTCTCCATGATGCAATCCCCAATGTAGTGGTATCGGTAATGTAAGCACCCCATTTTTGTCCACTCGATAATCTTTGGCTTGACCGAACTCCATTTCAAAACTTTGTAAGCATATTCAAGCCCAAATCAACTTTCAAATCCCTATCTAATCAATCAGCTGTTTCTCGGGCCCGCTGGACCCAATAGAGGCCTAATAACCAAACATGCCCCTTGGGCCTCCAGGCACGTCTTGAGAAAGTTCAAAATCTCTCAAGATAGTAAGTCCACCCTTCCAAAGTGTTCCTAGACAGTTAGGCGTACTCAATACGCCATCCTATCCAATTCCGGTCTCGTTCTTGTTAACTTCGGTCAAAATAACCGTTTTGTCCCTAAACGCCCCAGCATAGTATGAATCCCACCAAACAGTGAAAAACTCTTCCAGGATTATCCCTGAACGACTCAGCACACTTAACACAATGCTTCGACCCATTCCTAACCTTTTTAACTAAGCCTGGTCAAAATGACCATTTTGCCCCTAGCAACCTAAACGTACCCTGGAACTACACTGGCCTTGGGTATCGAATAACGGGTCCCATCATACACTCTTGTTTAACCCGAGGTGAACCTCACAACTCTAAATACTCTCGATCCAACAAAAGTCCCCACGGAATGTCTCGCGGACGTTCCACCAAGATTGTCTTTTCCTCTAATTCCTTGGTTATAACGCACTGTCAAATGACTTGAGAAATGTGTAAACCAGGAAATTCTCGAAAGCTCGTTCATAGGTCTTTCCATCAATACGGCTTGATCGGAGAGATCACTTCCCGAAGCTCCTCATCGCATGGCTCGAAAACTACTACTTTTAGCAACCCCTAGAGCGTCTCATAGACGCTCCGCCAAGATTAACTTTTTTCTAATTCCTTGATTATAACGCATCGTTAAACGACATAAGAAATGTGTAAATTAAAAAATTCTCAAAGATATTTCCAGATCACTTTTCATCGGTACGGTCTAATCGGAGAGATCGCTTCCCGAAGGCCTTGATCATGCGGCACACAAATAGCTATTTTTGAACCCCCATGGAGCGTATCACAGACGCTCTACAAAAAAACAATTTCATGCACACTTCTTGAGATGATATCTCACACTTTTGAACACCGTTCAGGCTTTTCGAAAACTCAGAAGTTCACGAGAAACCCTAGGAGAACACCATGGATGCAATTGATTCCTTCAAAACCTTTTCGGTTGGCACAATTATCGAGGTAAAGTTTAAATGAACACTCTCGCTGAAGGAGCATATGCTACATGCGCCCACATTTTGATCATATCATTCAAACTTCATTTAGCCCTTAAGATTTAGCCAGCACAGGAAGTGCCACGTGGCCTTCATTTTGTGGAACAGTACTGGCGCATGTAGCACATTTACACAGGCACATGGGCTAATGTCCAAAATTTTGCCTAAAAATACAAGTCTCCCCCTTTGCATATGGAAAGAATCGAAAACTATAACGAAACTCTGCACAAACAGCTCCAGAAATCCGAAACCCTCCATATATTTCTCCCTCTAAACACTTAGATTGTATTCCACCTCACTTTAGCCTATACACCTCCCCTACAAGGCATTCCATGCCATAGAAGACCTTATTCTAGCCCTTTCCAAGTCCATCCAAGATCAAGTCCAAGCATCTAATGAAGTTTGAGAGTGTTTGAAGGCAAAAGATGGTATTTCCTTTTATATTTTTGTCTTCCCCCACTCCTCTCTTCTCTCTCCTAGCCTACTTAGGCTATTCTCTATTTTAATTCCCATCTTCTACCCCCATTCTTGCATGCTTGAGACAAGAGAGCTCTTAGCTCATGCCTAGAGGAAAGCTAGTGAGAGCTACCGTGTAGGAGGATCTCTCACTAGCCTACTTTAAGATGGTATGGCCTTGGAGCACCTTAATTATGTGGTGTAGCCTAAAGTCTTGTATGAATTCATAACCCTTTTGCATATGGCTATCTTGTTTATGTTTTATATGCTTGGCTTTACTTTCGTGTTTATAACCATGTTTTTCAAAACTTACACTATTCTTATTTTCATGCCATTTTCAAGCTCAATATTCTTTCAAAGTGGTTCTAAGAGTTGGTCCCTTGAAGCTTAGAATGAAACTCTAAGAAATTATGCCTTAGAAAATCTCACCATTAACCCCTAACTCACATTTTTGCACTCTTGCATTCGAATTTGCATAAAAATGATTTTCAAACTCTCTAATTCCCAAAGGTTTTATTCTCTCAAGTTTAGAGGTTGGAATGGCCCCATGGAACCTTCTCTTGAGTGGTATCCCTTTTATATTAGCCATAGGAACCCTTAGAAATCTCCCCATTAACCCCTAACTCACATTTTTGCATTCTTGCATTCCAACTTGCATAAAAATGATTTTCAAACTCTCTAATTCCCAAGGGTTCTATTATCTCAAGTTTAGTGGTTGGAATGGCTTTATAGAACCCTCTCTTGAGTGGTCTCCCTTTTTATATTGGCCATAGGAATCCTAAATTGTTAGGATGGTTCGCTTCTCTTTTTATTCTTCTATGAAAATGATTTTCAAACTCTTTGATTTCTAAGGTCTCTATTATCTCAAGTTTAGTGGTTGGAATGGCCCCATGGAACCCTCTATTGAGTGGTCTCCCTTTACATTGGCCATAGAAATCCTAACTTGTTAGAATGGTTTCTTTTAAAAATGGTTTTCAAAATTTTCTTCTCAAAAATGGTTTTCAAAAGTTCATTCTCTTCATCTTTGCTTTAAAAATGGTTTTTCGAAAATTTGTCATTATTGTGTTGATTTTTAAAATTCCTACTCTTTTCAAGATAAAGGTTACAATAGTCCTAAGAAAACTTTTTTTTGGAATGGTTTTCAAGCATCAACCATATAAACCATATTCTTGGCTAGAGTCAAATTTTTATGGAAATGATCTTCAAAAAGGTCTGTTTACAAAAATCCTTTGTATGACATGATTTGCCTTTCCAAAATCACCTTCCAACATTAAGTCAACCTAACCCTAGTTCACTCCACCCTAGGTTACCTTGACCCTAGTTGTTCAACCTTAGGTCAACCTAACCAAAGTTAGTTAACCCTAGGTCACCTTAACCCTAGGTACTCTAGTTAGTTAACCCTAGTTCAATCCGACCCTAGGTTAACTTGACCATAGTATACCAACCCTAGGTTAACTTAACCCAAGTTAGTTAACCCTAGGTCCCCATTAACCCTAGGTTAACTTAACTCTAGTCAGTTAATCCTAGGTCAATCCAACCAAAGTTAGTTAACCTTAGGTCAATCCAACCTAGGTTAGTGCGCTTCAAGTTTCCAACTAAAGGACCTTTTTTAAATGATCTTTCAATTTAAGACTACTCTTATAACCTATTTTTCAAAAACCTCCTACTCTCTTGAGATTCTAAAAATTAACTCCAAAACCTTTTCAAATATTCCCACGCTCTATTTTTAAAAAGGTCTCCGTTTTTCAAAAACTATTCCCAAAAATGTTTTTAAAAACTTACAACCCTAAGGTGTCCCCACCTTTTTTATGGTTAGGGATTCCAAGGGAAGGTGACATATTAAGTACAACCTCCGAGGTTGTCCATATTAGGGTTTCAAAGCCCTACGTGTTTTCAAAAATCACTTTCAAAAGCTTTTCGAAGACAAATTTACTAAAACACTTCAAAACCCTACCTCCAAGATTTTCAAAACTCTCTTGAGTTATTTCAAGAAACTTCCAAAATTCCCTCGAGTTGTTCCAAAAACATTTCAAAACACTTCAAAATCCCATTTTAAAAGCACTTCCAAAAATCCTCAAGTTCTATTTCAAAAACACTCCAACATCCGATTCCAAATCAAAACTCTCAAGTTCTCTTTTTTCAAAAATCTCAAAGCGTCTTCAAACATTCCAAAGGCCCTAATGCCCCTATTTTTCATCGGGCTTTTGTCCGAATTATGAATGACCAGATTCTCGCCAAATGAGATACAAAGGCAACCTAGAATGGTGCGGTCATCACTCTTATTCCAATCCAAGTCCTTTTTCAAAACTCTCTATCAATTAAAGATCCTTGTCTCAAAAATCCTTCAAAGCTTCCATGTTTTCAAACATTTTTCCTCCAGACGTGCATCATGTATCATTCATCCAAAAAGTGACGACTAAACCCCGTTTTCAAAATTCTGAAGTGGATAATGGTAGCTGGTTATTCTAGTGTGTGAACAAAAGGGTGAATAGACATGTAGGTACCGAAAGGGTAGGGTAGGGTGATGATCTCAAGATATTTTTTCTACACGTAACCAACCCCCGGACCATAGATTTTTGTTTTCAAAATACCAAAACGGAGTTATTTTCAAAAAGGGCTTAAAATTTTCTAAAGGTTGCCAAATAATCTATTTTCTTAAAAACCCTCTCTTGAGGAAGTTTTTCAAAACCCTTTTTCAAAAACCCTAAGTTTGATCTTCGGATTATACATAACTTTAGGTGACCTAACTCATCTTAATCAAGTTAGGTGGTGACTCCTATTTTTCTAAAAAACCCTTAATCAAACCAATTTCAAGTTCAAACCTAGTCACACTCGCCCTTCTAAGAAGATGAGTTCTAATGACAGAGTTCCGTGCTTTTATTCGAGCCAAAAGAACTTGGTCAAAAATAGGGGCGCGACAGGTAAAAAAGGGAGAGTTTTGTGTGAGGGTGTGGGCGTGGAGTTTAGAGAAAGAAAATGGCTTGCTGCCATGAGTTTGTGTGTGCAAAATGTAGAGATAAGAAAGAGAGAGGAGGAGGTGATGGCTTAGGTTGTAGAGAGAGAAGAAACAAAAGAGAGGAATGGGGTAGGGCTT
>CM065383.1:18122500-18430000 GCA_033060915.1 Euryodendron excelsum
GTTTGTTGAAAATGTTTTTGGATCAACTTGAGGGAGTTTTGGAAAAATGCTTTGGCATGTCTCAAGAGAACTTGGGAGTGTTTTTGAAGCCTTGTTTCGAAAACCTTGGAGGTGTGACTTTGGAGTGTTTTGATGAATTAGTTTTTTAAAGTAGTTTTTGAAAAGGGCTAAGGGTTTGGAATTCTAATATGGACAACCTTGGAGGTTGTTCTTGATTTATCACTTCTCCTTGGAATCCCTAGCCATGAGAGGGCTAGGGACACCTTAGGTTTGTGACTCTTTGAAAATATTTTTGGAAAGGTCTTGAAGAGGGAATGTAAGAACATTTGAAGAGTTTATGGAGTTGGTTTTTTTTTTTAAGTCAAGCGAGTAGGAGGTTTTGGAAAAATAAGCTATGAGAATATTTTGAAGATTTGAATGATCATTTAGGAAGGGTTCAAGAGTTGGAACCTTGAAGTGTATTAACCTTGGTTGGGTTAGCCTAGGGTTAGGGGGAACCTAAGGTTAAAAGACTGAAGGTTAACTAACTAGGGTAAAGTTAACCTAGGGTTAGGTAACTAGGGTCAAATTAACCTAAGGTTAGATAACTAGGGTCAAGTTAACCTAGGGTTAGGCAACTAGAGTTAAGTTAACCTAAGGTTAGGTAACCAGGGTCAAGTCAACCTAATGTTAGATTGGAGAATGGTCTTGAAAGTTGTTTTGATGCACTCTTGGAAAGAGTTTTGAAAACACAACATGATATGCAATGGACTTTGGTTGGTAATCTTTATGAAGATCATTTCCATGAAAATTTTGACTCTAGCCAAGAATATAGTTTATATGGTTGGTGATTGGAGACCATTCCGAGGAAGGTTTCCTTATGGCCATTATAACCAATATCTTGGCAAGAGTAATAGGGGTTAAAATTCAACATAATGATAGTGATTTTTGGAAGATTATTTTTATGCAAAGATGGAGAGAATGCATTTTTGAAATCATCTTTGGAAAAGAATTATGAAAACCATTTTTTAAGGGAACCATTCCATCAAGAGAGGGTTCATATGGCCAATAAAAAGGGAGACCACTCAAGAGAGGGTTTCATGGGGTCATTCCAACCACTAAACTTGAGAGAATGAAAACCTTTGAAAATTAGGGAGTTTGAAAGCAACCTTTGTGCAAGTTGAAATGTAATGAGGCAAAAGTATGAATTAGGGGGTTGAGAGGGATTTTCCTAAGGCATGACTCTTAAGGTCTCACCCAAAACTTCAAGGGACCAACTCTTAGAACAATTTTTAAAGGACATGTAGAACTTGGAAATGTCATAAAATTAAGAGCAATGCAAACATTGTGGAATATGACAATAAACATAAAATGAAGCCAAGCATACAAGGCATGATCAAAATAATAATATGCAAGGGGTTATGATTCACATACAAGGCTTTTAGGCTTCACCATACAAACAAGGGGCTCTTAGGCCATACCATCTTAAAGTAGGCTAGTGAGAGGTCTCCCTACATGGTGGCTTTCACTTGTTTTCCTCTAGGCATGATCTAAGAGCCCTCTTGGCTCAAGCATGCAAGAAAGGGGGGTTGAAGATGGGGATTAAAATAGAGAATAGCCTAAGTAGGCTAGGAAGGAGAAGAGAAGAGTGGGGGAGAGCACAAATATAAAAGGGATACTACCTTTTGCCTTCAACACTCTTGTAATCTTCAATGGATGTCTTGATTAGAGCTTGAGTGACTTCAAGAAGGCTTGAGAGGCTTGAGAGGCTTGAGAGGCTTGAGTGGAGTATATAAGTGTGTATGAGGCTTTGTGTATGGAGTGTATAGGCTTAGAAGAGGTAGAATCTAACCTAAGTGTTGGAGGGGAGGAATATATGTAGAGATTCGAGTTTTTAGAGTGATTTCAGCAGAGTTTCGTATCAGTTTTGGGCCTGGAATATGCAAGGGGGGGAGGCCTCTATTTATAGGCAATCTGGAACAGACCATGCGCATGTGCTACATGTGCACGGCCAAAATTTGGCCGTGTGCATGTCCTACATGCGCAGGTACTGTTCCATTGCCAGAATAACACGTGGCACCCTATGTACTGGTTAAATCTCGACCGTTGATCGAAAGTCGGTCGATTTGAACAAAATTTGAGCGCATGTAGCATACGCTCTATCACCGGGAAGATTTGCCCAAACTTTGCCTTGATAATTGGGCCAACCGGGAAGGTTCCAGGGGAATCGATCGCACTCAGGATGTTCTCCTAGTGTAACCGATGAACTTTCATGTTTTCGAAGAGTTTGAATTATGTTCAGGAGCATGGGATATTGTCTTAGGAAGCGTGCCAAAAAGGACACTTTTGTGGAGCGTCTGTGATACGGTTCGTGTGTGTTCGAAAGTGGCTGTTTTCATTTGATGTGATCGAGGCCTTCGCGAAGCGATCTATTCGATCGGACCGTTCCGATGGAAAGTGCTCTGGAAATACTTTCTAGAATTCCCAAATTTACGCCATTCTCAAGTCATTTGACGGTGCGTTTTGGTTAGGGAATCGTAGAAAAAGTCAACATTGGTAGAGTGTCTGCGAGACGCTCCAGGGGTTGCTGAAAGTCATGGTTTACACACCATACGATGGAGGGCTTTTTGGGGGCGATCTATTCGATCGAACGTACCGAAGGGAAGATCTATGGACGAGCTTTCGAGAATTCCCTGATTTACACATTTCTCAAGTCGGTTGACGGTGCATTATAACTAGTGAATCGGGGGAAAAGACAATTTAGGCGGAGTGTCTGCGAGACTCTCTAGGGAACTTTTATCACGTCGTGTGAGCTTAGTGTCGTAGGGTGTTCCTTGGGTTAAACAAAGGCGTGTGGTGAAACTCTTTGCTCAAAATCTTAAGGCTGGTGCTGTTTCAGGGCGTTTTTGGGCTTCTAGGGGCAAAACAGTCATTGTATCCGGAGTTGGCTGGAAATGGTTAGGAATGGTCCGGTATATTGTGTTAGGTGTGTAGGATTGTTCAGGGATGGTTTTGAGAGAGTTTGTCGCCGTTTAGTGGGGTTCGGGCGGTGCTGAGTTGTTCAGGGGCAAAATGGTTATTTTGACCAGAGTGAGCTAGAATAGGACCGGATTTGGACCAAATGGCGTGCGGGGGTCGCCCGATGGCTTGACAACATTATAGAAGGATGGACTTATCATTTTGAGGGATTTTAAACTTTCCCAAAACGTGCCTGGAGGCCTAAGGGGCAGATTTGGTTATTTTTCACCGAGTCGGGCTAGCAGGCACCGGTGTTGACCTAGGTATTGGTTCCCGAGATCGCCCAGTCTCCGAAAACTACCTGTACGGTGTTGGTCTTTAAGAACGCCTGGTCTTAGAGAGCTACTTGTAGGGTGGTGTTGGTTCCTGAAAACGCTTGGTCCCAAAAAACTACCTGGAAGGGTGGTGTTTGTCTCCGGGAACGCCTGGTCCCGGAGAACTACCGAATGACGGACATTCTACATTGGCGGGCTAGCAGGTGCTAGAAATGAACCGTCTGGAATCTTTGATGAGGTGTTGGTTCCTGAGATCGCCCGATCCCGGGAAGCTACCTGGATGGCATTGGTTTCCGGGACCGCCTGGTCTGGAAAACTGCCTGGAATAATGGTGCTTAAGGCTCTAGCGGATCCTTGTGGGCCCGAGAAGCGACCAGCTGGTTGGATTGGAGATTGAAAGGCTCATCTTGAGCCTGCACGTGTTGTGATGTTGGAAATCGAATCCGGTTGGGCCGGAGATTGCCGAGCGGGCAAAAATGGGGTGCTTACAGTTAGGGTGATGAATTCTTACACCGTAAGTATGTCGTGGTTGAACGCCATTTATCAGAAAACCCTTGGCCTATGACTGAATTTGATTATGAAGACATGGGTTGGGGACTTGAAGAGTCAAAAGTTCCGGCAAAGCCATTCGAGCTAGAAGGAGGCGAGCTAGCCAATCTATTTATTGAAGAAACTGATGAGCTAACGGAGGCCAACAAGAAAGTCAATGAGACTGATAACTACACCATCACCATCAACTCGCCCAGAGCCCTAAAAGAAGCCCCTGCTTGGTCCAAAGATCTTAGTGATTGATAGAGCATCAAGGATGTGGGCATCATTCCAAAGCCTAATTAAGAGGGTTCGTTTCAAAGCGTACAAGAAAGGGTTGTTCTCACCTGCTTTCTTTCTATCCCTTTTACTTTTTGCTTTTGAATTTATGTTTGTATTTTCATAAAAAACCCTATGCTTTTCATTGAAATAATAGAGATGGTTTTTCATTCAAATGTTGTTATCTCATATTCTTAAGAATGGTAAATATTTTAAAAAAAGGGGGTGCGTTTTATCTCGTGGAAGATCTGACTTGAAGGTTGTGATAGCACGAGTTAACCACTCATTGAATGGTCAACGTTTTGAAGAGAGGGAAGATAAGAGTAAGTGAGGAGATCATTCCAAAAGCAGCACTTACAAGACATCGAAGTTAAGCGATAAGTAGCCAGACTATCAAAAGGAAGAGAAGCTATCTTTCATTTTCAAAATATATATATGTGTGTGTGTGTGTGTGTGTGTGTTCCCTTTGCTTAACTCACTAGCGCCTCACGAAAAGCGAAAGATTTCTTGTCCACCCGATCCAAAACCATCCCTTCATACTAGGGTAGACAGATAACTGAGGATTCAGCAAAAAATGTCACTTATGTTCCATCAAGTTGAAGTAATGTGAAGGCTCTATAGATCAAACAATCTGGTTCAAAAGGACGAGAGACCCTCATTCTATTTCCTATACAATCAAAAGCAATCATTGACAAACTTGTTGAACCAGTTATGTTCCCTCCAAGAAAACCCCAACTTAGGGATCACCGCCCACAATGGGTTAGAATGAAATGCTAAGAGAAAACATATCTAAAAAAAGGGAGTTATAGGAGTATCTGCCTCATAAAAAGGAAAAAAGAAGAGCAAAAGGAGGAGCCATCAAGGGGCAAGCAAAAGTGAAGGAAAAAACTATAAAAAAGGACGACTCATTTTATTAGAAGGTCAACAAGCAAGCAGCAAGAAAGGATAACTCATTTCATTCCATCTTGAAGAGCATGTGATGTTTAAAAGGGAAAAAAGGAAATCTAAAGGTGATCCTAGGCAATAAGGAAGCCTAGTAGAAGCAGTAGGTTTGAGACTTTACCTTTTCTTGCAAAACCCTAAAACCATGGCGTACATTACAACTTTAATAAGGTCCTCTCTGATTGAAAAGGGATTGCTTGATCCAAATGATCCGGATATGTTGCCAAGGTTAAGGAAGGATACTAGGGGACAAAACCCTACTAGAAGTCCGACCAAGGATGGTGTGGATCTAAACCCTATTGAAAACAACATTAAATTTGAGCCTGCATATCCCGTTGATTCTCAAAACCCTATAACTTAGCCTGCATTATGGTCCTAAAGTAAAGGCTCCTCAAATTGAAAGACTGGCTGGTTATCGCTTTGCCAAAGTTTAGGTGAGCTGTTGCCTAAGCCCCTGAAGGTTGAGAATTCAAGCGAAATGATCCTAGACACTAACCCAAGTAGATAGTCAGAGTCGTTCAGAAGGATGAGAAAGGTACAAAATACTATCATCATTTGATCAAGGTAAGTTTGAGCCAAAAGAGAGACCAAATCCCTAAAAAAGAAGGAGTTGCCATTCCGAGGATGAAAAGCTCGACAGCGCCTCATCCATTTTGTTGACTAATGTATCCCTCACATGTGCATGCATTTTATAAAAATTTTAGCATAAGCTTCACATACATAGGGCATAACTCCCTATAAAAACAAAAGTTACTAATGTAATTTAATATCGTGTCTAAAACATGTAATAAACGTACATTGTCAACATCATTCCTATTCATGCATCCATCTGACATATCTGGCTATCTAAATCATAAACATTCATCCTGTTTAAAGCTTACAAATAAAATAGACTGACAGAAAACTAAACTCTGAATACACATCTAGGACATGATGCAAAAGTAGAGCTGGACCCATAACAACGGGTACCCGTCAAGAGTCAAAGTCATTGTTTGGGTCAAAATCCTTAAAACCTGGCTCAGGAGAAGGCGGCCGACTATTGGAAGTGCCAACATTCTAAAAAGAGCTTGAATTAGCAAAATAGATAAATAACTAAACAATGTCAAAATAAGAGAGAGGATAACATACCCTGCCACCTCCCATCTGAGCCAACCATACGGTCAAAGCGGTAACCTCAGCCTGGTACTGGTCCCTCTCCATTTGGAACTGATATCTCTCGATCTAGTACCAGTCTCTCTAATTCCTTATGGAAACAAACTAGGCTTGAGGCATATATCCCCTAGCCCAATGCCATAAGTCTACTACCTCCTAGCCCATGGCATAGCCTCCGACCACAACCTCGAATTGGGTAAAGGCACTTATGGATCAAGCTTCGAAATGTGTGGCGTAGTCAATCTCTAGAGGAAGTAAAAAACCAGCACCCGGTTGATGCTACCGGTACAGAATAGGGACCCCTTCGACTAAAGATCTAAAATATACTTAGGTAGATCCCTAGCCGACTGGAACTCCTAATGGAACTAGCGTCAATGTCGGTCTCCTAGATAGGACACTCAGGATTCATTACTAAGAAAGGAAATCCTCGAAAGAGATATCGGGACTAGATACCTGATTGCCTCGTAATGAACCAATTCAATAAAGGGCTGCCAAGTCATATCTCTCGCCTCTATCAACTCCAGATTCGCCTGTATAGTCTCAAAGCCAGTAATCTCATATCCGTAGGCTACCTGATCACGAGCCCATCTCAAAGCCCATGGATAAAGGTCAGCCTCCATTACCTCTGGACGATAAATTAGCAAATACTCATAACTTTACCAAACCAAAATGGCCCAAAACCCTGTCACACTGCTCTAGCGGGAGGAAGTCCAGACCCACATGGATCTGAGGAAGTAACCAAAAGAGAAAGACCTCAGTCCAGCTCTAACAAGGCTTCAAAGTCAGCTACCATACTCACCAATCTGAAAGGGACAATTGACTTGTTATTGTTGTAAAAACAGCTAAAAATAATATACAAAACCAGTCACCACCTTGTAATATCTCACTGCTTAAGTGGTGGCTCAAAAGAGAAGGTACTCTCGTCTTGACTAAGCGAGGACACAGGAAAAGCAGAACAGTTAGGAGGCAGCAAGTCCAACAGGGCACAAGCCTCGACCCTATTAATTGGCTACAAGGTAATCTGACGGCCAATAAAAGAAAGCTCAGTTCTAATGGCCCAGTCTAACAGAGTAGGACCTCTTAAAGCCCACGAAGTGGAAGATCTTTGTCTCGCCAAACCATCTTTTAATTAATGCCAATACTAAATGACCATTCAGGCATTTTGCCTGTAATCCTATGAATACCAAAACTCAATCTCTGCTAGAAAGGCACGGTAAGATGGAGCAGCTCACTACATGGTACTAAATGCCTAGTGAACGGCCACTTTAAATGATGTATGTACTCGGGGAGGAGGCAAATTCTGCTGAGAATAAACACCAGGGTAGTGAGCTAGGTCCCCCAACAGAGGAATGTCTGGCACCTCTAAATCTCCCAAGTCTGCTTCTATTTGCCTCCATTTAGTAGAGACCCTCTTGTAACCAATCAGATGATCTCCTAGGCCCAGTGCCTCATCCTCGGCATCCACCTCCCTCAAAAGCCAACTTGACTGGAGGAAAAAGGGTTAACCAGAGGCATACTCCCCCTTCCACTCTGATTAGAAGAAGTCCTACTGGCTGATCTATGACTACATATGGAGTGGCTAGAAATGCCAACAAAATCTGTGCAAGCCCCCTTCCAGGACCGATGTCTCCGTTTAGAACAGTAATCACCGGCATCTGCCGTCTTGAAAGTCAAATCAAGGTAAAGTATCAATATACGGTATACACATTTCAAAATGAAGAGAGGTGTAGAAAAGAAAGAATGACACAAGTCTTGTTCCCTTACTCCCAGCAGAGTCCTTCTATCAATCATCGGTTTTCTAAACTTCCTCCTTCAAAAGTTTATTTTTAAACTCAATTTTCAAAGGTTTCCTAAACTTTCTCCTTTAAAAGTTTATTTTGAAAATCAATTCTCAAAGGTTTTTAAAGTTTTTCCTTTAAAAAATCTTATTCAAAATCAATTCTCAAAGTTTCCTAAACTTTTTCTTTCAAAAGTTAATTTTCAAAATCACTTTAAAGGCTTCCTAAACTTTTTCCTTCAAAATTTTATTTTTGAAATAAGTTCAATGCCATTCAAATCAACTCCAAACCAATTTTGGTGACTTCCGGTCAAAATGACCATTTTACCTCTAGGCATCTGATTGTCCTCGTCAACTACACCGGCTCTGGGTAACAAATTGGTAAGCCCATGGGGCACTCCTACAAGTCTCCCAATCTCCAAATGCCATCCCGGTCCATTCTGGGAGCATTTCGATAAATCCTAATTCAAATGACTATTTTATCCTTACTGGGCCGGTCATCATTTTCAACCTCACCCGCTTTGGGTATCAAACTGGTAATCCCTGGAAACACTCCTAATTGTGCTCCTGACCCTCGATTTCCATCCCAGTTGACTTTGGACTGATTCTGGTTTTTCCTAATTCAAATAACCATTTTGCCCTTGGTGGGCCAGTCATCCTTTTCAGTCGTACTAGCTCTGAATATTAAACCGACAACTACTAGGACACTCTTGAGTACCCTTTTCTCTTTTCCATCTGGGCCCTATGTAAGCACCCCATTTTTGACCGCTCGGCAGTCTACACTCCGTCCAGACTTGTTTTCAAGTCATTGTGGGCATATTCCAATCGAAACCAATTCTTTAGGTCCAAATTCCTTTTCTCCATCGCTTCACGGGCCTGTCGGGCCCAAATAGAGGCAAAATAACCAAAATGCCCTTAGGGGCATTGTCTTTTCTAAAATCTTTTCAATCCCACTCTCGAGACAGTTTATTCCTCGAGACGGTTCCACTCCAGGCACGTCTCTTTGGAGATGGTAAGACCCCTTTCCAATCCCACTCTCGAGACAGTTTATTCCTTGAGACGGTTCCAATCTAGGCACGTCTCCTCGGAGACGGTAAGACCCTTTTCCAATCCCACTCTCGAGACAGTTTATTCCTCGAGACGGTTCCAATCCAGGCACGTCTCTTCGGAGACAGTAAGACCCCTTCCAGTCCCACTCTCGAGACAGTTTATTCCTCGAGACGGTCCGAGTAGCAAAACTACTCACAAAACCGTTAGAGTAGCGGAAATACTCACAAATCATCAACCCCGTCCGAGTAGCGGAAATACTCACACAGTTAGAGTGGCGGAAACAGTCAAAACCCAGGTCAACACCAATGTCTGTTAGCCCACTTTGGTGAAAAATGTCCAAATTGTCCTGTGGACATTTTTCAAGACTTTCCAGTCAAGATGACCATTTTGGCCCTAGGCATCCGAACGCCCCGGGAACCACACCGGCTCTAGGTATCAAACCGGTAATGTCCCGAGAATACTTTTTATAGTAATCTCAACTCCCCTTTACCTTTCCGGATCATTCCGAGTCAGTTCCGGCCAACCCGGTACAAAATGACCGTTTTGCCCCTAGAGGGCCGGTCTCTTTTTTCGACCACACCGGCTCTGGGTATCAAACCGGTAACCTCCTGAGACTACTTTTTATAGTAATCTCAACTCCCCTTTACCTTTCCGGATCATTCCGAGTCAGTCCCGACAAACCTGGTACAAAATGACCGTTTTGCCCCTGGTGGGCCGGTCTCCTTTTCCAACCACGCCAGCTCTGGGAATCAAACCGGAAACCTCTGGGAACATTCTAAATAATGTTTCCAGATCTCAAGTCTTTTTTCGGGACAGTCCGAGTCTGTCTCGGCAGCTTCCTAATCCGATTGACCGTTTTACCCCTAAAGGCCCGGTCAACCTTTCCGACCCATCCTATCCTCATTTCTCAAGTCAAATACCTCCAGGACACTATTTTAAGTGTTCCTGCTCCTTTCTAACCTTCCGGGTCATTCCCGGCTCCCTCAAATCATTCCCGGACTTTCCGGAGTCACTTCTAGTGAAGCCAGGCTAAAAATTTCATGGTAGTCACTAGTACAGGCGCCCAAATCTAGTCAAAGATACGTTGTTGCCGACTTATAAAGTTTCCTAAGTGACTGGCGCCACTAGGAGTGGCGCCAAGAGAAAATTTGCCCTAGCGCCACTGCAACAGGCGCCAGGTTTGTCCAACTTCTATAAATACAGAGCCTCATTCAACGTGAAAGAGGTCTGCAAACTTAACCTAAAAATCCTATATTTTGATATACAGAGCTCGAGCACCTCCTAAACCCTAGCCTCCCTAGGTTTTCCAAACCCTAGCCACTCTACACAAACCCTAGCCCCCTATACACTTATACACTCCCCCATACACTCATACACTAGCCTTCAACCATCCTTTGAAGACTTGAAGAGCTGCCATCCAAAGCTTGAAGAGAACTCTTGAAGACTGAAGGTGAAGATCAAGACAAAGACCGAAGACCGAAGATCGAAGACTGCACGGCGTGCAAAATAAACAAGACATATGGTAGGTTCCCTATTTAAATTTCCGCACTTTCCCCCTCTCTCTTCTCTCTCCTAACCCACTTAGGTTTTCTCTATTTTAATCTCCCATCTCTTTCCCCCCTTTTCTTTGCATGCTTGAAACAAGGGAATTCCCGGTCCATGTGTAGGATTGGGCTATTGGAGAGTCACCGTGTCGGGGGCTTTCTTCTAATCTAACCAAAGACCACGTGGGTTCGGCCCCCTTGATTATGTGGTGAAGCCTTAACCTTGTATGTTCACGACCCCAAATTGCATTGTGCATATCATAGTCTTGCATCTTTCCAAAATTCGTTTTTGAACTCGTTTTCAAAATCGTTTTCAAACTTGTTTTCAAAATTGCATCAAAATCTCTTTTTCAAAAACTTGTTTTCAAAACCACAATTCTAGGGTGATTTTAGCCTTTTCATGGCTAAGGTTGCTTTAGGAAAGTGTTACATTAAAAGTGACCTTTTTGGTCTATATTTTCAAATCTTATTATTTTCCGAAAACCACTTTCTTAAAGTGGTTCTAGCCCTCTTATGGCTAGAATCGCTTTAGGAAAGTGAGACGTTTTCATATTTTCCAAAACTCTCTCTTTTCAAAAATCCCTTCCTAAAAATCTCTTTTTCAACATACTTTCCTAAAACTCTCCTCTCCAAAATTGTTTTCAAAAACTCCCTCCAAAAATCTATTTTTCAAAACTCTCTTTTTCAACTCCACTTCAAAATCCTCTCCTCAAAATTCACTTTCTAAAAACACTCCCTAGATTCACCTTCTTAAAAACTCTCTCTAAAAACCTTTCCAAAAAACTCTCTTTCCAAAATCTTCCTTTTAGAAACTCCCCTCTAGGATTTCCCTTCTAGAAAATCTTTGTTTTCAAAAACACACTTTCCAAAACTCCTTCTCTTTAAAATCTTTTTCCAAAAACGCCCTCTTCAAATTCACTTTCCAAAAGTTCCTCCCTAGAATTCCCTTCTAGAAAACCTTTGTTTCTAAAAACGCACTTTTCAAAAACTCTTTCCTTAGAGCCTAAGTCAAGCACTAGAACCCACAATTAGGAAACCCTAATTTTTTTTCCAAAAACATGGTTTTCAAACCTTGTCCCAAACCTAGGTTTCCAAAATCTCTCGTTTTCTACATCCAAACGATACACGTTTCCAAAATCTTTTTTTCTATGTCAAAACTATAATTTTTCAAAACTAGGGTTTCTAGAATTTCCTTTTCCAAATCCTTGCCAAATCCTACTTTCCCTTTAGGAAGCCGAATCCAATCTCCCCGTTTAGGAAACTAAATCCAGTCCTCCGTTTTTGGAAACAAATCCCAAACCTTTACTAATTCAACTTCTTCCTAATTTCCTACCTTCCTAAACCATAAGTTTCCTAAACCTAAACTCTAAATCTTTCTTTAAATTTCAAAATCCAACTCTTTCCTAATTCAAATCCTTCCTAAACTTCCACTTTCCTAAGCCTTAAGTTTCCAAAACTTGAACATAAAAATCTTTCCTAAATTTTAAAACTCAACTTTCAAATCTTTCCTAATTCAACCCTCTCCTAAATTCTACCATCTTTTCAAATATTAACTTTTCAAACCAAAGTTTTCAAACCCAAACCTTTCCTAATTTCAAGATTTTCTAAAATTCAAAATCTAAAACTTTCTAAATGTCAAATCTTTCTAAAATTCTAAATTCAAAACTTTTTTAAGTTAAATCTTTCTAAAACTAAATCTTTCTAAATTCTAAAATTTCCAAAACTTCAAAATCTTTTCAAATCTAAAACTTTTATAAACTCAAAACTTTCTTAATTTAAGACTTTCTTAAGTTGAAACTTTCTTAATTCAAACATTTCCTAAATTCAAAACTTTCCTATTTCAAAACCTTTCTTAAAATGAAACATTTCAATTTTCAAAACTTTCCTAAGTTGAAACTTTCTTAAGTTCAAAACTTTCCTAAACCTAAAACTTTCCTAATTTCAAACTTTCCAAAAATGACACTTTCCTAATTCGAAACTTTCCTAATCTAAATCTTTCCTAAATTCCAAGTTTCCAAATCTTTCACGATCTTTCCAAATCCAACATTCCAATCTCCTCTTCTAATCTCAAATCAAATCCAATTTTCAATCCAATCTCTTTCTTCTAATCCAAACTCTCTCTTCAAATCAATCTCTTTTCAATCGGACTCCGGTCCGAACTACGACTGATCTGATTCCCCCAAAGGGATATGTAGGCAACCTTCATAGGTGCGGTCACAATACTTTTCAAACTTTCAATTCCACCCTCATGGGTGCGGTCTCCATATTTTCAAATCCCAAATTCCAATCTATTTTCAAAATTCCAATTTCAAAATTTCCAATTTCAAATTTCTATTTCCAAATTTTCAAACTTTTCAATTTCAATTCCATCTCTTTAAATCTATTTTCAAATCAAATCAACCTCTTTCCAAATCTATTTTTCAATTCTCTTCTATTGCACTTGCATATCATGCATCATGTTAGTTTCTTTTCAAACATTGTTTTTCTAAAGTGAATGGGATTGGTCCATAGTTAGTTGAATACTCTCATAGGTGAATTTAGGGTAGATTGACATGTAGGTACCGAAAGGGCGGGGTAGGGTGATAGCTTAGTGCGTCTTCCCTACATGTAACCAACCTCCGAACCTAGATCACTGTTTCCAAAGACCAAAAAGGAGTTATTTTTCAAAAAAAGGGCTAAATATTTTCCAAAGGTTGCCAAACAACCTGTTTTCTTAAAAACCCTCTCTTGAGGAGATATTTTCACATCATTTTTCAAAAACCCTAAGTGTAATCTTCGGATTACTCTTAGTTTTTTTAGGTGACCTAACTCACCTTAATCAAGTTAGGTGGCGACTCCGAATCTTTTTCAAAAGCCCTTTATTTTAAATCAAATTTTTAATTCAAACCTAGTCGCACTCATTCTTTTAGGAGGGTGAGTTCTAACGAGAGAGTACAACATTTTTCCCGCTTGGGTGAGTATTTCTCGAGTGCGAAAAATCTGGGCACGACACCCTATAGCCTGATAACTTTTCAAATCGAACTGGAGCCACTTGTAGTGGAGCTAGGCCAAACAATGGCTTGAAGCCACTCCAAGTGGCACCTAGATCTTTGCCTTGCAGCATAATGTCGAATCAAATCTTCAAGATTATTTCCATACTGAGGTGGCGCCACTATAAGTGGCAACTGTCGTGTCCCGATTTTGCCCTGAGTCTAGGTTTTGACTCAAACGAAACCCAATACTCTATTTGTTAAAACTCAACCTCCTAAAAGGACGAGTACGATAGGGTTTGAACATGAAACTGATTTGATTAAGGGCTTTTTAAAAAAGTTTTGGAGTCACCATCTAATGGAGTTAAAGGCGTGTTAAGTGAACTAAAACTAAATGTAAAATGAGTTTCAAACTTAGGTTTTTGAAAATGGTTTGAAATGTCCTCTTATGAGGTGTTTTGGAAAATAAGGTTGTTTGACAACATTTGAAAATGTTTAAAGCCCTTTTAAAAATGTGACTCTAGTTTTGGTCTTTGAAATAAAAATCTATGGTCTGGGGGTTGATTACGTGTAGGGAAGACATCCTAAGATCATCACCCTATCTCGCCCTTGTGGTACCTATATGTCTATTCACCCTTGGGTGCACTCACTTGAATCTCCAGTTCCTAAATATCCAATTATATCCACTTTCAGAATTTTGGAAAGGGCTTTTTGTCATCACTTTTTGGATAGTATGATGTATGATACAAGTTTGAAAAGAGTTGGGAAGAGAGTTAAAAGTTTTTAGAAAAGAGTTTTCAAATGCTAGTTTGGATTGGAAAGAATTTTAAGAAGGGAAATTTGATGTGAAATGGAAGTTATGACTGCACATATTTGAAGGTTGCCTATGTATCTCATTTGGTAAAAATTAGGTCAGTCGTAGTTCAGACAAGGGTTTGATTGGAATGAGACTTGTGGGATTCTTGGGATGTTTTGAAACTTGAACTCAAGAGAGTTTTGATTTGAAATTGGATGTTGGAGTGCTTTTGAAATAGAACTTGAAATTTTTTGGAAGTGCTTTTGAAATGTTTTGTAACATAACTTAAGAGAGTTGTTAAAGTTTTGGAAACTTGACTAGGGATTTCAAAGTGGGATTTGAACTTGCAAAAGCTCTTATGAACTTATCTTCAAAAGATTTTTGAAATAGTTTTTGAACACCTTAAGAAAGGTATGTCGATGTTTCATTACCCTTATAAGATTAGTTAATTTCGAACTAAGCTCCTTTATGGCTATGATTTTGGAAAAGATTTTTAGAAAATGGGCTAGACACTTCCCTGGGGGTTTTGGACTTCAGGGTTATGGACCTTTGTTTGCATATCTCACTTTACCTTGAATAACCTTAACTACAGGAAGGCTTAGGATTGCTTCAAGAATGTGATGTTTGAAAATAGTTTTTAAAAAAAGGTTTTGCAAAACATTTAGGGTTTTGGAGCCCTAATATGAACCTTATAGGTTGACCCACTAGGGTTTGGTTGACTTAGGGTTGGAGCACTAGGGTTAGGTTGACCTAAGATTGACCAACTAGGCTTAGATTGTCCTAAGGTTGACCAACTAGGCTTAGGTTGACTTAGGATTGGACTACCAGGGTTAGGTTGACCTAGGGTTGACCAACTAAAATTTGGCAAAACCTAGGGTTTTGGAAGGTGGTTTTGGAATATGGTTTAGGGTTAAGGTTCGACCCCAGTCGTTTGAAGATAGTTTAGGAAGGTGGCTATGCATGCAATGGAAGGGAGATTTGAAAAAACTATAATTTTTATATGAGAAAAGATATGATTTTGTGTTTGTCACGCCCTAATTTTTTGCACTCGAAAAGACAAGTGAGAAAAATATGGTATCCTCTCTCGTTAGAACTCATCCTCCTAGAAGGATGAGTGTGACTAGGTTTGAATTGAAAATTAATTTGAGTAAGGGCTTTTAGAAAAGATTTGAAGTTGCCACCTAACTTGATTAAGGTGAGTTAGATCAATTAAAACTAAGTGCAATCCGAAGATTAAACTTAAGGTGTTTGAAAAACTTCCTTAAAAGAGGGTTTTTTTTTTTGTTGGAGAAAACAAGTTGTTTTGCAACTTTTGGAAAGATTTAAGCCCTTTTTGCAAAGAACTCTGCTTTTTTATCTTTGAAAACAGTGATTATAGGTTCGGAGGTTGGTTACGTATAGAGAAGATGCATAAAGCTATCACCTTATCCCGGCCTTGTGGTACCTACATGTCTATTCACTTTGGATTCACTCATTTAGAATTTTCGATTATCCATTGTCCAATTATATCTACTTTGAGAATTTTAGAAAGAAAAAAGGATTGGAGTAATCTGAGACAATCATTACAAAATCTTAAATAGACTTTTGTGTAAAATATATATTTTATATAAATATATCATCCTACATCTTAAGTCCATAGTTTAATTTATGAACTTTTGACCCTTTGTGAATTCAAAGTTCAGATTTAAATTTTTGGCTCATGCATTGACGGCTTACATGCTCTCACAATTTCAAGTGGCTCCATTGACGGCTCACACGCCCTCAAAATTCAAAGGTTCTAAGTCGGCCTACGTGCCCACAAATTTTAAGCCTCAAAGGCTCTAAGTCGGCTTATGTGCCAACAATTTCAAGCCTTAATGGCTCCATGATGGAGCTCATGTCTTCACAAATTCAAGCCTAAGGCTTTATAATGGTCCATGTACCCACAATTTTCAGCCTTTAAGGTTTTAATTTCCTCAAGCAGTAAATATGAATAATTGATTGTTTGAACTAAAAAAAAAATTGTCAATTATGTAAATATTTTCTATGGGGGTGACGTTATTTCACGTGTGAATTACATAAAAATTCAGTACTGCCCCATGTTAGTAACAATTTAAAATTGGGCAAATTATATGTGACTTTCATTGCAAGGTCCAATTGTGGATTTTATACTTCCAGAACTTCAAATGTTTGAGGTTTTAATTTTGCATTAGTTTATGGGCCAAACACAGTTAAAGTTGCTGGAAATATTGATCTTCAGTTAAAGATTCATGGGTTATTTTCTCAGACCCAAATTTCTTGGACCTATAAGTAATTATTGGGCCGATTTAAATTTGTAACCTAATAAAACAATGGTCTGATCATTTGTTCTATAAAGGTCAGCAAGCTTAGTAAGGCTTAAAGATGCAAAATTGGTCTTTAAGGCCCAAATTTTAAAGTCACAAAAACTGTCAATTGCAGTCTGACTTTGGGCTCTTTTTAATTGCTATTGTTATTAAAAGCCATTTCTCTCGACCCGTGAATTAAGTTGGCTGACCCAAATTCTTTTGAAGACATAGACTTGAGGCTTTTGTAATTCAAACTTTAGAAGAAATTCCAACAGAGTGCATGATGCCCAAGTCTAACATTAGACCAGTGTGCAATTTCCTATATAGACTTGCTAAATGTTGCAATTTCCTTAGACTGACATGTCATATATCATACTAGTGCTAGTAGTTGATGGTAGTGCAGTATAAAAATATAAATGCTAAATCAAATATAGCCAAGACTAAAGGTCACCAACAAAAATCCAATAAACTTAAATATTATTTCTTTAGAACTACGGTTGACTTGATTTCAGTCCGGACTTGTCCCGACTCGAATACGTAGGCAACTCACTCAAATGGGTATAGTCAATACCTTTGTGAACCTAAATGTTCATTTCAATTAAATCAAATCAAAATAAATATTATTTTTATTTTTTTCTTTTTAAAAATACAGTTGACTTGGTTCCAGTCCGGACTTATCCCTATTCGGACACGTAGGCAACCCACTCAAATGGGTACAGTCAATACCTTTGTGAACCTAGATGTTCATTTCAATTAAATTGAATCAAAATAAATATTATTTTTATTTTGTTCTTTTTAGAACTATGGTTGACTTGATTCCAGTCTGGACTTGTCCCGATTCAGATACGTAGGCAACTCACTCAAATGGGTACAGCCGATACCTTTGTGAACCTAAATGTTCAGTTTAATTAAATCGAATCAAAATAAATATTATTTTTATTTTTTTCTTTTTAGAACTACGGTTGACTTGATTCAAATCCGGACTTGTCCCGACTCGAATACGTAGGCAACCCATTCAAATGGATACAATCGATACCTTTGTGAATCTAAATGTTTATTTCAATTAAATCGAATCAAAATAAATATTATTTTTATTTTGTTCTTTTAAGAACTACGGTAGACTTGATTCCAGTTCGGACTTGTTTTGACTCGGATATGTAGGCAACACACTTAAATGGGTACAGTCGCAACCTTCGTGAACTAAATAGTTCACCCAAATTAAATTTAAACAAAAATATTATTTTTTTGGAGTTACGCTGACTTGATTCCAGTCCGGAATTGTTCTGACTTGGATACGTAGACAATCCACTCAGATGAGTATAGTTATAACTTTTGTGAACCCAAATATTCACTTAAAGTAAATTTGTTACAAAAATCCAGTTCAATTTTATTAGGTTGGAATCAAAGGGTATTCCCTTGAAATAAGGGACTGTAATTAAGAGATACGTTATATCTTGAATGGGTCCGACCTACACTTTAAGAACTCATGTGATATGTTAGTATATGGGTGAGATTATGTTAAGTGGTTGTTCAATTAAATATTACTTGTTAATATTTTTGCTTAATAGATACGCTCAATGAAGGGATACAATTCTTCATCTATCAGGCACCCCAAGAATTCAGCAGTCTTCTTCTTTTTTGCTCCAACAGCAGTTCCAGGCTCTGAGGTAGCTAAAGTCTTCTTAGGAACCTCTAAAGTAGTAGCAACAGGAACTGCACCCTTCATAAATACCTATGTTTGTGCAACACATAGTCGGGCACATTCAAACAAAAACAGAGGAACAAATGAAGGAGAAACAGAAAATGGGGATATAACAGATTACCTTCTTTGAGACCAACTAGCCAGCGGAGTCCACAGCTTCTGCTAACCCACCCTTTCCATGACCAAATATTTTCTTTAACATTTCTGTCTCTGCAATAGATTCAAACTGCTCCCCAATGGGAGTTCTATAGTCTTCTTCTTCTTCTTCTTCATCACCTGTTGCTTCCTCATATCCCCTCACAATGCCATTTTTCTCTAAGCTATCACCCTCATTCCCCTCAGGGGTCTCCTCAGCTTCCTCCTCCTCCTCAGGGGTCACCTCAGTCTCAGACTCATTACTGCTTGACTCCTCCACCTCTGTCTCGAGGAAGGAGAAATAAGCTCGATTCAGCGAGCATAACCAAAAGAAATGGAACAGGGTGCAGGAGAAAACCAAAACTCACCTACTACTTTTTTTTCCTTCAAAGGCGACCCATTGCCCTTCATATATGACTGGATCCTCGAGCTTTGCCCAATGAAGCAAAAGGGAAACAGTTAATAGCTGTTACCCAAACTCATCAAGGAATGTAAAAAATTAGAAAGCATGACTTACTTTGTGCACGCACTTTGGGAAGGGGGTGAAGGAAGATATAGGCATAGGTCGCTTTCCCAAACAGACACCCAACGACGGAGAGGCCTTCAGAGGAGTAAAAGTCTTTAAGACTCCTTTCGGGATGCTCGCTTTCGATTGATAGAGCAACGATTTCAAAGCCTACCCTTTACCACCCTTGACAGGGGTAGGGTTGGGAGGAGCAAAGTGAGTGCGAGTCCCCCTGTCCCTCTTCTGGTTCTTCTTTGTGGTTAAGTGAAGGGAAGGATGCCCCTTCCCTATGGGAACAAATTTCACTTGATCTGTGTCCCTAGAGCAGAAGGAGAAGAATGAGTCTAAGTTCCTTCTCTAATACAGCTTTTGATGAAGGGTAAAATGGCCCTCACGCTCAAGGATGGGAAGTTAATCCCCAGAAGTGGGAGGTCAATCACTGGATAGCCCAAAAAATCAAACTTCATAACATTCACCCAAAATTTTTACATACACTCATCAAAGGATGATGTAACAAAAGGAAGAGCATAAGGTATCCCTTGGTCGTCGCTGAACTGCCTCGAGAGCCTATCAGGATGATACATCACAATGCCATTTCCATCTTCATTCAAGAATGGAAGTAGCCCTGGCATAATCATTAACAATAGCTCATAGATGTTAGCAGGCTGAGATTCAGCACTAGAAGAGAACCCATAGTGGCGTGTCTGCAGAGGATAAGTAATAGGGACATGGGCTTTGGTGTTCTTGTTTATATAAGGGCGAACAATGAACTTCTCCGAATTATCAAAAAACTAACTCAGGTCCTGGATGCTAATGACCCCAAACCACCTTGACATAAGTGGTTCCCTCTCCTCTATCTGGGCCAACACAGCATGACCCTTCTGGTTTCTAGTAGTCACAGTTACACCAACAAAAAGGATTTTTGGACAAGGAACTAGCCTCCTGAAGCGCTCAGCTAGATAAGTCGATATGAACTGGGTATCGATATAGCTTCCTATGTCATATTGACCTACCGAGTGCTCTAAGTCATACTTCAATTGGTCTAGAGGTTGGTAAAGGCTCCCCAAGAATAGGGGGGGCAGAGTAATTTTTTTTCCTTTAGACAGCAACACAGCAAGGGGATATAGAAAGGAGTTGGACTGGTTATAGCCCAGAAGGATGAAGGTCGAAACAAAGAAGGCAAGAAAAATAGCGAAGTAGTTGGACTGGTTATAGCCCAGCCTTTCAAAATACTTCAGAGCACCCCTCGATGAAGTAGATTTCGGCTGGATGTCTTTTAAGAAAGAGTGAATCTAGGCAGCGTAGGTGGACTTGTTGGTGGGCACTCTCTCGACCAACTGCTTCCAGTCACTATCAGAAAGTGAGTTAAAGTTTTGGGTCACATGATACTCTCGCTCTAACTTCCTCACGGTGGCCCTTTCATTCACGGACAAGAAATGGAGTTCCACACCACGGTCACCGGTGAGGGGAAGGCACATCAACGACACTGTATCTTCCAGAGTAGGTCCTACTCCCCCCATAGAGCCACAAAGGTATGGGAGTCAATGCTTCATCGTGAGATCAAGAGGTCCAGGTTGGCGATATGCTGCCAGATGGTCGAGTTCCTGGAGAGACATACAGATTCTTATAAGCCCACAACCTTTAGGTTGGCCATCAACTCTTTGTTGGCTAGGTCGTCATCCAACCATTCTGGCCAGCTGAAGATAGGAGATGAGAGGCACTTAAATTAAAAGAACGAGTGGGGAACATCCCCCTTCTCTAATCGAAATCGAAAGACGAACTCTGATCTGATTATATCGCAATCCTCCAAAGAAGTCTCCAGCTAGGGGAGAAGAAGGTCGAAAGGTTCTTCGCCTTCAGGAAGGAAGTTGATGACCCTCTTCCAAAACTTATCTCCTGGCCCCCCAAGATGGGGAGTCCTCATCCAGTCATCATCTGAAGGCAACTGAGAGGAGACTTCACCACTAGAGACATATTTCTCACTAGAGGGCTTAGCGTGACCAACAATGGACTTCTGTGCTCTAAGCTTCCACACCATGGTGGTTGTATCTTAAAACTATAACGGGGCAAAGACGGGGAAAAAGGAGAGAGAGAGAGAGAGAGAGAGAGAGAGAGAGAGAGAGAGAGAGAGAGAGAGAGAGAGAGAGAGAGAGAGAGAAAAGGGAAAAAGAGTTATTGGAGTAAATAGCAGTTACAACTGCATCTCCTCCTCTATCCCTTTCATATTCGTGAACCGTCCCTTTCCTGCCAGCTGTTTGAATTTCAAAATTCAAAGTGACAGCAGTTAATGGCCTGGCGCCAAAAACTACAGCCCATTAAGGTGAAGTGACCCCTGCGACAATGGAACAGACATTGTGTAAAGGAGGCTGAAAGCTTGTCCTGATGTAAAAAAGAACGGCTTAAACTCCTTGGACCAATGATAGGTTCCCAGCCAATGGGATGGGAACCTTTATGGAGAAACATGGGGAATTGAGCATAGGAGTAATGACGACGAGGACCCTTCGACTGGTTCGATAACACGTACAAGTCCTGGTGCATGTGCCTTTCACGTGTGTTGTGCCCTGATTTTTTGCACTCGAAAAAAAAAAGTGAGAAAAACATAGTGCTATCTCTTTAGAACTCATTCTCCTAAAAGGACAAGTGTGACTAGTTTTGAATTGGAAATTGATTTGATTAAGGGCTTTTGGAAAAAGGTTTAGAGTCGCCACCTAACTTGATTAAGATGAGTTAGTGTTGGCCCAAAAGGTAACCCAAGAGGGGGGGTGAATTGGGTTTTTCGAAGATTAATAACAATTAAGATTAATTAAAATTAATCTAAGCAATGTAAAAAAGATTAATCTATATGCAATGCAAAATAATCAGAGAAAGGAAAGAAAACAGAGCATAAGAAGGAACATACAGATTTATCGAGGTTCAACCACAACCCGTAGTCTATGTCATCACCCTAAGACCTCCTTGAAGTCCTCTTCCACTATGTAATCACCTATTACAAATGGGCTGCTGATTGACAAAGTGCTCAGCTCATTATACACAAGAACTCCTCACCGAGCTCTTCAATCTCCAAGTGGTTTTATCCAAGCTCCACTCAAACTTACAAGAGTTTTGCTTTCATAAGAAAACTCTCAAACTCTGAATTACAAGTGTATAGAAGTATATAAGTAACTAACAAACTCTCTAGCAAGAGTAGATTTTACAATTTGAGCTCATAGATGAAGACAGGAAGAATATTCAGAGTATATCAGTAAATCAGTCAGCTTGATTTTGTTTTTGTCTTCAATCCTTTGTATAAATACAGCTGGAAGTTTGTATATATATACCCCTGTATTGATTCCATCCGTTAGATCATTGATGCACGTCCAGTCCGTTAGAATGTTAGGAAAAATAGCCGTTGTATCCAATGAGTCGGCTCTAGGTTGTTAGAGTCGACACTTTCTACTTCTGCATTTACCAGATATTGTTCATTGACTTCATGAGTCCGTTCTTCATATCAATGAGGTGATTCCTTATTCATTTTGTCTTCACATCTTTGACTTCTGCTGTCATGAGGTGACTCTTTATTTTCAGGAGTCCGCTCTTTGTTCATTAGATCTTCAGCCTTTTACTTCTGTTATTATGAGGCGACTCTTCATCTTCATGTGTCTGCTCAATGATCATGTCATCTTCAAGCCTTTGCGTCTGTCTCCATGAGGCGACTCTTTATTTCAATGAGTCCACTCTTTGTCTATTTGGTCTCCAGGCTTTTTGCTTCTGTGATCAAGAGGCGACACTTCATTTTTTATGAGTCCACTCATTGTTTATTTTGTCTTTAGGCCTTTTGCTTCTGTAATCAAGAGGCGACTCCTCATTTTTATGAGTCCCCTCATTGTCCAGAAATCTGTTTTATGACTTCTAATGATCTAGCTCATCTCAGCACTGATATAAGATTTTCAAGGAGTATTTCTTTGAGCTATGATGATCAATCAAATCTTTTTAACTCATCAAAGTTAACTTCTATTCAATTTGGATTGAATCAATCATTGGATATTGATCTTGTTTTGACTCTCAAACTATTAAAGCTTCATTAGATCAATGTTCATCTTTTCTTCTTCATTTACAAAGTTTTCTTCTTTCATTGTAGAACATTATCTTTAAATGCCAAGCTTCCTCAATTATGTAGAGCTTCACAATGCTTCAATGCCGAGTTGTTCTCTTTGCTAGAAATTCTTCTTTCTTTTTTAAAATCATGTCAATGAGACTTTTGTAGGCTTGATGAAATCTCTTCATACATCTAGTCTCCATTGATTCTTTATATTGTAGAAGAATTCTTCACTTGGATTCCAGGTAGAGATCAGCCAATCATTGTGAGCCATCTTCTCAGCAACTTCAATCACATTATCTTGAATTGATCTTTGCATTTTTGATGAAGTCTTCTTTTGAGCATTTTTTAATCCCTTCAATAATCAATTCTTCTTCAACTGATCTTTGCACTTTTTCAACTGATCTTTGCATATTCTGATGAAGTCTTTAGTCTATCTTGAGTGCAAATCAATCTTCATTGAATCTATGCATACTTGATAGAGACTTCATTTGAACACCTTCAATCTCTTCGAATGTAGAACATTTGTTTGATGTAGAGATAGGCATCACTCCTCTATTTGGTTCATTACATACTTCTTGGAATTTGTTGTGTATTCTCTTTGACATGCATTAAACTTAAGATTGAACTTTAAGTCTATATTATGAACTTTGTTAATCTGCACACTAAGTAGAGTCATTAGTAAAATAACACAAGGTTTAGTTATCATCAAAATCAATATGGGAATCAACCTTGAGTCAACAAGGGTCAACTTTGAGTCAACAGTTAGGTCACCCAAAACTAAGCACAATCCGAATATTACTCTTAAGGTTTTTGAAAAGATTTTGAAAACTTCTTTAAGAGAGGGTTTTTAAGAAAATAGGTTGTTTGGAAATCTTTAGAAAGATTTAAGCTCCTTTTTGAAAATAACTCTATTTGGCCTTTGAAAACAGTGATTCTAAGTCCGGGGGTTGGTTACGTATAGGGAAGATGCACTAAACCATCACCCTATCCCGCCCTTGCGGTACCTACATGTCTATTCACCTTAGGTTCACTCATTAGAGTCTTTGATTAATAAATGTTCAAAACTATCCACTTTAGAAAAGAATTTTGAAAAGATGTTTAACAGGATGCATGACATGCAAGTGCAAGAAAAGACTTTGATTTTGAAAACAGATTTGAAAAGAAAGATTTGACTTTGAAAATAGATTTAAGAAAAAGCTTGATTTGATTTTTAAATGGATTTGAAATTGGAAAGAAAGTTTTAGACATTGAAATCGAAGATTTGAAAATCGATTTGGAAATTAGAAAATTGAAATAGATCAAGGAATTGGAAGTTTGAAAATAACTATGGAATTGGAAACTTAAGAAAAATTATGAAATTGAAAGTTTGAAAAAGGTTATGACCACACCCATGAGAGTTGCCTATGTATCGCTTTGTTGGGAACCAGGTCAGTCGTAGTTCGGACAAAAGTCCGGTTGAAAATAGACATTTTTAGGTTTTTGAAAAGTTTGATTTGAAAAGAGTTTCATTTTGAAAAGAGATTTGATTTGAAAAGAGTTTGATTTTAAAAAGAGATTTGATTTGAACTTGAAATAGAAGATTTGAAATTTGAGCTTTTGATTTGAAATTGAACTTGGAATTGACTTTGAATAGAACTTGAGGATTTGAAATTGATTTTGATTTGAAAAGATTGAACTTGGACTTAGCATTGAACTTGAAAAAGGGTTTGAACCTTAAAAGAAAACTTGGACTTGATTTGGAAAGATAGAGTTTTGAAAACATTTTGAAGTTTGAAATTAGAAAACCATCTTGGTTTAGAAAAGAATTGTTGGAGAAGAGTTGGAAGGACCTAACTCTAGGGTTAAGGTCGAACTAAGGTGTAGACATCCGAGGACTTAGGGTAATTAAGGGTTAAAGCATGTAATTGAATTGACTTGACTTGAACTTGAAAAGCTTGATTTTGGAAAGTTTGGTTTTGGAAAACCTAGACTTAGGAATGATAGGACTTAAGAAAGACTTAAGGTTTAAGAAAGATTTGATTTGGCTTGGAAGGGATTTAGAAAAGTTTTGACTTGAATGTTGGACTTGGAAGATTTGAAAAGTTAGAGTTTAAGAAAGATTGGATTTACGAAAGCTTAGATTTAGAAAAATTTCAAAATAGGAAAATTCCATTTTAGGAAAGTTTCATTTTAGAAAAGTTTCGAAATAGGGAAGTTTAAAATAGGAAAGGTTTTGAAATTAGAAAGTTTTGAATTTAGAAAGTTTCAACTTAAGAAAGTTTCGAATTTGGAAAGTTTCCATGTTAGGAAAGAGTTGATTAGGTTTAAGAAAGATTTGAAATTTGGAAAGTTTTAGAATTAGGAAAAGTTTGAGTTAGGAAAGATTTGATTTCTATTTCTTAAAATAAAATTGGATTTTATTTCCAAAAAGAGATAATTTGATTTTGTTTTAAAGAACGGTGGATTTGATTTAGTTTTAAATAACGAAAGATTTGATTTAGTTTTCAAAAATGGAAGATTTCATGTGACATAGAATTGGAAAGGAGGAATTTTCAAAAACTTAGGTTTGGAAAGCCGTAGTTTTGGTATAGGAAAAGTGATTTTGGAAATCTAAGATTTGACGTAGAAAATAGAGATTTTGGAAATCTATATTTTGAGTAAAGATTGGAAATTATTTTTTAGGAGAGAAAATTAGAGTTTCCTAACCATGATTCTAGGGTTTGACTTGAACTCCAAGAAAAAAGGATTTTAAAAAATAGATCTTGTTGGAAAGAGATTTTTGGAAAGTAAATTTGAAGAGAGTTTTGGAAATGAAATTTGTAAAGAGATTTTGGAGAGGGTGTAGAAAACAATGTTGGAAAGAGGATTTGAATGTGGACTTTTACGAGTCTCTAAAAATATCCCACTTTCTTAAAACAATTCTAACCATGGAGGGATTAGAACCATTCTAGGATTATGGTTTTGAAAACACTAAAGATTTGAAAATATGGACCACGAAAGTCACTTTAAATATAACACTTTCCTAAAGCAACCCTAACCATAGAAAAGCTAGAATCACCTTAGGATTGTGACTTTGAAAATAAGTTTGAAAAAAGAAGATTTAATGCCAGTTTTGAAAATGATTTTCGATGCAAGTTTTGAAAACAAGTTTTGGAGAGATGCATGATCATGATATGCATAATGCAAGTTGGGGTCATGAACATACAAGGTTAAAGGTTTCACCACATAATCAAGGGGGCCGAATCCATGTGGTTTTCGGTTAAACTAAGAGAAAGCCCCCGACACGGTGACTTTCAATAGCCTAATCCTACATATGAACCAGGGAGTCCCTTGTTTCAAGCATGCAAGAAAGAGGTGTAGAAGATAGGGATTAAAATAAAAGAAAACCCAAGTGGGTTAGGAGAGAGAAGATAGGGGAGAATTGCGTAAACGTAAATAAGAAGCCTACCTTGTGTCTTCTTTGTTTTGCTTGCTTTATTTGCTTTGTTTTGCTTGCTCGCTTACTTTGTTTTACTTCGGTCTTCGAGAGCTTGCTTTGGTCTTTAGGAGTTTCTGAGTTGTAGCACTTCAAGTCTTCAATGGAGGCTTCGGAGGTTCGTATGAGTGTATAAGAGTGTATGTGAGTTAGGGTTAAGTGTATAGGGGTTAGGGTTTTGTATATGGAGGTTAGATTTTAGAGAACCTAAAGAGAGCTAGGGTTTGGAGGGGCTTCGAGCTCTATATATTGAACAAAAGAGTTTTTGAACTGTGTTTGCAGACCCTTTTAACGCTGGATGAGACTCTGTATTTATAGACAGAAGAGTAAACTGGCACCTATTGTAGTGGCGTCAGGCCAAAAATCCTAATGGCGCCATTCCTAGTGGCGCCAGGCCATTTTTTGGCTTGGTGGCGCCAGCTATTTAGGAAATGTTTAAGGTCGGCAAACAACGTATTTTCAGAAGATTTGGGCGCCTGTATTAGTGACTACCATGCAATTTTTAGCATGGCTTCACTAAGAGTGACTCCGGAAAGTTTGAGAATAATGTAAAGGGCGGGAATGGCCCGGAGGGCCAGGAAGGGATAGAAACCCTTAGAATAGTGTCTTGGGGGTAGTAGACTTGAAAAATAAATACAGGATGTGCTGGAAGGGTTGACCGGGCCATTAGGGGCAAAACGGTCAATCGGGCCGAAAAGCTGCCATGATGGACTTGGAATGCTCCGGAAGAAGGCTTGAGGCTTGGAAACATTAGCTAGAATGTTCCATGAGGTTTCCGGTTTGATACCCGGAGCTGACGTGGTTAGAAAAGGTGACCGGCCTACCAAGGGCAAAATGGTCATTTTATATCGAACTTGTCGAAATTGATTCGGAATGACCCAAAAATGAGTTGGAAGGCCGGTGATACTATCAGAAGCATCCCCAAGAGGTTACCAACTTGATACCCAGAACCGGTGTGGTTCCCCGGGCGCTCGACTATCTAGGGGTAAAATGGTCATTTTGATCGGAGGGTCTCGAAATTAGCCCGAAACCTACTGGAAGGCACTTAATCATGCCAGATTGTCTTTAGGACAATCTTGGAAGGGTGGACTTACCTCTTTGAGGACTTAGGTACTTTCTCAAAAAAGAGTGCCAGAAAGCCCTAAGGGCAGTTTAGTCATTTTTTATCAGAGTGGGCTAGCAGACACTGGTGTTAACTTGGGTTTTGAGTGTTTTTGTTACTCTGACAGTTTGTGACGAGTTGGTTTCCAAAGGTATTCTGTCCTTTCGTAAACGTTTCATAGCCAAGAGGCGAGTTCAGTCCCGTGACATAATGGGTTTATTTGCAATTCCCTATGTTAACCTGTTTGCGGGTGTTTTTGCCACTTTGACGGTTACGAAGTTTGTGAGTATTTTCATTACTCTAACGGGTCACCATCATTCCAGAGACTGCTTGATCTAGGGAAGCTGCTAGGTGGACTTATCGCCTGAGGAATCAAGTTTCTTGAAAGGCATGCTGAAACGGACATTTTTCATTGGCGGGCTAGCAGGCGCCAAAGGTCGACCATTCTACCATCTCGGGGACTTAGGGTCTTATTCCGATCGATGGGTTTTAAAGGACTTACCGTTTCGAAGATTTTCTCGAAAAATATGCCAAACTAAATGGTCTTATTGTCTAGGGATTAAATTTTTCGAAAGACGTGTCAAACTTGATTTGAACTGTAATTGGACTGGAATTAGATTTTGATCTTAGAATTAAGATTGAAATGAGGACTTACCATTTTCGAGAAGACGTGCCCACTGGAATTGGACCGGACAATGCCCAAGGGCATTTTGGTCATCTTGCCTCTACTTGGGCACAATGGGCCCGCGAAGCGATTGATTGACTGGATTATGTTTAGAAGCTGGTTTGAACTTGAATATGTCTACATCGACTTGAACTTAAGTCTGGATGGACTGGAGGTTGCTGAGTGGGCAAAAATGGGGTGCTTAGAACATGTAAGAGACAAAATGTAAAGAGTCAAAATAGGTCCTCTGTCAACCATGGTTCAATGGTCCTGCGAGCTAGCCTAGATTTGTTCTTGGAGTAAGACCCACCATCTCAGTCCATGGATAATTGGGTTGGTTTTGAAGTGCATTCCCCCACTGACAGAGAGAGATCAATGGATTGGGCCTCCAGACGATAAAAGGACTACGAACGATCAAGCCTTCCCAGGCCCAGTCTTAGAGGAGTAGGTCTGAAAGTCCATTAGCCCTCCCTAGACATGGCACACACCAGAATCCCTCTCATATACCTAAGTTTCGAAGGTAAGAAAGACAGAGAATCAACCTCCTTGTGGGGATATCATAGAAGGAATCATTGGGCCACGTGGCAATACCTGGTGAGGACCTCTCCTAATAATCAGGAGGAAGACCAAGGTAGTGATCGTGGTAATGGTTATTGGTGCTCTCGATTATGCTGGGATTAGGACGTGTCCTGGTTTGGTTGACAAGGGTGTGAGATATGCTGTGGTGTATGTGTGCAGTACCATGAGCAGCTCGTGGTACAATGCCACGTGCCCACGTCTAGCCTGGCTGAGCAGAGCTGTTACCACCCTATTTTGGCCACTCAGCGATCTCCGGACCAACTGGAAACACCTCTAAACCAACACAAGCATACTCAAACTTAAACCGGCTTTCCCAGATCCAATCCAATCTGTCAACCGCTTCACAAGCCCACTGGGCCCAATAGAGGCAAGATGACCGAAATGCTCCTGCTGCATTAGTCAGTCCAATTTAGCTCGACACGTCTTCCATAAGACAATAAGTCCATTAAAATTCAAAGTTAAATCCAATTGTCCCGTCATTCAAGAAAGTTGTTCCCTCATTGACGGTAAGACCATTCAATCCAACACGTCACGATTACCGAGAATGTTTATTCCTCAGATCGATAATGCCTCTTTCATACTCATCTTTGGAAAGTACCTAAGTCCTCGATATGGAAGAGCGGTTCACTTCTGGTGCCTGTTAACATGCCAATGTAAAATGTCTGCTAATTCGCCACGTTCTTTGAGAAAGCATAAACCCCTCAATAAGGGAAGACTGTCCCAGCCCGGTGTGACCTTTGAGAAAGTTTATCCCTTAAGGCAGTAAGACCCGTTTAAGCCAGTCTACGGAGAAAGTATCAATTCCTCGGACAAAAGTCTAAACCAGATCCACACAAGTCAACATCGATGCCTGCTAGCTCGTCCCGGTGAAAAATGACTATTTTGCCCCTAACAGGCCCAACGTGTTCTTCTAGAAAGTATCAAGTCCTCAGAACGGTAAGACCACCTTCCAAAGTTGTCCCTAGATGGTCTAGCATGTCCAGTACCATCCAATCAACCCTGGTCCTTTCTTGGGAAGTTTCCTGGTCAAAATGACCTTTTTGCCCCTAGGCATCCAAATGCCCTAGGAAACCACACCGGCTCTGGATATCAAACCGGCAACACCCCAGTCAACTGGTCAACCCAGTCAATCCCAGTCAACTTTGGTCAACCCGGTCAACCCTGGTCAATCTTGGTCAACCCTAGAACTCCCGAGATGAGATAACCGCGATCTGGTCACTCTCTTCAACCATACCGGCTCTGGGAATCAAACCAGTAACCTTTGAGACATTTTTCAGAGTACTCCCTTCCATTTTTAGCTGGGCCTTGCCTTCTGGCACCTTCCTTTATTGAACCAGAACCTCCCTGCTCCACTTCTGGTGAAGTATGACCATTCTTTAGTCGTGCGCCACTAATAGTGGCACATAACCTCCCAGAATCGGTTACGAATCGAAAAGCCCCGTATCTAGCCTTTTTTAAAGCCCTCATTAAACCTTCCTGCGCCACTTTTAGTGGCATATGGCCAACATTAAGCCATGCGCCACTAAGAGTGGTGCACCATTCTCCCATTTTTGCACTATAAATACAGACCTCCCCCCTCACTGTTTTGGGTCAAAAATTTCATCCAGAAAATCTCTCTCTTTCTCTGTTCTAGACAGCTCTTAGAGCCCTCTCCCTCTCTCTCGAAGTCCTGTTGGCTGAGCCCTAGCTCGAGGCTTCGAAGCCTTAGCTTCCAAGCTCCACTGAAGGTCCACCCCGCTACCTGGAAGCTCCGGAAGTCTTCCCAAGTCCAAGGCCCGAGCCTTCATCAAAGAAAGAAGAAACGAGACAAAGTAAATCCTCCGTTTACTTTTTATGTTCCCCCACTCTCTCTTCTCCCTCCGAACCCACTTGGGTTCTTCTATTTTTTAATTCCCTATCTCTAAACCTCCCTTTCTTGTATGCTTGGAAAAAGAGGACGTTAAGTCCATGTCAAGAGTGAACAATAGGAGATTACCGATCGGGACTCTCTTCTTGGCCCTCATTTGTTTCATGGCATGGCCTTAGGGCCCTTTTGCAATGTGGTGATACCTAGCCTTGTATGTTTCATACTGTTATTATTGCTGTCATGCATTTGCATTCTCTCCATCTCTTTACCCTTTAAAACCATTTTTAAAGTAGCTTTCTCAAAACCACAATTCTAGGTGGATCTTAACCCTGTCATGGTTGGGGTTCTCTTCGAAAAGTGTGACATTTTAAAATGGCTTTCGTTAGCCTATATTTCCTTCTTTTCAAAAATATATTCTCGGAATGATCCTACTCTTTTCATGATTAGGGTTGTTTCAAGAAATGTGTGACATTCAAAAGGACCAGAAGGTTCTACATCTTTGGCATTGCGCTTTTATCATTTTTTGAAGCCACAAGCCTAAAGCGATTCTAGCCTTTCAATGGCTAGAATAGCTTTAGACAAAGTGCGATATTCATTTGGATGTTTAAAATCGAAGTTAGGGTTTTGGGCCCTAAAACATATTTTCAAAAGACTCGATTTTCAAACCATTTACAAAACTCTTATTTGTCAAATCTTAGAAGTCCAATCTTAGAAAAATTTCCGTTTTTACCAACTTGGAAATCTTCCATTTTTAAGCCAAAATCCTCCCTTTTTCAAACCTCAAATTCCTCAATTTTCAAACCAATCAAAACTTTCCTTTTTCAAACTTTCCTTTTTAAATCGATCGAATCAAAACCTTCTATTTCAAATCTTTCAAATCACTATTTTTTCAAACCTTCCAAATTTAAAATCTAAATGAACCCCTTCCATTTTGGAAACAATCCAAACTTGTCTTTTTCAAAATCAAACCAAATCATTTCAAATCAAATTGACATTTTCAAATCAAGTCTCAATCTTCCTGAAAAGGAAGCATTTTCCAAACCTAATCTTTTCAAAATCAAATCAAATATTTTCAAATCAAATCAATATTTTTAAATCAAATCAGATCTTCTTGAAAAAGAAACATTTTCAAGTTCAATCTTTCTGAAAAGAAAACATTTCAAAAATTAAATCAAATCTTCCTGAAAAGGAAATGTTTTCAAATCCAATATTCCTTAAAAGGAAATATTTTCAAATCAAATATTTCTGAAAAGGAAACATTTTCTAAGTCCAATCTTCCTGAAAGGGAAGCATTTTCAAACTCAATCTTTTTTTAAAAGGAAACTTTCTAAAAATGGAAACTTTCTAGAAATAGAAACCTATTTCAAAATTTTAACTCTATCGGACTCTTATCTGAACTACGACTGACCTGATCCATTTTAAGGAGGTTCGTAGGCAACCCTTCATGGGATGCGGCCACAACCCTTTTCAAATTCTAATTCCATAACCATTTTTCAAATTCAATTCCCTCTTTCAAACCCTTCTACAAATTTTGTTTCCAAATTTTTTTTAAGTAGATAGCATTAAACATAGGTAACCGGTGAGTCATAATTAGGTGAGAAAAAAGTGATTAGATATATAGATACCGCAAGGGCGGGGTAGGGTGATAGTCTTAGGACATTTTCCCTAGACATAACTAACCCCCGGACTTAAAAATTTTTATTTCAAAGACCAAATTCGGAGTCAATTTTCAAAAGGGCTTTCCAACGTTTTTGGGGTTGTCGAACAACCCTACCTTCTAAAACCCTCTCATGAGGACGTTTTTCAAAAGCCTTTTCCAAAACCTAAGTTTGACTCTCGGGTTTTACTTGGTATAGATGACCTAACACATCTTTAAATATGTTAAGTGGTGACTCCAAAGACCTTTTCAAAAAACCTTAATCAATTCCATTTTAAAAATTCAAACTCTGTCGCATTTGTCCTTCTAGGAGGATGAGTTCTAATGAGAGAGCACCGTACCAATTCCCTCCCAGGCCAAGAGGGCCCGGAGTCCGAAAACAAGGCGCGACAAGAGCAGGGAGGGTCTTTGCAATCCTTAGGCCCCTTGGCACATGTTGAGCAATTTCTTGGTGCTCAAGCACCAAGATGCTCGCATATGTGCATATATGCATATATACGTCAGGTAAGAGAGAGAGATTCTTAGATTCAAAGATTCATCTTCTTCTTCTGCAGCTAAACCAAGAAAAACTCTAGAACCAGTAACCCTAATTCCAGAGCTGCCACCTTTCTTGTGCACTGCCAGTCACACTCTCTATCTATCTTCTCCATCACTTCTGAGTTCCTGCTGACCAAACACTTTTCTTAACCTCTCAAAGAACGAACTTCCAGACAAGTCAATACTCCTTGTTTATTTTCTTTCTAAAGCAAATGTATAGCAATGCTTCTTTCAATGTTTGAATCTGCCTTTCTCCTTCGGAGAGAGGACTGAATATCTCTAACATGTTCCTTGATTTGTGCCATGACAGCCCTGACATTGCCACAGATATCTAAGAAGCTCAAGAATCCATCCTGCAATTCATCAACATATCTCTCATGTTGATGGTGAGAGAGGGCTTGTTGGGTCAGCGGCAAGTTGAGAAGCTCTTCCATGCATTTATAAAGGTCCCCCAAGCCTGAGAGACCAATGCTGATTGTCTTTGCAGTTGGTATAGGTGTAGGTGATGCCTCCCATGCCTTGAGCTTGTTCAGCTCCTCCTCAATTCTGACAGTGCTAGGATGTGATCTGCTAGGCAAACTGATAGATCGCATTTGGTAATGACTCAAAGGTTTTGAAGAACTACCCATAGTTGTTCTCTTTCTTACAGAACATGCTCAGATTGGTGATGGAAACTACAAGCTTCATGCTTTTCTATTTATACTACACGAAAGAAGACAAGATGAGTCCCAGACAAGATGCGTTTGGAAGAAACTCAAGTCATCAATAATAACAATAAACCATATTGTATGATAGCAATACAGATACGGGAGACACTGACATCCAGATTTGCAGGGATAAAAAATAAATTAGAGATGGATATGGCATATCAAGATTAGGACAGAAGGACGATAACCTATACGAAAAGCAAATATTATAATTAGTGCACGAATGGCTCGCTCTCTGCGTGTTTTTACTTTTTATTCACTGATGCTCCATTTACTACGGATTTTACAGAGTCTTTTGGCCAATACAGTGGAAGAGCCATGGAACAACATTATTTTATTTTATTTTTTTAAAATGGATGAAGAGTTCCTTTTGCTTAGACCTGTACAAATTTGTGAACTTTGGGAGGACTTGAATAGTCCGAAGTTCACTATTTTCTAATTTAGCTGAAATTTTCAATTCATCTATATAAATACTAGGCTGAATTGACAAACTTCTATATCTTGCTTATTTCATACAAAAATGGATTGATTAGGCTCATCAAATTTCATCTCCCATGCACCTCAGCCACCGCCAACCTATATGCTTATCCATGGTTAATCGACCCAAGAAAGTCGGTTACAATAAAGAAAGGAATGGTGGCTTCCAAAGTTGTCTTGAGAGGACGAACCTCGACAAGAGACATAAAATTGGACAAAAACGATGTTTCTAGAGACGAGATGCAGAGGGATCAAGAACCATGTTAGTAAATTGATTACAGGACGGAAAATGACAGAGAGCACGGCTCTTTCTTACCGGCGTATCATACCGCCTGATGTGGGGGCCTACGTGGAAGAATTTTACTTTGACATAACGTTCACCTTGACCTTGATATGGAATTAATGGAATTAAAAAAAAAAGAAAAAACACCGAAGAACTAATAAAGATAGAAACAAAAGGGTGCTTAACCCTTACCAAAACCAGAGAACGTAATCAATCACCAGAGGAAGAAGGGAGGCCAAGCATTCAACGACGGCACCTGTCGATAAATTGACCCAAAAATCTTCATTGTCCATTGCTTTCAAGGCTTCGATTCCTATATACATGCCATGATTTGAAAATGTTTTCAGTGTGGTTTGCAGTTTTGGAAGTAATTTCATCGCCTTTAATAGTAAATTTGGTTTTATTTGGTAATGCTATTAGTTTTCGTTTTTTACTTTGTGTTTTATATGGTTTGGTGATGCGTATTTGTAAACTATCGTTATGCTAATTGTACCAGACGAACGCTTTGAAAATAGAGAATACACTCATTTTAGTATTTTTTATTTTTTTTTAAATTTGTAAACAAATAAAAACAAAAAACTAAAAAAAAAAACATTTTTTGTTTTTTTAAAAAAATAAAAAACATTTATCAATCAGACCTAAGTTTTGCCTGGATTAAAAATCAAACAATAAATCCACATAAAAGTTTAACACACCCACACCATAGCTATCATGTTTGGGTTTGGATGTAACAAGCAATCTCTTTGGGTTCTCAAATTGTTGGATTTAAATTGATAATTTTTAAGTGAGAGTTATGCTGTTTATATTGATTGACGAATGCTTTGTGAGGCACCACACTGAGAGAGTAAGAGGAGTTTGGTGGGTGTTCTTTTGATTTTGAATTGTAGGAATCCTTCAATATTCAAGCGTCATGAGAGTTACTAGCCCTAGTCCGCTCACATTTAGAGTAAAAAAAAAACTCATATTTTCTACATTCTTATTCTCATATATTCTTCCACAAGAGTTTCCTTCTCAAGGCCAAATAGAGCATGTGAATGGATCAGGCGGTGGAAGTATGCGGTAAGCTTTGCCATGCTATGTGGCACTGCTCTTACAAGATATATGTGAATGGATCGATATGGTGTAGTTAATACAAATACTGTAGACTTTTATTTGTACTTTAAATTAATGAGTTTAATATGTACAGCAAATGTTTTCTGTAGTTGATCCGTGAAACGTACTGCTGCATTGGCCTTCGCTTTGTTTTGATATAAACACGCTATTTAGGTATAATATTCCGTGAGGACAAGATTCTGCTGTTTGTTTATCATTTTAAGTATTTTTTTGTGGTTCTTTAACTTTGGTTTAGTTTGGCCTTTTACTTTTCCTTGGTAATTGATGCAAATCGGTCCATTCAAAATCTCGAATTTCATTAACTCGGTGATCTCATTCAAAACGGATCAAAGATTAAAATTCATAGTAAATTATAGACCTTTATGAAATTTTTCAAATTCAAACGCCTAGGTCTCGAAATTTATAATTTTACCATTTTAAAAATTTTTTATTTTGGTAATAACTTTGTGTAGAAATTTTCGTTTTCGTTGTCATTTATTTTAGAATGTTTCTTTAAACCTCTACTATTTAAATTTGGGCTTGACTCAACTTTACTATTTTTAGTAAGTTTTAATATTTTTTTAATATTTGCTATTTGATTTCTCTTAGAGATACAATGAAAGGGCTCTATTCAAAGGGAGTTTTAACTTTTGATTTGTGTAATAATATTGAGAGTGTTCTCTTATTTCTCCTGACTTTGTTATTATGTGTGAATTAATCTAGTTATGCATTTTTCTAATATTCTGTGTGAATCAACAAATTAAAAAGAGTCTAATTTTTAATATTTTGTGTGAATTAACGAACTCTAACCTTTATTACTTTTTCTACGTGCTATCATTGCATCATTAATCCTTTTTTTTAACCAGATGACATTTGGGTAAGAGGTTACAGGTGCAGTTGATTCTGAACCTGGGGGTCTTAGAGAAAAAAGTTAGTTGCCACCGTCAATATAGTCTTGCTCATATATATATATATATATATGCCTCATCTGCAATTTAGCAACTAATATATTCCACTAACTCAATATTGTGACTCGTGATTGAAAATAAAATTTTTACACACACTTAAATGATTCCAGAAATATTGTAGGAAAAAGTTAACCATGTCAGACCACTATTTGATTGCCTTAGTCCGATATGTGAATGGAATTGAAGGTAAAAATTCAAGAAATTTGGAAATGTTGTACCTGAAATGAAACCCAAAAAAAAAGAGAGAAGAGAAAGATACAAAAAAAAAAAAAATTGCTTGAAATTCAGATAAAAAAACAAAGAAGCAATTTAGATCTCTGGTGATTGGACTACAAGAGATTCACCTAGAAAATTTCAAATTTGTTATTGGTTCATCTTAATTTTTAAAGGTTGTGATTGGTCCATTCATTAGTTAAGTCCATTAAATATATATCTTAATATCTGGTGCAGTTTCGCTTCCTGTACCAGGACTGAAAATAGTTGATCAAGTTTCTTCAACAACTCATATTTGCTACTTGTGTAAACATTATGCATAAGGACTTCAAAGACATGATATTTACAATACCATATATATTTCTTTTGGTAATATGAGGGACAGTATTTAGTGCAATATGAAAAATGTGTATATCATATTCTCTTGTATCTACAGTCTACAGATGATGAGTCCTTTACATGGCTGTAGAAATAGAACACAAAATTGAAATAAATCCATGCTAGGATGTTGTCTGCAAGGCAGACTAATTGACCGGATGTGGGAACAATGGGTGGAATTTGAAGAACTAGCCATGGTTTTCTCTTTTCACAGAAGGCTCAAGCTTGTTATGGTAAATATACGCTCTCTATGCCAGTCTATTTATACCATCATGAGCATATGATTCCAGTGTGGGCTCTCCTTAGAATTTGGTTATCTTGTCACTTGTTTGGCCAACAATGACCTAATAATTGGCTGTTTAATATATTCCCCATATAAAGAAATGGACATGAGGTGTCCTAATACTCTGTGCTTGTAGTTCCAATTACCAAAGAATCATCACCTTTTTCTTGCCTGCCCTGCATTGCGCCATTTCTGCCACATTGCAGCCCTCTGTTGGCTACCATAAAATTAAAGCTGCTTCACCTCCATGGACATGGCCTGACCAGTTTGTCTCGTTTGGAGTCTTCACTAACAAGAAGGAACCATAATTGTGAGATGGGAATTAGGACATAGGGAGATCAAAATCCAGATTTGTTGGGATTTACAGAAATAAAGGTGGAGATAAACAAGAGTAGAGTTTACATATTATATGATGCGCACGAATCGCTTGTTGGGTGTTAGTGTAAAATCTGTAAAAGAAAGAAGAAGATGAATAATCACGTCCAAGGCACGATTAATATAGCTTTTCTTAAAACGATATTCGCCCCCACCAATTCTCAGAATCTGGTGTGTACCGGGTTAATGGCGAATTGCCTCCAGCATACAATGGAGCCCAGAAAATCTGTAATTCTGACTGCATGTTGCACACACGAAATCAAACCTGAATGTCTTCTGATTATCAAGTCTGCCAAGAATCTGAATGTATATTTCTACACAAACAGACTTCAGATATGATAAATAATAAAAAGTAGAATGAATCAAGAATTTTAATGCCTTTTAATATAAAAAGAAGTTGCAGGAAAACTATCTCATCATTTTCTGCGAATCTACCATGTTTTTATAGACATTTTGGGGTCTTTTTGGACCAAACATGACTGGTAGAATTCAAATAATAACTGATTTCGAACAATCACTTGCAGGTTTAAATACAGCCGTCGGATCATCCTTTTTCAAATCTAACGGTGTAGATTGCACCTATTCATTGTTTGATCAAATCATTCATCACACTTTTATGATCAGGTGTGATTCTCACCATACGATCTTTTTTGCTTATGTATTAGCCATCCGATCGTTTATTATCATGATTGACCAAAATCAATGGTCTTGATCACACGCCACACCCGCACGTGCCACGTGTCCAACTGCCAAGTGCTCCACTAAAGTACCACATTGCGTCACGCGACTCGCATGCGAGACGTGTTTGTGGCGCACATGTGACTTGGTACACATGCTTACACTTGAGTGCTACACCCAATCATTGCTCTAAAGTAATACATAAAAAGTTGTTGGCATTTATAAATGCCTTACCAAACTTCTCACTTTCCAATGTGGGATTCATTTAATAAGGCAATAAAAACTTTCTTCAAAGCTAGTCAAAACTATTTTGGAAAATCCCAAAACTACTATATATATTATATATTTTGAAAATATTTTTAACAATCCCCCGCCATTTTCAAAATAATTTAAGAAACATATCTTGGCCAGACAGGGAAAACTAATGCATAAATGAAGGTGTCTTATGGACTTGAACCTTCACTTGTGTTAACACATCAAAGTTAACAAGGATGACATAGTAGGCAAGCTTTGAACTAGTAATCCTATATAGCTAACCAGACATGTCTCACACGTTAGTATTCTCTTCTTTAGGTAAATTCATAAAAGCCAACATGTGGATTGGCCTTGTATCTATATCCTGTTTCATGAGTGCTTTAGAGACTATCCAAGTCATCATAGAAGGCGGTACCACCTTTGACACTCATATATGTAGACTTATTTGAAGTGTTCCAGTAACTTAAATACTGCAACACAATATGTTATAAGTCTATTAAGAGCTTATTGCTTAACCTTCCCCATTTACATTACTGGTACCAAGCACTTTTTCCTTGGGATGAAAAATTTGTATAGTACTTGTAGTCACTACATCTGATGTACTTTGGCTCATTGAACTCAAGACTTGATGTTTCAAGTGTTGAGTCGAGTTTCCACCAGTGATGACTAATCATATGGGCTGAAGACCCATCCCTATTGATGTTTTCTTTACCAAGTCCCTTGTAAGTCCTTTAGTATGCGGATCTGCTAAGTTTTGGCATGATCTCACAAAATCTATGGTGATAACTCCATCAGTGAGCATTTGTCTCACACTGCTATGTGTCAGGCTAATGTGCCTAGATTTGCCATTATAAATGTGGCTATATGCTCGTGACAGTGTAGCCTCACTATCACAATGCAAAGATATAGGTGACATTGGTTTAGATCAAAGAGGAATTTCCAACAACAAATTCTTAAGCCACTCAGCCTCTTTGCTATAAGAAGCCAAGCTACGAACTCTGCAGCCATGGTCGAGTTTGTAATCAAAGTCTGCTTCTTAGAATCCTAGGAGATAGCTCCTCCATCAAGGAGAAATATCCACCCACTGGTTGATGTATGATCATCTCGGTCAGATATCCAACTACCATCAATGTATCCTTCCAAAACCCATAGGATACCCACTATAACACAAACCATAATCCATGGTTCCTTTTAGATATTTTAAAACTCTTGTTACAGCATTCCAATGACTAGTGTCAGGATTACTAGTAAATCTACTAAGTTTACCAACTGCATAACCAATGTCAGGTCGTGTGCATGTCATAGCATACATCAAACAACTAATTACCCTAGTATACTTCAATTGATCAATAGCTCTACCAGTATTAGAATACAATTTCATATTTGAATCAAACGGTGTACTCACAAGTTTGCAATCAAATAAATCAAATCTCCTAAGTATTTTTTCTATATAATGTGATTGAGAAAGGACAATCTCATTAGTATTCCTTTTACTTCGAATACCAAAAATGATATCAACAATCCCCATGTCTTTCATTTCAAAATTAGATGACAAAAAATTCTTAACTTTCACAATGCTATCATAATCAGTACCAAAAATCAACATGTCATCTACATATAAACAAATAATCACACCTTTATTATTATTAAGCTTACTATAAACACACTTATAAGATTCATGTATTTTAAAGCCGTTAGTAACCACAACTTGATCAAATTTCTCATGCTACTGTTTAGGTGCTTGTTTAAGTCCGTAAAGAGACTTAACCAACATACAAACTTTATGTTCTTGTCCAGGCATGATAAAACCCTTAGGTTGTTCCATGTAAACTTTTTCATCCAGTTCACCATTTAGAAATGCAGTTTTAACATCCATTTGGTGAATTTCGAAGTTATAGATAGAAGCTAATGCAATAAGCAACCAGATAGTACTAATTCTAGCAACAGGTGCATAAGTATCAAAATAGTCTATACCTTCTTGTTGTTTAAAACCTTTAGCAACTAATTTGGCCTTAAACTTGTCTATAGTTCCATCTACTTTCATTTTCTTTTTGAAAATCCATTTATATCCAACAGGAATAGAACCAGGTGGTAGATCAACTAATTTCCAAGTTTTATTAACCGTAATAGAGTCCATTTCATCATTAATAGCCAATTTTCAAAAAGCTAAATCTTGAGACTTCATAGCCTCATCGAATGAAAGAGGGTCAGGTTCTATAGAAGGGGAAACTGAAGTTTGCTTAGAGATAGAATCTCTAGTACCTTCAACCAAATAAACAATGAAATCTGGTCCAAAAGACTTTTCAGTCCTTATCCTTTTACTCTTTCTAGGTTCAAAAGATACAATGACATCTTTCTGTGGTTCCAAAGGTGGTTCTACATGTTTTCTAGTCTCATTTATATTGGGAATAGACGTGAATCTATTTTCATAAAAGATTGCATCTCTAAATTCAAAAACGGTATTGATCTCAATTGAATCATTAGTCTCAATAACAAGAAATCTATATCCTTTACTATGTTCTGCATATCCTAAGAAAATGCATTCAATAGTTTTTGTCCTAACTTATTGATCTTAGGTTCAGGTAATCTAACAATGGCTCTGCAGCCCCAAACTTTAAAATAAGACAAATTGGGCTTTCTTCTATTCCATAACTCATATGGAGACACTTTAGACATCTTGTGAGGAACACAATTTAAAATATAACATGTAGTTAGCATAGCTTCACCCCAAAAACCATTAGAAAGACCAGAATTAAAAAGCATAGCATTAGTCATTTCTACTAATGTTCTGTTTTTTCTTTCAACAACTCCATTTTGTTGTAAAGTATAAGCCATAGAGGCTTTATGGACAATTCTAACAGATTCACAAAATGCAGAAAAATGATATTCACCTCCCCTATCTGATCTAAGGCATTTAATCTTAACATTACATTGACATTCAACTTCTGCTTTATAAACTTTAAACTTATCTAAAACTTTATCTTTAGCATGTAGTAAATAAATATAACAGAATCTTGTATAATCATCAATGAAAGTCACAAAGTACTTTTTGCCTCCTCTAGTAGGGGTGCTATGCATATCACACACATCACTATGAATCAATTCCAACAAAGTAGAATTTCTATCAACCTTCGAGAATGGTTTTGCTAGTGATTTTAGTATGCATACATATTCTGCATTTATCATTCATGTCATTAGGAATTAATTCTAAGTTAACCATATCATGCATTCTTGTTGAATTAACATGTCTTAAAGGAAAATGCCATAAAGACAAAGAATCAATCATATAAGCAGAAACATTCACTTTATTAATATTAAGCTTGAATATGCCCTCATAAAAATATCCTTTTCCAACAAACATCCCTCCTTTAGTTAAGACAAATTTGTCCGACTCAAATACAAGTTTAAACCCAAATTTATTAAGAAGACTCCCAGACATCAGATTCTTCCTAACTTCTGGTACATGATACACATCAGTAAGAGTAAGCCTTTTTCCAGAAGTAAACTCTAGATCCACAGATCCTTTTCCCTTAACTGCTGCAGTGGACGAGTTGCCCATGTAAAGAACATTGTCGTCCTCCATGGGTTCTTAGGTCTTGAAAGAACTTTTATCCTTACAAACATGCCTCGTCGCACCAGAGTCAATCCACCATGCTTCATTGTCTTCAAGGATATTAACCTCGGATATCATGGCCACAAATTTCTCTTTAGAGTCTTTAGCATCATTCCCTTTTTGTTTCTTAAAGTGACGACACTCTTTCTTGTAGTGGCCTTCATTTTTGCAAAAGAAACATGCCTCCTTATTTTTCTTCTTATTTTGATTCTGGTTGTTTCTAGAATTATTGCCATTGTTACCAGCATTTCTGCCTCTCTTACGATTGTCATGTCCATATTCGGAGGGTGGTTTGGACCTTTATCCATCCTCCATCATATGAACCTTGGAGGCATGAGAGCTATGCTCGTCATTACTGTCTCTTTTTTGGAATTCCTCCTCAATCCGAAGATGACGGCCCAATTCTTCAAGAGATAGGTCCCTTTTTTTTTTTTATGTTTAAGACTCTTTTTGTATTCTTTCCATGACGATGGAAGCTTGTCCAGAATGACAGAAACCGTAATGGATCCATCCATTTTCATGTCATACTGATTGAATTGGTTAAGAATATACATGATTTCATGAAATTACTTAATAACAGGACGAGTATCAGCCATCTTATAATTGAAAAATTTTGAAGCTAGAAATTTCTTACTAGTGGCGTCCTCCATGAAGTACTTGGCTTCAAGTGCATCCCATAATTCTTTAGCAGTCCCTTTATTCTGGTACATGTCGAACAGAGTATCAGACATTACATTGCAGATGTGTCCTTTGCATATGTAGTCATCTTGTTCCCATTTCATTCTTGTTCTTGTTTCAGCCACAGTCTCATCTTCATTTGCAGTAAGCTTGGGGGTGGTGAGAACATACACCACTTTGAGACTGGCAAGTAGGAAGTGCATCTTCTTCTGCCATCTTTTGAAGTTTGCTCCATCAAAATGATCTAGTTTCATAAAGTCTGCAGAGAACTCTCGTAATAATGCAGCCATGATTGTAATATCGTCTTAAGATTGTTAGTGCAAAAATTTGTAAAAGGAAGAAGAAGATGAATAATCACGTTAAAGGCACGATTAATATCGCTTTCCTTAAAACGATATTCGCCTCCACTAATTCTCAGAATTTGGTGTGCACTGGGTTAATGGCGAATCGCCTTCAGGATACAATGGAGCCCAGAAAATCTATAATTCTGACTGCGTGTTGCATACACAAAATCAGACCCGAATATCCTCTGATTATCAAGTCTGCCAAGAATCTGAATGTCTATTTTTGCAGAAACAGACTTCAGAGATGATGAACAATAAAAAGTAGAATGAATCAAGAATTTTAATGCCTTTTAATATAGAAAGAAGTTGCAGGAAAAATATCTCATCATTTTCTGCTAATCTGCCATGTTTTTATAGACATTTTGGTGTCTTTTTGGACCAGACATGACTATTAGAATTCAAATAATAACTGATTTCTAACAATCACTGCAGGTTTAAACACAGCCGTCGGATCGTCCCTTTTCTAATCTAACGGTGTAGATTGCACCTATTCATTGTTTGATCAGATCATTCATCACACCTTTATGATCAGGTGTGATTCTCACCATACGATCCTTTCGCTTATGTATTAGCCATTCGATCGTTGATTATCATGATTGATAAAAATCAATGGTCTTGATCACACGCCACACGCGCACGTGCCATGTGTCCAAGTGCGCCACTAAAGTATCACATTGTGCCACGCGACTCGCACGCGAGACGTGCATGTGGCGCACATGTGGCTTGGTACATATGTTTACACTTGAGTGCTACACCCAATCATTGCTCTAAAGTAATACATAAAAAGTTGTTGGCATTTATAAATGCCTTACCAAACTTCTCACTTCCCAATGTGGGATTTATTTAATAAGGCAATAAAAACTTTCTTCAAAGCTAGTCAAAACCATTTTGGAAAACCCCAAAACTATTATATATATTATATATTTTGAAAATATTTTTAACAATCTCCCACCATTTTCAAAATAATTTAAAAACATATCTTGGCCAGACAGGAAAAACAATTGCATAAATAAAGATGTCTTATAGAATTGAACCTTTACTTAGTGATAACATCTCAAGGTTAACAAGGATGACATAGTAGGCAAGCTTTGAACTAGCAATCCTATATAGCTAGCCGGACATGTCTCACATGTCCGTATTCTCTTCTTTAGGTAAATTTATAAAAGCCGACGCGTGGATTGGCCTTGTGTCTATATCCTGTTTCATGAGTGCTCTAGAGATTGCCCAAGTCATCATAGAAGGCGGCACCACCTTCAACACTCATATAGGTAGACTTATCTAAAGTGTTCCAATAACTTCAAAAACTTCAACACAATATGTTATAAGTCTATTAAGAGCTTATTGCTCAACCTTCGACACTCATCGGGTCTACTTCTTGAGTCATTGTGGGCAATAGAATTGTAGGAAGCATGAAACATTTTGGCTCATGAGCTTTTTGCCCATAGTTGTACAAATTTTTGAACTTATGTTGGACTGGAGTATTCTGAAGTTGAATTCTTCTTAGTTGGCTAAAACTAAAAAATTTCGGAAAAATATTGCCTGTATTGACATACGACTTAACTGCTCTACTTTCATAATTTCTCCTTTTATACTCATTTCTTGAATTTATCAAGCTTACCCAATTCTTCTGGCTAGACCTCAACACATGTTACACATGGATACCTGCCCTAATTCAGAGAAGATTGCATAACCAACTCTAACTGATAGAGCTGCAAAATTTTATATTCATACTTGTATGGTGACTATTTTTCAGTAGTTTCAAGTGTAACTAATCGCTTGTAACGCGGTTCAGTTTTATTTTCTAAAGATTCCTTTATTGACAGTAACAATCTTTGTGTGAATATGTTATCTTGAGATGTGTATCTTAAGTTTTCATTTGAGTACATTGGAGCTTGCGCACCCATCCTTTCTGTGAGTATGAAGCAAAGATTAATTTCAAAACTAGTTTAATCTTTTAGCACATATTTTGGAAAAGGCATGTCTCTATTGGGTTTACTCAATGGGTTAATGTACTAGTGCAGATTGTGAGATTACAATATGATTTAGAGTCTTCATACTTCTAGGTGATTTAAAATGCATACCAGAGGCAGAGGTGATTTCTAATTTCTTTAACCTTTCAAACCTGAGTGGTGATCCAATTAAATGGAGGACTTGGTTCACTAGTCAAGAAATAAGTCACAAGACAGTATTATGAGTCACTAGGAAGCTTAAGATATATGTCACAAGGAAATTTAAGTCCCTTTTTTTTTTTGTTGAGTTGGTTGTTTGTGTTTGCGTGCGAATTTTTCTTTAGTTCTTGGGAAGATCTGCTTACTTGAAAAATTGACCTTGAAAATTTCTTGTTCCATGTGGCTATATATGTATGTACAGCTTTTCATGTGAATGGATTTGGAAATTTCAATATGCACTTTGATACCTTAAAATGAATACATCCTCAGCTCGAGTAAATGCGGTGATACAACTTTGAGATCTATACATAAAGAAAATACTTCGTTTTTTTCTCCTTTTTATAAAAGATTTGGTACTTAAATCTTGAGAAAGTAGGTTAATCTTGTTCTCACTGTCCGCACAGCATCTCTGCTTTTGTTTTCAACTTCTACATATGATTATGGTGTGTTTTAAGCTGATCAGGCTTATCTAGAAGCACTTGTAATGTACGGAAAATCACAACCTCAATTAATTGGTTTGACTGCTTGCAAGATATGTTAGATTTCAAATCTGGAAGACTGGGACAATGTGTGAGAGCTATGGGGTTTCATGTACAATTAATGGTAGTAAATTTTATAATGCTACCTTACTGAGACAATTGAGATTCTGCACATGAATTTTGGCCTGATCAATAGTCCCAAAGCATCTTCTTGTACAACCTTCATGATCAATAGTCCAAAAGTATCAAGATTATTTGTCCTCTAATCAAAGAGACAGGGACTGTATGAAGGGTGTGATCCCTGGATTTTATACAGCACATGGGAAGTTAAATTCCACAGAGAGAGAGAGAGAGAGGGGCAATATATATGCAACATTAAAATTTGTTTTGTGTTTTCTTGTATATCTGCAGAGTTTGGTTCATGTACATGGGTGGTGCTGAACATAAAATTGAAGATCCATAAGCATATCCTCTAAAGCTTGGATGCCTATGCAAGGCTGGGAAATGAAAATATCTGTAGTGATCGTCACACTAGAGTGGAGACTATGTTTAGAAGAGAGGCCCTTGCCTTAATCAAGCCCCTGAACAACCCCTCCAAACCCTTCTCAATGGCTTCAATGCAAACCTTCAAGGACTTGAGGCTATTTTGTGCTAATTGCATCTTATCCTCTTCTCTTGAATCAATGCTGTACAGGGCATGCAATGCAGCATCTAAGCTTTGCAACTCATTCACATTCTCCGATTGGTTTTCGCATGCTGCTGCTTCTTTATGCAGCAATTTTGAAACCAGTGACCGACCCGTTGACTTTGGCTTTGATATTGGGACAGACAAGAACAAGAGAAGTGAATGAAGGACAGAGATGCTCAATACACAAACTTCTCTTAATGCTCTAATGACCGAGGAGACATGGTTATCCAGTTCTAGGAGTTGTGAGGCCTCAATTTTGTTGTCCATTTGCTTTGATGCTGCAATCAACTTCTTGGCATCCTTCTTCATTTTCTTTCTAAAGCAAGTGTATCTAGCAATGCTGCTTTCAATGCTTGAATCTCCCTTTCTCCTTCGGAGACACGACTCAATATCTCTACCATGTTCCTTGATTTGTGACATAACATCCCTTGCAGTGCCACAAATATCTAAGAGGCTCAAGAATCCTTCCTGCAAGTCATTGACACATCTCTCCTGTTGATGCGGATCGCATAGCTGACGAGTACTTGGAGACGCGACGGCGGCGATATACTCGGACCGGTGGTCAGTAAACTTCAATTAGCCGTAACTTTTGACTTGTAACTCCGTTTTCTTATTATAATATGTTTTCGAAAACCTTGAGGTGAGCCGGAGAAAGGGAAAAATATAAGATGATTTTTCAACATAGGAAAACACAAAAAAACGCCTCTAAGTATGTTTTTTAGCCCGTTTTATGTTTTGGGCTTATTTATTTTTGGGCCTTTTGTCAGTTTTCTTATTTAACCCGCTTTGTCCCGGGGCCCTAGGGTTGCGTGCCGCTATATATACTATTGTTTGACCTGTTTTTAGCAGTTTTAAAGTTTAATAAAATTTGTGCTTGAAAATTGCACTTTTTCCAATCGTTCGGTATTCTTGTGAATCAACGAACGCTTGATGCCTTTGAACTTGTGATTCGTGGTGGTTCTATAGGTTGAAAGAAGAACTTTAGTCTGGTATTCGCGGGGAGTCAACGGATTAGAGTTGGGTTTCTTATTCCTCACAGTTTCGCTGCATCACCTGTTGATGGTGGAAGAGGGCTTGTTGGGTCAGTGGCAAGTTGAGAAGCTCTTCCATGCATTTATACAGGTCCCCGAAGCCTGAAAGACCATCTCTGATTGTCTCTGCAGTTAGTGCAGGTGATGCATCCCATGTCTTGTGCTTGTTCAGCTCCTCATAGATTAAAACAGTGCTAGGATGTGATCTGCAAGGCAAACTAATAGATCGGATTTGGTATTGAATCTTGGGTTTTAAAGAATTAGCCATAGTTGTTCTTTTTCTTTCAGAAGCAGCTCAAATTAGTGATGGTGAACTACAAGCTCTATGGTTTTCTATTTATACTACATGAATGGAGACAAGATGAATCCCAGACTCTTCATTACAATGTGATGAGCATGTGATGCCAGTGGGGCTCCCTTGGAATTCGGTTAGTACGTACGTACCCATTCAATGGGTATGAGGTGTCCTTATTATAGTATTTGTCACCTCCCTTTTGCCTCCCTTGCAATGCGTACGTGGCTTGTCAGGGCTGTATTGTTTGGAAGACACTCAAGTCATCAATAACAACAAAAAACCCATATTGTATGATAGCAATAAAGATACGGGAGACATTGAGATCCAGATTTGTAGGGATTAAAAAACATTTGCAGATGGATATGGGATATCAAGCTTAGGACTAAAGGAAGATAATCTATGCCAAAAGCAGATATTATAATTTGTGCACGCATGGCTCGCTGTCCTCATGTGTGTGTACTTAGTTTATTCACTAATGCTCCATTTGGTACGGATTTTCCTGACTTTTGGACTCATGCATGCTTCAAGGTAACGGGTATAAAGTTATGAAGTTCCAAGGTGTCTATCTTTGGAATGATAATTTCCAGGCATCAGTTATCTTGAGGTGTGAGTCTTCAGCAAACCTTTGAGTACATTAGAGCTTTATTCAAACTGATCCCTTTCTCCAAGTGAAAAGCAACTATCAATTTGTCGCAACTGTTGACCTTAGCACATAATATATTTTTAGAAAGGCAAATCTCTACTGGGTTGAAGTACTTCTGAAGCTTGTAAAAGTACAAAATTGATTCATCTCCGTTGTGTTTTGTGAGTTGTATCTGTGAATACTGTTCTTTGTTGTTGTGCTCAGATTGTTCAGCTCCTCCTCAATTATAACAGTGCTAGGATGTGATAAGCAAGGCAAACTAATTGATCGCATGTGGTAAATTGGTAATGACTCATGGATTTTGAAAAACTAGCCATGGTAGTTCTTTTTCACAAGAAGCCCAAATTTTTTTTTTATGGTAACTTCAAGCTCTGTGGGTATCTATTAGGACCATATAATGAAAGGAGACAAGATGAGCTATAGACTATTCAGAAAAATGTGACGAGCATGTGATGCCAGTGTGGGATCTCCTTTGAATTCCATACCTAGCCAAATCTTTGGCCAACAATGATCTAAGAATTTGCAATTTTCTGTAGTCCCAATGGTTATCAAATTGGTACGAGTTTGTTGTACAAATTGCTACAGATTCTGCTCCCTTTTGCCTCCCCTACATTGCACCATTACTGTCACATTACCCCGTGTTTGCTACTATAAAATAGAAGCTGCCTAACTTGTTGTCTCCTTTGGAAGAACCTCAAGTCATCAATAGCAACAGAAAAATCACATTGTATGATAGCAATGAAGATACTGGAAACATCGAGATCCAGTTTTGTGGGGACATTAACAAAATCTTAGAGATGGAGATGGGAAATCAAGCTTCTGGGATCAAAGGTGCATCAACAAAAGGGCAATTTATATTATAATGTGTGCATGAGCAGCTCATTGTCTGCGCGTCTCCACTCGATTCACCAGCGCTAAATAAGTTAGGATACCAACTTATCTACTTTCTTGCTGAATCTTTTGGGGCTATAGAATACTAGGGAGCCATGAAATTTTCTGTTCATGAGAAATTTGTTCTTCACATTTGCAGATTGATAGGCCATTCTTTTTTCCTGAACTTGTCCAAATTGATGCTCAAAGTGTTATGCCATGGAATTCTTTTTGAACCTCTGTGCAGTCCTGTAACTACCCTTTAGTGACTAGCTGCAATTACAAAGCAATTCATTAGGAAACTACTTCTCAATAAATTCTAATACAAGTAACCCATACTAGCACGGTTTTATGTTATAAAGTTACAGAGTGAATTTCCTGCGCTCTCAATCTCTTTCTGCAAGTATAAAGCAACAATAAATTTCAGACCTATTTGCACCTGTTGACACAAATTTTTAGAGGCATTTTTCTAGCCAGATGAAACAATCGCAGATAGTACTCGCTCCGGCACCCATTCCAGACGATTGTTTGGAATATGCTAGCCTCGTAGAACTCACAAGGTTAGCTATACAACTGAGGGGAGCACAATTTGCCTCTGGCATAAACCACAGTAGAATTCCTGTCTGACATGAAAAGCAAGAACATCATTCCTTTAGGGAGTGTTTAGATTTCCTAATGAACTTGAATGGCATTGTTTCACTTTTTATGACATCTGAACTAAAAGATCATCAACTTAAATGAAGAAGAATTCATCATGTCATCTCCTATTTGATCATTTTTACTTTTCAGTGAAATGGAAAAACTGTTAACATTTTAAAATTAGATGTAAGACTCTTCCGTTTTCTTGTCATATACTAAAAATGCTGTATTTCTGCTTAGCAATGACATAATAAAGGTCACTGATGTTATTCAATTTCCATGGATATAACCAAATATGTCATTGTAAAATAGATACAGATCATGCATAGCTATATAGCAACAGAACTATAAGACTTTTGCAAAAACATAGCATGCATACTCCATGTTGAATTAAAATGGTAATTGAGCTAGAATGGAAGAAAATCTATTGTATTTGAACTCTATTAGTACACATTTGAATGCTCATACAATTGGAGGTTGTGGACCATTAGCAAATCCTTTAAAATTTTGATGCTAAGTCTCGGCATATGTACAAAAATTTGATATCTTTAGTGAGTGAGGACATTAAGGAGAGAGACTCCGTATTGGATTAGGCACTTATAAATGCAACCTAATCCAATCTCAAGCCCATCCATGCAAACAGCCATTGACTCTAACTTCCTCTGCACCGTTAGCACTTCAAACATAAAATCATTGTTCCTTGCTTGTTGATGGAGGGCATAAAGAGCAGCGTCGACACTTCCCACCTCATTCAGTACTATCTTCTTACCTTTTTCAGAAGAAAGAAAGCCCACAGGCATAATTTTGGAAATCAAGGAACAAGTACCCAGCTTAGTTGTCTTCATCACAGGGCTAGACAGGAAGAGCATGAGAGATTGAAGAACAGTGATGGTGACATTGCCTACTTCTCTTAGCACTCCAACTAAGATTGAAGAAGAACTCATCTTCTTTTCGGTTTGCTTCAATGTTGTAAGGCACTTGGAGATATCCTTCTTGATCAACTTCTTCCTGAAAGAAATATAAGCACCAAGGTAATTTTGAATGCTTGATTCTGCACCTTTCCTTCGTAAGGCCAATTGAAGAGCTTGCACATGTTCCCTCACCATCAACAATATGTCCTTTGCAGTGCTGCACACATCCAGAAATGTGACTGACTCGTCTAGCACCTTTTCTAATATTTCACCATCTTGATGGCAAAAAAGAGCATGATGGTTGGCCGGAGAGTGAATGAATTCTTCGACACAATTGTACAACTCTGCAAGCCCAACTAGACCAATTCGAATAGTTTCGGCTCCTAATGGTTCTAGTTTAGAAGTTGATGATGCTTCCCACTTTCTTGGCTTGTTTAACTCTTCTTCAATTCGAAGAGGAGTCGGGTGTAATCTGGAAGGCAAGTTAATGGACCTAACGGGGGGCAATACAGACGAGCCTGCCATTTTTGCTTTCCTTGGAAAGGATGAAAATAACTCAATATACAAGTAGAACTTGAATGGTACTGATTAATTCCTATATCTCTTTATAAGAACAGGATGAGGGCAAGCTTGTCGCATTTGTGCTGATGCAGTGTGCATGTGATGCCATTGTGTGTCTCCCTAGTTTTTAAATGAACATTGTTTTCTTAAATCTTATGGCCATGGGATGGGCAACCTATAACTTTGACTGGCTTTTGTTGTTACACTGAATGCTGTATACGTTTCTGCTCCCTATTTTCTCAACCATGATTGAGTCATATTATTTGAATGGCTTTTAACTAAAATTTGAATCACAAGTTGAAGTATGGCCAGTACTCATGCCTATCTCATTTCAATGACCCTAAACATGGAAAGCAATAAATTATGTAGGTCCGTATATAAACGAGGGTTGGGATAAGGAGATCAAGAAAATTTTGTTGCTTATCTGTATTATAGATACATAATCGGAAATGTCAGAACAGTTTTAGTGTATTGGGGGACAAGGAGACATAAGGCAGTAGATATTTCCATTTCTTGGAAATTGATGTTAGCCTAATTAAGTAACACGAGTCCATGATGGGAGGTGATAGAAAGGAAGGCAAGCATTGCCATTTCACATGCTCAGCATAACTATGAGGAGACCATGATTGTCCTTGTCTCCTGCATTTTTCTTCATATATCTCCAATTTATAAAAAGAGGGGTACATTGCACTTGAAATGCAAATCAAATCATCAAAGACCACTACTGGTCGAGGCAGTTTTTAGTTAATCAAGAGGGAGGGCGGGTGAAGTGATTATGCCATGCCAATGAAGATTATTTCCAGCTTAGCTTAACTGGACATGGACACATAGTAATTCTTGTTGAATAACCATCCATCGGTAAACATCATGGGGTTCGTGGTGAATACTACTCTATATATCTAGTGATGAAAGTCGGAATGAATATTCTATATCGAGTGTCTTTCTTTCTATTTCTTTTGCATATATATATATATATATATAAATGCCTACTTTCAGAGTCCAAATTGGTCAAATTATCATATCTCTGCTGCTTCATGCAAGAACGTGCCCAACCAGACTTATTAAGGAAAGACAAGTGGCCATTAACTCGCAAAACATCTTAGACAGGAGCCTAATTGGGTTATGATTTATATTCAAGAGGAACAACCTGTTACCTTGTCTGTTATTTAGACCATGTGACTGCAATAGGCGATTATTACCCACCATTTCCTGACCGGAAGACAGAGAGAGAGAGAGAACGTAATGGATCTTGTTGTGCTTCTGTTATGCATAATGCAACATAGGTATGTTTTTCTAATTGGCTCTTGGATGCCATGAGACCGTACATGCCAATAGTCCTTAGTCCTTAACAACTCCTTTATGCCAATATATACAAATTGTACCTTCTTCCAAGCATGCAACCAGTGCCGATACCAATATTCCATGAGAGTTTGCATGTGCATCGACCATAAACAACTCAAGCATAACATGATGCATTATCATTGATCATTGAACATTCTTAATTAAATATAAGAACAATCGGTGCTTGATTGCACTGTAAAAGTGTAGTTATAATTCTTTAATTCGCTTTTGTTAGGACTTGAATAATTATTTAGGAATTAAATTAAGTTTTAATTTGGTTTTTATAGCATTCCGTGTGCTTATATAGGTAATTGAAGTAGTAGGAGGCAATAGGGTAAGCGAAGAAAAAGTGACCGTTAGGACAGGGACTCATACTGTTCTGACAGTTAGAGAAGGTGTTAGAGCTAGCTTCACCTATCATTAGGATGACAACTCATTCCGAGCTTCGCCTATCATCAGGATGACAACTCATTTCTTCCTGATGACTAGAGAGGGTGTCAAAGATTGGATTACCTAACTTCAGGACGATGGATCATACCGTCCTAATGACCAGAGAAGGAGAGTCCATGAAGTTTATCGTTTGGACGGAGAGTGGTGATTGTCCTGACCATTGAAGAGTTTATCGAGCATAATATTTGGCTCACCGTCAAGATGAAGGATTTGGACAGTCCTGATAGTCGGGCGCGAATTAGGTTTTTCAAACTTTATTTCCTTGTGCCTCTTTGTAACTATAAATGTGAAACTTATTTATTTTATTAGGGTTATGAATGTTAGAGTCTTTTCATGAGAAAAACCTGGTTTCTTCATTGTTCTTCGTATTATTGTTATTCAATTACAACTTTCAATACAAGATTACTAGTTTTCTTCAATTTCAAGTTATGTTTTCAAATGTCATGAGTAGCTAATCCATCTCTTGGTGACAAATTGCTTGGGTTTTGAATGTTCGTACAAGATATTTAATTGTAAGCTTATTGTCTTTATCTGTTTGCATCAGGGATTCTTTCCTTTCTATTCTTTTCTATTGAAATCGAGTGTTTGGGATCATATCCTTATCCTTGAGGGTCCATGCAGAAAGTTAGTTTTGCATGGGTTCCACTCGAATCACTGATACGAACACTATGAAAACTAAAGTTTCAAACATTGAATGAAGTGAGAGATTACCTAATTGTTTTAATTGCAAAATCTCTCGGTTCTTAGGCATAAATTGTCGTCGACGAATTGAGTTACACAAATGCCTTGTGAGTCTATCAAATACTCAAGCAATTGGATTGTTCTAAACGAAGATCATTTTTATATAGTCTTAGTATCCGTTTCTTTATTAGTTCATAATCAGCCAAGTATTGTTAAGCAAATCATTTTTATTTTTCTCTCTTTTGGAGTTGTTCTTGGTTTCTGTGCTCATGCTAAGTCAAATGAGAGTTCTTTTATTGGACAACAATTATCTTTCTTGTGAATCGACCTTGGACTTTCCGAATATTATTATATAACAATCGTGCGATTGCGGTTCTCTTATTGCATATCTTGGAGGCGATCAGTGCTTACCACAAATATCTTTTGTGGCATTGTCTGTTTGTATTATCCCACAATTAATAGATTGGCAGCATCTAAATCATTGGCTCTGGCTTTGTTAGACAAGAATATGCCTACATAATTATAAACAAGACATATTAGGTAAAGTTAGATTTCCATTTAGATTAATATTCTCAATCATTGAGGCTTTCAGAAAAGCTATATCAGAATTCAATTACTTCTCCTCAATTTTGGTTTTGATACTTCATGAATTAACTGATATGGGACCTTTTTACCTGTGAAAATTCATCATGGTGAACCTCCACTCTAAATTACATTTGGCTTTGGCTCTTAGAAGAAAATACCTCAGTCCTGCACACCTGACGAAACAGTAATCTAAATTCGGAATGAAAATTATAAGTGATACAGCGTTAACCAACTCAATATGATTACTTCTTAATTAGTATTTGTTCTTGCATTTTGTTTACTCTCTTCAGCTCTACATGATTATTGAGAATTTAAAAAATCTCCAAAGATAATATGTATTGCAACATTTCTGCATCTTAGAATGTCACAGATGCGTATCTATTCTCCATTCTGAAAGCACAATGCTACAGAGACTGACTTTGGTTGGCCCGTAAAAAAGAAACTCACTTTCTTGACGTCCTAAATGCAAGAGATAGAAAAGCATACAAAAAATAATAATAATAAAAATAAAAATTAATTAATCAGCATAGTTTACAGGACAATCGAGTTATTTATTTTTATTTTTTTATTTTTGGTAATAGTTTACAGGACAATATAGTAACTTTAATTCAGAGTCCTCTACTCAAGAATCTGCATCTGTGTTACTCTTTACATCTCTCACTAGAGCTCCCTTGACTGTCATTTATCTCATTTGCAAGAGCACTTGCATAAGAATTACCCAAACATTGTCCCCAACCATACGAGGAAGAAGGCATCATCACCCTTTGGTTAAATTAAGAGAAATTGCGACTAATGCCTCTCAAGCTTAATGAACAAAAAAACAAGGATTCTCAACTGTGAGACGTGTTAAATTATTAACAGCCAAGTTTTCTAAAAGTTCTAAATTATTAGAGTGATTTTCTTGCTCAGACACTTTGTGAAATTGCTAGCATTATAAGGTTAGGGTAGTTTCATACAAGGAGTATGTAATTATTAGTAGTTAGAAGTAATTAGTAGTCTTGTATCATATAGACAATTTTGTTATACTCTGTGAAAACATCTCTTTCAGACTTGATAAAAAAGTTCAGATTTTATACGTCTTTCATGGCCTTAGGAGTTGGTAGGATGCAAAATAGTACAACTCTGCAAGCCCAACCAGGCCAGCTCTTATAGTCTCCGCGCTTACAGGAACTTCGGAAACTAATGATGTCTCCCAGGTTTTAAGCTTGTTTAACTCAGCTTCCACTATGATAGAATATTGGGGATGTCAGCTGGAAGGCAAGCTAATAGACCTAAAATGATACTGCAGGCCAGTTGATGCAGATGAGCTTGCCATCTTGACTTTCTCTTCGCTATACTGCTGAAAACGGCTCAATAATCAAGCGAGGCTTGAATGCCAATGATGTTTTTTCAATGTATTTATAAGAGCCATGCCCTTTTCATGTCATATATAGCAGCGTGCATGTGCTTTCAATTTGGGTCTTTTTGATGATCATGTAGCATTTTTCGCCAACAACCGGCAATCGCCGGTTCTTTCTTTAATCTCTCAGCCAGACTTCAAACTTTGACATTGTATATCTTCCACTGAAAAAAAAAAAAAAAGGAATTTGATATTTCAACACCGATAGCTGGCAGTGCATGCATGTCTAGAACAAATAATCATGGAGATAGGCATCAATAATATTGAAAGGGGATATGAGAGATGATAAAGTCTAGACAAGATGTAATGTAAAAAAAAAAAAAAAACTATTATACACCATAGCTCTTGAAGTCTACGATTCCAATAAGCAAATAGGGTTGGGTAGAAAAAGATGAGTTTGTTGCTAAACATGAAGGGGTTGGCGGTGAATACTGCTCTATATATCTAGCTAGTGATGAACAATATTTATCTCCTATCTTTCTTTCTATTATTCTGTTTCATAAATGCCTAATTCAGAGTCCAAATTGGTCAAGTTATCATCTCTCTGTTCAGGGCTGGCCTTGGGGTTAGCCTAGTAAACCCTTAAGCTTGGGCAACTCCCAGACAGGCAAACCCCTGAGTTGAAAAAAATAAAAAAATAAAAAATTATTTTTGTAAAGAAAAAAAATTATTTGATTTCATTAAATTTTTTTATTCTTGTAAAGAATTTTTTTTTTTAACTTGTATGACTTTTTTTAAAATGAATTAACGGTAAGAGAGCAACCATATTCGAGGTCGAGCTACGATAATCCAAATGTTAGCGCCGACCCTGTATCTATTCTTTATGCAAGTACGTTCCCAACCAGACTTTATTTATGAAGGACAAGAGGTCATCCTCTCACAAAACACCATGACAGGAGTCTAACACCATGGAGAGAGAGAGAGAGAGAGAGAGAGAGAGAGAGAGAGAGAGAGAGAGAGAGAGGGTTGGGTTATGAGTAACTCAAGAGGAACAACCTGTTACCTTGTCTGTTTTCTACACCATGTGACCGCAATAGCCGATAAGTAACCACCATTTCCTCACCAAAGGAGAGAGAGAGAGAGAGAGATAACATAAGTATATTTTTCTAATTGGGTCTTGGATGCCATGAGACCGTACATGCCAATGGCCCAATAGTCCTTAGTCCTTGCCAATGATCCTTTATGCCAATACAAACTGTACCTTCTTCCAAGCATGCACCTAGTGCCAATACCCTTCAATGAAAATTTGCACGTGGATGGACCATAAACAACACAAGCACGACATGATGCATTATACATTGTCATTGGTAATTGATCATTCTTAATTCAATAGAGGAACAATTGGTGCTCACCACGAATATCTTTTGTGGCATTTTCTGTTTGTGTTATCCACAAAATTTTAGATTGGCAAGCATCAAAATCATTGGCTGTGACTTTGTTAGACAATAATTTGTCTCTACATATAAACAATTCATACCAGGTAAAGTTAGATTTCCACTTAGTACTTGAAGGATCATTAAAATTTTCCATTATTGAGGCTCCGGAAAAGCTATATTCAGAACCCAAATGCCCATAAATACTCATTAATATTGGTTTTGATACTTTATGAATTAACTGATTTGTGACCTTTTCATCTGTAAAAATTTATCAAGGTGAACCTGCACTCTAAATAGTCCTTGGCTTTGGCTCTTGGAAAAAAAAAAATACTTCAGTCTTGCACTGCTGAACAAACAGTAATCTAACTGGCGTGAAAATTAGTGATACAAAGTTAACCAGCTCAACATGATTACCATTTAATTAGTATTCGTTCTTGAATTTTGTGCACTCTCTTCAACTCTGCCTGATTATAGAAGATCATGATTAATTCATGTTTGCTCATTTTAGGAGATATTGTGTGCTGAAAAGGTTCAATGCCTTCTAATTTCAAAACTGGACAAGTCCCCATCAGAATGGATTATAGTCTATTATAAATATTACCATAATGGGTAGGTAAATGATTCAATAGGAACATATTATAGCTTAAGAGAGGATTTACAGGTCTCCAAAGTTAATATTTATTGCAACATCTTCCGTTGAATCTGATGAAATTAACATGAATGGTTTTGAAGGCTAGGAGAGACACTCTTTGAACAAGTTTTTGGATGGTGAGGTAGCCTGCTTGGAAGACTTCGGATAATGACATGTGGTACTACAAGGGAGGATGAATTATTGGTTAAAAGACACTGGCATTGTAGGACAAGGTAGTTTCCTACAAATTGAGTAGTTTTTAATGGTTAGAGGCAGTTATTGAACTTGTATCTTACACTAGTGTATTTTACTCTGTAAGTGACGTGGGATAACTTGTTGATTAATTGAGCCAATATGATTTTTCTTTTTTTTTTTTTTTTTTGGTAAGCATTAACTTCGTTCTCTCCAACATTAATGTTGATGGATAAAACAATTAGATAGTAAATTATTTGCAATTTTTCAGTACTGCTATCAAAACTAAGAATCAAAAAATGAAATGAATTTGGATCTCATTTGTAATATATACTGCGGAATATGCTACAAAATCTTACAAAAGTGCTTATGTGACGACCAATTCGAGATGTACAATGGTTCACATCTTCAGCAAGCTAAAATGTTAAGAAGGGAGACTCTATTCTGGATTAGGCACCTAAACAGGCATTCTAATCCGGCCTCGAGCCCTTCTATGCTAGAATCAAGTGCGTGTAATCTCCTCCTTGCCATTTCTACATCCATCTTTGCGTCATTGCTCCGAATGCATCCATGCAATGACTGCAGAGCCACATCAACACTCACCGCCTCATTGAAAATCTTGTGGCCTCTCTCATAAGCTACCGGTCTTGTAAGCATTAGCTTCGAGATCAATGACCATCCACCAGGCTTTGTCTTTGAAGCCGGCACTGGCAAGAGCAAGAGGAGGGATCGAAGGACGGAGATGGTGACGGAAGTCACTTCTCTCAACACTCTAATCGCCATTGATAAGTAGTAATTCACATCTAAGAGAGGAGAGGATCCAATTTTCTTTTCCATTTGCTTCAGTATTCTAAGGCACTTCGCGGTTTCCTTCTTCACTTTCTTTTTGCAGCACATGTAGGCACTGATGTTGCTTTCGATGCTTAGATATCCACCCTTCCTACGTAACACTGATTGAAGGTCTTGCACGTGTTCCTTCATCATCAAGAACAAGTCTCTTGCCATGCTGCACGAGTCCAGCCCGATTGACCCTTCGAGCGCCCCTTTCACTAGTATTCCATGTTGATGTTGGATAAGAGCTTGTTGGGTGACTGGAGAGTGGATGAGTTCTTCAATAGAACTGTACAACTCCGCAAGCGCAACAAGGCCAGTTCTAATAGTCTCCGCGCTGAAAGGAACTGCGGAAACTAATGATGTCTCCCAGGTTTTAAGCTTGTTTAACTCAGCTTCGACTTTGATAGAATGGGGATGTAACCTGGAAGGCAGGCTAACGGACCTAAAATGATACTGCAGACCAATTCATGCAGATGGGCTTGCCATCTTTACTTTCTCTTTGCTGTACTGCTGAAAATGGCTCAATAATCAAGTCTTGAATGCCAATGATGTTTTTTCATTGTATTTATGAGAATCAAGCCCTCTTGATATTGTAGCAGTGTGCATGTGCTGTCGCATTTTACGCCAACAACCGGCAATCTCTGAATCTTTCTTTAATCTCGTGGTCATGAAACTGGCAACGTTGAATTCCAATTACTTATTTCACAGTGATCCTCAAATTGCAAACAGGGGGTACATGCCGGAAGAACTGAATGGCTCATTGCCTCCCCAATAATCACTGGTTCTGCCATCCTCTCAGCCAGAACTCAACCTTTGAAATATTATATCTTCCACTGGAAAGAAAGAATTGTTTTTTTTTTTTTGATATTTCAACACCAATAGCTGGCAGTGCATGCATGTTTAGAACAAAAAATCATGGAGATAGGTAGTGACTCGTCCCTTCCACGCTCACCGCGATGGGGGTGCTTATAGTTTAAGTGGGGTACTCCCACTATCGTGTTCTTCCAAGAGACCTGTGCCAATTTAGCAATAGGAACGAGTAGAGTTTAGAAATATATTCAAATTGCAACCGCAAACCAAAAGGGAAATCGATTGCTATGTTAGCTAAAATTTGACCGAAAATCTTTTAGTGTTTGAGGGTTTGGTTTACTAGCAACTAGGTAAGCAATTGAATTGAAATTTAAACCTACAATTTAATTCTAGCTAAAGTGAATTGACAATTATAGACATTCTACTACAACAACCACACTTAACACTAAATCAACTCTTAATTTAACCGGAATTCCAAATGAGCACAAATAGATATTTAACTTGATTAAAGAAGGGGGTTTGGGTTCAAATGTTCCAATCTACCAATTCTAGCATGGAATTTGCAAGGAAGAGTTTGGGTTAACTCAAATCAAGAACCGTCCAAAGGCCCTTGATTCGGAAAGTTTAGTTTTGAAATTTTAGGGATCGCTAATTATGTTGGAATTAAGTTTTATCACAATTTATGGGTTCTTTAGAAACAAATCACATGTTATTAACTATGATTATAGATCTAAGAGTTATACAACAATTAATTCCAACATAATTTGAGAAAGATAAACAAAATAGATATTCAACAAGATTCAAGAACTCCCCTTGGGTTTTCCATGCATTCCTTGGTAGATCTTCACATTTGCTCCCAAATGATGGGTTTAGCTTGAAGAATCCATGGTTGAAAGCTTTCCAAAGAGTAGAGATAACATCTTAACTTTAAACCAAAAGTGTATATATATTGAAATGTGAAAAATGCAAGAGATTACACCAAATCAACCCAAGAAAACTATCTAAATACTTCCCAAAGCCCTAAATACAACAATCTAAAGTAAATCTAAGCAAAATACATCATTTTTCCCTATTCTCCCTCTCTACCCGCAGCAAAAAACCTAAAATCTGATATATCCCTCTTTTTTCTTCGACTACTGGGTTGTAAGGCAAATCTGCACTCACCGTCCGAAGTGTGTCCAAAGTGCGTCCAGAGTGCGTCTGGACGCACCGTCCGAACGGTGCCATAACCGTTCGCACGGTCTTCAGACGAGAAAACTCGGCTCTGTAATTCTTCGAATGGAAAAAGACGACTCTGGAACGGCTTTGGACGGAAAATATCGCCTCTGGAACGGCTTTGGATGGGAAATATAGACTCTAGAACTCCCATGTCCGTTGCACTGTCCGGACGGTAATTCGCCCGTCTGAACGGGGCGTTCGAACGGCAATTTGTCCGTCTGAACTGTGCGTCCGAACGGTAATTTGGCCGTCCGAACGCACCGTCCGAAAGGTTTAACCGTCCGAACGGTCCGTCCGGATGGTCTTCTTCTCTTTAAGCCTCCTTTTTCCACCATTTTATCACCAAAAACCTACAATACATATAAAAACACTTTAGATCAGTTTATTGCTAAAAATTTGTACTAATACCCATATAAAGGCTATCAAACACTTAGTTAGGGGACAAAAATTACACTTTTAGAGTGGAATCAACACCCCCCAACTTAGCTTTTGCTAGTCCCTAGCAAAAATGTATTATAGAAAGAAAATAATTAAAGACGATAAAAGACACAAAACATGCACAACCCACTTAAGATATCAATGGACACATCTCACACCTTAAACACATGTAGGAGTTTATACAAAAATTCATATACTAGAGAAGTTTGTGCGTGTGTGCTTGATAAGCCAATGCTAAGCAACATATAAGGAACTCAATTATGCACTTCCGGACCGTAAAGTTTTGATTCAATCCTCACCGGGCATACACTCAGAATGAAAGACTCATAAAGTTCACACAATGATATGTTCAACAATAGAGTAAATGTACAAGGCAAAACAAGTGAACATATCCAAAATAAAGAACCGGACAATATGTAAGTGTATTGCCTTCAGCATAACTTCCTGAAAGAATGTTCATAGATGCACAATGATTCAAAGAATTGACAAAATAGAACTTTTACTCTAATGGAAATTATAATGAAGTATCTTTGGATCGATTAAGTCATTTCGAAGGCGAGGAGGTAAAGTAAGAATGATGAGAGATAAAAACAAACACATCACATGGCAATGAGGTGATGGAAAGATATCATATCCAACTCCCTTGTTATATGCCCAAAGATACGAACAATAAACACTTTTTTTTTTTACTCCTCTATAACTTTGATGCCACTTCTTCTTCTTCTTATATATATTTTTTATCATATACCCACTCTTTTTTTTTTTTTTTTCTTTTCTCTTACTCTTCTTTTTTTTCTCGCTTCCCAACATAGTAAAGAATAAAGATATGAAATACAAAAATTTCAATGATATCCTTCGAGAAAGAAGTTGGTGAAAAAATGAAATGATAAATGGGCTATATGATGAAAGACAAAAAAGGATAATGGCTATCAAGAAGGAAATGAGCTTAGAATTACATAAAGATGACAACTTATAATATTTTACATAGTAAAAGTGTCAATCCCAAGATCAGAATTCATCTTATGAACCAAAAGCAAGCATAAAGAAGTTATTCAAGAGAAATGAGGATGAAAGATCAATCCTTAAGGAAATGTAGACTCTCAAAAAGACGGTAAATGCTCTAAAGCTCACAAGATGACAATCTCCACTAAGTATGGACGACAATGCAATGTAGAGTAACAAAAATATATTGCAAAGCATAACTCATGTGAACGGTGCATAACTTTCTACCAATGCATGAATCAAGCACTCTCCATGGAGTTAAAAGTAAGAAAACGAGTCCATCTCAATCTAAGTCGGGTTTTAATGTGAAAAACAAAGTTATAGTGTATCAAAAATGAGTCAACGCATCAATTGCAAAAGCTAGCTAAACATGCATAATAAGAGATGTAAAAAGATGCGTGAGAGAAATGAAGACTGAAATTGATACCATACACTACCAAAATCCCCATCAAAATGGTACAGGCGAGTAACATACACCAAAATCTGTGAACACCTGTAGCTAAAACATCCAAAAATACAAGACAAAGAACAAGGGGATACAAAAGTAAATGATGTACAGTAAAGAAATCTCAAAATATAATCCACTATATCAAAACAATATACACTATGTCAAAACAATGTACAAAAACTGATGCAATGATATGCTATGTGTGTACAAAAATGCATCACAATCCTAAACTATCAGTCATCTCCGTCGTCATCTGGAGGCGGTGCAACAGTAGACCTAAGGGCCCGAACCTCAACAAAAAGCTCCTCAATGATCCTAGTCTGGCCTTGGGTCTGACCCTGAAGTGCGGTGATCTGCTCGGACTGGGCTCAGATCAAGCCCTGGAATGCAGTACTCTGCTCAGACTGGGCTCGAATCTGGCCCTCAAGTGATGCAAAATGAGCTGCATGGGCAGCCTCCAGCCTAGCAATGTCGACAGACTGCTGTGCTGATCCCGCAGCTAACATATCTAAGGTCTGCGGCATCTGCTCAAGCATCTGCAATGCCGGATCGGGCATCGGTGGCGGCTAAAAGTGCTGCTGATGCTGATGAATATCGGGGTCGTACTGATCCGGGTCAGCAAGATCCGGCTTAGCAAGTCCCGGCTGTTGTGGCTGTGGCTGTGGTTGTGGCTGTGGCTGGAACTGCTCCTGCTGTTACTGCAGTCTGCGAGATCTCAATCCCCGCTGAATGATAGATCTACCAATGGGCTCCCTCGACTGTGGGAGACGAGGAAGTCCAATAGCAGGGGCCCCGAAAGCAGCCTCGATCACTCGTGTCAAAAGGACCGCGAAAGGGATGGATCCCTGAGCACGCGGGTTCGTAATCTCCTCTGCTGGGGCTCTAAACTGAAATAATGGAAGATCTATGGACCTACCCGCCCTAATAGCCCACAAAAGACTAGCCCTGCTCCTCTTAAGCTCAGAATGCCTAGCAATGGGGTAGACGGACTAACAGCAAAAAATATACAAGGGGGCGTAGATCGGAAGCAATGAGTTGACCGCCACCTGCCGACACAAACCCCAACCAGTGCCTGGGAGGCATACCTCGTCGGAAACGACTTTGAAGTCATCCGAGGCCCCCCTAGATGGGAAACTATACTGAGGGTCTGCCACCCTAGACAGCCCATACACCTCTGCAAAAGTGGCGGGGGTGATCCCAATGTCAAACCCCCTAACCTAGGACGTAATCTGCTCGTGTCCTGGGGTAACACAACAGGCTGACACGTTCGCCATAAACTCGGCGAGCAAGACAAAAATGGCATCTCCCTCGACGGTAGTCAAAGGGACCCAACCCCGGGCCTCAAAGGCCTCAGCCCACAAAAAACCAGGATCCCTAAACTGCTCTAGGTCCATCTGGCGCTCAATCACCACGCCTCGCCTCATCCAAGTCTGAGAGAATGCCTCGAATGCATCCTCAGACACAAAACGTGTGACGTCAAAGGCTGGGGCTGGCTCAGCCTCAACTGCGCCAGCAAGAAGGGCACTGGGGGCCCCTCTACCTGCCATAACAATCTAAACACCCTACAAAGTCTCCTAGGTAAAGAATAAAAATACGCGAGGAAAGATACAGGAATACCTAGGGAAGCGTGAAACACAGGGTGGAGAAGTCAAGGGCACGTGATCGGGCTCCGGCAGGGCTCCGCTATCGTCCAGGAACACTCAAAACACTCAAAAACTCCCTGTATAGTGTCTGTAGTGAGTCTGAACTCAATACGGATGCTACCTATTTATAGGGGACGCCAAGCGTTCGACGCGCGTCTGGATACCGTCCAGACGCACCGTCCGAACGGGGAATCGCCGTCTGAACGATCAAAAAGGCGTCCGAACGGTACGATTAACGCTCGTCTGGATATCGTCCGAACGGGAAATTATTACAAAATGGGCCGTTCGAATTCACCGTCCGAACGGTAAATTAAGCGTTCGGATGCACCGTCCGAACGGTAAATCCCAAAAATTCGATTTATACACTGGAATACCCAGAAAACTTAATAGACTAAACCAACTCTAAATTAAACAACAAAAACTGCAAAAGAAATAAAAGAAAACAAAACAACCTATACACTTTACACAAAAACCGAGCGCAAAACAAGCTCGCCCCACCCCCCCACTTAAGAGATTGCATTGTCCTCAAAGCAAGACTAACTCGAAATAGTCCGGGACAAGAACACGGGAGGGCGGGAGCACATAGGGGACAATCATCAAGTCAAGATTGGTGGATCAATGAGATCCACACAATCTATCTCGCCTCGGAAGGGCTCGAAATAAGGCTTTAATTGTTGCCCATTGACTTTGAAAGGTGTGCCATTCTTAAGATTTTGCACCTCAATTGCACCATAGGGAAAGATTTCCCTAATTTGGTAGGGGTCGAACCATCTACTCCGTAGCTTTCCCGGAAGGAGATGCAACCGGGAATTGTAGAGAAGAACTTTTTGACCCACATGAAAAGATTTGCGATGAATGTGTTGGTCATGACGGACTTTCATTTTAGCCTTTGAAATTTTTGCATTTTCATACGCATCATTTCTTATTTCATCTAGCTCATTCAATTGGAGCTTCCCGTGGTCGCCGGTTTCGCCCAACCCCTCATTATATTGCCAAATAGCCCAATATGCCTTATGTTCAACCTCAATCGGGAGGTGACATGCTTTTCTATACACAAGACGGTACGGAGAGGCACCTAGAATGGTTTTGTAGGCCGCTCGATAGGCCCACAATGCATCAATTAAGCGCAAAGACCAATCCTTTCGAGACAGATTAACCGTCTTTTCCAAGATTGTCTTGATTTCACGGTTGGTTAATTCGACTTGGCCTTGTGTTTGGGGATGGTATGGTAAACCGACTTTGTGAATGATGCTGTATTTTCTCATGAGTATCCCTAATGGCTTGTTACAGAAATGGGAACCACCATCACTGATGAGGCCCGAGGCATACCGAACCGGGAAAAAATGTATTCTTTGAAAAATTTGACCACAACTTGGTGGTCATTGGTTCTTGCCGGTATTGCCTCTACCCATTTGGAAACATAATCGATGGCCACTAAGATATAAAGATACTCAAATGAACTAGGAAATGGACCCATGAAGTCTATGCCCCAACAATCAAAAACCTCCAAAACAAGGATAGGGTTAAGGGGCATCATGTGTTTCCTAGAAAGGCTCCCGAGCCTTTGACATCTATCACACGCCACACAAAATAAATGCACATCTTTAAACATAGTCAGCCAATAGAGTCCACTTTGCAAAATTTTTGCCACGGTTTTCTTCGAAGAGAAATGGCCCCCACATGCATGAGAATGGCAAAATTTCATTACACTTTCAAATTCCTCATCCGGCACACATTGTCGTACAACTTGATCTGAGCAATATTTGAATAAATACAGATCGTCCCAAAAGAATTGTCTTACTAGCCTAAAGAATCGCCTCTTGTCCAATGCGGACCAATAAGAGGGAATGGCTTTTGTGGCCAAATAGTTGGCCACATCGGTGTACCAAGGAGTTAAGGCTTGATTCAAGGCATTGCAAGACATGAGTTGCTCGTCGGGGAAGGTCTCACAAATCGGAAAGTCATTTTTGGTAGGGTGCTCAAAAGGGAGGCGGGACAAATGATCCGCGACAACGTTTTCCACCCCCTTTTTATCCCTAATTTCAAGATCAAACTCTTGGAGAAGGAGAATCCACCTAATTAATCGAGGCTTTGCGTCTTGTTTGGACAAGAGGTATTTGAGTGCAGCGTGGTCGATGAAAATAATCACATGAGACTCCACTAAATAGGAGCGAAACTTGTCCAAAGCAAACACAATAGCTAAAAGTTCTTTCTCGGTGGTGGTATAATTTATTTTGGCTTCATTCAAAGTTTTGCTCGCATAGTGGAGCACATGAGGTTTCCTCTTATTTCGTTGGCCCAACACGGCCCCCATAGCAAAGTCACTAGCATCACACATTAATTCAAAGGGTAGGCTCCAATCCGGAGGCCAGATTATGGGAGTCGTAGTCAAATATTTTTTCAACTTATCAAAAACTAGCTGACAAGATGGGGTCCACTCAAATAGAACGTCTTTTGCCAAGAGGGCACATAAGGGCCTAGCAATGGAACTAAAGGATTGAATGAAGCGTCAGTAAAAACCGGCATGCCCAAGAAAAGATCTCACATCTCTCACGTTCCTAGGGGAGGGTAGCTTTTGAATAAGCTCGACCTTAGTGGGATCTACCTCAATGCCCCTCCCGGAGATGATGTGGCCTAAGACTATACCATGTGTCATCATAAAGTGACACTTCTCCCAATTCAACACAAGATTGCTCTCCTCACAATGGTTTAGTACCGACTCTAAGTTTTGAAGACATTGAGCAAAGTTGTCCCCATATACGAAAAAATCATCCATAAAGACCTCTAAAATTCACTCCACCATATCACTAAAAATACTTATCATGCATCTCTGAAAAGTGGTTGGAGCATTGCATAACCCAAAGGGCATTCGCTTGTAAGCAAATGTGCTAAAGGGGCATGTAAATATGGTTTTAGCTTGGTTTTCCATGGCGATGGCTAATTGATTGTATCCGGAGTAACCATCAAGGAAACAATAATAGGCCCGTCCCGTTACCCGCTCCAAGACTTGGTCAAGGAAGGGAAGGGAAAAATGATCCTTGGTAGTTACGGCATTCAAGCGACCGTAGTTTATACACATACGCCACCCGGTTTGGATGCGGGTAGGTATCAATTCATTATTCGCATTTCAACTACCGTCACTCCAGACTTTTTGGGGACAACTTGGGTGGGACTCACCCATTTAGAGTTGGCAATTGGGTATATAATACCCGCATCAAGAAGTTTTTGCACCTCACCCTTCATAACTTCCTTCATAGTTGGGTTCAATCGGCGTTGCATTTGGTGCACCGGCTTAGCCCCTTCCTCAAAATATATGCGATGAGTGCATACTAGAGGGCTAATGCCGTGCAAATCAGCAATTGTCCAACCTATGGCTTTTCGGTGCCTTTTGAGCACCTCCAACAAGCTCATTTCTTGAGCCTCCGTAAGTGATGAAGATATCACTACGAGGTAAGATTCACCTTTACCCAAAAAGACATATTTAAGGGTAGAAGGCAAAGGCTTCCTATCGGGCGTAGAAGCCTCTAATTCAGATGGTTGGGGCTTGGTAGGGTTAGGGGTCAAAGGTTCAAAAGTGGGGGTCCATTGACCCACCGCCAAGAGAGGACACACCTCTAGACCACTACCCTCATTAAAAACATCCCCCTCTTCCTCATCTCTCAAGCAATCTAGACCTTCACTCAATGTCAACATTTTCTCCAAAGGGTCTTCTACCATTTGCCTCTCGAAGTGCTCTTGCACTATCGAATCAATAAGATTCACCTCCCGGACGTCCTCTAAATCCCCCGGTTGTCTTCCCGCGTTAAACATATTAAGTTCAACGGACATGTTCCCAAAGGACAATTTTAAAAGAAACCCCCCCCCCCCTCACATGGATGATGGCGTCACATGTGGCTAAGAAGGGTCGTCCTAAAATGATAGGAATGTGGTTCCGGGTATGGGGATCGACAACCGGGTGAGTATCTAAGACCACAAAATCGGCTGGGTAGTAAAACTTATCAACTTTCATTAAGACATCCTCAACTATTCCCCTAGGGGCTTTGATAGATCGGTCCACCAACTAGAGTGTAATCCTCGTAGGTTTCAACTCACCTAGCCCCAATTGCTCGTACACCGAGTACGGCAATAGATTCACACTCGACCCCAAATATAGAAGGCACCCCTCTATCCTATGGTCTTCTATGACACAAGTCACAGTAGGACAACCGGGATCTTTGTACTTTGGTGGGGCTTTGACTTGGACAACGGAATGGACATGCTTAATAAGAAAAGTGTTCTCCCTCACATTTAATCTCCTCTTAACAGTACATAAATCCTTAAGGAATTTAGCATAAGAGGGAACTTGTTTAATGGCTTCAAGGAGTGGTAGATTTATTTTGACTTGCTTGAAAGTCTCATAAATCTCTGAACTTAATTGATTCTTGGGTTTAACTAACCGGTGAGGAAATGGAGCGTGAGCCAAGATCTCACGTTCCGCTCTGAAAACTTCCTCACCATTGGGCAAGGACCTACTCGGCTCTTTCTTCTCATAATTCCCTTCCTCCTTCTTTTCTCTCTTATTTTTTTCTTTCTCACTCACCTCCTCCTTCTCACTTGGTCCTCCCTCAACCCCTTTTCCTTTTCTAGATTCTTCCTCATTAACTCCCGACCCCTCATCAACCTTAGACACTTTTACCCCACCCGTAGGGTTCCTAGGAAGGATGGTCTTGTCAATGGTTTTACCACTCCTCAAAGTGGTAATGGCCGAAACATTCTCATGGCTAGTTGATGGTGGGGCCAAGGTTTCGGTGGAATGGACATGCCTAGAAGGATTGGGTTGAGGTTGTGCAGGCAACTTACCCTTCTCAGTAAGGGTCAACGCTTGAGTAAGAACAGTCAATTGACTCTTGATGTCATCTAAAGTTTTGTCGACCCGTGAGTTTACCCCCCCTTGGGTTTGGATGAATTGTTGGAGAGTATCCTCCAACAGCTTTCGATGTGGGGGGTGGTACGTGTTGGGTTGAGCTTGAGGTGGAGGTTGGAATGGTTTAGGTTGGGTAGGAAATGATGTGACCGGTGGAGGTTGGTAATGTTGTGGGTGCGATTGTGACGGAGGGGCTTGATAAGATTGAGGGCTGTTATACCCTCCTTGATAAGCTTGGGGATTTGAAGTCCCCTCATTACGCCATCCAAAGTTAGGATGATTCCTCTATCCCGGGTTATAAGTATTGAAATAGGGGTTTCCCCTACCTCGATTGTATTGCCCAATAGCATTGACTTGGCCATGCAAGGCTTGGCCATGCAAAGCTTCCTTAATCCTCGGGATAACCGGGCATGACGTGGTGTCATGCTCTTTGGTCTCACAAACCGCACAACACATTCCCTTGGGTTCCTCACTCCCCATTGAACTCACATTCTTAAATTCTAGAGCCTCTAATTTTCTCGCCATTGTGGCAAGCCTAGCATTCATATCATCAACTTCTTTTAATTGATATTTCGCCCCTTACGTGTTTGGTCTACCTTCGGGATTTTGGGTCCCGGTAGTGGCCCAATCGCAAGCCAAGTTAGCTAGGTAATCAAAATATGCATAATCTTCATGAGGTTGCTTATCTATAAATGTTCCCGTGCACATAGTCTCAATTAATTGCTTGAGTTGGGGAGTTAACGAAGAATAAAAAATGTTGATAATGTGCCATTCGGCAAAGCCATGGTGTGGACAAGAAACTGAGAGCTCTTTAAACCGCTCCTAACATTGAAAAAATGATTCTCCCAACATTGGAGAGAATTATGAGATTTGGCGTCTAAGCGTCTCCGTTCTATTTTTCGGAATTTTTTTTTTCAAAAACTCCCCTTGAAGAGTTTGCCAAGAGTGGATGGAAAGTGGTCTCAAGGAATTGAACCACGTCTTGGCAGTGTCCTTTAAACAAAATGGAAAGATTTTAAGAAAAAAGATTTCTCGTGGACACGAGTTATCCATCACTAATGAGCATGCATCCTCAAATTCCTTGATGAAGGCATAAGGCCTTTCCGAAGCAACTCCGTGGAATTGAGGAAGCAATTGCATCATGCCCGGCCTTATGTTCAAAGCGGCATATTGGGGCGAAATAACAAGGCAAGAACTTGGTGCTTGCCGCGGTGGGTTTAAGAAATCCCTCATTCGGAATTGGGGAGCCCCCATGTCACCATGGTTGCTCGCATTCTCTATGTTCTCACCCCCTAAACCATGGGCCGGATATAAAGGAGGGTGTTATGGCAATTCACCCATCGGTGGGTTTGGCAAGATATTTGGATTGGGTGGAGCATCATTAGGTAGCCTAAGTGCGGGGTTTGGGTCATCCATAGGAGGTGCACCTAGGTCGACCACTAATGAAAATCTGGGAGAAGGTGTGTTAGCTGGTGATGGTGGGTCAACTTGTAAAAGGCGTCTATTGTCAATTCGTGCCCAATGGGACATGCAAATGTAATGCACAAATAGTATGCCTCAATTATAGTCAACACATCATACACAAACAATATATATATGCCGGACAACGACTTTTTCTCTTTACCGGACAACGGCTTTTCAACTCCAATCTCTCACTCCATGTGCTAGAATACCACCGATTGGCAAATAAAGCACACACTAACCTAACTCCTCTAATGCTCCTAATAATATGCAATGTCACTAGTTAATCAAACAAAAGAAACTATTGAAAAGAAAGAAAGAAAAATCCTAACATGGTACCCACATTGAGTTTGAAGAAATTACCTAGGCCCGAAGCCGTAGATGCTTCCCTCGTAGGTGGGTGATCAATTCCCACCTTGTGTTTACGATTTGCAATTTTTTTCATTTTCGCACTTTGCTCGTTCCTTCAAGTCCCCAGCAACGGCGCCAAAACTTGACTCGTCCCTTCCACGCTCACCGCGATGGGGGTGCTTGTAGTTTAAGTGGGGTACTCTCACTATCGTGTTCTCCCAAGAGACCTGTGCCAATTTAGCAATAGGAACGAGTAGAGTTTAGAAATATATTCAAATTGCAACCACAAACCAAGAGGGAAATCGATTGCTATGTTAGGTAAAATTTGACCGAAAATCTTTTGGTGTTTAAGGGTTTGGTTTGCTAGCAACTAGGCAAGCAATTGAATTGAAATTTAAACCTATAACTTAATTCTAGCTAAAGTGAATTGACAATTATGGACATTCTACTACAACAACCACACTTAACACTAAATCAACTCTTAATTTAACCGGAATTCCAAATGAGCACAAATAGATATTTAACTTGATTAAAGAAGGGGGTTTGGGTTCAAATGTTCCAATCTACCAATTCTAGCATGGAATTTGCAAGGAAGAGTTTGGGTTAACTCAAATCAAGAACCGTCCAAAGGCCCTTGATTCGGAAAGTTTAGCTTCGAAATTTTAGGGATCTCTAATTCTGTTGTAATTAAGTTTTATCACAATTTATGGGTTCTTTAGAAATAAATCACATGTTATTAACTATGATTATAGATCTAAGAGTTTTACAACAATTAATTCCAACATAATTAGAGAAAGATAAACAAAATAGATATTCAACAAGATTCAAGAACTCCCCTTGGGTTTTCCATGCATTCCTTGGTAGATTTTCACATTTGCTCCCAAACGATGGGTTTAGCTTGAAGAATCCATGGTTGAAAGCTTTCCAAAGAGTAGAGACAACATCTTAACTTTAAACCAAAAGTGTATATATATTGAAATGTGAAAAATGTAAGAGATTACACCAAATCAACCCAAGAAAACTATCTAAATACTTCCCAAAGCTTTAAATACAACAAACTAAAGTAAATCTAAGCAAAATACATCATTTTCCCATATTCTCCCTCTCTACCCGCAGCAAAAAACCTAAAATCTGATATATCCCTCTTCTTTCTTCGATTGCTGGGTTGTAGGGCAAATTTGCGCTCACCGTCCGAAGTGCGTCCAAAGTGCGTCCAGAGTGTGTCCGGACGCACTGTCCGGACGGTGCCATAACCGTTCGGACAGTCTTCAGACGAGGAAACTCAACTCTGTAATTCTTCGAATGGAAAAAGACGACTCTAGAACGGCTTTGGACAGAAAATATCGCCTCTGGAACGGCTTTGGACGGGAAATATAGACTCGGGAACTCTCATGTCCGTCGCACCGTCCGGACGGTAATTCGCCCGTCTGAACGGGACGTCCAAACGGCAATTTGTCCTTCTGAACTATGCGTCCGAACAGTAATTTGGCCATCCGAACGCACCGTCCAAACGGTCCATCCGGACGGTCTTCTTCTCTTTAAGCCCCCTTTTTCCACCATTTTATCACCAAAAACCTACAATACATACAAAAACACTTTAGATCAGTTTATTGCTAAAAATCTATACTAATACCCATATAGAGGCTATCAAACACTTAGTTAGGGGACAAAGATTACACTTTTAGAGTGGAATCAGGTAGCAATCATATTAAAAGGGGGAATGAGAGATGACAAAGTCTAGACAAGATGTAATGTAAAAAAATAATAAGAAACTAGTATACATAATAGCCCTAGAAGTCTATGATTCCATAAGCAAATAGGGTTGGGCAGAAAAAGAGGTGTTTGTTTTTTTTTTTTTTTTTGATCAGCAAAAGGGAATATATTAATATGAGGAAATGGGACCAAGGTGGGCATCATTGGAGTGGAGAGACCACAACAGGCCAGACCTACACAATGAAGAACCAAACCTTTCGTAACCAAAATAAAACAAGATTACACCAAGAAAAAGAGGTGTTTTTGCTAAACATGAAAGGGTTCGCGGGGAATACTACTCTATATATCTAGTGATGGAAGTCACAATGAATATTTTATATCTTCTATCTTTCTTTCTATTATTCTTTTGCATAAATGCCTACTTTCAGAGTCCAAATTGGTCAAATTATCATTTTTTTTTTTTTTGAACAGCAAAAACATAAATTCATTGATAAGGAAGATTACAAAACTTTAGAGAGGACTCCACAAACCAATGAAGGATTGACGGAAGTCCAATTTGAAACTAAAAAGTTGAAAAGAATTTAACCATCCTAGGACAGAAGGTAGAGCATAAAGCTTTTACTCCTTCTATAAAATGAAAAAAGCTATCAGAGGTTAAAGCTTCCTTCTCTGAACTTGACTTGAATCCAGAACATGACCTGTTGTTTGGTTGATTCCACAATGTCCTTCCAGCAACTCTGCTTTTGATTAAAGATGGCCTTATTCGTGGCTAACCATATATTCCATAATGTTGCTAAGAGCATGCCTTCCCAGATTAGCTTTCCTAGGTTCTTGTGCCAGCAATCAAACCACCAATTGATATGATTGAGCCTGGACTTACCCATTCTTCTCCCCACCACTTTAGAATGCTGCACCATACAAGCCAAGATGTTCTACACTGAATAAGTAGATGATCAGAATCTTCTAAAGCCATATCATATAACCCACAGTTTGTATTGTCATTCACTTGTAATAATTTCATATGGAGTAGAAATTCCTTGGTTTTTATCCTATTTTAAATAGCCAGCTAACAAAAGATTTGTATATTTAATGGAGCCCAAGTTTTCCAAATTTTTTCCATTACTTGTATAGGATGTTACCTCCCTTCTTCAGTAAAGGAGATGAAAGACTTATCTGTAAATTTCCCATCTAAGTTGACCATCCATAGAATTGAATCATTCTTCTCTCCATTTGGAACTGCATTGCCCACTACCCTCAGAAGCTCACCTAAACTTTTCTCTTCCCATGATAGGAGCTTTCTTTTGAATTTGGAGTTCCATGAACTTGATCCATCTTTAATCTCTAAGATCAGATTATTTTTTTACTCAGAGAGTGAAAATAGTCTGGTGAAACTATCTTTTAAAGAAGTTTCATCTGCCCAAGGTTCATGCCAAAATCTAGTTGAATTCCCTTTCCCTGTGATTACTCTGAGGTTAGTGTTAGGTTTTTTTAGTATTGGCATATTCCTTACACAAAATTACTTTAATTGTAATTTGTTTTAAGTTGTATTTGGACGAATTTATAATAAGTTTCAAATGGATGCTGTCAGAGTACAAGCTGTTGAAGCACGCAAAACTAAAATTTTGGAAGGTCACATCTCTCAAACCAGAATTGCTATCGAGGTCCATAATATATCGATTTTATATAATTTTTTGAGATCTACACACTTGTCACTAGTAGACATTCGAATGGGGTGCCGAGGCATTCAAACCCATGACCAAAGGGTTCGAACAGTCTATAGAGTTTTAGAAAAAATCGAGTTTCTACTCCATGTCTACTTAGGAATCCTTTCTTACTTCGACATTCACTTCGTCCAAGACTCTACAAACACTCTAAACTCTTTATAAAGGCTTCGAAGGTTTCATAATTGATATGTGTCGTGCCCCAGTTTTTAAACCAAGCCCTCTTGACTTTGGAAAAAACACGGTACTGTCTTTGTTAGAATTTATCCTCCATAAAGGACAAGTGCTATGGGGTTTGAACTCAAAAACTTAATTTAATTTAAGGATTTTTTTAAAAAAAAATGGGAATCGTCACTTAACATAGTTAAAGATGTGTTAGGTCACCTAAAACTAAGTGTAATCTGAAGACTAAACTTAGGATTTTCAAAAAGGTTTTGAAAATGTCCTTTTTAAGAAGGTTTTTGAAAAAGAGATTTTTAGCAACCTTTTAAAATGTTTTAAAACCCTCTTAAAAACAATGACTCCAGGTTAGTTTTCGAAACTAGAAATCTATGGTCTAAGGGTTGGTTACGTGTAGGGAAGATATCCTAAGATTATCATCCTACCTTGCCCTTTCAGTACCCACATGTCTATTCACCTTTGGTTCACTCACTAGAATAACCAGTTACTAGTATCTACTTAATATCCACTTTAAATTTTTGAAAAATGGGTTTGGTTATCACTTTTTAGATGAATGATGCATGATGCATATTTTGAAAAAAATGTTTGAAAATATGAAAGTTTTGAAGGGATTTGAGATATAAATTTTGAATTGATAGAAGGTTTTGAAAAGGAAATTTAAGTTGAAATAATGGTTATGACTGCACCATATTCGGTTGTCTATGTATCTCATTTAGCGAGAATCAGGTCATTCGTTGTTCAGGTCAGGGCCCAATAGAAAATAGGCGCATTAAGGCTATTGAAAGACACATTAAGGTCTACTTTTGAAAAGTAGGCATATTAGGGCCTTTAGGGACTTTGAAAACACATTGAGGTCTTTTAAAAGTTTTAAAGACACTTTGAGGTCTTTGGTAAAAGAAAACTTGAGAGTTTAGAAAAATGCATTTGAAATAGGACATGGGATGTTTGAAGTATTTTTGAAATTGAGTTTGAAGATGATTTTAAATATTTTTGAAATTATCTCAAGAGAGTTTTGAAATGTTTTTGAATCAACTCAAGGGAGTTTTGAAAATATTTTGAAGTCTTGTTTTGAAAACTTTGGAGGTAGAGTTTGGGTTGGAAATGCTCTTGTAAATTTGTCTTCGAAAAGATTTTGAAAGTAATTTTTTGGATACCTTATGAAAGACATGTGTAATATTTCATCACCTTTAAGAAGTTAGTCATTGAAGAACTAAACTCTTTTTGGGCTATGAGTTTTGAAAACATATTTAGAAACGGGGCTAGAAAACTTCCCTTTTGCTTTTTAAACTTTAGGGTTATAGAACCCTTCTTGAATATCTCATTTATACTTGAATAATCCTAACCATGAAAGGATTAAGATTGCTTCAAGAATGTGATGTTAGAAAATCATTTTGGAAAAGAGTTTTAGAAAACACTTAGGATTTTGGAATCTTAATATGGACAACCTTGAAGATTGTATTTTAATGTATCACCTTCCCTTGGAATCCATAAACATAAAAGATTAGAAACACATTAGTGTTATGAGTTTTTTAAAATATTTTAAAAATAGCTTTTTGAAAATGTTAAGTGTCTAGCCATTTTAGTCGAGACAAGTTTAAGAGAACTTCTTGGAAGCATTTTTGAAAATAGAGCATGGGATTATTTGGAAAGATTTTTGGAGTTGATTTTTGAAAACTCATAAGAGTAGGAGTAGGATGTTTTTGAAAACATACTATGTAAATAGTTTTTGAATTGAAAGATCATTTGAAAAGGTGTCTTCGAATTGGAGCCTTAAAGCTTACTAACCTTGGTTGGGATGACCTAAGATTGACTAACTCAGGTTAAGTTAACATAGGGTTGGATAACTAGGGTTAGGTTAGACTAGGGTTGGATTGACCTTGGGTAAACAAACTAGAGTTAGATTAACTTAGGATTAAGAAGACCTAGGCTTAACTAACTTGGGTTAGGTTAACCTAAGGTTGGACAACTAGGGTCAAGTTAACTTAAGGTTGAAAGGTGGTTTCGAACTAGGGTTTGGACGTAGTGGTTTTAGAAAGATGGTTTTGGACTAGAGTTTAGACCTAGTGATTTTGGAAGGGTGGTTTTGAATTAGGATTTGGACCTAGTGGTTTTGGAATGGTGGCTTTATGCATGAAACTTGAAAGTATATTTTAAAAATCATTTTATGAAAATCACTCAAGTGAGTGTTCGGTTCATATGGTTGGTATTTGGAAACCACTCAAGAGAGGGTTGCCTTGGAACCATTTCAACCACTAACTCAAGAGAGTAAAACTTGTGAAAATCAATATTGAATAGATAGTTTTGAAGACTTCTTTGATTGAAAATTAAAGAGAATGAACCTTTGAAAATTATTTTTGGAAAGGAGGTTTTGAAAAATCACTTTTAAGATATTGAAAACCACTCTAAAGAATAAGAATTCATATGGTTGATTTGAAGGGAACCACTCCAAAGAGGACTCCATGAGACCATACCAACCACAATATTCAAGAGACCAAAACTTTTAAAAATCAAGAGGAACATGGTAATTTGGAAAATCATTTTTATGCAAATTAAAGAGAATGAACTTTTGAGAACTCTTCTTGAAGGGGGTTATTTCGAAAACCAGTTTTGGGGTGTAGAAAACCACTCTAGTGAGTTAGGGTTCCTATGGTCAATAAATGAGGAGACCACTCAAGGGAGGGTTCTATAAGGACTATTTCAACCATAAAACTCAAGAGAGCAAAACTTTGAAAATCAAAGTGAAATGCAAGGTTTGGAAATCATTTTAATGCAACTTGAAGGTAGTAAAAATGCAATGATGCAAAATGATGTCAAGGGACTTAAGGAGGGTTGAGAGTTTAACCTAGGTTTTAAGGACCCAATTCTTAGACCCATTTTTAGGGAAACACTTGAATATGAAATTTGAGAATGACATAAAAATAGAGATAGTGAAAGTTTTTGAAAAATGATGATGAACATGAAAATGGAGCCAAGCATGCAAAACATAAACATTGTAACCATCTGCAAAAGTGGGGCCATGAAATCATACAAAGCTAAGGCACAAATTGCAAGGTGCTCCAAGGTCATACCATCTTAAAGTAGGCTTGTGAGAGATTCCCCTACACAGTGGCTCTCATAAAGCTTTCTTCTAGGTATGAACTAGGAGCTCACTTGTTTTAAGCATGTAAGAAAGAGGGGTAGAAGATGGTGGTTTAAAATAGAGAATAGCATAAGTCGGCCAGGAGAGAGAAGAGAAGAGTGGGAATGGCAAAATGTAAAAGAGAATACCACCTTTGTCTTCAAACCACTTTCAAGCTTCCATGAATGACTTGTCTTGAACTTGAATGACCTTAGAGGCTTAAAAGGTTTGGCAATGGGTATTCTATGGCATTAGAAGGTTTGTAGATGGAGTGTATAGGCTAGAGAGAGGTTGAATCTCATTTAGGTGCTTGGAGGGTGAGGTGTATAGAGAATTTCGAAGTTCTGAGGCTATTTCTGCAGAGCTTCGTAGTTGTTTTTTTATTCTAGAATATACAGAAAGGGAGGTCTGTATTTATAGGCAAATTGGAGAGATTTGGTGCATGTATTACATACGCCTAAGCAATTTTTGCCCTGGTGCATGTAGCACATACGCCAGTATTGTTCTATTGTTTGAATACCACGTGGCATACTATGTACTAGCTCAACTTAGGGAGCAAGAAAAGTTTTGACCGATCTGATCACAATCTGGGTGCACGTAGCATACGCTCCGCCACCAAGAATTTTTATTTTACCTTTGCCTCGATAATTGTGCAATCTGAAAAAGATCCAAGAAAATCAGTCATGTCCACGATGTTCTCCTATTGTTTCTCAAGAACCGGGAACTTTTGGGGAGCTTGAAAGGTGTTCGGAAGAGTGAGATATCATCTCTGGAAGCATGTATGAAAACACACTTTTGTGGAGCGTTTCTGATACGCTTCATGGATGTTCAAAAGTAGTAGTCTTTGGGCCATGTGATCAGGGCCTTAGGGAAGCAATCTTTCCAATTAGACCGTACCGATGAAAATTGCTCTGTAAATACTTTTAGAAATTTTTGGATTTATGTATTTCTCAAGACGTTTGACGGTGTGTTATAATCAGGGAATTGGAGAAAAAGATATCCCTAGCTGTGCATTTGTGCGACACTCCAAAGGTTTTTGAAAATGGTAATTTTTTAGCCATATGATCAGGGGCTTTGGGAAGCAATCTATTCAATCGAGCCATATTGATGAAAAGACCTATGGACAGGCTTTTGAGAATTTCTTGATTTATGCATTTCTCAAGTCATTTGACAGTACATTATAACTAGTGAATCGGGACAAAAGACGCTCTAGGGGACTTTCATTGATTTGGAAATGTTTAAAGTCACGGGACTCACCTTAGATTGGACATGGACGTGTAATGGGGTCTGCCAATTGGGAACCTAGAGCCAGTGTGGTTTCAAGGCGTGCTCAAGCCACTAGGATTAAAATGGTCATTTTGACCAGAATTGGGCGGAAAGAGTCAGGATGGATTGGGGTGGCATATTAAGCATGCCAGATTATTTGGGGATAGTCTTGGAAGGTGTATTTACCGTCTGGAGGGATTTGTACCATGCTGAGGTGCCTAGGGGCAAGACGGCCATTTTGATCGAAATTGGCCAGAACGGGACTGAAATTGGTCAGGATGGAGTATTAAGTACGCCTAATTACCTAAGAACATTTTGAAAGGGTGGACTTACCAGATTGATGGATTTTGAACTTTCTCAAAGACTTGCCTCGAGGCCCAAGGGGCAGGTTTTGTCATTTTTCACCGAGTCGGGCTAGCAGGCGCCGGTGTTGACTTAGGTGTTGGTTCCCGAGACCGCCCGGCCTCAAAAAATTACCTGTGCAAAGTTGGTCCTTGAGACTGCTCGGTCTCAGAGAGCTACCTAGAAGGTGGTGTTGGTTCCTAAGATTGCCCGATCTCAGAAAGCTACCTGGATGGTGGCGTTAGCTCCTAAGAGCACCCGATCTCAAATAGCTACCTGGAGGGTGGTGTTGGTCCCTGAGATCGCTTGGTCTAGAAGAACTACTGAATGACAGGCATTCTATATTGGCTGGTTAGCAGGCGCCAAAAGTGAACTGTTTAGAATTTGATAAGGTGTTGGTCTTCGAGATCACCTGATCTCGGGAAGCTACCTGGATGGCATTGGTTCTCGAGACTGCTTAGTCGTGGAAAGCTGCTTGGAGTGCCTAGAGGCAATATGGTCTTTTCAGCTCCAATTTGGCCTTACAGGCCTGGGAAGTGACCAATTGACTGGATTGGAGTTTGAAAGAGCAGGCCAGGGCTCGTATGTGTTGTGATGTTTGAAACCAGATTTGGTTAAGTCGGAGATTGCTGAGCGAGCAATAATGGGATGCTTACAATATGTATACGATCAGGGAGATCATATAGCCATTTAGAGATCTTTATTGTGCTTCTAGTTTATTGGGGTGTTCCTTTAGGTCAACAACAGATCTTCACATATATCGCCTTTGGAGAATTCTAAAGGTTGACATTGATAGCATGGGAGAATAGTAAATCGTAGATGTCTAACGATTAAGTTTGAAACTTCTGCTAGAGTTATGGATCAATGGGTTGGGTTGTAAGTTTATTCTTGTAACTGTTTAAGGTTATAGTGCTGAGTACATTAGTGGTTGTGTGCGATCCCGTGGTTTTTTCTCTAATTAATAGGGTTTCTATGCTAAAATCCTACGTGTCTTATTTCTTTACTTTATTATTTTAGAATTGTATATAGGATTGATGTACCTAGGTTATTCACCTTTTGTTATAGTTGGATACTTAGGTTAATTAATCAATATAGGCAAATCCATGCTCCCAGACGATTTTTCAATTGGTATCAAAGCAAGTTCACTCTTGTTTTTCAAAATAATTTTTTAAAACCCTATGAATGAGATCTTTTAACCTAGGTTCATGGATATGCCTAAAGTAGGAATTTCCATTGTTAGACCGCCATACTTTGATGGTACTAATTATTCATATTGGCAAGTATGCAAGGGAGCTTTCTTTAAAGCAAATAGATGAATGTATATGGATTTCAGTTATTGTTGGTTGGACTCATCCTACTACTACTATTGGAGAAGTTGTATCTAAGAAACCTTCAAATCAATGGACTCCACTTGAAACTACAACCGCTGGATGGAATAGCAAGGCCATCAATATCCTCTATAATAGTCCCACATCTAAAGAGTTCAGATAGATTTCAATTTGTGAGATTGCAAAAGAGGCATGGTGCATCCTTGAAATCACTCATAAAGGTATTATTGTTGTTAAAATTGCAAAATTTCAAAAGTTGACTACAAATTATGAAAATATTTTTATTAATAAAACTAATACCTTTGATGAATTTTATGCAAAACTGAATGATATTGTAAATTTTAGTTTCAATCGTGGTGAAAAAATTCTTGATTCCTAGATTGTTGGAAAGATTCTTAGATCCTTGTCTGAAAGATTTCAACCCAAAGTGACTACTATTGAAGAAAGCAAAGATATAGATTCACTTAGGGTTGATGAACTTGTTGGAAACCTTTAGACTTATGAGACGCGTTTTCGTCAGACCACTAAATCAAAAAGTTTTGCTTTAAGTACTTCCAAGGTTAACGGAAATAAGTTTGATATGGAGGAAGAATGAGAAGAATCTAAAGTTGTGGAGTATCTTGTAAATCAATTTCGTAAAACTCTTTTGAAATGTGGCAACTTAAAAAAAACAAGTTCAATAACATGAATGGCAACGAAAACTACAATAGTCCCATGGTTGATGTTAAGGGAAATAAAAGGGCAATACTGTTCAATGTTTTGAATGTCAAGGATTTGATCAATTTGCTCAAGAATGCCCTAATCGTCTGAAGAGAAAAGGTAAGGTTATGACTATGACTTGGGATGATACTGATAATGGAGAACAATCAGATCATGAAGAATATTCAGGTAATTTTATTGCATTTACTTTAGCTATTTATTATGAGCCCAAATCCTCGAGGTCTTAGTCAAACCCTAAAAATTGTATTGAGTCAACTTGCCTTGAACTAGATAGCCTTGTGAATAATCTGATTAAACATTTGATGGTTGTCTGTCAGAAAAATGAAAAACTAAAGTTGAAACTAGAAAGTTTAGGGAAGATTAACCAAGATTTGGCCATCAATCTCAAAAATTGTCAAAAAGAACATGAAAATCTTTTAAAGGATTTGTTTAAAGAAATATGATGAAAGCCAAACCCTGATTACTCAACTTGAGACTGATAAGACTACCCTTTGAGAAAAATTAATTGTAATTGAAAATGATTTGTTTGAAGCACTTGAAAAGAAGAAAATTCTTGAGAAAGAGCTAGAAACTTTTAAATCTTATGTATCTTATGTTAAAGAATTTTTTTATGTCTTTCAGTATAGGCTCCAAGAAGATTGAACATTTGGAGCATTCAAAAATCAGTTGGAGATAAAGACGGGATTGGATTTGATGGAAAATCACCGAGCAAAACATTGAAATTCATTCCTCTAGTAGATCCATCAAAATTGGAGACATACCAAGACGTTTCAAAATCTTCAAGAAAGCAAAAACAGATAAAACATCACAGGTATGTTCCCAATTTCACCAATTTCAACTTTGGATAGCGTTTGAACTTGAAGAGAATGCGTTTGAATGCTTGACGCTCGAATTGCCAGGAATGGAGTTCAAACAGTCAGTATATGCGTTCAAATGGCTGATAGTATGAGACACAGAGAACTATATATCCTAATTTTGTTCATATATGCTATCATTATGGTGTTAAAGGACACATCAAGCCTAACTGTCATAAATTGTGGAATATTTCTAGGAGTTATATGCATGAAGAACCTAGAAATTATTTTAGGAAGCCTAATAATGCACTACATAGACAGATTAAGGATCTAAACACCCAAGTAAGTCAACTTAGACAAGTAATTTCAAAAATGAAAAATTCTAAATCTGTTTGGGTTAGAAAATTTGACTTACAAGCCCCAATGACCCCTAGGAAGTTTGTAAGGGTTAGCCTTTCTGAATAAGGTTTTGATTCTGACATAGCATATGAAGTTATTTGGTTCTTATTCCTTTGTTTTAGTGTTATGATCATTGGCGTAGATTTTAGGAATTTTTTTAATTTTTTTTCAAAAATACAAAAATATTTTCTGATTATAGGTCATTAGTATTTTTGTAATTTGTTGAGTAATGATTTATGACGGTGATAATATGCACTGTTAGGCATTGAATACATGATTTAAATTTAAATTTCTTCATCTTTACTTACATCGCAAGTAATTTTGAAAACATTAGTCATGTGCACATAAGCACACTTGGTGTGACTGATTTACATGAGCAATGTATGTGATTGTTGTTTGTTTGATTTATTCTCATGTTCTCTATGAGAGTTGCACACTAGAGTGACCAATATGCATGTATTATACTTCTATCACTAAATCTCTATCTTGACATGTGTGAAAACCACTATAGATGTATATCAAAATATACACCCTTTAGGTAAAATAGTAGAAAGGGCTACCATGTTTTAAGCATTGAAACTGCTCACACGAGCAAAAAAAAAAAAAAAAAAAACAACTTGAGCTATTCGAAAGAATAAAATTCAGTTCTTTAAAAGTGGCAAACTTAAGCTTATTAAAGGGAGAATTTCTATATTAAATTGCACAAGCATGATTGGTTATTATTCTAGTTGTGTAGCTTTCTTAGGAATTTGAATAGACTTATTAACTTTGATCTCGGCTATGTATTTTTGTAAGTCTATAGCTTTCGAGTTCACCGAGAACACCCATTTGGTTATGTTGACAAACTACACCTCTATGTTTAAAGGGGTTGAAAATTTTCAATTCCTTGAGTGTATTTTGTATCTACTACAATGCTTGAGTCATGAAATTTACTCCTACATATCATAAGATACTACTTGATTTATTGTCAAAATTTTCAGAGTAATTTTTTTATTATGGTGTGTTGAGAATCCCTCCTACATATGTCTTATTTATTCCTTTTTATTTCTTGTTACCCTATTGTCATTAAAATAAATTTTGTTAAATTTTCTTTGTCAATTCCTGACAAAAAGGGGCTGCATTGTAATTAAGGGAGAGATGATGTATACATGTGAGGGGCAGAAATTTATTCGTGAACATAGTTTATTGATTGATATTTCACTCGTGGTTTCACGAGATCGTTTTAGTATGTTTTTACAAATAGACAAGTACAGGTACACAAGTGACTTCTTCGAGCTTATATTTTTATATGTTTGAGTTATTTCACTGTATTTGTTAATTTGTGTTTTGTCACGGAATTGCCAAAGGGGGAGATTGTTAGGTTTTTTAGTGTCGACATATTCCTTAGACAAAAGCACTTTAATTGTATTTTTGTTTTGAGTTGTATTTGAGCCAATTTAGAATAAGTTTCAAGTAGATGCTTCAGAGTACAAGCTACTGAAACCGTGGTACAAGCTATTGAATCATGTATAGCTGAAACTTTGAAATGCCATATCTCTCAAAGAAAAAGTACTACCGATGTCCATAATATATCAATTTTATATATCTTTTCAAGATCTACGCACTTGTCACTAGCGGGCATTCGAACGGGGTGCCATGGCATTTGAATGGCCGGGCGTTCGAACCTATGACCGGAGGGTTCGAATGGTTGGTAGAGTTTTGGAAAAAAATTGAGTTTCTACTCCATATCTGCTTAGGAATCCTTTCCTACTTTGATATACACTTGATCCAAGGCTCTACAAACACTCAACTCCATATAAAGGCTCTAGAAGCTTCATAATTGATATGCATACAATTAGAGAGATCATATAGCTATTCAGAGCGTTTTATTGTGCTTCCACATTTATTAGAGTGTTTGTTTAAGTCAACAACAGATCTTCACACATATTATCTTTGACGGATTCCAAAGGTTAACGTCTATAGCATATGAGAATGGTGAATCATGGGTGAGTCTGAAATTTCTACCAGAGTTGTGGATCATTGGGTTGGGTTGTAAGTTTATTCTGGTAACTATTTAAGATTATAGCGATGAGTACGTTGGTAGCTGTGTCTGGCCTTGTAGTTTTTTTCCTTGTTGATAGGTTTTCCATGCTAAAATTCTATGTGCTTTGTTTTTTTTACTTTATTATTTTGGAATTGCATATAAGATTGACGAACCTAGGTTATTCACTTTTTGTTGTAGTTAGATACTTAGGTTAATGAATCAATATAGGCAAATCCATTCTCCCATACTATTTTTCAGTTAGATTTCATTATTTCCTTATATGCTTTCTGATCCTCTCTTGACATTACTATATCCTTCATGAAAATTGAGAAGCGAGCCTCTATTTCTGATAGAAAGGTCCATCTTGATTTATCCACCTTATATTTGTGGCAAATTACTTTCCTCCACCGAGCATTCCTATCTCTAAAAAACTTCCACCACCATTTTGCTAGGATGGACATGTTTATTACCCTTATTGGAATTATCCCTAAACCTCCTTTATGTTTAAAAGCTGTCACCCCACTTCATTTTACACAATGAATTCCTTTTTTTGTTTTCAAGGTCTCCTTACAGAAATTTTCTTTGCATTCTTTCAATGTCTTTGCATACCTCAACTGGTGCTCTAAACATTGAGAGGTAGTACATGGGAAGGTTAGTTAAGGTGGACTTGATTAGAGTTAATTTACCACCTATAGATAAGAGCCTCATTTTCCATGGAGCCAATCTATTCCTGATTCTGTCTAAAACCCCAGACCAACTGCAGATTTTCTTGGGATTGACCCCTAATGATAGACCCAAATACTTCATTGGAAGGTTTTGTGTTTTGCATTTGAAAATATTAATTCCTCATTTTAGAAACTTTTCCTTTACTCCCACTCCACTTACAACTGATTTTTTAAAATTTATCTTGAGTCTAGACAGGAGTTCAAAACACCTTAGGACTCTCTTTAAATTTTTGAATTTTCTCCAACTTTGCTAGACAGAACAATATGGTGTCATCTGGAAATTAGGGGTGGGATATGGCCATACCGTTTGAACCAATTGTGCATCCTCTTATAATTCCCAAATTTCTTGCTCTTAAAAGCAAAATATTTAGTCCTTCTGCAACTATGTGAAATAAAAATGAAATTAAAGAATCACCTTGTCTCAAGCCTTTCTCCATTTTGAATTCCTTTGCTAAAGCTCCATTGACTAAAACAGATACCGTTCATTAATCCATTTACACCACTTCCTCCCAAATCTCATATTGGTCATTGTCGCGGCCCGATTTTTCGCACTCGAAAAAACAAGTGAGAAAAACATAGTACTCTCTCGTTTGAACTCATCCTCCTAAAAGAATGAGTACGACTAGGTTTGAATTAAAAATTGATTTGAATAAGAGCTTTTGGAAAGAATTTGGAGTCACCACCTAACTTTGTTAAGGTAAGTTAGGTCACCTAAAACTAAATGCAATCTAAAGATTAAACTTAGGGTTTTTGAAAAAGTTTTGGAAAATTTCCTCAAAAGATGGTTTTTTTTTTTTTTTTTTTTTTGTTGAGAAAGTAGGTTGTTTGGCAACCTTTGGAAAGATTTAAGTCTTTTTTTTTTTTAAATAACTCTATTTTGGTCTTTCGAAAATAGTGATTTTAGGTTTGTAGGTTGGTTATGTATAAGGAAAATTTACTAGGCTATCACCATATCCCGCCCTTGCGGTACCTACATGTTTTATCACCCTAGATTCACTCATTCAGAATATTCAATTATCCAATATCCAATTATATCCACTTTGAAAAGAATTTTGAAAAGAGGTTTAACAGGATACATGACATGCAAGTGCAAAAAAAAGATTTGATTTTGAAAACAGATTTAAAAGGATGTTTCAAAGTTTGAAAGAGATTGTAGGAATTAAAAACTTGAAAAAGGTTACGGAATTGAAAATTTAAAAAATGTTGTGACCACACCCATGAAGGTTGCTTATGTATCTCTTTATTGGGAATCATGTCAGTCATAGTCTGGACTTAGGGTTTGATTGAAAATAAACACTTTGATGCCTTATTTGACTTGAAAAAACACTCAGAGGCCTTTTGAAAGTTTGATTTGAACTTTGATTGGAATATTTGAATTTAAACTTTTATTGGAAATTAACTTTGATTTAACTTGGGAAGATTAAATTGAACTTTGAAATAGAAGTTGGACTTGAATTTTTAAAGTCATTTTGACTTAAATTGAAATTTGAAAAGCATCTTGGTTTATACCTGAATTTTAGAAAGAGTTGAAGCTTCCTAACTTTAGGGTTAGGGTTAAACTAGTGTTTTGGCCTCCTAGAGTTTATGCAACCTAGGGTTGAAATATGCACTTGAAATAGAAATGTTTGATTTTTAGAAAGCTTTGATGTAAGGAAGTTTTGAATTAGGAAGGTTCCAAATTAGGAAAATGACAAATTAGGAAAGTTCTATTTTAGGAAAGTTTTCTTTTTAGGAAGGAATTGATTTTGGAAAGATTTTGAATTTGGAAAGTTTTGAATTTAGAAAGATTTGAAATTTAAAAATATTTGGAAGTTGGGAATTAAGAAAGATTTGCAAGTTTGAAATTAGGAAAGGTTTAAAAGTTTGAAATTAAGAAATGTTTGATTTATATTTTCTAAAATTGAACATTGGATTTTATTTTCAAAAATAGATTATTTGATTTTGTTTTCAAAATTGGAGGATTTGATTTAGTTTTCTAAATTAAAGGATTTGATTTAGTTTCCTAAATTGGAGGATTTGACATCGAATTAGAAAGTTTGAGTTTTGAAAATTTTGGATTTGGAAATCTATGATTTGGTAGAAAAAGAGTTTTGGAAATCTATGATTTGAATGCATTAGAAAGTCATGATTTTAAGAAAGGAATTAGGGTTTCCTAACCATGGATTCTAGAGTTTTGACTCAAGCTTCAAGATAAAGAGTTTTTGGAAAGTAGATCTTCCAAAAGAGTTTTTAGGAAGTAGATTTGCAAAATCATATGAAAAAGGGTTTGAATATAGACTTTCGTAAGTCTCTTGAATATCTCACTTTCCTAAAACAATTCTAACCATAAAAAGATTAGAACTATTCTAAGATTGTGATTTTATGAACAACTAGAATTTGAAATATGGATTATAATGATCACATTGAACGTAACACCTTCCTAAAACTACCCTAACCATGGAATGTCTAAAGTCACTATAGAATTGTGATTTTCAAAAAAAGTTTAAGAGAAGGAGGTTTTGAATGCAAGTTTTGAAAGAGAACTTTGATGCAAGTTTAAAAACAACTTTGAATGCAATGTATGAATATAATAACCATAATGCAATAGGCTCGTGAATATACAAGGTTAGGCTTCACCACATAATCAAAGGGGCCGCACCCACACCGTCTTAGGTCGAACTTGAAGAAAGCCCCCAGCACGGTGACCTTCAACAAGTCTTCCTAGACATGAATTGGAAAGTCCCTTGTTTCAAGTTCAAGCATGTAAGAAGAGGAGGTAGAGATGGGGATTAAAACAATAGAAAACCCAAGTGAGCTAGGAGAGAGAAGAAAGAGGGGAATTGCATAAACTAAATAAAAAACCTACCTTGTCTCTTCTTGCTTTGATTGCTTTACTTGCTTCACCTTGGAAGCTTTGAAGATGCAGCACTTGATCTTCAATGGATGCTTAGAGGCGTGTATTTGAGTGTATGGAATATATAGAAGCTAGAATGTATAAAAGTTAGGATTTGTGTGTATGGAGTGTAGGGAGGCTAGGGCTTGAAGAAGATTTGGGAAAACTAGGGTTTCAAAGCTTGTTTTTAGTGAGGCAGTATTTTTGTACTGAGTTTTCGAACCCTTTTTACGCAGGGGGGTCTATATTTGTAGGCAAACCGAACAAGAGCTGTTGCCTATTACAATGACGCCATGTCATTTATTGGCTTCGCACCACTACCAGTGGCACCATCCACTTAGGCAAGTTTTAAGACTGCAAGAAACGTATCTTTTGTCTCTTGCGATGCAAGACAAAAGATTTGGGTGCCTGTCCTAGTAACTATCATGCAATTTTTGGCTTGACTTCACTAGAAGTGACTTTAGAAAGTCTGGGAATGATCCAAAAGGTTCCGGGTAACCCAATTTGGCCAAAAATGGACAGCAACCCTTGAAAGAGTGTTTTAGAGGTAACAAGCTTGAGAAATAATGCTGAAATAGTTAAAAAAGTCGATTGGCCCACCAGGGGCAAAACGGTCATTTTGCATTGGGTTAACCGGAATATACTCGGAATGGTCCGAAAAGGCACCGAAATGTCAGGAACACTATTAGAAGCATCCTCGAAATGTAACTAGTTTGATACCCAGAGTTGGTGTGGTTCTTAGAGGTGATCAAATGCCTAGGGGCAAAATATTTATTTTGACCAGATGCTCTCGGAATTAATTAGAAAGCGACTGGAAGGCACTAGAGTGTGCTAGATTATCTTTGAGACAATCTTCAAAGGGTGGACTTACCGCTCTGAGGACTTAGGTACTTTCTTGAGAAGCATGCCAAAGGGGCCCAAAGGGCAGTTTGTCCATTTTTTACTATAATGGGCTAGTAGGCATTAGTATTGACCCGAGTTTTGAGTGTTTTCGTCACTCTGACAGTGTGTGATGAGTTGGTTTCCAAAGGTATCCCGTCCTTTGGTAAACGTGTCATGACCAAGAGGTGTGTTCGGTCCTGTGATATAGGGGTTTTGTTAGCAATTCCTAATGTCAACCTGTTTGCGGGTGTTTTTGGCACATAGACGGGTCTTGATGTTTGTGAGTGTTTCCGTCACTCTGATAGTGTGCATTCATTTCTAAGACTACCTTATCTCGGGAAGTTGCTGGATGGTCTTATCATCTTTGGGCCTTAGGTGCTTTTTTCGATCGACATGCTAGATAGCAAATATTCTACATTGGCAGGCTAGCAGATGCCAAAAGTGAACTGATCTACCATCTCGGGGACTTGGGTTCTGTCCCGGTCGACAGATTTGAAGGGATTTATCATTCCAAAGGATTTTATGTTTTCTTAGTAAACATACCATGTTGGATGGACTTATTGTTTGAAGGATCAACTTTCTTGAAAGACGTGCCAGATTGAGTTAGATTAGAATTTGAATTGGAATTGAGGTATAAATAGGGACTTACCATCTTTAGGAAGACATGCCGATTGGAATTGGACCGAGTAATACCCTAAGTGTTTTTTGGTCATTGTGCCTCTATTGGGCTTGGTGGCCCCGCAAAATGATTCATTGACTGGATTGAGTTTGAAAAGCCAACTTGGACTTGAATATGTTTGTGTTGGTTTGAATGTAAGTCCGATAAGGCCGGAGATTGTCGAGCGGGCAAAAATGGGGCGCTTACAGCTACCCCTCTTTTTTTGTTTTTTCTTGTTGAAGGCAAAAAAATGATAAAATAAGAGTCCCATATTGACCGCGAGGCGATCAGAGCTATGTGATTTAAAAATTTTTGAAGACTAGAGCCTAAAATTGGCAGATTGGCCCAAGGGGCATTTGAAATCGAATTTTGGTAGGCAAAAGGGAAAAGTTACCCAGAATTTGACTATGGTGCCATTAATAGTGGTGCCAGGCTTAAAATAACCTTAGCGCCACTTGCAGTGGTGCTAGGCTTGGGAGTTAAAATAAAAATACAGCCTCTTGTTCAAGGCGTGCGGGTTTGACTGGAAATTCAAAGATTTGAGAGCTTTTCTTGAGTTTTTGCAAGGAAGGACTCTTGAGCATTGAAGGAGTGAGTTTAGAGGACGTTGGAAAATAGCCGGAAGTAGTCACCGCCACCTGAATAGTCGCCGGAAGTAGTCACCGTCATCAGAATAGTCTTGAGCATTTTGTGTTGATTTTGATGTGTAGAACTCCGTTTGAGTTGCGTAAATAGTTGAAATCAATGTTTTGATGTGCTTTGAACACTCTGGTGACATTGTCTCTGCTTTTTTATGCTCGTTTGATTGAGTTTGAGTAGTAATGCATGTTTATGTAAAGAGGGTTTTTGCAAGAATTAGAGATTTGCTCCTACAACTTTGGGTATTGGGTTTCTTGGCTAGGTTTTTATACCAAGTACCTTAACAAAATGTGTTGAACAATTGTATAAAATTTTGTAATTTTCTGAAAACTTTTTAAATTTTTTATTTTTGAAAAAAAAAATTGAAAATTAGAAAAAATTAAGAAATTGATTGAATTGTTTGAGTTTGATATTTAGAGAAATATGGGAATAATTTAGAAAACAATTGAAGTATTTTTGAAAAAGTTTGCGATAATTTTGAAGCCTTGAAGTTTTGAAAAATAGAACTTATGTGTGAAAATTTGAAAATTTTGAGAATGTGCACAGATTGTTTTATGTTTGTCCATGACATGTGATTGCAGTACCGTGGAGTGCACAGTTTGTTTTTTGTTATCAAGTCTTGGGCATTGTAGGGACCATTTATAAATGAGATTCTACCAAAATTTTTTCAAAAAAAAATCTTTTTGAGGAAAAAGATATAAAACCCTTGAGAGTGGGACGTTTTTGCCAGAGAAGACCCCGAGAAATTTGGGGGGGACTTAAAATAAAATTTGTAGAAAAACCTTGGAAAATGGACTTTGAATAAAACTTTTGAAGGAAAAGTTTTAAAAACCACTGACAATTGATTTTGAAAGTAAACTTTTGCAGGAAAAAGTTTAGAAAACTTTTTGAATTGATTTTGAAAATAAACTTTTGAAGGGAAAAGTTTAGGTAAGCTTTTGAGAATTTATTTTGAAAATAAACTTTTGAAGGAAAAAGTTTAGGATACTTTTTGGAGTAGATCTTGGAATAAAACTTTGAGATTTGATATTAACTTTGAATTTTGACTTTGAAATAACTTTGGAAATGGAAGGTTAAGAACTTTAGGAATTGATTTTGAAGATAAACTTTTGAAGGAAAAAGTTTAAGAAACCTAATGATTGATAAAAGTAAGGGAACATGATTTGTGTCATTCTTTCTTTTCCTTGTTTTTTTTTTTCTCTACCTCATTGCCTTTTGAATTGCATATATTGTATATTGATAACTTTTACATTGATTTGATCTTCAAGATGGCCAACACAATTTTGAGCCGATTGAGGGCTTGGTATGACAGGTACCCCCTAGATGAGCAAGACATTTTTCATCAGTCCTTTGGCCATGTTGCTTCGCTCCTGTTAATGCAGCTTATTTTAGGATTCTTCGAGGTGATGGTTCCCTTCTGACAGCTTGACTTATCCCTTTTCCATTTTGGGGAATGCGAGCTTACTCCCACTCCTCACAAATATAGTTTTCTCCTTGGTTTTTGAGATGATTCGACCGACATTGTGGGACCTATCTTTCTTGATGGTTGCATCACGGCTGCCTTGGCTTAGCTTGGGCTCCGACGTGCAGTCTGTTCTTATGACCTCTTACCCCAATTTCCTTATGTTCTAGTGGAGTTTTTATTTTCTTGCTTTGAGTTTGTGACGGGTTTGAGAGCTCATTTGGGTGATTGGCATACTTCTCAAGATTGGTCCATTTCTCGTATAGTAGCCCTAGCTTTGCTTCTTTTGAGTTTCTTGATGTTCCCAAGGGGAGATGATTTGATCGACTGCCAATTATGTGCACTGCTTGCCAGGATCCGTGAGGGGTACTCATATGCTCCTATGGTTGTGAGAAAGACCTTCATTAGCCTCACTAGATTCTAGCGGGGGGTCGGTGCTAAATTTCAGGGATGTGCTGCACTTTTCCAGCTTTGGGCGATTGGGCACTTTTCCATTATTCCCTTATTTCAGCATACTTGGTATCTCAAGCTTGACTATATACATTCTCTGGTACAGTCTCAGAAAGCTATCATGGATGGTGAGAGATTTCCATAGACTACGAGGGCATGGGCTACCTATCTTCAGGGTAGGAGGTCTAGCACAGTCCACTAGTATACGGGTTGATTGGGAGGTACTGCCTGAGAGTGTGAACCTCTACAGGGGCTTTTGTGCCTTTAACAGGTTTGCATGGTATTGCCCCTTTCTTTGGGATCCACGTCTTGCGGTAGTTTGGCAAGAGTCAAGATATCCCCTATCTGGTATCAATATCTGAGTCTAGCTTGGACTTTGGGACGGTGATCCCGAGAGCATTAGTAAAGAGGGTTATGGGCATGTGGAGGTCCTTACTTCTTCACATGGATGATGATGGGCCATTTTCTCTTGAGCCCATCGAGATTGAGAATTATCGCTACTGGTTCCGCCAATATGTGCTTGGATCTGGTAGGGCTAGGGATTTGCTTCTTGAGCCACCTTTACCCTTCGTGGGATACACAGATTTCTTGACGGCTATGGTTATTCAAGGATGCTGCCACAGGCAGCAGAACCAGAGGCTGATATAAGGACTGTAGGATCGATTGAAGGTCAGAGATACAGAGGTGGCTTCTCTAGAGATACAAATAGCAATGGCCCTAGCGATACAGGATAGTCTACCCCTGAGTACTTCTTGGGGTCAAAAGCGATTATGGGGTGCCCTAGATGTTTCTACTCCCCCGGAGGATGATACCGTTGACATTTGATCTCTGAGGGAGACTGTGAAGTCTCTTACCTGGGAAAAGGATGCAGTTCTAGCTAGATGTGCAGACTGTAAGCAAGGCAAGCTTGGTTTAGTGGTGGCAGGGACCTCTTCCAGTGCTCCTCTTATTGAGGATGTGGACTGTGAGTCGGTGAACCCTGTCTTACTCGATTCCTTTTTTGATGATGATGAAGAGCGTTGCATCTTTGCTCCTTGTTTTTTATACCTGCATTCGTAAAGAGACAGATTTCATTTTAGTACTTTCTTCTTTTTTACCATATGGATTTATAGCCTTTTACATGTCTGAGATGTTTTCCCTGTATAGTTAGTACAAAAATATCTCTGAGAAATTTGGATGGAAATTACTCCTTGTTGTTTGATAATTTGACTGACTTATTGTCCTAGGAAAGGACCCTATGCTTTCTTAACCTTAGTTGAGCTAACCCAGATAATGCTTTTCAAGACATCTTCTGACTTATCCACTGTTTCTTCCTACCTGTGATTTTTGGGAATGTCCATGCTTTGAATTACCTCTTACCTGTTTTTTTTTTTTTGCTATTTTTGCTACTAGCGCCCAGGTGGGTTTTCACCAATCCCAGCTCTATCATTTTTGCACCAAGGCGCCTTTGCAGGTTTTCACCAAGGTCATTAGTTTTGTATCTTACCACATCCCTAACTTTTTACCTACGGCGCCCTTTCGGGTTTTCACCGTGTCCTCGGGAATGTGCTTTTTTTTTTTTTTTTTTTTTCTCTCTTCTCCCTCTCTCTTTCTTTGGCCAGGTCCCTGATTTTTGTTAAGAAGCTTCTAAATAATGTTTGAGACATTTCCTAGCTTCCTTTGCCAAGGCAGTATTTTGCCGAGCTCATTTAGACTAAGCAATTCAATCATGATCTGAGAGGACTTTACGGTTTGCGATGTGGGTTTCTATGTTGAAAGAAAAGAGGGGGCTCAAACCTATCACTTTACTTGGGCTTTAATACTTGTGATCATCGTTAAGAATTTTGGTCAACTAGCACTTTCTTTCTGTTGCGCCTAGATTTTTCGCACTCGAGGAATATTCACACAAGCGAGAAAAATGCTGTACTCTCTCATTAGAACTCACCCTCCTAGAAGAATGAGTGCGACTAGGTTTGAATTGAAAATAGATTTGAATAGAGGGCTTTTAGAAAATATTTGGAGTTGCCACCTAACTTGATTAAGGTGAGTTAGGTCACCTAAAAACTAAGCATAATCCGAAGACTACACTTAGGGTTTTTAGAAAAAGTTTTTGAAAATACCACCTTAAGAGAGGGTTTTTAAGAAAACAGGTTGTTTGGCAACCTTTGGAAAAACATTTAGCTCTTTTTGAAAAATAACTCATTTTGGTCTTTGAAATCAATAATCCTAGGTTCGGAGGTTGGTTACGTGTAGGGAAGATGCACTAAGTCATCACCCTACCCTGCCCTTTCGGTACCTACATGTCAATCTACCCTAGATTCACCTATGAAAGTCTTTAACTAACTAATTGTTCAATCCCATCCACTTTGAAAAAGAATGTTTGAAAAGATATGATGCATGATATGCAAGTGCAAGATAAGAGAAGTTGGAAAATAGATTTGGAAAGAAATTTGAAAAGAAGAATTTAATTTGATTTTAGAAGAGATTTAAAAAAAATAGAATTGAAATTGAAAAGTTTGAGAAATTAGAAATAGAGATTTGGAAATAGAAATTTGAAATTGGAAGTTTGAAAATAGATTGGAGATTTGAAAAGATTATGGAATTTGAGATTTGGAAAATGTGGAGGAATTTGAAATTTGAAAGAAGTTGTGACCGCACCCATGAAGATTGCCTACGTATTCTTTTGGAGGAATCAGGTCAGTCATAGTTCGGACAAGAGTCCGATTGAGAATAGAAGAGTTGATTGGAAGAAAGAGATTGAATTGGAAATTGGATTAGAAGATTAAAAGATTGAACTTTGATTGGAAGATTTGAAAAGACTTGACTTTGGAAAACATGGTTTTAGGAAACCTAGACTTAGGAAAGAAAAAATTTAGGAAGGATTTGGGATTTAGAAAGATTTAATTCGAATGTTGGACTTGGAAGATTTAGGAAATGATTGGATTTAGAAAATATTTGAATCAGGAAAGTTTCGAATTAGGAAAGTGTCATTTAAGGAAAGTTTTGGAATTAGAAAAGTTTTTGACTTAAGAAAGTTTTGAAAATTGAAAAGTTTCGTTTTAAGAAAGGTTTTGAAATAGGAAAGTGTTGAATTTAGAAATGCTTTTGAATTAGGAAAGTTTAGTTTAAGAAAGGTTTAGAATTTGGAAAGTTTCAAGTTAAGAAAGTTTTGAATTAAGAAAATTTTGAATTTAGAAAGCTTTAGATTTAGAAAGATTTAAAATTTAGAGAGTTTAAGATTTGGAAAGTTTTAGAGTTTGAGTTTTCAGAAAATCTTGAGATTAGGAAAAGTTTGAGTTTAAGAAAGATTGGAAAACTTAGGTTTAGAAAGTTAAGATTTGGAAAGGGGTAGAATTAGGAAAGGGTTGAATTAGGAAAGATGTGGAAGTTTAATGCTTAAGAAAAGATTTAAAAGTTTTAGGAAACTTATGGTTTAGGAAGGTAGGAAATTAGGAAAGAGGGGAATTAGGAAAGATTTAGATTAGGAAGGGTTAATATTCCTATTCCCTAAAACATGGGATTGGATTTTGTTTCTAAGAAACAGTGTTTGATTTTGTTTCCAAAAACGGAGGATAGGATCTAGTTTTCCTAAACAGGAGATTGGATTTGGTTTCCTAAAGGGAAGGTAGGATTTGACAAGGATTTGGAAAGGGAAGTTTCTAGAAACCCTAGATTTGGAAAACTATAGTTTTGATGTAGAAAAGAGGTTTTGGAAATACGCATAGTTTGGATGTAGAAAACAAAAGGTTTTGGAAACCTAGGTTTTAAGGCAAGTTTGAAAACCGTGTTTTTGAAAAGGGAATTAGGGTTTCCTAATTGTTAGCTCTAAGGCTTGACTTGGGCATCAACAAAAGGGATTTTTGGAAAGTGTATTTTTTGGAAACAAGTTTTTGAAAGGAAATCCTAGAGAGGAATTTCTAGAGGGAAGATTTTGGAAAGAGAGTTTTTAAAAAGATTTTTGGTAGAAGACTGCTGAAGAGAGTTTTTTGAAAGGATTTTTTTCTAGGAAGCGTTTTTAGAAAGTAGATTTTGGGGCGAGGATTTTGGAAGGAGTTGAAAAAAAGAGTTTTGAAAAATAGATTTTTGGAAGGAATTTTTGAAAACAACTTTGGAAAGGAGAGTTTTAGGAAAAGAGATTTTTGAAAATAGAGTTTTTAGAAAGTATCAAAACGTCTCACTTTCCTAAAGCAATTCTAACCATAAGAAGGTTAGAACCACTTTAAGAAAGTGGTTTTTAAAAATAACAAGGGTTAAAAATATGGACCATGTTGGTCACTTTAAATGTAACACTTTCCTAAAGCAATCCTAGCCACGGAAAGTCTAGAATCACCCTAGGATTTTGATTTTGAAAACATGTTTTGAAAAAGGAGATTTTGATGCACTTTTAAAAACAAGTTTAATGTAAGCTTTGAAAAACGAGTTTGAAAACGATTTTTGGAAGAATGCAAGATAATGATATGCACAACACAAATTTGGGGTCGTGAACATACAATGTTAAGGCTTCACCACATAATCAAGGGGGCCGAACCCACGTGGTCTCCGGTTAGCCTAAAGGAAAGCCCCCGACACGGTAACCCTCCGATAGTCTAATCCTACACATGGACCGGGAGTCCCCTTGTTTCAAGCATGCAAAGAAAGAGGGGGGGGGCGGGGAAGAGATGGAGGATTAAAATAGAGAAAACCTAAGTGGGTTAGGAGAGAGAAAAGAGAGGGGGGAGTGCAGAAATTTAAATAGAAAACCTAACTTGTATCTTATTTATTTTGCGCGCCTTGCTTTCTTCGGTCTTCGCTTCACTTCAGTCTTGATCTTCGAGGGCTCATCTTTAATCTTCAAGGCTTTAGTTTGCAGCTCTTCAAGTCTTCAAAGGAAGGTTGGGGGCTAGTGTATAAGTGTATGGAGAGGTGTATGAGTGTATATGAGGCTAGGGTTTGTGTATGGTGGCTAGGTTTGGAAAACCTAAGAAAGCTAGGGTTTAGGGAGTGCACGAGCTCTGTATATCGAAATATATGATTTTTAGACTGAGTTTGCGGACCCCTTTCACGTTGGAGGAGGCTCTGTATTTATAGAGAGAGGAATGTAGTGGCGCTTGTTGCAGTGGTACCAAGGCAAAATTGCTCTTAGTGCCACTAAGAGTGGCACCAGGCCAATTCTTGGCAGTAGTGGCGCCGGCCAGTTAGAAAAATATTTAGTTCGGCAAGCAACGTATCTTTGACTAGATTTGGGTGCCTATACTAGTGACTACCATGCAATTTTTAACCTGGCTTCACTAAGAGTGACTCTAGAAAGTCCGGGAAGGAGTTTGGGAGACCGGGAATGACCCGAAAGGCCGAAAAAGAGCAGGAACACTTAAAATAGTGTCCTGGAGGTATTTGACTTGAAAAATGAGGATAGGATGTGTCAGAAGGATTGACCGGGCCTTTAGGGGCAAAATGGTCAATCAGATCGGGAAGTTGCCGGGATGGACTTGGACTGTCCCGGAAGAAGACTTGAGATTTGAAAACATTATTCAGCATGTTCCCAAAGGTTTTCGGTTTGATTCTCAGAGCTGGTGTGGTCAAAAAAGGTGATCGGCCCACCAGGGGCAAAATGGTCATTTCGCACTGGGTTTATCGAAATTGACTCGGAATGATCCGAAAGGATAAAGAAAGGTTAGGAACATTATAAAAAGCATTCTCAGGAGGTTACCAGTTTGATACCCAGAGCCGGTGTGGTCAGAAAAGGAGACCGGCCCACTAGAGGCAAAATGGTCATTTTGTACTGGGTTTGCCAGAACTAACTCGGAATGATTTGGGAAGGTAGAGGAAGGTCGGGAATACTATAAGAAATATTCTTGGGAGGTTACCGGTTTGATACCCAGAGCCGGTGTGGTTCCCAGGGCGTTTGGATGCCTAGGGGCAGAATGGCCATCTTGACCGGAAAATCTCAAAAAAGGCTCAAGGGTCAGTTTGGTCATTTTTCACTGAAGTGGGCTAGCAGGCACTGGTGTAGACTTGGGTTTTGAATGTTTCCGCCACTCTGACGGTGGTCGTCGTGACACAGGGGTTTGTTGGCAATTCCTTACATCGACTTGTTTACGAGTATTTCCACTACTCTGACCGTTGTGATGTTTGCGAGTATTTTCGCTACTCGGACCATCTCAAAGAATAAACTGTCTCGAGAGAGGGATTGAAAAGGGGACTTACCATTTTTGGAAAGACGTGCCTGATTTGGAACCGTCTCAAGGAAGAAACTGTCTCGAGAGAGGGATTGGAAATGGGACTTACCGTCTTCGGAAAGACATACCTGATTTGGAACCTTCTCGAGGAATAAACTGTCTCGAGAGAAGGATTAGAAAAGGGACTTATCGTCTTCGGAAAGACATGCCTAATTTGGAACCGTCTCGAGGAATAAACTGTCTCGAGAGAGGGATTAGAAATGGGACTTACCATCTTCGAAAAGACGTGCCTGATTTGAAACTGTCTTGAGGAATAAACTGTCTCAAGAGAAGGATTGGAAAAGGGACTTACCGTCTTCGGAAAGACGTGCCTAATTTGGAACCGTATCGAGGAATAAACTGTCTCGAGAGAGGGATTGGAAAAGGGGCTTACCGTCTTCAGAAAGATGTGCCTAATTTGGAACCGTCTCGAGGAATAAACTGTCTCGAGAGAGGGATTGGAAAGGGAACTTTCCGTCTTCGGAAAGACGTGCCTAATTTGGAACCGTCTCGAGGAATAAACTGTCTCGAGAGAGGGATTGGAAAGGGGACTTACCGTCTTCAGAAAGACGTGCCTGATTTGGAACCGTCTCAAGGAATAAACTGTCTCGAGAGAGGGATTGGAGTTGGAATTGGAAAAGACAATGCCCATAAGGGCATTTTGGTCATTTTACTTTTATTTGGGCCTGGCGAGCCCGTGAAGCGATCGACAAATAGAATTTGGACTTAAAAAGTTGGTTTCGGTTGGAATATGCCCACAATGACTTGAACACAAGTCTGGACAGAGTGTAGACTGCCGAGCGGTCAAAAATGGGGTGCTTACACCTTCTTTCCTTTTCTTTTGGGTGAATATTTTCTACAATTCCTTTCTTTTCTTAGATATATCTTTCGTAATGCTTTACTTTAACCCTTTGTAGGTGATGATCACTAGTGGGGGGGGGGGGGGGGGGGGGGGGGGGGGGGGGGGGGGGGGGGGGGGGGGGGGGGGGGGGGGGGGGGGGGGGCTTCTTTGGGAAGAAAGTAACTAGCTCAAAGGGGTTTAATAGGGGTTGCTTTTGATTATATAGTAGTGAGAATGTGTTCTCTCTTCATTATAATTTTAAATTGCTTAGTCCATAGAGCTTTGCTATCGAGATTCTGACCATGCTTTATTGATTGGAAGAGATTAAGAAAAGTAAACTCCATTGCTTCCAAATAGAAAATGGGAATCCAGCTTCTGGGATCATATATAGTATCGCTTGACAGCATCAGAGTTTAGCGGACTATAGAATTCATGACAATCCATTTCCTCCAAAATAAGAGCTCCTCCGGTTAGGACTTTCTTGACTAGAAATGGCCCCTCATAGTTTGGAACAAACTTTCCCTATGCCACCTCTTTGTGGGGGAATATCTTTTTTAGTACTAAATCTACAGGTTGGAATGATCATGGCCGCACTTTCTTATCAAATGCCCTAGCCGTTTGTCTCCTATAACACTGTGCATGATAAACTGTAGCCAACCATTTTTCATCCAGCAGGTATAGTTGTGTGTATCGGTCTTTGATACATTCAGCTTCATCCAATTTGGTTTCCATTAAAATTCTCAGGAAAGGAATCACAACCTCAATAAGGAGTACTGCCTATATACCATAGATCAACTCGAAGGGGGTACTTCTAGTAGAAACCCTCGTAGTGGTTCAGTAGGCCGTTAGTGCAAAGGGGAGCTTTTCATACCAGTCTCTGTAGCTGTCAATCATTTTTTGGAGTATTCTCTTGATGTTTTTGTTGGCTGCTTCCACTGTTCCATTCATTTGGGGGCAGTAGGTGACTGAATTTCTGTGGGTGATGTGGAATTCTGGGCATAGCTTCAATATCAATTCATTATTTAGGTTGGAGGCATTCTCGGTGATGAGTGATTCGGGAATCCCATATCGATAGATGATGTGGTTCTTTATGAACTTCTCTACGACCTTCTTGGTGATGTGAACATAAGAGACTACTTCCACCCATTTAGTGAAGTAGTCGATGACGACCAGGATGAACCGATGACCATTGGAGGCTTTGGGGGTGATTAGGCTAATCATATCTATCTCCCACATTGAGAAAGGCCACGGGGCCAATATAGAGTGGAGCTCTGTGGGTGGTGCTTTAATCTTATCCTCGTGTATTTGGCACTTATGACACTGGAGAACATATTCGGTACAGTCTGACTCCATCATTATCCAGTAATACCCTGTTTGGAGGATCTTCTTGGTAAGCGTATGGTTGTTCATGTGAGGACCACAAACCTCCTCGTGTACCTCCTCCATGATGGTTTTGTTTTTTATGCTGTTAATGCATTTTAGTGGGCCGAACAAAGATCTCTTGAAAAGCTCATGTACCTGCTCCATGATGATCTTCTTATCTTGATGAGAGGCTGCATCAAGGAATACCCTTGCTTAGATGTATCTTTGAATATCATACAACCATGGTTGCCCATTGGGCTCAGTTGCTGTGTGAAGGCAATAGAAGGGGGTGTTTTTGGTAAAAATCTGGAGAGGAGGTATTTCTGTGCCCTTGTCGACCTTGATTGCTGCAGCTAAAGTGGCTAGTGCATCGGCGAAGTTATTCTCTGTCCGGGGTATGTGATGGAAGTCTACGCTTCTGAATAGTTGACACAAATCTTTGATTTTCTGGTGATACGGGGAGAGCTTGGCATCTCGGGTTTGGTATACTTCTTTGGATTGTTGGATAACAAGATCCGAATCCCCAAAAATAGCTAATTTTTCAATCTTCATCTCCAACGCTAGCCTTAATCCCATAATGCAAGCTTCATATTCAGCAACATTATTGGTGCAGGGTTTTAGCTGTAATTTAACCACAATAGGGTAATGACTTCCCATTTTTGATACTATTACTGCCCTGATTCCAACTCTCTTTTTATTAGAAACTCCATCAAAATACATCCTCCATTTGGTTTCTATTTTAGTTATATCTTCGGTGCACAGGATATCCTCATTCAGAATTGACGCTCTATGGATTGATAATCATCGATAGGGTTTTCGACTAGGTAATCAGTTATGACCTGCCCCTTGACTGCCTTACAGGTAGTAAATACAATGTCAAATTCTGATAGGATCATGTACCACTGTCTGATTCTGCTAGACAAGGTTGGTTTCTCAAAAATATACTTAATCGAATCTATCTAGGAGATGAGGAAAGTGATGTGATAGGGCATGTAATACCGAAGCCTGTGGGCTGCCTAGGCTAACGCGTAATAGGTTTTCTTGAGATTAGAATACTTTACTTCGTATGGCAGGAACTTCTTATTAAGGTAGTAAATGGCTTGCTCCTTTCTCCCAGTTTCATCATGCTACCCCAAAATGCAACCCATGAAAGTATCCATAACTAACATGTACATCAACAGAGGGCGCCCCAGGGTAGATGCCACCAAAATTAGAGGATTCTGTAGGTATTCTTTGAATCTTTTGAAAACTATTTGAAAATTATCATCCTATTCTTTCAGAACATCTTTCTTAAGGAGTTTGAAAACGGGCTCGCAAAGATGAGTCATTTTGAGCGATGAACCTGCTGATAAAGTTTAGTTTTCCTAGGAAGGACTGAATTTCTTTTTCCCCTCTAGGAGTTATCATTTCCACAATGGACTTGGCTTTGGCGGGACCAATCTTTCTCCCCTTTTCATTGACTATGAATCACAGCAATTTCCCTGAAGATACCCCAAACGTACATTTGGCAGGATTTAGTTTGAGTCGGTATTTGCAAAACCGGTCAAACACCTTTCGTAAGTTGAGTAGGTGGGCTTCCCGTTGCTTAGATTTGATAATCATGTTGTTTACATAAACTTTCACTTCCCGATGCATCTTATCATGGAACAAAGTTACCATGGCCTTTTTGGTAAGTTGTCCCGCATTGTGAAGCCCAAATGGCATAACCTTGTAACAATATACTCCCCAAGGGGTGATAAAAGCGGTCTTCTCTCGATGTTTTTCGGCAAGCCTGATTTGGTTGTATCCCAAAAAACCATCCATGAAGGAGAAAATCTCATGACCGGCTATGTTATCAATGAGCAGGTCTATGTGTGGCAGAGGAAAATCATCCTTTGGGCTGACTTTGTTAAGGTCCCGAAAGTCAATACACACCTGTACTTTGCCATCCTTCTTAGGAACGAGGACAATGTTAGCTAGCCATTGGGGATACTCTACTACTTGCAAAAACCCCACTTGGAATTGTATAACCTCTTCTTTGACTTTTAGACTCCATTCCAGCTTGAGTCTCCTCTACTTTTGTTAGAAAGGTTTCATTTGCAGGTCCAAGGATAACTTGTGTTCAATGATAGAATCATCTAGCCTAGGTATGTCCTAATAAGACTAGGCAAAAACATCCAAGTATGCATATAATAATTCCAGTAGCTCTTTAAATTGCCACTGATCTAACCCTGTGCCAATTTTGAGCTCCTTTGGATTCCCTTCATTCCCCAAGTTAACTATTTCTACTTCTTTAACGTTTGGGGTGCTACGGTTCTCATGTCTTTCTACTTATTTCCAAATTTCCCCTGGTACTTCATTTGTATAGTTCACATCCAGTTTGATTCCCAATTGCTGATAGTCAAATTCAGTGGTAAAGTCATTATTTGTCATATTTGGCATTCTTTGGATTAGTTGAGCAAGGTGTTGGATGTAATGAATCAAACAAAAAAGAGTATTTGTTTTTATTAATCTAATATGGTTAACTGAATTGAGAGCTAAAACAAATAATTCATGAATATAGGATTTGCTTATGGCAATTTTGATGCTTTGGTATTCGCCCTAGTGAGCTCTGTACCAAAACTTATGGGTACGAATGATATCCTTGCTGGATCAGTTATGAAGTTTCTTGCTTAGGAGCATTGCTCGAATGGACCCATCTTGAGCTATTTTGATGTCAACCATCATGACAGGTGCTTCTTCCTATATTTTCCTTTTCTTTGAACTTTTACCTAATGTAGACACTACATTTCCCATGTCTAATTGTTTAAACTAATCAAGGAGCTCCATAGATGCTTTCCTGTCAGCCTTTTTCTTTTGGGATGCCTCTCTCTTCTCTTTTCTTGTAGGTTCATAAAGTGAGTTCGGCTAATGGTATTTCTACGATCTCGAGCCTTCCTTGTAAGTACTTCCCTAAGCCTTTACTAGGATGGAAACCGCTTGTTTTGAAGTAGTGAGCTATCATTTGGAAATTTTGAGAATACTTCGGCTCCACTTAATCTTCCTTCTATATGACAGTGACATATTCAAATGACTAGATGCAGGGGGGGGGGGGGGGGGGGGGATTCTGTGTTGGGTGAAACGATGTCAGCTTTGTATACAATAAACTCCTTGTCAGCAAAAAAACAGAGATCAATTTGGAGTCTATGATGAACTTGACTGTTTGATGAAGACTAAAAGAGACTGCACCCGCCAAGTGAATATAGGGTTGCCCTAACAACAAATTGTAAACAATAGAAATGTGTAAGACTTGAAATTTGATTATGAAGGCTATAGGTATCTCAACTAGCATTTCAATTTCTCCCATGGTTTCTCTCCAAGAGCCATCAAAGGCAATGATGACCGTGTTGCTATTGTTCAAATAGGCTTTGTCCATTTCAAGCCTTTCTAGAGTGGAATACGGACAAATATTTAGAGTTGATCCATTGTTTATTAATACTTTGGCCACCATTTTTCCTCTTGTTTTCACAGCCACATATAAGGCACGGGTGTGCCATGTCCTAGCAGGGATTTCGTCATCGAAAAAAGTAATAATATTTGGGGCCATCATGAGGCTCACCATGTTATTTAAGTTATCCGGTGTGAAGTTCTTAAGCACATGGGCATCTTTAAGAATCCTCAGCAAAGCATCACAGTGTACCTCAGAAGTGAGTAGCAAGCCTAACATTGAGATATGGGTCGGGACTTTTTTGAGTTCTTCCACGATGTCGTAGTCAACCTTCCCTAGAGCTTTGATAAATTCTTATATCTCTTGATCTGTTGATAGGTTAAAGCTTTCCTTTGATTTATCCTTCCCTTTCCTCTTTTTTTCTACTTTAGTAGAGGTGTAAAGTGAGCCTGACCGGGTTATCCCTCCTATTTTGCTACAGGCTCTTAAGTGCTTCGGGCCTTGTCAAGGGGATAATTCCATAAGACATTACGGAGACCGAATATTAGTAATTGAGTCATGATAGGAAGAGTTACCTTTGGGTGTATGGGCAAAAGGACTACCACAGGTGGAAGATTTGTGAGGATGGGTAGGGTGGTGGGTATAGCCAGTTTCTTTGGTAGCGCCAAGGGTAATTGAGGTCGCATGGCTCCCCGGGTGTTAGTTTGGGGTTTGAATCCAGCCATGACAACCATAGGTTCAGGTTTAGGTTCAGGTAAAGGGGTGAGAATAAGGCAGTCATAAGGATGATGGAGTAGAGTTTCGATGGTCAAGTTCATGTTGGATTGGTGAGGTCGTATGGTGAGAAAGGTGTGGTCTTGGCATTATGGCCCTTTTAAGATGTAAGTCGTCCCTTTTGGAATTACAACCGATGGGCTATACGAAGTGCCTCTGTTAAAGTTCGTACTTTCCAGCGGTATACTCTCTTACAGCTTGTGAATCATAACTTTTACCAAGATGGAAGAGGTTGAGCCAGCATCCATTTTTCTTGTCTAAAGAAATGAAATGAAAACAAGAACACAAGCCCCAAGTTAGTATTTGGTATTTAGAGAGCTTTGTGCAATGCATGTCTTAGAGGCATCTCTTCTTGAGAAAGAGACTAAATATGATGCCTTTGGCTCACTTTTTTGAGGTAGGGGGTCTGCCTCTGTATGTAGATACCTTACCGTTGATTGAGAACCTATATTCATTCTTTCATGTCATTCATGCGAAAAGAAGAGTGCATTGAACTTTGAGTTTGAATACAAAAGAATCAAAGTACATTTTAATAGGGGAAGGGGGATATTTTTCTTGGGACTTTCACCTATCTACTTTTACACTTGAAATCTGAAACTACTCTTAAGCCTTCGGATTTACCTTCTTTGAGCTTGATGTTGAGAGGGTCATTGAGAGACCTTACTCTTTGGTTCCCCTTTGTCTTCTTAGCAACCTTGTCTCCATGAGCATAGAGGGATTATGGCCCCTCTTTATGGAATGACTTGAAATGTATGCCATGAGCCTTTAGGGTTGCGTGGGAACCCTTTGGATTTTGGTAGGTTTTATGTAAGGAAGAGTGAGCTTGGTGCCACTCTCTATGTGTTGTTTATATGCATGAGAATGTAGTGACTTGAGTTACTTTGGACTCTTGTCTTGAAATGGAGTATTAGATGCATGTACATGTATGTAAAAGTACAATGAGAGAGAATGCGATATTAATGTAAACATGCATGGATGAATGTTTATATAGGCATTATAATAGTAGGAATAGACAGGAATAAAGGGAAGTAAAGCAGTTGCCCTTTCCTCCATGGTTTTGAAATTGATATGTGTGTCCCAACAGAGGTTTGGCTATGCATGGTTTTTACATGAGCATGAGGTTGAAAGTTTACTAATGCTTCCTAAGAAAGCTCAATTCTCGGATCTTCAAACCTAGGCCCACTCACTCCCCGAGGTGGTGCCATTATCAGTTGGTTATCCAAACAGGGGAACCATCAAGAGGCCGTAGGCTGAGAAACTAATACAGCATCAGCCCACAACTAATATACCGTTCCCCCTTGTAACTAGAAGGGTTATAACCAGGTAATAATGCAAATATGCAAATGAGAGCGCATATGCACTGTGTGTGTGACATTTTGGAAAGTGGAGGAAAAGGCCCAACAACTCTCATCCATCTTGTACATTCCATCCTATTCATTCATGACATACATGGTAGTTAATATGACATAAATAAAATGTGAACAAAGGTCCACCTACAAAAGAAAATGCACAAAGATAGTACCTTGATGACAAACTTAATTCAAGACTGAATGATTGACTATGAATTGAATGCAAGTGATGACATGTTTTCTAAACCAGCTTTGAAAAGTTTTAATTTCAAAAAATTTAAAGTGGATAGAATTGGATATATTTATTAAAGATTCTAGATGACTAAAGGGTGAAGACACATGATAATGGCCTAACCCTCTAAGCATCCCCAGTGGAGTTGTCAACTGTCCTATCCTGATTTTTTGCACTCAAGAAAATAAGTGAGAAAAACATAGTACTCTCTCATTAGAACTCATCCTCCTAGAATGACGAGTGCGACTAGGTTTGAATTAGAAATTCATTTAAATAAGGGCTTTTAGAAAAGATTTAGAGTCGCCATATAACTTTGTTAAGGTGAGTTTGGTCACTTAAAACTAAGTACAATCCAAAGATTAAACTTAGGGTTTTTGAAAAATTTCCTCAATAGAGGGGTTTTTTTTTTTTTTTTGGAGAAAACATGTTGTTTGGCAACCTTTGGAAAGATTTAAGCCCTTTTTTGAAAACAACTCCATTTTTGGTTTTTCGAAAACAGTGATTCTAGATTCCGAGGTTAGTTACGTATAGGGAAGATGCACTAGACTATCACCCTATCCTGCCATTGCGATACCTACATATCTTACCACCCTAGGTTCACTCATTTAGAATCTTTGATTATCCAATGTCCAATTATATCCATTTTGAAAAGAATTTTGAAAAGAGGTTTAACAAGATACATGAGATGCAAGCGCAAGAAAAATATTTGACTTTGAAAACAGATTTAAAAGGAGGATTCGAAGTTTGAAAGAGATTATAGGAATTGGAAACTTGAAAAAGGTTATGGAATTGGAAATCTAAAAAAGGTTGTGACCGTACCATAAGGATTGTCTACATATTCTTTTATTGGGAATCAAGTCAATCATAGTTTGGACTCGAGGTCTAATTGAAAATAAACACTTTGAAGTCTTGTTTGACTTGAAAAGACACTTGGAGGCCTTTTGAAAGTTTGATTTGAAAGGAGTTTGACTTGAACTTTGATTGGAAGATTTGAATTTGAACTTTGATTGGAAATTGACTATGATTTATCTTGGGAAGATTGAATTGAACTTTCAAATAGAACTTCGACTTGAATTTTTGAAGTCATCTTGACTTGAATTGAAATTTGAAAACCATCTTGATTTAGACTTGAATTTTAGAAGAGAGTTAAAGCTTCCAAACTTTAGGGTTAGGGTTAAACTAGGGTTTTGGCCTCCTATGGTTTATGCAACCTAGGGTTGAAACATGTACTTGAAATAGAAATGTATGATTTTTAGAAAACTTTGATTTTTAGAAGTTTTGAATTATGATGGTTTCAAATTAAAAAAGTTTCGAATTAGGAATGTTTTGAATTAGGAAAGTTCTATTTTAGGAAAGTTTCCTTTTTAGGAAAGAATTGATTTTGAAAAGATTTTGAATTTAGAAAGATTTGAAATTTAGAAAGATTCGAAAGTTTGGAATTAAGAAAGATTTGCAAGTTTCAAATTAGGAAAGGTTTGAAAGTTTGAATTAGGAAAGGTTCGATTTCTATTTTCTAAAGTTGAAGATTGAATTTTATTTCCAAAATTAGATGATTTGATTTAGTTTCCTAAATTGAAGGATTTAATTTGGTTTCTAAGTTGGACGATTTGACATGGAGTTGGAAAGTTTGAGTTTTGAAAATCTTGGATTTAGAAATCTATGATTTGGTGAGAAAAGGGTTTTGGAAATCTTTGATTTGAAGCAACTAGAAAATCATGATTTTAAGAAAGAAATTAGGATTTTCTAACTATGGATTCTGGGGTTTTGACTTGGGCTTCTAGATAAGGAGTTTTTGGAAAGTTGATCTTTCAAAAGAGTTTTTAGGAAAGAAATTTTCAAAATTATTTGGAAAGGGGTTTGAATATAGACTTTTGTAAGTCTCTTGAATATCTCACTTTCCTAAACCAATTTTAACCATGAAAAGATTAGAACCATTCTAAGGTTGTGATTTTGACAACAACTAGGGTTTGAAATATGGATCATAATAATCATAATGAATATAACACCTTCCTAAAATAACCCTAACTATGGAATGGCTAGAATCACTATAGAATTGTGATTTTGAAAACAAGTTTGAAAGAAAGAGGTTTTGAATGCAAGTTTTGAAAAAGAACTTTGATGCAATTTTGAAAATAATTTTGAATGCAATGCATGAACATGATAACCACAATATAATAGGGTCATGAACATACAAGGTCAGACTTCACCGCATAATCAAGGAGACTGAATCCACACCGTCTTAGGTCAAACTTGAGGAAGCCCCCAACACGATGACTTTCAACAAGTATTCCTAGGTGTGAACCGAGAAGTCCCTTGTTTCAAGCACGAAGAATATGAGGTAGAAGATGGGAATTAACATAGAAGAAAACCCAAGTGAGTTAGGCTAGAGAAGAGAGAGGATAATTACATAAACTAAATCGAAAACCTACCTTGTCTCTTCTTGTTTTGATTGCTTTGCTTACTTCACCTTGAGAGCTTTGAAAAGGCAGCACTTAATCTTCAATAGATGCTTGGAGGCTTGTATTTGAGTGTATGGAATGTATAGAAGCTAGGATTAGTGTTTATGGAGTGTAAGCAGGCTAGGGCTTGAAGAAGACTTGAGAAAACTAGGGTTTCAAAGCTTGTTTTCAGTGAGGCAGCATTTTTGGACTGAGTTTGTGGATCCTTTTTACGCAGGGGGAAGGTTTGTATTTATAGAAAAACTGAACAGGAACTGGGGCCTGTTGTAGTGGTGCTAGTGCTTTTTTAAGCTTGGCACCATTAGGAGTGGCGCCAGGCCATTTATTGACTTGACGCCACTACCAGTGGCACCAGCCACTTAGGCAAGTTTTAAGGCGGCAAGAAACTTATCTTTTGACCCTTGGGATGCAAGACAAAAGATTTGGGTGCCTATCCTAGTAACTACCATGCAATTTTTGACTTAGCTCTACTGCAAGTGACTCTAGAAAGTTCGGGAATGATCCGGAAGGTTTTGGATAAGCCAACTTGGCCAAAAATGGACGGGAACCCGTAAAAGAGTGTCCCAGACGTAGCGATCTTAAGAAACAAAGTTAGAATAGTGGAAAAGGTTGATCGACCTACTAAGGGCAAAATGGTCATTTTACACTAGGCTTACCGGAATTAAGTCAAAATAGTCCGAAAAGGCACTGGAAGGTCAAGAATACTATTAGAAGCAATCTCGGAAGATAACCAGTTTGATACCCAGAGCTAGTGTGGTTCTTAAAGGCGATCAGATGCCTAGCGAAAAAATGGTTATTTTGACCGAATGCTCTCGGAATTAATTCGGTAGCGGCTGAAAGGCACTAAAGCGTGCTAGATTATCTTTGGGATAATCTTGGGAGAGTGGACTTATTACTCTGAGGACTTAGGTACTTTCTCGAGAAGCGTGCTAGAGAGGCCCAATGGGTAGTTTGGCCATGTTTTTACCGGAATGGGCTACCAAGTACTAGTGTTGACTCGAGTTTTGAGTGTTTCCATCTCTTTGATGGTGTGTGACGAGTTGGTTTTCAAAGTTATTCCGTCCTTTGGTAAACGTGTCACAACCTAGAGGCATATTCGGTCCCGTGACATAGGGGTTTTGTTAGCAATTCCCAATGTCGACATTTTTACGAGTGTATTTGCCACTTTGACGATAGTGATGTTTGTCAGTGTTTTCGTCACTCTGATGGTATGCATTCATTCTTAAGACTGCCTGATCTCGGGAAGCTGCTGGATGGCCTTATCGTCTCGAGGCCTTAGTGCCGCGCCCAAATTTTTCGCACTCGAGGAATACACAAATAAGTAGAAAAATACTGTATTCTCTCGTTAGAAGTCATCCTCCTAGAAGAATGAGTGCGACTAGGTTTGAATTGAAAATTGATTTGAATTAAGGGCTTTTGGAAAAAGTTTGGAGTCGCCACTTAACTTGATTAAGGTGAGTTAGGTTACCTTAAAACTAAGCGCAATATGAAGATTACATTTAGGGTTTTTGAAAACGATTTTGAAAATACTTCTTTCAGAAAAGGTTTTTAAGAAAACAGGTTATTTGGCAACCTTTGGAAAATATTTAAGCCCTTTTTGAAAATATCTATTTTGGTCTTTCGAAAACAGTGATCCTAGGTTTGGAGGTTGGTTACGTGTAGGGAAGACGCACTAAGCCATCACCCTACCCTGCCCTTGCGGTATCTAAATGTCTATTTATCCTAAATTTACCTATGAGAGTCTTCAACTAACAAATGATCAATCCTATTTACTTTAGAAAAGAATTTTTAGAAAGAAACTAGCATGATGCATGATGTGCAAGTGCAAGAAAAGAGAGTTGGAAAATAGATTTGGAAATAGATTTGAAAAGAAATCGACTTGATTTAAAAGATATTTGAAAGATAGTTTTGAATTGAAATTGAAAAGAGATTTAAAAAGATAGATTTGATTTGATTTTGAAAATAGATTTGAGAAAAGAGATTTGAAAAGAATTATGGAATTAGAAATTGGAAAAAGGCTGTGGAATTGGGTATTTGAAAAAGGTTGTGACCGCACCTATGAGGGTTGCCTACATATCCTTTTTGAGGAATCAGGTCAGTCGTAGTTCGGACAAGAGTCTGATAGAAAAGAGATTTGATATGGAAGAAGAAATTGAATTGGAATTTGGATTTGATTTGGATTTAGAATAGAAGATTGAAATTTGAAATTTAGAATTAGAAAAGATGAGACTTTAATTTGGAAATATAGAACTTGGAGGAAGAATTGGACTTGTTTTGGAAATATTGAGGTTTAGGAAACCTAGACTTAGGAAAGATGGGATTTAGAAAGGACTTGAGATTAAGAAAGATTAGACTTGAATGTTGGATTTGGAAGATTGGATTTAGGAAAGGTTCGAATTAGGAAAATTTCAAAATAGGAAAGTGTCATTTTAGAAAAGTTTCATTTTAGGAAAATTTTAATTTAGGAAAGATTTCGAATTAGGAAACTTTTGAAATTAGAAAAGGTTTTGAAATAGGAAATGCTTCGTTTCAAAAAAGTATTAAAATTGGAAAGTTTTGAATTTGGAATGTGTTGAAATAGGGAAGTTTTTAAAGTAAGAAAGTTTTAGATTTGGAAAGATTTGAAGTTTAGGAAAGTTTAGAATTTGGAAAGGTCAGGACTAGGAAGGATTTGAAGATTTATATTTGGAAAGTTAAGATTTGGAAATGGATAGAATTAGGAGAGGTTGGAATTAGGAAAGGTTTGAAAGCTTAAAGTTTAAGGAAAGATTTGAAAGTTTAGGTTTAGGAAACTTATGGTTTAGGAATGTACTAGATTAGGAAGGAGTGGATTAGGAAAGGTTTAGACTAGGAAAGATTGAGATTCCTATTTCCTAAAACAAGGGATTAGATTTTGTTTCTAAAAAGAGATGTTTTGATTTTGTTTCTAAAAATGGAGGATAGGATCCAGTTTCCTAAATGGGAAATTGGTTTTGGCATGAATTTGGAAAGATGGCGTTTTGGAAATCCTAGTTTTGGGAAGACTATAGTTTTGACGTAGAAAAGAAGTTTTGGAAATATATATAGTTTTGATGTAGAAAACAAGAGGTTTTGGAAACCTAGGTTTTAAGGCAAGATTAAAAATCATGTTTTTGGGAAGGAAAATTAGGGTTTTCTAATAGTGGGTTCTAAGGTTTGACTTGGACTCTAAGAAAGGAGATTTTTGAAAAGTGAATTTTTGGAAAGGGGGATTTTTGGAAGCAAATCCTAGAGAGGAGTTTCTAGAAAATGAATTTTGAAGAGAGAGTTTTTGGAAGGAGTTTTTAAGAAAGAGATTTTTCTAGGAAGGGACCTAGGGAGCATTTTTAGAAAGTGGATTTTGAGGAGAGTGTTTTGGAAAGAAGTTTTGAAAAATAGATTTTTGGAGGAAGTTTTTAGAAAACAATTTTGGAAAGAAATTTGAAGAATGAGATTGGAGAGAATTTTTAGAAAGCATGTTGAAAAAAGGATTTTTAGAAAGAAAGATTTGAAAAAAGAAGTTTTTAGAAATTATATAAAATATCTCACTTTCCTAAAGCGATTCTAACCATATGAAGATTATAACCACATTAAGATAGTGGTTTTCAAAACAACAAAGGTTTTGAAATATGGACGATATTGGTCACTTTAAATATAACACTTTCTTGAAAAAACCCTAGCCACGGAAAGGCTAGAATCAACTCAGGATTGTGATTTTGAAAACAAGTTTTGAAAAAGAAGATTTTGATGTAAGTTTTGAAAACAAGTTTAATGCAAGCTTTTGAAAACGAGTTTGACAATAAATTTTGAAAGAATGTAAGATCATGATATGCACAATGCAAATTGGGGTCGTGAATATACAAGGTTAAGGCTTCACCACATAATCAAAGGGGCCAAACTCACGTAATCTCCGGTTAGACTAAAAGAAAGGCCCCGACACGGTGACTCTCCAATAGCCTAATCCTACACATGGACTGGGAATTTTCTTGTTTCAAGCATGCAAAGAAAGGAGGGGAAGTAGATGGGCAATTAAAATAGAAGAAAATTCAAGTGGGTTAGGAGAGAGAAGAGAGGGGGAAGATGCGTAAACGTAAATAGGAAGCCTACCTTGTGTCTTCTTTATTTTGCTTAGCTTTGCGCGCTTTACTTTGCTTGCTTTGCTTCGATCTTCACTTCAGTCTTCAATAGTTTGTCTTTGATCTTCAAAGCTTCATAGTTGCAGTAATCCAACTCTTCAATGGAGGGTTTGAGGCTAGTCTATGAGTATATGAGAGTGTATGAGTGTATAGGAGGCTAGGGTTTGTATATGGAGGCTAGGGTTTGGAAAACCTAAGGAGACTAGGGTTTAGAGAGGCTACGAGCTCTGTATATTGAAAAGTAGGGTTTTTAGACTAAGTTTGCGGACCTCTTTCACGCTGGAGGAGGCTTTGCACTTATAGAAATAGGAATGACCTGGTGCCTGTTGTAGTGGCGCCAGGCCAAATATTGGCTTGTAGTGGCGCCAGCTAGTTAGAAAAGTTTTAAGGTCGGCAAGCAACGTATCTCGAGAAGATTTAAGTGCCTGTACTAGGGACTACCATGCAATTTTTAGCCTAGCTTCATTAGGAGTGACTTCGGAAGGTCCGGGAAGCATTTAAGGGACCGGGAATGGCCTGAAAAGTCCAAAAGGGACAGGAACCCTTAGAATAAGGTCCCGGGGGACTTAGGTATTATCTCGAGAAACGTGCCGAAAAATGTCCCGAGGGGTAGTTTGGTCATTTTTCACTGAAGTGGGCTAGAAGGCACTGGTGTTGACTTGGGTTTTGAGTATTTTTGCCACTCTGACGGCGGTCCCGTGATATAGGGGTTTGTTGGCAATTCCCTATATCGACCTGTTTGCAAGTATTTCTGCTACTCTGACGGTTGCGATGTTTACAAATGCTTCCGCTACTTTGACGGTTCACCATCATTCCCGAGAGTGCCTGATCTCGAGAAGCTGCTAAAGGGACTTAGCGCCTGAGAATTTAACTTTCTTGAAAGGCATGCTGAAATGGACATTTCTGCAATGGCGGGTTAGCAGGCGCCAAAGGTGGACCGTTCTACCATCTCGGGGACTTGGGGTCTCGTCCCGGTCACCAGGTTTAAAGGGACTTACCGTTCCGAAGAAACTTTATTTGAAAAACGTGCCAGATTGGATAGACTTACCATATCGAGGAATTAGCTTTCTCGAGAGAGGGATTGGAATTGGAATTTGAAAAAAAATGGAAAGGGGACTTACCGTCTTTGGAAAGACATGCCTATGTGAATAAGAAAGAGGATTTACCGTCTTCGGAAAGATGTGCCTATTGGAATTGGAAAGGGGACTTACCGTCTTCGGAAAGAAATGCCTGTGGTAATAGGAAAGGGGACTTATTATCTTTAGAAAGACATGCCTACGGGATCGGACCGAACAACGCCCACAAGGGCATTTTGGTCATTTTGACGTTATGTGATTGTAACGTTGTGAAGTGCACGGTTTGTGTTTTGTGTTGATGTCATGAGTGTTGTAGGGACCATTTTTAAACGAAACTCTATCGAAATTTTTAGAAATTAGGGAAAGAGTTGGAAAAGGTTTAGAGTAAAATATTTTTGAAGGAAAAAGACAAAAAACCCTTGAGATTTCACTTGAAGTTGAAAAATCAAAAGGTGTAGGAAATTTGTTTTGACTTATCATTTGAAATCTTTTTATTATTATTTATTATTTGTTTTTATTATTTATTTACTTTATTTTGTTATTATTGATCTGCATGTATCGTATATTAACACCACTTACCTTGACTTACCTTTTTAGGATGGCAGATGCAAGTGATGATGGTTCTGAGAGGAGACGTCACTCAGGGAAGGCGGCTTGGACAAATTCCATCGGTGGTTCCAGTTGATCCAGAGGTAGTCACAAATCAGCTAACAGGGCATTTTCTATCTAGAAGGAAAGCGGGAGTAGGCCTTCAGTCGACCCCTTTGCACAAGTTGAGCCAGCCTTCGAGGATGAGATGGATGCCGAGATTTTCCACTTTTGACTTTTAGGATGGCCGACGCTATTTTGAGTTAACTACGGGTTTGGTATGATGGGCATCCTCCAAATGAGCAAGTCATTTTTCACCAGTTCTTGATTGCATAGCTTTTCTCCTATTAGCGCAACTTGTTTTCTGGCAGTGGTTCCTTTTTGGCCACCTGACATGTCTTTCTTGGGGAATGTGAGCTTGCCCCTACTCCCCATGAGTATGGCTTCCTCCTACGTCTTCGGGATGGTTCAGCTGACATTATGGGACCTGCTTTTCCTAATGGCTGCATCGCGATTGTCTCTTCTTAGCTTGGGCTCCGTTGTGCGGCCTTTTCTTCTGATTTGCTGCCCTAGTTTCCTCATGTCCCCGTGAAGTTCTTGTTTCTCTCATTTTGAGTTTGCGACAGATAGGGGACTAGCATACTCCTCAAGATTGGTTCATTTCTCCATGGTAGCCCTAGTTTTGCATCTCCTAAACTTGTTGATATTTTCACCAGAGGGGATGACTTAGTTAACTGTCGGTTATGTGCACTGCTTGTCAAGATTCATGAGGGACATTCCCATGCTCTTATGGTTGTGGGAGAGACCTTCATGAGCCTTACCAGACTCTAGCCGGGGGTTAATGCTCATTCTCGGGGATATGCTTCATTATTCTAGCTTTGAGCAATCAGACACTTATTCATTACTCCCCTTTTCTAGCATACATGGTATCTTGAGTCAGGAGTCATTTGATTGGGGAGGTCAAGGGTGGGTCATTGCCCCATTCTCTGTTTCTTGTCGGTCATGAAAATATGAGCTTTCTGAGGTGTGTAACGGTACTGTAGATGTCTGAGTTGTGGCTTTAGCTCCTTTTTTGCGTTTTACCTTGTTCCCTGTTTCTTATTTGAGAGAAAGGGAAAGACATAGAGTTAATTTTTGAACAAAAACAGTTTACTTATGCTAGTTCTAAAGATGCATAGGTAAAGGGGTGAATGCATATTATAACTTTTTTTATTTTTATGAATGCACATAGAATTAGATGTATAACTTATTTTGCATGTCCTACTTTTTTGATATATATATTTTATGAATACACAGGTTCATACAGAAATAGAGTTTAATGTATGTTATACTTTTTAGACGAATGTATATACAGGAATGGAATGCCATGCTTTTGATGAATGCATGAATATATACAAACTACACAGGAATTTAAATGGATGTACGGGTTTTACATGTCATGGATGCATTAGTACTACATGTATATAAGCTATTTACAAAGAATGTCCTAGGATTGCCCCAGGGCCCATACTCACAGGATTCTGTTTCCCTTCTAGAATTCTGACCCATTTGGTTTTGTCCTATTCTCATCTGGGTGGGATAGTATGTGCACCATTCTTCAGGGATCTTGACCTTTTAGGTTTGCTATCCTATCCTTATTTTTTACAGAGTTGCTGCTTGAGGTTTTTCTGACCTTGCTTGGTTTTTTTTTTTTCTCTCAGATTTCCAAAATGCCACCGTGGCTAGAACGACAACTCGCATGCCCTTTGTAGAGCGATAAACAATTAGGCGCTCCATCAGAGAAGACTTCTTTTAGGACCGTAATGTAGGCTGGGTTTAGGGTTTGTAAGAAACGAAGGGGTATTTAGGCTTAAAGAACTTATTTTTAGTGGGTTGTTTGAACCAAAACCATTTGAGCCCACTTTGGAGGATGAGATTGCCCCTGCATTCTTCCTCAGTTCTCCTTTCTTATCCTACTTGTCTGGTTATTGTTGGGCTTATTTGGACTAAGCAATTTTCTTGGACCGTAACGTAGGCTAGGTTAAGGGGTTTATAAATGAACGGGATACGTGGGCTCAAATTCGATGTTGTTTCCAGTAGGGTTTGGTCCCCTGATATCCTCCTCTAGCTTCAGCAACACGTCTAGCTCATTTAAATCAAGCAATTCGTTTTCAATCAGAGTGGACTTTAGTAAGGTTGTAATGTGGGCTATGGTTTTTTTGGGTTTTTACAAGAAAGGGTACAAGCTCGAACCTATTGCTTCTATTGGGCTTCTTTGTTACCTTGGATCAACTTTGAATAACTATATGTTCTTCAAAGAGTTCACCTTTTGTCGCGCGCAAATTTTTTGCACTCGAGCAATACACACACAAGCGGGAAAAACACTGTACTCTCTCATTAGAACTCACCCTCCTAGAAGAATGAGTGCGACTAGATTTGAATTGTAAATTGGTTTGAATAAAAGACTTTTGAAAAAGATTGGAGTCGCCACCTAATTTGATTAAAGTAAGGTAAGTCACCTAAAAACTAAGCATAATCCGCAAACTACACTTAGGGTTTTGAAAAATGATTTTTGAAAATACTACCCCTAAAGAGGGTTTTTTTTAAGAAAATAGGTTGTTTGGCAACCTTTAGAAAACATTTAAGCACTTTTTTGAAATAAACTCCATTTTGGTCTTTGAAAACAGCGATTCTAGGTTCAGAGGTTGGTTACGTGTAGGGAAGACGCACTAAGCCATCACCCTACCCCGCCCTTGCGGTACCTACATGTCTATTTACTCTAGATTCACCTATGGGAGTCTTCAACAAACAAAATGTCCAATCCTATCCACTTTCGAAAACAATTTTGAAAAGAATGATGCATGATATGTAATTGCAAGAGAGAGAGTTGGAAAATAGATTTGGAAAGAGATTTAAAAAGAAATTGATTTGATTTTAGAAAAAAGAGTTGAAAAGATAGATTTGATTTTAAAAAGTTTTAGAAATTAAAAATAGAGATTTGGAAATAGAAATTTGGAATTAGAAAAATAGATTATGGAATTGAAAACTTGAAGAAGATTGTAGAATTGGAGATTTGAAAGAGGTTGTGAAAATAGAAGTTTGGAAAAGGTTATGGAATTTGAGATTTGAAAAAGGCTGTGACCGCACCCGTGAGGGTTGCCTACGTATCCTTTTTGAGGAATTAGGTTAGTCGTAGTTCGAACAAGAGTCCGATAGAAAATAGAAGATTTTGACTTGGAAAAGCGTTTGATTTGAACTTAGAATAGAAGATTGGAAATCGAAATTTATAATTAAGAAGATTGGACTTTGACTTGGAAAGATAGAACTTAGAGGAAGAATTTGGACTTGTTTTGGAAAGATTGAGGTTTAGGAAACCTAAATTTAGGAAAGAGAGGATTTAGAATGGATTTGAGATTCAGAAAGATTTGACTCGAATGTTGGACTTGGAAGACTAGAAAAGTTGAAATTAGGAAATGTTCAAATTAGGAAAGGTCCGATTTAGGAAAGTTTCGTTTTAGGAAAGTGTTGGATTAAGAAAGTTTGGAAACATTTCGTTTTAAAAAAGTTTCGAAATTGGAAAGATTTTGTTTTAAGAAAGTTTCGAAATTGGAAAGTTTTGAATTTAGAATGTTTTAAAATAGGGAAGTTTTGAAAGTTGGAAAGATTGGAAGTTTAGGGAAGTTTAGAATTTTAGAAAGATTCAAAGTTTGAGTTTTAGAAATTCTTGAAATTAGGAAAGGTTTTAAGTTTAAGAAGGGTTTGAAAACTTAGATTTGGAAAGTTAAGATTTGGAAAGGGATGGAATTAAGAAAGGTTTGAAAGCTTAAAGTTTAAGGAAAGATTTAAAAGTTTAAGTTTAGGGAACTTAAGGTTTAGGAAAGTACTAGATTAGGAAGGAATTTAAATTAGGAAAGATTTGGGTTTGGAAGGATTGAGATTCTTATTTCCTAAAATAAGGGATTGGATTCTGTTTCTAAAAAGAGATGTTTTGATTTTGTTTCCAAAAACGGAGGATAGGATCTAGTCTCCTAAATGGGAAGATTGGATTTGGCTTCCTAAAGGGGAGATTGGATTTGGTATGAATTTGGAAAGATGGAGTTTTGGAAATTCTAGTTTTGGAAAGACTATAGTTTTGACGTAGAAAAGAGGTTTTGGAAATATATATAATTTTGATGTAGAAAACAAGAGATTTTGGAAACCTAGGTTTTGAGGCCAAAATAAGATATTGGAAATCATGTTTTTGGGAAGGAAAATTATGGTTTCCTAAGCGTGGGTTCTAGGATTTAACTTAGGCTCTAAGGAAAGAGTCTTTGAAAAGTGAGTTTTTAGAAAGGGAGATTTTTGGAAGGAAATCCTAGAGAGGAGTTTCTAGAAAATGAATTTTGAAAAGAGAGTTTTTGGAAAGAAATCCTAGTGAGGAGTTTTTAGAAAGAGATTTTTGGGAAGAGTTATTTAGGAAGGAAACATAAGGAGCATCTTTGGAGAGTGAACTTTAAGGAAAGCATTTTTGGAAAGGAGCTTTTAGGAAAGATGTTTTTGGAAAGAGATTGTTGGAAATAAGTTTTTGAAAAACAATTTTGGAAAGGAGATTGGAGAGAGTTTTCTAAGAAGGAAACCTAGGGAGTGTTTTTAGGAAAAGAATTTTGATGAGAATGTTTTAGAAAGGAGTTGAAAAGGAAGTTTTGAAAATAGATTTTTGGAGGGAGTTTTTGGAAAACAATTTTGAAAAGGAATTTGAAGAAGGAGATTGGAGAGCGTTTTTAGAAAGTATGTTGAAAGAGAGGTTTTAGAAGGAGAGATTTGAAAAGAGAGTTTTTAGAAAGTATACAAAATATCTCACTTTCCTAAAGCGATTCTAACCATTAGAAGGTTAGAACCACTTTAAGATAGTGGTTTTGAAAACAATGTTTTGAAAATATGGACCATATTGGTCACTTTAAATGTAATACTTTCCTAAAGCAACCCTAACCATGAAAAGGCTAGAATCACCTAAGGATTGTGATTTTGAAAACAAGTTTTAAAAAAGAAGAATTTGATGCAAGTTTGAAAATGATGTTAATGCAAGTTTTGAAAAACGAGTTTGAAAATGAATTTGAGAAGAATGCAAAATCATGATATGCACAATGCAAAGAGGGTCGTGAACATACAAGGTTAAAGGCTTCACCATATCATCAAGGGGGTTGAACCCACGTGGTCTCCGGTTAGACTAAAAGAAAGGGGGGGAAGAAGATGGAGGATTAAAATAAAAGAAAACCCAAGTGGGTTAGGAGAGAGAAGAGAGGGGAAGATGCGTAAACGTAAATAGGAAGCCTACCTTGTGTCTTCTTTATTTTGCTTAGCTTTGCACGCTTTGCTTTGCTTGTCTTGCTTCGGTCTTCACTTCAGTCTTCGTCTTGATCTTCGTCTTGATCTTCGAGTGTTTGCTTTGATCTTCAAGAGCTTCAGATTGTAGCACTTCAAGTCTTCAATGGAGGTTTTGGAGGTTAGTGTATGAGTATATGAGAGTGTGTATGAGTGTATAAGAGACTAGGGTTTGTGTATGGAGGCTAGGGTTTGGAAAACCTAAAGAAGCTAGGGTTTAGGGAGGCTACGACCTCTGTATATCAAAAAGTAGGGTTTTTAGAGTGAGTTTGCGGACCTCTTTCACGCTGGATGAAGCTCTGTATTTATAGACAAAGAAATGACCTGACGCCTGTTGTAGTGGCGCCAGGCCAAAAATGCTTCTAGCGCCACTAAGAGTGCCGCTAGGCCAAATATTGGCTTAGCGCCACTACTAGTGGCGCCAGCCAATTAGGAAAGTTTTAAGGTCGGCAAGAAACGTATCTCGAGAAGATTTGGGTGCCTGTATTAGTGACTACCATGTAATTTTTGGTCTGGCTTCACTAGGAGTGACTCTGGAAGGTCCGGAAAGGTTTCAAGGGATTAGGAATGGCCCGGAAGACCAGAAAAGGATAGGAACACTTACAACAGTGTCCCAGAGGTAGTAGACTTGAAAAAGAATGGCAAGATTTGTCGAAAGGGTTGATCGAGCTATTAGGGGCAAAATGGTCAACTGGATCGAAAACTATCGGGATGGACTCGGAATGTCCTAAAAGAAGATTCGAGGCTTGGAAACATTATTTAGAATGTCCTAGGAGGTTGCCGGGTTGATACCCAGAGCCGGTGTGCTCTAAAAAGGCAACCGGCCTACTAGGGGCAAAACGGTCATTTTGTACCGGGTTTGTCGAAATTGACTCGGAATGATCTAGAAAGATGAAGGAAGGTCGAGGATACTATAAAAAGCATTATCGGTAGGTTACTGGTTTGATACCCAGAGTCGGTGTGGTCCCCAAGGCGCTCAGATGCCTAGGGGCAAAATAATCATCTTGACCGGAAAGTCTCGGAATTGCCCCGAAACTGACTAGAAGACACCTAATCATGCCGGATTGCTTTTAAGACAATCTTGGAAGGGTGGACTTACCATTCTAAAAACTTAGGTATTATCTCGAGAAACGTGCCAAAAATGGCCCTAAGGGTAGTTTGGTCATTTTTCACCGAAGTGGGCTAGCAGGCACCGGTGTTGACCTGGGTTTTGAGTGCTTCCGTCACTCTGACGGCTGTCCCGTGATGCAGGTGTTTGTTGGTAATTCCCTATATCGACCTGTTTGCGAGTATTTTCGTTACTTTGACGGTTGCGATGTTTATGAGTACTTCCGCTACTCTGACAGTTCACGATCATTCCCGAGACTGCCTGATCTCGGGAAGCTGCTAAAGGGACTTAGTGCCTGAGAAGTCAACTTTCTCGGAAGGTATGTCGAAACAGACATTTCTGCATTGGCGGGCTAGCAGGCACCAAAGGTGGACCATTCTACCATCTAGGGGACTTGGGGTCTCATCCCGGTTGACAGGTTTGAAGGGACTTACCATTCTGAAGAGACTTTCTTTGAAAAACGTGCCAGATTAGATAAACTTATCATTTTGAGGAATCAACTTTCTCGGGAGAGGGATTAGAATTGGAATAAGAAAGGGGACTTACCATTTTCGGAAAGACGTGACTATGGGATTGGACCGAATAATGCCCCCGAGGACATTTTGGTCGTTTTGCCTCTATTTGGACCTGGTGGGCCCACGAAGCGATGAATAGACAGGATTAGACTTGAAAAGTTGATTTGACTCAAAATATGTCCACATTGAGTTGAATACAAGTCTGGACGGACTATAGACTGTCGAGCGGTCAAAAATAGGGTGCTTACACCTTTCTTGTAGTTTGATTCTTGACCTTCTAACAGAGTTGCCCCCTTTTTTTTTTTTTTTTTTGACTTGCCCTGTGGTAGCTTTTTCTTTTTTCTTTTCTGTTTTGTCCCTTTCTTTTTTGCTATCTGTGAGACGAATATTTCCACAACTTCTTTCTCTCAGATCATTTCCTTAGCATTTTAATTTAATCCATTATAGGCGATGATCCCTAGGTTGGGGTTTCTTTCTACAGAAAAAGGTAACTGGCTCAATAGGTATGACAAGGGTTGCTTTTAACTGTATAGGAAATGAAATGAGGGTCTCTCTTCATTTTGAACAAGATTGCTTAATCCATAGAGCCTTCATGTTACTTCAGCTTGATAGTCGATGACATTCTCTGTCAGATCTTCTACTGCCCGTTTGCTCCAGTGTGGGGGGATGGTTTTGGATCGGGGTTGACAAAAAAATCTTTTGCTTTCTGTGAGGCACTAGTGGGTTAAGCAAAAGGGAATGTTTTTATGTATGGTAGCAGAATTGAGGGCCTTTAATCATTTCAAATTGAATTGCTTAGTCCATAAAGCCTTTGTACAAAATTTAGACAATGTTCTCAAAAAATGGTGTGTTTCTGCCGGTAAACCACTGTATATTCTATCAAATCAACTATTCTGTGCTTACCCCAGTATGGGGGATGGTTATAGGTTTGGGGATATCTGAAAATAGATCACTGACGGCTCTAGTGGCCTGAGCAAAGGATGGTGTTTATTTGGGATAAATAGAACAATAGCTCCTTATTATTTTGAGTACTTGGTTGCCCATCGCTTAGGCAGGACATCATGTAAGTGTCGCCTCTTCAATAAAATTCACACCTCTTTGTTGAGACTGCCTTCCTCCTCTCTCTCACTCTCTCTTTGTCTCTTAAAGGTTTTAACCCCTTTTAAATGGGTGGCCTATGTTATCCTATCCTTCAAGTCGAGTCATTTACCAAATAGGGAAGAATCCCTAAATGTGACAATCGTCTACAAGAGTATGAAACAAATGGGATAAACTGGGAACTACCTATTTTCATTTAAAAACATGATTACATGGCATGCAGTGTTTATTTCAAGAAGATATGCGAGAAATATAAAGACGAAAAGAAAATAGATGAATTTTATAGAAATCTCCCTTTTCTTGTAGATCTCCTGATGAAAACCCCTGACAGGGTTTTGAAACTGTCAACTTCTTTGGTATTTCATTCTTCGGGTGTATCACCAAATGACGGAGGGTGGATTAACAGATCTCTTGCGGTGTTTGGCATGCATTTGGAAGTTAGGAGATTCTTTTGTAGTAATGTACGTGTCTGACAGAACTTTGCAAATGATGAAGCCTTTTTCTGCATGGATGGTGATTGTCGCGGCATGGCGAGGAGGTAACGTCTTGCAGATGGATGGTTAGTTCTTCTTGCTCCTTGATGTATGTTCGGCCTCTTCTAACAATCAGGCTTATCCTCCCATGAGTTTGAATCTGGTGAGGTGCTAGAAGGATTCCATGAATTCAATCGTGCTCTCTGACCTACAAAAATAAAAAGAAAAACAGAATGCAGTCAGCATGTGGAATTGGAGGTTCTATACGATGCATGTCCTATGAAGGTCCCTTCTTTGAGGGAATCTAGGCATGATGACAAGTCCATTTTGGAGGTGGGGTTTTGCCCCTATTATGCAATACAATACCTCTTCGACGTGGGCCGGTTGATGTTTTCTTATTTGGGCAATCTCGCCTCCATGGACTGAGAGAAATTTGGGCCTCTCTCGAGATATGATTCTATGCATGCCATGAATCCTTAGGGCTTAAGAACCTGTAGGAGTTTTGGTAGGTTTGATTAACATGAGATTGGATTACTCCTTTCTCTATACGGTTGATTAGATGCATGAGAATGAAATGACTTAAGTTTCTTGGAACTCTTGTCTCTGAATGGATATAGATGCATTAACATAATAAAAGTGAACATGTGAGCAGTATGATAACAATAGATGGATGGTTTAGAAAAGCCCCCTTTGCCTTCGATTCTCTTGGTATCTGGAGATGATGAGGAGGAGGACAGAAGACAAGAAACAAAAGAAACGTTAGTGCCTTGATTTAAAGATTTCTATGCAATGCATGTCCTAGGAGTGCCCCTACTTGAGAGAAACTAAACATGATGCGTTTGCTCACTCTTGGAGATATGGGTTTCTGCCCTTGTATGCAGATACTTTACCATCAGATGGGAACCTTCATCCATTCATCCATTCATCCATCCATTCATTCGCGGAGAATAAGGAAGTACATTTAAATTTGGATTTTAGATACAAAAGAATTGAAATACATTTTAACAGGAGGGGGGACATTTTCCCTTGGGGTTACACCTATCTAGTTTTACATAAGAAGTCCTAAACTACTCTTGAGTCTTCGGATTCGCCTTCTCTAGACTTGGTGTCGATGAAGTCGCTGAGAAACTTTGTTGATTGATTGCCCCTAGTCTTCTTGGCAACCCTATCTCTATGAGCATAGAGGGATTGGGGCCCCTCTTATGGAATGAACTGATGTGCATGTCATGAGTCCTTAGTATTACATGGGAACCCTTAGGGTTTAGGTAGGTTTAATGCAAGGGAGAGTGAACCAGGTGTCACTCTCAATGGGGTGATCATATGCATGAGAATGCAATGACTTGAGTTACCTGGAACTCTCGTCTTGACATGGAATATGGAATGCGTGAAAATGGATGTATAGAGTATAAGGAAAGAGAATACAATTGAAGTAAATATGCATATATAAGCAGTTAGACAAGCATTATAACAGTAAGAATACAGTCATTATAACAACAGGAATAAAAAGGTATAAATACAAGTACGAGCAGTTGCCCTTTCCTCCATGGTTTTGAAAACGGTGCGCGTGTCTTAAATCCGGCATAGGCTCAGCTATGCATGGTGTCTATATGAGCATGAGGTTGAGGGTTGACTAATGCATCCTAAAAAGGCTTGATCCCTGGATCTTCAAACCTAGGCCCACTCCCCGAGGTGGCGCTATGATCGGTTGGTGATTCGAGCGGGGGAACCATCAAGAGGCCGTAAGCGAAGAAACTGACACAGCATCTTGCCCACAACCAATATACCGTTCCCCTTTTCTAACTAGAAGGGTCATATCAAGGTAAAAATGCAAGTATGCAGAATGCAAGTGCATATATAGTGTATGTATGATTTTTTTTTAAAGCGGAGGAAAGAGCCCAACAACTCCCATTCATCATGTTCATCATATTTATGCATAACAGTTAATAACATAAAATTACAAACAAAAGCGTACCTACAAAACAAAGATGCAAGAGTTAGTATGTGGATGACAAACTTAATACAAGATAATATGAATAAATGTATGTTTTTTTGAAAATAATTTCGAAAATTTGGTTTTGAAAATTTAAAGTGAATAGGATTGACCAAGTCAATTGAAGACTCTACATGGGTGAAGGGTAAAGAGATATGACTATGGCCTAACCTTCTAAGTGTCCCCAGTGGAGTCGCCAGCAGTCGCACCCAGATTTTTCGTACTCGAGGAATACACACACAAGCGGAAAAAGTATTGTACTCTCTCGTTAGAACTCATCCTTCTAGAAGAATGAGTGCGACTAGGTTTGAATTGAAAATTGATTTGAATTAAGGGCTTTTGGAAAAAGTTTGGAGTCGCCACCTAACTTGATTAAGGTGAGTTAGGTCACCTAAAAACTAAGCGCAATCTGAAGATTACACTTAGGGTTTTTGAAAACAATTTTGAAAATACTTCCTTAAAAGAGGGTTTTTAAGAAAACAGGTTGTTTGGCAACCTTTGGAAAATATTTAAGCCCTTTTTGAAAATAAACTCCATTTTGGTCTTTCGAAAATAGTGATCCTAAGTTCGGAGGTTGGTTGCGTGTAGAGAAGACACACTAAGCCATCACCCTATCCCACTCTTGTAGTACCTACATGTCTATTTATCCTAAATTCACCAATGAGAGTCTTCAACTAACAAATCTTCAATCCTATTTATTTTAGAAAATAATTTTTAAAAAGAAACTAGCAAGATGCATGATGTGCAAATGCAAGAAAAGAGAGTTGGAAAATAGATTTATAAATAGAATTGAAAAGAAATTGACTTGATTTAAAAGATATTTGAAAAGATAGTTTTGAAATTGAAATTGAAAAGAGATTTAAAAAGATAGCTTTGATTTGATTTTGAAAATAGATTTGATAAAAGAGATTTGAAAAGAATTATGGAATTGGAAATTGAAAAAAGGCTGTGGAATTGGAGATTTGAAAAAGATTGTGACCGCACCCATGAGAGTTGCCTACGTATCCTTTTTGAGGAATCAGGTCAGTCGTAGTTCGGACAAGAGTCTGATAGAAAAGAGATTTGATATGGAAGAAGAAATTGAATTGGAATTTGGATTTGATTTGGATTTAGAATAGAAAATTAAAATTTGGAATTTGGAATTAGAAAAGATGAGACTTTGATTTGGAAAGATAGAATTTGGAGGAAGAATTGGACTTGTTTTGAAAATATTGAGGTTTAGGAAACCTAGACTTAGGAAAGATGAGATTTAGAAAGGACTTGAGATTAAGAAAAATTGGACTCGAATATTGGACTTGGAAGATTGAAGAAATATTGGATTTAGGAAAGGTTCAAATTAGAAAAGTTTCAAAATAGGAAAGTGTCATTTTAGGAAAGTTTCGTTTTAGAAAAATTTCAATTTAGGAAAGATTTCGAATTAGGAAAGTTTTGAAATTAGGAAAGGTTTTGAAATAGGAAAGGTTTCGTTTTAAGAAAGTATTGAAATTGGAAAGTTTTGAATTTAGAATGTTTTGAAATAGGAAAGTTTTGAAAGTAAGAAAATTTCGAGTTTAGAAACTTTAGATTTGGAATGATTTGAAGTTGAGGAAAGTTTAGAATTTAGGAAGTTTAGAATTTGGAAAGGCCGGGACTAGGAAAGATTTGAAGATTTATATTTGGAAAGTTAAGATTTGGAAATGGATGGAATTAGGAGAGGTTGGAATTAGGAAAGGTTTGGAAGCTTAAAGTTTAAGGAAAGATTTGAAAGTTTAGGTTTAGGAAACTTATGGTTTAGAAAGATACTAGATTAGGAAGGAGTAGATTAGGAAAGGTTTAGACTAGGAAGGATTGAGATTCCTATTTCCTAAAACAAGGGATTGGATTTTGTTTTTAAAAAGAGATGTTTTGATTTTGTTTCTAAAAACGGAGGATAGGATCTAGTTTCCTAAACAGGAGATTGGATTTGGCTTCCTAAAGGAGAGATTGGATTTGGCATGAATTTGGAAAGATAGAGTTTTGGAAATACTAGTTTTGGGAAGACTATAGTTTTGATGTAGAAAAGAGGTTTTGGAAATATATATAGTTTTGATGTAGAAAACAAGAGGTTTTGAAAACCTAAGTTTTAAGGCAAGATTGAAAATCATGTTTTTGGGAAGGAAAATTAAAGTTTCCTAATCGTGAGTTCTAAGGTTTGACTTGGACTCTAAGAAAGGAGATTTTTGGAAAGTAAATTTTTGGAAAGGGAGATTTTTGAAAGAAAATCCTAGAGAGGAGTTTCTAGAAAATAAATTTTGAAGAGAGAGTTTTTGGAAAGAGTTTTTGGGAAAGAGATTTTTCTAGGAAGGAGACCTAGGGAGCGTTTTTAGAAAGTGAATTTTGAGGAGAGTGTTTTGGAAAGAAGTTTTGAAAAATAGATTTTTGGAGGAAGTTTCTAGAAAACAATTTTGAAAAGAAGTTTGAAGAAAGAGATTGGAGAGACTTTTTGGAAAGCATGTTGAAAAATGGATTTTTAGAAAGAAAGATTTGAAAAAAAGAGTTTTTAGAAAGTATATAAAATATCTCACTTTCCTAAAACGATTTTAACCATAAGAAGATTAGAACCACTTTAAGATAGTGGTTTTGAAAACAACAAAGGTTTTGAAAATATAGACTATATTGGCCACTTTAAATGTAACACTTTTCGAAAGCAACCCTAGACACGGGAAGGCTAGAATCACCTCAGGATTGTGATTTTGAAAACAAGTTTTGAAAAAGAAGATTTTGATGTAAGTTTTGAAAACAAGTTTAATGCAAGCTTTTGTAAACGAGTTTGAAAATGAATTTTGAAAGAATGCAAGATCATGATATGCACAATGCAAATTGGGGTCGTGAACATACAAAGTTAAAGGTTTCACCACATAATCAAGGGGGCAGAATCCACGTGATTTCCAGTTAGACTAAAAAAAAGCCCCTGACATGGTGACTCTCCAATCGCCTAATCCTACACATGGACCAAGAAATCCCTTGTTTCAAGCATGCAAAGAAAGGGGAGAAAAAAGATGGGGGATTAAAATAGAAGAAAACCCAAGTGGGTTAGGAGAGAGAAAAGAGGGGGGAAGATGCGTAAACGTAAATATAAAGCCTACCTTGTGTCTTCTTTATTTTGCTTAGCTTTGCGTGCTTTGTTTTGCTTGCTTCGCTTCGATCTTCACTTCAGTCTTCAAGAGTTTGTCTTCGATCTTTAAAGCTTCGTAGTTACAGCAATCCAAGTCTTCAATGGAGGGTTTGAGGCTAGTGTATGAGTATATGAGAGTGTATAAGTGTATAGGAGGCTTGGGTTTATGTATAGAGGCTAGGGTTTGGAAAACCTAAGGAGACTAGGGTTTAGAAAGGCTACAAGCTCTGTATATCGAAAAGTAGAGTTTTTAGACTGAGTTTTTGGACCTCTTTCATGTTGGAAGAGGCTCTGTACTTATAGAAATAGGAATGACCTAGCGCCTATTAAAGTGGCGCTAGGCCAAAAAACCTTCTGGCGCCACTAGTAGTGGGGCCAAGCCAATATTTGGCCTGGCACCACTCCTAGTGGCGCCAGCTAGTTAGAAAAGTTTTAAGGTCGGCAAGCAACGTATCTTGAGAAGATTTGGGCGCCTATACTAGTGACTACCATGCAATTTTTAGCCTAGCTTTACTAGGAGTGACTCCGGAAGGTCCGAGAAGCATTTAAGGGACCAGAAATGGCCCAGAAAGCTGGAAAGGGACAGGAACCCTTAGAATAGGGTCCTGGGGGGTAATGGACGGGAAAAAGGATGATAGGATTTGTCGGAAGGGTTGACCGGGCCATTAGGGGCAAAATGGTCAACTGCATCGAAAACCTTCTGGGATGGAGTCGGAATGTGCCGGAAGAAGTCTCGAGATTTAGAAACATTATTTAAAATGTTCTCAAAGGTTACAGATTTGATACCCAGAGCCGGTGTGGTCGGAAAAGACGACCGGTCCACCAGGGGCTTTACGGTCATTTTACACTACGTTTGCCAGAACTGACTCAAAATGATCCGGAAGGATAATGGAAGGTCGGAAATACTATAAAAAGTATTCTTGGGAGGTTACCGATTTGATACCTAGAGCCGGTGTGGTCCCCAGGGCGCTCGGATGCCTAGGGGCAAAAATGATCATCTTGACCGAAAAGTCTCGAAATTGGCCTGAAACAGACTAAAAGGCACCTAATCATGCCAGATTGCTTTTAAGACAATCCTGGAAAGGGTGGACTTACCATTTTGAGGACTTAGGTATTATCTCGAGAAACGTGTCGAAAAATGGCTCTAAGGATAGTTTGGTCATTTTTCACCGAAGTGGGCTAGCAGGCACTGGTGTTGACCTGGGTTTTGAGTGTTTCCACCACTCTAACGGCAGTCCCGTAATATAAGGGTTTTTTGGCAATTCCTTATATCGACCTGTTTGCAAGTATTTTCGCTACTCTAATAGTTGCGATGTTTGCGAGTACTTCCACTACACTGACGGTTCGCGATCATTCCCGAGACTGCCTGATCTCGAGAAGCTGCTAAAGGGACTTAGCGCTTGAGAAGTCAACTTTCTCAGAAGGCATGCCGAAATGGACATTTCTGCATTGGCGGGCTAGCAGGCTCCAAAGGTGGACTGTTCTACCATTTCAGGAACTTGGGGTCTCGTCCCGGTTGACAAGTTTAAAGGGACTTATCGTTCCGAAAAAACTTTCTCCAGAAAACGTGCCAGATTGGATAGACTTACTGTCTCGAGGAATCAGCTTTCTTGAGAGAGGGATTGGAATTGGAATTGGAATTAGAAAAGAAATGAAAAAGGGACTTACCGTCTTTGAAAAGACGTGCCTGATGGAATAGGAAAGGGGACTTACCATCTTCGAAAAGACGTGCCTATTGGAATTGGAAAGGGGACTTACTGTCCCCGAAAAAACGCGCCTGTGGTAATAGTAAAGAGGACTTACCGTCTTTGGAAAGACGTGTTTACGGGATCAGATCGAACAACGCCCACAAGGGTATTTTGGTCATTTTGCTTCTATTTGGGCCTGGTGGGCCCCCGAAGCAATGAATAGACAGGATTGGACTTGGAAAGTTGATTTGACTCAAAATATGTCTGCATTGGTGTGAATACAAGTCTAGACGGACTGTAGACCGTCGAGCGGTTAGGTACTTTCGCAATTGACGTGCTAGATAGCAGACATTCTATATTAGCGGGCTAGCATGCGCTATAAGTGAATCATTCTACTATTTTGGGGATTTGGATTCCATCCCGGTCGACATATTTGATAGGACTTATCATTTTGAGAGATTTAATCTTTTCTCGGTAAACGTGTCGTGCTAGATGAACTTACCGTCTGTGGGATCAACTTTCTTGGAAGATGTGCCTAAACGAGTTTGATTGACTTGGACTAGAATTGTAATTGGAATTGAGGTTGAAATAGGGGCTCACCATCTTTAGGAAGACATGTTGACTAGAATTGGACCAGGTAATACCCTAAGGGTATTTTGGTCATTGTGCCTCTATTGGGCTTGGCGCGTCTCCGAAATGATTGATTGACTGGATTGAGTCTGGAAAGCCAGCTTGGATTTGAATGTGTTTATGTGGGTTTGAATGTGAGTCCGGTCGGGCCAGAGATTGTCGAGTGGTAAAAAATGGGATGCTTACAGTCATCATCTTAAACAAGAATTCCCAATCTATTGTGTCAAAAGCCTTCTCAAAGTCCAACTTTAGTGTTATTCCCTTTACTTTATTCCTCTTCCAATCATCTATCAATTTGTTTACTATTAATACTCTATCCACTATTTGTCTACTTTTAACAAAGACTGTCTAACTATCGCTAATAACCACTCCTATTACTTTCCTTGGTCTAATGTACATAGTTTTTTATCAGATCTTATAAACTGAAGATATTAAAGATATAGGTCTGTAGTTTGCTAGAGATTCAGGATAGTCAATCTTTGGAATCAAGGCAATGAATGAAGCATTTATACCTTTATGAAGTTTCCCATTTGAGTGGAAATCCTCTATGAATTTGAGAATGTCATCTTTTGCCATGTTCCAGAATTTATGCCAGAAACTTAATTTGAAACCATCTAATTCTGGGGCTTTGTTGCCATCACAGCTTTTCAATGCATTCCAGATTTCCATTTCATCAAAATTTCTTGCAAGTGATATCTTTCCTTCCAAACTTAGTCTTCTTTCAAGTAATCCCTCCAACTCAGGTCTATCATTTGGATCCTCAGCAAATATGGATGCAAAGAAGTTGAAGGCTTTTTCTTTTATCTACATTAGATTAGAGAGAATTTTCCTATTATCCAATAGCTACCTTATGTAGTTTCTTTTGTATCTTGCTTTCATGACAGCATGAAAGTAGTTGTTGTTCCTGTCTCCATGATTAAGCCAGAGTTTTCTTGATTTTTGCTGGTAGTTGATTCTTCCCTTAAATAGTGCTTCCAAAACTTATGTTTGATATTTCTTCTTTTTTGTAAATTCTCTGCTGAGATGCCTTGAGCTTCCCTAATAGGTCAAGATTGTGGAGTTCAGCTTCCAGTTCCTTAGATTTTCCTTCCCATGTGCTGGCTTTGGATTTATGCCATTATTTTATTCTTTTTTTTCAATGCTTGCATTTTTCCCATTAGCACAAAACCTGACCATCTTGAAATTTGTGTGGTGGATTATACTTGTTGTGTAATTTGTTTGAAGGACTTCATAGAGTACCAAGCTTCAACGATCTAGAAGGGCTTTCCACCCCAATCTGGAATTTCATTTGTTAGTATAATTGGACAATAGTCAGATAATATTCTTTGCAATCCCCATTGTGTACAATTGAATTTCTACAACCATTCCTTTCAAAGAATGAACTTGTCCAATCTGGTCCATACTTTATAAATTTGCAGGATTGACCATGTGAACCTTCTTCCAATCATAAGAATGTCACTTAGACTTGCTTCTTTTATGAAGTTGGTGAAGGTTCTCATTACTTTTGATAATCGGTTGTATGAAGATCTTTCCCCCATCTTGAGGATTCATTAAAGTCTCCTCCTATGCACCATGGTACTTTCCATTGGAGTTTCAAAGCTATGATTTTGCTCCAAAGGGCAGCCCTTTCATCCTCATTGTTAGGAGCATATATGTTTAGGATAACACACTTAAAGTCCTTTTTAAGTGAACCTAAAAAGAAAATATAGTGTTTATCCTTAATCAATAATTCAAGATTGAAAATATCAGGATCCCAGATGCTTAGCAATCCTCCTGATAGCCCCTTCTACATCCACTACCTCCCATTTGCATGCTTCCCTACCCCATAGAGAATTAATTTTCTTGTCATTGCTTTTATCTGTTTGTTTATTGTAAAAGCATCATATTCACCACTCTACTTGATTTTACAGTCTTGACCATTCTCTTTTTTTCTTTTTTATCCTTGCCTAGCCCACGAACCTTCCAAATTAGTAGCTTCATTGATGAATTATGATAAACACGTAGTGTACTGATTCCTCAGCTCAGAAAGGAATTTCCTCCCTCCTTTTTTTGGTGTTTTTCATGGTCTTCCCATTCCAGCTAAAAATGTTTCTCTTTGATTTCCTTTTCCTTCCTTTTAAAGTTGATCCCCAAAGCTTTCCTTACTTGGATTGTTTTGGTTACTCCAATTGAGCATTGTTCCTCTAGATTTTTTTAGAATGATTGAATTCATGTTTCTAAAGTCTCTTGATAAAATAGAGGACAAAGATGATACACCTTTTTCATTTAGTTGATGCTTGAATTTTGGAGGAGCTTTTTTTTTTTTTTTTTTATCACTGTGTATCTTTACTCCCAGCTTCATGAGTGATTTTTTTTCCTATGGTAGCTCCTTGGTTTGTTTTTCACTAGTTCTGTGCTTGTTTTACAAGACACAATTCCTTTGTGTTGTATGGGCTTAAGGGATGGCCTAATTCGAGGTGGCCTCAATCTAGATTAATTCCTCATTGTATGTTGCATTGGGCTTTTTGCTGATGAGTTGTCCCCCTCAATTGATGAAGCTTCCTTCTCATTTGAATTGTAGCTGCCTTTTTCCCACCTACTTCCAACACTTCCAATGCTTATAGTATTTCTTGAGCTGCTATTTCTCTCGTGAAGTGCATGAGTAATGACTTGGTTTAATAGACTAGTTCCCCCAACTGCCAAGTTGTTATTAGCATCTTGTTGTTTCCCTATGTCCTGATCAGTATGCTTTGTTTTTGTTGAGTCATTTGATTTGACACCATAGGAATTTGCCCGCTGGCTGTTGGATGACATGTCATTTGCTTTGTCTCCACTTGACTCCCTCACATGGTTGATCAAGGCCACATCATCCGGCTTGCAAACACTTTGAGTTTGTCTGTGGCATCCTTTGTTGTCCTAAAACCTTGCTCCATTGTTTCTTTTAAGTTTTGAAAGATTCTTATGGAGGACTTGCCATTCTTAGACTCCTCTCTCTAACTTGTTTCAAAATCCTCATTGGACCTGTCCACTAATTTTTGGTCATCAAGTTCTTCAACAGGTCTCCCGCAATTACTCTCGCCATATGGATTAGATTTTCTAGAATGATTGTTCATTCCATGCATGTAATGGAACACTTTCTATTGACACCCAAATCCTTCTATAAGTGTTGAATTCTCTATACAACCAATTGTATATGACTGAGAACTAGTTTTCCAGCTATGGTTTTCCGTTTTCCATCATGGTTACCTTGTCTCCTTTGTCTTCAAATTCCAGCAAGACTTTCGGCCTTCTTATGGGTTTAAATTTTATGCAATTGACACATTCTCTCCCCACTGCTTCCTCCATTGTATTGATTAAGTTGTAATCTTTTACTATTGCAATTGCACATTTCTTGAGCCATTGGTCATTTGTTTCCTCTGCCTCTACCTGCCTTAGCTCTCCTAAACCCCATTCCTTGAGGATATTCTATTCTACATCTTTCTCTATTTGTAGAACTCTTTTATAAGATCTTCCAACAATTAAGGAATTCTTAGTGGCTATGATTCTTGTTCTATAGATTGGAGTTCCATTATTCAATCGCCCCTATTCTAGTTTCCTTTTTTGGTCCTTTAGTTCAAATTTTGCTTTCTTCACCATTAGTTGTTTTTATTTTTTTAAAAGCAAAACTATCATTGAGAGAATGAAGGTACAACAGATGGGGGTGAACCCGGAAGCTCAATGCAAAGTAGAAACTAGAGGGACATACAGCCAAATAACAAACACATTTAGGAGAGGGAGCATCAAAATAGAGCTAGAACATCCTGATGGGGAAGTTTGTTGAGCAGAAAAGAGAAGCTTCAATTTCCAGCATTATGCTTTGGCAAGCAGGGAAACTTCAGAGGCTTGAATACTTCATGGAACCATGACATAGTAGACCTTCGATTTGTGATCAATGTCTCCCAAATGAGGTTGATACAAGCATAAACATGAATATGGTATTAGTGTGAACTATTACGGACCCCTTCAATGTTCAGAATAAAGTCATTAACACAATATGAAGAGGCAGCTCCATCAGCTTTAATCCATAATGCAATATATATTTTAATTTCGAAAACAACTATTGTCTAGTCAAGATTCAAATTATTGAAGATGCATTTGTTTCTCAATTTCCAGATGAATCAAATAACTGCCAAAAAAGAGCTTGCCAAATTTTCTTCTTTACCTTTTTGAACTTGAAGCTAAACCACCAATCGACTAGTTGATCAAGACTAGGATTATAGAACCATTGAATACCCCACCAATTAAGAATTGAGGACCAAATAAGCCATGAGATCTTGCAAGAAACCAAGAGGTTGTTAGAGCCTTCAAGCAAACATTTGCATAAACCATATGACAAATTTGAGTCGTTTGGGAGGACTTCTCTTTTTAGAAGAAAGATCCTTGTCTTGATCTTTCCCATAAGGGCTAACCAATAGAAAATTTTCACTCTAAGAGGGGTTGAAAATTTCCAAATGTAGAAGAATTTTGGAGATACTGGATTCTTTTGATTTTCATAACATTTAGAGATAGATTTGGCTAAGAATGAGCCATTCTGATCAGCTAGCCATACACAAGAGTCAACATTGTTGTTTAATGTTGGTTTCATATTTAGCAGATCAACTAAGACATCCAAGAGATTTGATTCCCTTTCAAATAAGGGACTACAAAAAAGGAAGCTTTCCTTTCCAGTTTATATCAGTACCTGAATTAATGATGAATGCAATAGGTTTATTCTTTTGTAAGGATAGGGAGAATAGTCATGGGAAGCAATCTTTTAATATGGCTGTATCTTGCTATGGGACCTGCTAAAATCTGGTGAGTGAACCATTGCCAATCTTAATAAATAAGTTCTCTCTTAGACAAGAGTCAAAGTCACTGAAACTTGCACAAGTAGAAGAGATAAATTTCCATATGACAGAGCAGTAATTAATTTGGAAAAGATCTGGGAATTAGGCAGACCTGTCCAAGTTGTAAGCATCACAAAGGATTTTTCTCCAAAAGGCCCCCTTTTCTAATGTATACCTCCACCACCACTTAGAGAGTAGAGCCCTGTTCTTCAATTTTGTAGGAATGATTCCAATTCCTCCAAACTTTGTGCTCTTTTCTAGTTAAAGCTAATTAGCACAGTGAAGCTTTTTCCTTTCAATGCATCCTCCTCGTAAAAATTTCCTAAGGATATTGTTAAAAGCATTACATACATTTTCCAGGGCCTTATAGAGGGATAGATGGCAGGTAGGAAGAGCACTTAATATTGACTTAATTAATGATATTCTACCTCCCATAGATAAGTATCTGTGCTTCCAGCCATTAATTTTTCTCTTGCACTTTTCAATCACTACTTTCCACAGTAAGGAGTTTATCTAATTGCCACCCAAGGATAAGCCTATATATCTGATGGGGAGTTCCATCTTTTTGTAATTAAGGTTGCTCACCATTTCTTCATAAGACAGTCACTAACTCCTAGACCACTGATGGTACTTTTGTGAAAGTTGATTATTAATACTGATAAGAGCTCAAAACATCTTAGAAATTTTTTTTAGTTAACAACCTCTTCCATGTTTGCATTGCAGAAGATAAGTTTATCATCAGCAAATTGTAGGTGTGTGATCACAGTTCCATTTGAGCCAATGGGAACTTCACTTATTAACTCAATCTCCATAGCCTTTTTGAGCATTATATTGAAACCTTCAAACATTCCATTATAAGTGTTAATGGCTCCGTTGGCTTCCTATGAGGTCTTAAATCTCACAAATCCAAAGACGCCTTTCTTCCCCTTTCTAGGTTTGTATGAAACAAAAGAGTCAACTACTTCACCGCTTTTTGAGAATATTTTCTTTAGCCATTTGATGTCCATAGTGATTGGAAGATTGTCAGCAAAAATCGTGAATAGATTCCTTTTCTACTTATTTGCATCATAACTATCTCCATTTCTTTCCATCCTGGCTATTCAGATTTGATGATTAAATTTCCAGCTATCTTCCTACACCAAGATTATGGCAAGATGTAAGAGTTGGAAATTAATGGTAAGCAAACTCAAAAAGCAGGAGTAGATCCTAATGCACAAACTTTTACCAATTGGCAGTGGAGGTCAGATCAATTATTGCCTTTCTAAGTGATACCAAAGTTAGGAATATGGTTGCCAGAAAATTTAACTATGATCACCGGAAAACTTATCTGGAAAGGTTGGTACAAAGAAGTCTCAGAAGTTTGCCAGAGAGAAGATCACACACTGCAGAATATGATATTTGGTCAAAGTATCATCTTTTTGTTTCTTTATGCAAGAACGTGCCTAACAAGAATTTATTAATGAAGGATGATTGCACTCCAAAATTGCAATTATAAGACTTTAACTTGTGATTTGTTAGTCTTAGTTTATGATTTTATATACCTCTTTAGTTATATTCTAGTACTAATTAAGTCTATTTTGATTTCTATAGGAAATAGAGCTAAAAAGGTGCCTAGAAGTTGACCACTGAAGTCATCGTTTGGACGCCGTTCAGGCGATGGATAGAGATTCAGAGAGTTTTTTTGGTCACCGCAGTTGTCATCCGTACGCCATTCGAACATTGGAAGATGGTCGTTCGAACAACAATAAATGCCTTGTTTTGGTCATTCAGACGACGGACAAAGGATTTCTCAACATTTCATATCTCCTTGTTCGGACGTTGAAAAATGCACTAGTTTGGTCGTTCAGATGATGACCTAGCCTAGCTTCAAATTTTTTTGTTTCCCTGTTGGTTTAGGACTCCAAACTTGATTATATATACTTGTAAGTAAACCCTACAAGGGGAGGATTTTTTCTAGGTTTTAGAAGTAGTTTAGAGTAAAAGTTTTCATTCAGTTTTCAATTCCTGTAATCATATTACTTAGTCTTTCAATAAATTTACATATAGCTTTGTGTATGTATAATTATAATGAGTAGCTAGATTCTATCTTAGAATCAATTGTGAAGATCAATTGAAGATCTTAGATGAATAATGGAGATAAACTGATTCTTAATGTTTAAATCTTCTTCTTTTTAATTTTTTAGGAACAAACCCTAGATATTTATGAAAACTTAGGTGTTTAACTATGTTCAGCAATACTTATGCATAAACCCGTGTTCAGTACATGTATTGCATGAATCAATAGTATGCATCTCTGATTCTAAAACTGATTCAATCTAGAATAGATATTTACGAAAACCTACATGTTTGATTATGCTTGGCAACAAGTTAATGGTATGCATCAATGCTTCTAAACTTGATTTATTCTAGATTTGGTTGTTAAAGAACACTTATTTTTATCACTAAATCTTCTAAATCAAAGACTCACGATTTAGTCAATGATTTGAGTTATAAAACACTTCCATTGGAATTCCAAGCAAAGCGATTGGTTGGATAGATTGGTCTTGAGACTTTTCTTTTCTTAAATTCAAACTGTTTTCTTTATTTACTTTAGAATAGAAATTAATATTTTAAAGTAATAATTTTTTGTTTTTCAGAAGTAATTGGTGAGATTTTGTTCGTGATTTGAGAGAAGTAATTTACTCTCTTCACCTTGTAAAATTGTTCCCTATAGATCGATCTCATACTTCACTGAGTATTATTATTGCATCACAACTGCACATTGGCAGATATCAATCGCACTATTTTGGAGTGATCCCAACTAGCTTTTGCTAGTCCCTAGCAAAATACTAAAAAAATAAAAAAGATAATCTCCACTTTTATAGGAGTCACGAGTGCATTTAGCCTATGCACCAAGTTTTTAAACCTCTAGGTTACCCCTAGTTGACGAGTGGTGTTTCGTGAGGGTTTGCATTGATGGTACTTACAAACATCTATTCATGTCATGTGAAAGATAATAGAAGTACATGAAACAAACTTAACTTCATTCAAGAAAATTCTTAATCCTCCCTAAACTGTGAATTATGCAAGGTAAAGGCATAAAACATCTAAGAAAGAATCATATAAAAGTGTACTAGCAATGACATACAACTCAACTATCTCAAAATTATGTATTTATATCCTTTATGCTTCGATTCAAAATCTCACTAGTCATATACTCATTAAAAATATGAAACACATGCGTCTCTCCATGGAAAGCTCATCAAGAGAGTAAATGTCAATAAAACATCAAAAGAGCAATTCCAATATTAAAAACCACACATATGTAAGTGTATCGACTTGGCATAGCTTCATGAAAGAATATTTACAGTTTAAGCATTAGCTAGAGAACTGACATGTAATGACTTATACTCAAAAGAATTAGTAATTTATAGACATTCCGAATAAGCTAAGGCCATTTGAAAGAAGAATCATGAATAAGAGAAAGAAAGAAATAGTAAAACTCAACACATGCATTGCACACTACATGTGATGATCAATAAGCATATACTTCCGATTTCCTAACTTTTCACTGAGAGTGTTTTTTTTCTTCTTTTCTTTTTTCTCTTCCTTCCACATATATATATATTCTTCTCTTCTTCTTTTTTTCCAACTCTATACATCTTCCAATTTTACAGACTCTCAAAAGCAATGATATCAAGTTCTTCATCATGGGAAGTATTTCAATAATGATATGGTTTTTTTTTCAAGGATCATATGTGTATGAGTATCGAGAGAAAGAAACTATATATGAATGGCTTAAAAAAGCTAGAATGGCCTCAACTTAACATCCGAAACACATAAAGTTAAAAATTCAAGAGAGTATTACTGTCAATACCTCCAACTATTACCCAACATATGAATCAAAATCAAGTATAATAAAGCTATTGAAAAAATGGAAGATCAATAGAATAACCTTAAGTAAATGTAAATCAACTCAAAAAGAATATAATTTGGTCCTAAAGCTCACAAGGTACAATCTTCACCTTTTAAGACCATACATGCACAAAAGATCAACATAAGATGTCATATAAAATACTAGTACACAATAATGTAATCTCTCTCTTATAATGCCTTTATGATAAAAACTTGCAATGCATCACAATAATAAGGTGAATCAACAATTAACTCAAATTTAGTCTAATGCATGACTCGAAGCATCCTCAACATCATAAATGCGTTGACATGAATATAGATATGGTTCTAAAAAATAAAAAAAATTCTCTTCACATTCAGTAATCACTAATACTAAGCAATAACAACATGGATAAACATGTTAGAGATACAAACCATGATACCCGAACCATATGATACTCAAATCTTTACCAAAGTAATTCAAGTGCCTGAAAGATAGTCAACCATGAATCAGCACCTGAAACTAATCAAGAGAGCATAACAAGGTTTGAAGTATAAAAAAAACATTATTAATTCTTTTTTTTATTGATTTTTTTATTATCTAAGTTTAAGAAACAACACAAAATCACTTTTATTTAATTTTAAAAAACAAAACAAAACTACTTCCCCCCCCCCCCCCCCCCCCCCCCAAAACTAAATTCATGCGATGTACTCAATGCATGAAAATAAAGCCCATGAATAACAATCAAAGGGAGAACAAATTCAAGATACCAAGGGTACCCCCCCCCCCCCACCCCCCCCCCCCCCCCCCCCCCCCCCCCCCGAGGAAAACAAAGACTCAAATAAAACTAACCAAAAGAAAAAAGAAAAAAAAATTGACTCTAGACACCTAAACTACTCTACTACTATACACTACACAAATTGTGAATGAATAAAAAAGTCATTCAATACCACCATGAAACTTGGCCCCCAAGTGGAACATTCTAGCCATTAACATTAAAACCCATGATAGGTCCATCAAAGAATCATGTGTACATTTAGAATTCTCAATAACTTGATGCTTTGAAAGATCATGGAAACATATTTGTATTGTATTAACAAAATCAGAGAATTCAAAAGAATCAATCACAAGTGTTTGGACCATGATGACACCAAAAAGTTCGTCATTATTAGGCTCAATTCCCAAAAATTTACTATTGAAGATATTAAAGTCCGAAGTCATATTATCAAATGAAAGTTTCATGTCACCATTCCTATAGTTAATCAAAGCATTAGATGTATTAAGGAATGGACAACCTATGATGACAGGAACTACAGTGCTAGCAGTCTCATGGGGAAGTGAGTCCAAGATAACAAAATCAACAGGAAAATAGAACTTATCTACTTAGACCAACACATCCTCCACAACTCCCCTAGGCATTCTTAGAGATTGGCCAGCAAGCTGAAGAGTAATGCTAGTAAGTTTAAGCTCACCAATACCCAATTGTTTGTGTACTGCAAGTGAGAGTATATTCGCACTAGCCCCTAGATCAAGCAAAGCTTGTCCAATTTTATGTTTCCCAATAATACATGACATGGAAGTGTTAGACCAGGTGACAAACTGGGGGGGGGGGGGGGGCAAATTGGGTTTATAATTAAAAATTAAAATTTAAAAAAATCTAATACACTTAATTTTCAAGTGGTGAGATGCAATAGAAAAGATATAAAATATTAAGATAGATAAGTAATGAATAAGACAACCCAAGATATAATCAATGTGAGATTAGTACAACAGATTCAAGTGTGTGTGTGTGTGTGTCTCAAGTATATCAAGACTATATATATATAAGAAAGATATTAAGTAAGATATAAAGGGAGAAAAGAGAAGAGATCAAACACAAAGATTTAAAGTCGTTCAGTTGGCTCTTCTTATGCCAAATCAATGTCCACCTCTAAGGCTCCTTCATTAGGCAAATCCACTATTCTTTAAATAGCTTTGCACCACTAGCTTGCTCGATTGCTAGCAAACCTTTACACCAAGTGTTTTGTTCCAAAAACACTCAAAAAAATAACCATTTGTTTTGCTTTCCAAAATAAAGTACCAAGAAAATATTTTTTTTAAGTGTTCCCCTCAACCACTCAAGAAATAAATCACAAAGGTTTAACAACCCTCTTACAAATAATATAGGAAAGTTGAAGCTCACAACTACAGATACAAAACTCTCAAGAGTTAAATAAAACAACAAAGCTCAATGATGAAATAGAATGAAGAAGTAAAGCTTAAAACTTAAAGACCTTGATGAATATCACTTTCTATACTTAATATTTGTAATCTCTTGTGTGTCTTTTGCTTCTCTTGTGTATCTCTATTTATAGAGGAAGAGTAGTGGATTATTTGCAGCTTAAAATCAACTTCTAATCGTTGGAGAGGTTTGAACACATTTCTTCCCGTTTGAACAAAGTTGTTGTCAATCAGGTAATTGAATTTCAGATCAGATTTCTTCTGTTCCACCTAGATTTTCACCTTGATAACGTTCGAATTTGAAAATTTCTATCAGAGAAAATTTGTATACATGGAAGTCATATTTTTAGAACCTCAAGAATAAGGTCGATCTAATGGTCAGATCAAAAGTTATTATCAAAATACTCAAATTACCTTTCAGTTGGCATATTTGAATTTCTGCAGCGTTGCCTTCACTTCTATCTCGAGTTTCTCCCTTATAACGTTCGAATTTGAAATTGGCTATAAGCGAAAAGTTGTGAACATGGAAGTCATCTTTTCATAACCTTAAGAATCAAGTCGATCCAATGGTCATATCAAACGTTATGATCAAAATACTGAAACTATCTCCCAGTTGGTAATTTGAATTTATACAAAGTTGTCTTCACTTCTACATCGATTTTCTCCCTTACAACATTCAAATTTAAAATTGGCTATAAGATAAAAGTTGTAGTCATGGAATTTATCTTTTTGGATCCATAAGAATCATGGATATCCAACGATTAGATCAAAAGTAAAGATTAAAATTACTCGAGCAATCTCCCAATTGTCATATTTTAAACTTCTGCTCCAATGTGTCACCTTTCAACTTAGTTTTGTCCCATAAGACATTCTCTTTACGAAGTCCTCATAAAATATCGTTTATTAGAATTTGAGTCTTAAAAATCAATGCCACAAAAATCAGATCAATCCAATGGTTAGATCAAAATATATATACATAATACTAAAACTATCTCCAATAAGTTTTTTTGCCATTATCTTTGACTTAGTCTTCTTCTTCATACTATGCATTTCTTTTAAGTCCAAGCCTAACAATAACTTCAAGAAATGTTAGATAATTAACATTTAAAATATAAATAAAAAATTAAATGATTTATCATTGAAATACATTATATATTTAAACTTTTGACATAAAATTCTTTAAAAATCTTAATTTATACATCAAATATACTTTATTATGAAATTTGAGATTAACCAAATTTTAATCATTAAAAAATTTATATTTGTTATCATCAAAATTAATTAATAAAAATTTAAGGCTAACAATCTCTCTCTTTTTGATGATGACAACTATTAATTATTTAAAAACATATAAGAGGCAATGATCTCAAGATTTTGTCAAAGAATAATTATATCTCCCCTCACTTCTTGACTTCTCCTAATAAGTCAATATTTATATCTCAATCTTTTTTAGAAACACTATATTTCTCCCCATTGTCATCAACAAAAAGAAACATAGAAAACAAGTATATGCTCCCCTTACCAAAAGGAGAATATAAGTATTTATCATTTTCTCAAAAACTCATAAACATCAGGTATTTAACAACCCTCTTGCAAATGACATAGAGAAGTTAAAGCTCACAACTATAGATACAAAACTCTCAAGAGTTGAATATAACAATGAAGCTCAAAGATGAAATAGAATGATAAAGAAGTAAAGCTCAAAACTTCAATATCTTGATGAATATTACTTTCTATGCTTAATCTTGGTAATCTCTTGTGTCTCTCTTGCTTCTCTTATGTATCTCTATTTATAGAGGAAGAGTAGTGGATTATTTGTAGCTTAAAATTGACTTCTAGCAGTTGGAGAGGTTTGAACACATTTCTTTCCGTTTGAACAAAGTTGTTGTCAGTCAAGTAATTGAATTTTAGATCAAATTTCTTTTGTTCCACCTCGACTTTTGCCTTGATAACGTTCGAATTTGAAAATATCTATAAAAGAAAAGTTGTAGACATGGAATTCAGCTTTTCATAACATCAAGAATAAGGTCAATCCAATGGTCAGATCAAAAGTTATGATCAAACTACTTAAATTGTTTTTCAGTTGGCATATTTGAATGTTTGCAGAGTTGCCTTCATTTCTATCTCAATTTTCTCCCTTATAACGTCTGAATTTAAAAATAGCTATGAAAGAAACATTGTAGACGTAGAAGTCATATTTTTAAAACTTCAAGAATCAGGTCAATCCAATAGTTAGATCAAACGTTATGATCAAACTACTAAAACTATCTCCTAGTTGGAATATTTGAATTTTTGCAGAGTTGTCTTTATTTCCCCTCAATTTTTTCCCTTATAACATTCAAATTTGAAATGAGCTATGAGATAAAAGTTTTAGCCATGGAAGTTTTCTTTTCAGATCCACAAGAATCATGGATATCCAATCGTTAGATCAAAAGTAATGATAAAATTACTTGAGCAATCTCCCAGTTGTCATATTTTGAACTTCTGCTCCAACGTGTCACCTTCTAACTCAGTTTTGTTCCACGAGACATTCTCTTCATGAAGTCCTCATAAAATGCCATTTATAGGAATTTGAGTCTTATTTTTAATGCCATAAAAATCAGATCAATCCAACAGTTAGATCAAAAGTTATATACATAATACTAAAACTATCTCCAATGAGCTTTCTTGCCTTTATCTTTGACTTAGTCTTCTTCTTCATGCTATGCATTTCTTTTAAGTCCAAGACTAACAATAACTTCAAGAAATGTTAGATAATTAACATCTAAAATATAAATAAAAAATTAAGTAATTTATCATTGAAATGCACAATAGATTTAAACTTTTAACATAAAAAATTTTAAAAATCTTAACTCATACATCAAACATACTTTATTATAAAATCTTAAGATGAACCAAATTTTAATCATTAAAATATTTATATTTGTTATTATCAAAATCAATTAATGAAAACTTGAGACTAACAGGCAAAACATCCTGGGTCCTTATATTTAGGAAGGACATTGTGTTGTAAGATAGCACTAACTTGCTCAGTCAAAACAACTACTTTTTGTACACGAAGTTTGTGCTTGATTGTACACAATTGTTTCAAAAACTTCGCATAAGAAGGGTTTTGTTTAATAGAATACAAGAGAGGAATATTAATCTTTATTTGTTTTAATAGTTCATAGACTTCAGAATTTAACAACTTATCTTTATGTTTAAGTAATCTACTCGGGAATGGAGGATGTTTCATCACATTAATACCCACATCTATGACTAGCTCAAAACTCACTCTATCACTCTCCTTCTTCTTTCTCTCATGTTCTTTCTCATCTCCCACCTGCACAAGCTCACTCTCAATTCCCTTCCCATGATCACTAACCCTAGAGAGATCCTTCTTAGGCTAAATAATTTTATTAATAACGTTTCCACTCCTAAGGGTTATTATTGCATTAACTTGTTTACGACTAGATTGTGGATCATTTCTAAGTTTAGTGATAGGCATTTGTCTAGTCGGGTTAGGTTAGGGTTGCACTAGAAATATCCCCAGTATAGTCGGAGTTAAAGCTTGTGTCAAAATAGTCATGCTCTTTTGAATGTCCTCCAACAACCTAGTATGTTGATCTACCCTACTAGGAAGCACTCTTTGATTATTCATCATCAATTGCATATTATCTTCCAACCTTTTGTAGGAGAGTTGATCAAGATTAGCTTGAGATTGAAATAACATAGATTGTTGGGAAGGCCTTAGTTTTGGTTGAAATGGTTGAGGATTTTAAAACCCTCCTTGAAAACCTTGAGGATTCAAAGGACTCTCATTCCTCCATCCTAGGTTAGGGTGATTTTGTCAACCTAGATTATATGTATTGGAGTAAGGGTTACCCCTACTCATTTGGTCATTATTTGCACTTCGATATTGGCCAACCACATTAGCTTGGCCATGAAAAGCCTCCTTAAAATCTAGTATGATAAGACATATAGCAGTGTCATGTTCCGTGTTATCACACACTAAGCAACTCATATCCTTAGGTGGCTCACTAACTTTATTTATCTCCATGGACTGTAGTTTTTGGGTAAGTGTACTAAGCTGAGCATGCAATTCCTCTACTTTTTGAGATTGATATTTACCCCCAATTTGTGAGTTGTGTCTAGCTTCAGGATTTTGGGTTCCTGTTGTAACCCAGTCTCTAGCCAAGTTTGTTAAATGATCAAAATTGTATGACTCATCCAAATGTTTATCATATAAAGTCCCAGCATACATAGACTCAACAAACTACTTAAGTTATGGGGTCAGAGATGAATAAACAGTATTAATAATATGGTATTCTGTAAACCCATGGTGTGGACAAGAGTGTACTAATTTTTTAAACCGCTCCCAACATTGGTAGAAAGATTCACCAATCCTTGGGGCAAATTGAAATATTTGGCAACGAATCGCCTCGGTCCTATATTCAATGAAATTTTTTTTCAAAAATTCTCCTTGCAATGTATTCCAAGAGCGAATAGACATAGGCCTCAACGAATTAAACCATATCTTGGCCTTGTCCTTTAAAGTGAACAGAAAGAGCTTTAGAAGTAAGACTTCTCTTGGGCATAAATTATCTTGAAAAATTGAGCAAACATCTTCGAAGTCTTTTAAATAGGTGTAAGGGCTCTCAGAATCCATACCATAATAGGTAGGCAAGGCTTGTAGCATTCCCGGCTTTAAATTCATTGTGGTTTGGTGCGCAGAAAGTACTACACATGATGTTGGGTTTGCCTTACGGGATTCATGTATTCTCGCATAGTTTGGTATGGGACGGCTACATCACCTACGTTACTCCCTCTCTCATTGTTATCATTATTGCCCAGACCCTGTGGGTTCAAACCATCATTAATGTTTGCCATAGGGATAGGTCCTACATCAACAATCAAGAAAAAACATAGTAAATCGATAGGGATGGAATGTGTGGGCGAAGGAGTCAAGTATCTATGTGGAAGGTTACACAAAGGATCGACTCTTACTAGATGATTATGAATGTCCCTAAAATAAGATGACATACATATGCAATGCACACATAAGAGACTATCCGTGCCTTTGCAACAAACAATTCACAATTTCCTTCCTTCCCTTCAATCTCCACAGAAATATAACCACTGATTTAATTAAAAGTAAAAACAACCCAGCTGAACCAGCAGTCTCCATGTGTAAAGCAATAACACCATTATGAATTTAGCACAAAAACCTATCTACCTTTACAATTTGCCTCCTAATTAATATATGCATAGACTCCTAAAAAGAAAAACACAAAAGTCCTAAAAGTTCTAGCCCGTACAGGAGATGAAACGAAGTTACCGATTGGCCTTAGCCTACAATTCCTTCACTGTGGTAGATGGTGGATGAAGCAACTCGCTTGATTTTGCGTTGACTAAGGTTCGTATTCTAGCATGCCTTATTGCAGTCACTAGTGCAAAATTTTGTTTCCCAACAACGACGCTAAAAACTGATCACTCCAAAATAGTGCGATTGATATTTGCCAGTGTGCAGTTGTGATACAGTAATAATAATTGGTGAAGTCTGAGATCGATACACAGGGAACAATTTTATAAGATGAAGAGACTAAAGCACTCCTCTCAACTCACAAACAAAATCTCACTAAGTACTTCTAAAAAATAATAAAAATTATTACTTTAAAAGATTTATTTCTATTCCAAAGTAAATAAAGAAAACGGTTTGAATTTAATAAAAGAAAAGTGTTGAGACTAATCGATCCAATCATTAATCGCTTCACTCGGAATTCTAATGAAAGTGTTTTATAACTCAAATCATTGATTACGTCGCAAGTCTTTAATTCGGAAGATTTAGCGATAAAAATAAGTGTTCTTTAACAACTAAACATAGAATACATCAAATTTAGAATCATAGAAGTATACCATTAACTTGTTGCCAAGCACAATCAAACATCTAGGTTTTCGTAAATATCTATTCTAGATTGAATCAATTTTAAAATCAGAGATGCATATCATTGATTCGTGCAATACATGTACTGAACACAGGTTCATGCATAAGTATTGCTGAACATAAACACCTAAGTTTTCATAAATATCTAGGGTTTGATCCCAAAAAAATAAGAAGAATATTTAAACATTGAGAACCAGCTTGCCTCCATTATTCATCCAAGATCTTCACAATTGATCCCAAAATAGAATCTAGCTACTCATCATAATTATATATACACAAAGCTACATGTAAATTTATTGAAAGACTAAGTAATCTGATTACAGGAATTGAAAACTGAATGAAAACTATGAAAACTTCTACTCTAAACTACTTCTAAAACCTAAAAAAATGTCCTCTCCTTTTAGGATGTAATTACAAGTATATATAATTAAGTCTGGAGTCCTAAACCAATAAGGAAACAAAAAAAATTTGAAGTTGGGCTGAACGACCAAACTAGTGCATTTTTCAACGTCCAAATGATGAGATATGAAATATTAAGAAATCCTTCGTTTGTCATCCAAACGACCAAAACAAGACATTTATCGTCGTCCGAACGACCATCTTCCAACGTCTGAACGGCGTTTAGATGACTACTGGAATGACTAAAACAACTCTCTGAATCTCCATCCATCTCCCAATGACGTCCAAACGATGACTTTTGTCACGCCCCAAAACCCGACCTATACGGATTTAGGGTGCATGACCGGCCAGTAGCTTGGCTACCCAAGGCCGCTTTACATAAACCGGTTGAACACCTGTGCATTTATAATTCAAAAAATACATAACTATAGAATTAAACTTTTATAAACATAAAGTAGAATGTGTGTCATACATAGCAGAATTGTGCATAATCCCCAAAAACATGAACATAACATAAAATGGGCCTATCGAAGGCCACCACAATTATAACATTGTAATATTACAATATTAGGGTTTAGCCCTTATACACGTTACATATCATAAGGCCCGTAGGCCGGAATCCAAATATCCTCATAATGGCCTCCCTTTAAGACTTCCTTGTTTGGTCACCTGAAATCATTTTTAGAAAAACGTAAGCTAATACTTAGTGAATAACCATGATGCATGAGCACAAAATACCATGGGCTAGCAGTTATAGCTACATATAATCAATAGGTAAACATTTGTGCAGATGGAGCATAGGTGTCGTATTAAAACGTCATACCGTTTCGAAACATAATGTCTTTAAAGAGAGGCGTGACGTACATAAATAGTCATAAGCATTTGACATATCTTGATTCTTGTTCTAAAACATAAGTGTGTTACTCCCCGACTAATATTTCTCTTTAACGTATATGACAATAGTTGAATGTTTATGCATACATATCGTGTACCTAGAAACGTATAAGTGTAAGCTTAAAAACGTATGACTTATCCTACCATATCAACATAATTCGTCATTTCTAAAACATAATGTTGAAGAACCGAGAGACCTGTCGTAGCATGCTCCTGTAGTGCATGACATAGCTTGTCATTAGTATAACATATCATAACTTGTAAGCATACATCTTAACTCATCGTATAGTATTAGACACATTTATATCGTCGTTCTTAAAATGCATAAGGCATAACTTTGAGAATATAGGTATCATAGCGTTATATTGGAACATTATATCATAAGCTTTCATAACAAAATGTTATAATGTTTCGAACATAGTACTGTAGGAGTGAGACATAACGCATAACATGATTTTGTAAGGCATAACATGACTATCATAAGCGTGCCGTGGCATGATATTGTGAGGGCATATCATAATATCATCGAAATGAGAGATATATCGTGACATTAGTTCTTGTGGAAACATATATAACTTGTCGTGAACCATTTGAACAAATCATATTACTCGTTCTAGAATATAAGTGTGTCATGTCTTTACATTAGGCAACCATATCCCTCACTTCACCCCGCTTAAGAGGTTTTTCTGGTGTTGGGCATCATAGTAACCAAAAGGGTCACGCATAAGGCTCTTTAGGCCAACATAGTAACCGTGCAAGTCACGCATAGGCTTTTTACGTCAACCATGAGAGCTAGGCTCAGTCATTAAGAGCTACGCTCAGTCATTAGCAACATAGAGTGCTTTAAGCTAATCATAAGAGTAGGGCTCAATTGTGGGACTAGGTTTAGTCATTAAGAGCTACGCTCAGTTATTGGCACGTAAAGTGCATTAGGCCAATCTTAAGAGCTAGGCTCCATTATAGTAACCGTAAATGTCATGTATAGGCTTTTTAAGTTAATCATAAGAGCTACACTCAATTATAGTAACCATAAAGGTCACATCTAGACTTTTAAGCCAAGGGATGTCTCGTAACGTGGCGATAGATTATTTCTTGTCCCTTATCGTACGACCATCATTGCTAGCTTAGGGCCTTACCACGAAAGACCTTACATATCGATAGTTTATTTCACGTCCCCTATCTAAGGACTAACATAGTGTATTTCACGTCCCCTAGCATAGGACTAGCATAGTTTATTTCACGTCCCCTAGAGTAGGACTAGCATAGTTTCTTTCACTTCCCCTAGCATAAGACTAGCATAGTTTATTTTACGTCCCCTAGTATAGGACTAGCATAGTTTCTTTCACATCCCCTAGCATAGGACTAGCATAGTTTATTTCATGTCCCCTAGCATAGGACTATTGAGCTAGATTGAAGTCTTGTCACGAAAAGACCTTAAGTTAGAGTCGTACGTTAGGAATCTTACATCTGCTTTATGTGAACGTTCTAGTCTGTAGGTTGTGATTCATATCATAGATAAGGTTCGTACATAATTCAAAGCATGTCATTTATACTTGAACGTAATCATTGATGCATTAAAACGTATAGAACACATTCATGATATAGAAGTGAGCTTAAAACATTTGAAAATAATAGAGTTTTACTCATGATATATAGTTGCTCATTTCTCTCCGATAGAATGGGTGGTAGACAAAGTAATCCTACACAAAATGCACATAGAAGTATGAAAATATCAATACGAGACTCCAAAGAAAAGTAATAACACGTAAACCGAGACTAAGCACATAAGTTCCTCAACCCCGACTCATTAACACCTCACTCTCACAACGGAAGAAAGCGATGCTAAACTCTAAGACATGACCTCAACATAAAATGAGAACACGAGGTTGAGAGCGAAGTGTGAAACCCAGAACATTGATCCTTTCATCGCGTTCCAACCACCCCAAACAAATGATTCTCACACAAGGCTAGTTCCAGATGAAAATAGACTTAAATACTTTTAATTTGATAATTCATGGCTTAAAAATACATTTCGGGTGAAGAAGTAAGGTCCCACAAAGAATGGGGTAACACTTTAGAAAATTAAGGCTTTTGGCATAGCTTTGGGTCAACTTTAAACTTTAATATCTCTCAATCTATAAGTAATTATAGAACAAAATTTATACAGCTAAAAATCTCTATGAGTCTACTTTCTAATGCTTTAAACGGTGCATTAATCCGAATTTTGTAGAGAAAGTTATGTTTATTTTACTAAATAGTGTCGAAACTGGCAGACGGTTCGAACGCCCAACTGGGCCGTTCGAACGCCAAGCCAAAATAACCTAGCCATTCAAACGGCCAAAATGGCCATTCGAACCCCGAGTAAAAATGGAAAAACACCCTCTCGGGCCATTTGAACGTCTGGAAGGGCCGTTCGAACGCCAGGCCAAATGGAAAACTCTGCTCTCGGGCCGTTCGAACGGTCCTGTCGGGCCTTCGAATGCCCCCTTCTGCACAGCAATGGTTCTCAACCCAAAACTCTCCCGAAACCCCTCCAAACACAACCAAACCTTCCCAACACTCTTAGGGCTCAAAGATTAACCCACAAGGATGATAATAACTCAAAATAGAAAAGAAAGAGCAATCAAATCAAAGGGATCTAAGGGTTTAGAAACGCAAGCCCTAACTTGTATAAATTAGGGATTTCAATCCCAAACCCTCAAATCCTACAATGGGGCTTACAATGCTCAAGATTCGATCTATTTAGGACTCAAATGAGTCCCCTAGAATAACCCAATATCACAACCCATCAAGATACATGCATATACATATACAATTTGTAAAAAGAAATGGAGCTTACCTCTCTTTAAGCTTACTCAAGCCTCCAATGGCTTCTCTTGGCTTGGGTGAAGGCTCTCCAAATTCTCTCTCGTCCTTCAATCTCCTCCCTCCTCTTTCTTCTCTCCTCTTCTCCCTCTTTTCTTCTCCCAATCGGTTGGGTGTGTGTCTATGGGTGTGTGGGTTTGTGTATATAAGATGATACACATGAAAAATAATCTCATGTGTCTCACCCTATAGGCTTAATTTACAACATGACTTTTAATTGGTCAACTGGACCCAAATGCACATTAGAATGTTATAAAATTTAAAGAAACATACAAATAGGGAATTTAATAGGTTCAGGGTACTACAACTTCAGTGGTCAACTTCTAGGCATCTTTTTAACTCCACTTCCTATAGAAATCAAAATAAACTTAATTAGCATTAGAATATAACTAAAGTAGTATATAAAATCATAAACTAAAACTAACAAAGTATAAATTAAGGTCTTATAATTGCACTTTTAGAGCGCAATTAAAGGACAAGAGGCTATTCTCTGACAAAACACCTTGACAGGAGTCTAAGCCCATGGAGAGAGATAGAGAGAGAGAGAGAGAGACATGGGTTATGAGTTTCTCAAGAGGAATAACCTGTTATTTCGTCTTTTTTTTACACCATGTGACCGCAATAGCCGATTGGTACGCACCATTTCCTTACCCAGAGAGAGAGAGAATCACAACATAATGGTTCTTGTTGTGCTTTTGTTATGCATAACGCAATATAAGTATTTTTTTTAATTGGTTCTTGGATTCCATGAGACCGCACATGCCAATAGTCCTCAGTCCTTACCAACTCCCTCATGCTAATACAAAATGTACCTTCTTCCAAGCATGCACGTAGTGCCAATACCCTTCCATGAAAGTTTGCATATGGATCAACCATAAACAACTTAAGCACGACATAATGCATTATGCATTATCATTGATCATTCATAAATAGAGGAACAATTGGTGCTACCACAAATATCTTTTGTGGCTTTGTCTGTTTGTATGATCCGAAAGTTTTTAGATTGGCAAGCATCAAAATCATTGGCTCTGACTTTGTTGGACAAGAATATGTATCTACATATAAACAATTCATACTAGGTAAAATTAGATTCCCATTTAGTACTTAAAGGATCATTAAAATCTTCCATCATTGAGGCTTCCGAAAAAGCTAGATTCAGAATCCAAATCCTCATTAATTTTGGTTTTGATACTTTATGAATTAACTGATATGTGACCTTTTCATCTGTGAAAATTGATCAACGTGAACCTGCACTCTAGATAGGCCTTGGCTTTGGCTCTTGGAAAAAAATACCTTAGCCCAGTACATGTGAACAAACAGTAATCTAACTGGCATGAAAATTAGTGATACAAAGTCAACCAACTCTATATGATTACCATTTAATTAGTGTTTGTTAGGTAGAGGAGAAGGTCCAACCACTTATTTTGATTGAACTATAAACATTCAAAGGGGTAAAACGCAACCAAGAATCATTCTTTTATTCAACTCTAAATTTTAGAGAGAACTCTCCTTCTTTATTTCTCTCTCTAACTCACTTCTCCTCCTTCTTCTTGAATTGATACAATGCTACAAATGGCACTCCCCATTTATAGATACAAGTCAAGTGAGAATACATTGTGTGAATAGAGAATGTGAAAAGAACAAATTTCTTCATCCATGGTAAGTACTCTTCAACCATGATGGTTCCTTCAACCATGGTGGCTTCTAGATAGTCAAGTTTATATTTTTCATTTTTACTTTTCAACATCCCCTTTTAAACTTGACTCTCCTGGCTTTGTCATTTCGATCATTGTCTTCAATCTTGCTAAGTTTTAATGCTTAAGTGGCTTGGTGAAAATATTAGCTATTTGATCATAAGTCCTACAAGAAATCAATTCCACTTCTTTGTTCTTGACATGTTCGCTAATGAAATGATACCGAGTATTAATATGTTTGCTTCTCTCGCGAAAGACTAGATTCTTCACAAGAGCAATCGCTGATTGATTATCGATGTAGACCTCTGTGGGATCATCTTGTGGAAATTCCAACTACTTCAGAACATTTCTGATCCAGATACCATGACAAATAGCTGAGCTGGCAGCAACATACTCAGTTTTACATGATGACATCGTTACGATGGGTTGCTTCTTTGATGACCATGTAAAGGATGTATCTCCCATAAAGTATATGAATCCAGTCGTGCTCTTTCTTTCATCTAGATCTCTCCCCCAATCGCTATCTGAATAGCCAATAAGTCTGCAATCTCTAGTTGATAAATAGAACATACCATCACTGATGGTACCCTTGACATAGCAGAGTATCCTCTTCGCTGCATTTAGATGGGACTGGTCAGAAGTCTCTATGTACCTACTGACTAGTCCAACTCCATAGAGTATATCTGGTCTGGTACAAGTCAAGTACCTTAAGCTTCCAACCAGGCTCTTGAAATAGGTAGGATCAACATCTCCTTCCTCATTCTTTCTTAACTCCAATCCTGTTTCAACTGGAGTTGTCACAAAGTTACAGTTTTCCATCCCAAACTTCTTCAAGATCGTTTTCGTATAGTTGCTTTGGGAGATGAAGATTCCCTTCTCACTTTACACAACTTCTATGCCAAGGAAACGAGCCATTTGGCCTATATATGTCATCTCGAACTCTTTGACCATGCTTTTCTTGAAAGCATCAAACATTACTGGATTATTACCGGTGAAGATCAAATCATCAACATATAAGCAAGCAATCACTATGTTGTTGTCTACCTCCATCTTCATATATAGGGCATGCTCATATGGACATTTCTCAAAACCATTCGCTTGGAAATAATCATCGATCCTCATACTCCAAGCACGTGGAGCTTGCTTCAACCCATAGAGTGCCTTCTTCAGCTTGTACATTTTATTTTCTTGGCCTTTCTTTACGTATCCAGGGGCTGATTAATATAGATCTCTTCTTCAAGAAAGCCATTCAGAAATGCTGATTTCACGTCTAGCTGATAACTCTTCCATCTGTTATATGCAACTAGTGAAATCAACAATCTAATGGTCTAAAGTCGGGCAATTGGGGCAAAGACTTCACCATAGTTAATCCCTTCCTTCTGCTTATAGCCTTTGGTGACAAGTCTCGTCTTGTATCTTTGGACTTCTCATTGGGCATTTCTCTTGGTCTTGTAGACCCATTTCACACCAATGGTCTTTCGATCATTCGGGAGAGTAGTTAACTCCCACGTTCTATTCTTTTCAATGGATTGAATCTCCTTATCCATTGCTCTTCTCCACTTGTCTTCTTCGTTAGCTTCCTCAAAGCTAAATGGATCTAAGCGGCAGACAGTATAGAGTGACATACTCTTCCATCGGTTCTATATTTTCATACAAATCAACTAGATTACGAGTTCCTCTAGGCCTCATATCTGAAAATTCATGCTCAAATGGTGATGGAGCTTCATTCCTCCATGGTGAGTGAAAACCATGTGGAGGTGTCTGTTGATCTCTGGGTACTTGTGGCTCAATAGCCACTTCTCTTGCTTGTACATGTTCTTCTTCTTTAAGTGTCAATTCTACATCTCTAGAGGCTTTAGTCTAATCCTAATTCCAGGAATCATTTTCTTCAAAAATGGCATCCCTGCTGAAAATGACTTTCTTGGTGGTGGGATTGTATAGACGATATCCTATTGTTCTATCGTCGTATCCAATAAGGATACACTTCTATTCTTTGTTGTCCAACTTTGTCCTTCTTGCCTCCGGGATCTTGGAGTAAGTTATGGAGCCAAACACTATGAGATGACTCACACTAGGCTTGTGAGTGCTCCAAGCTTCGTGTGGTGTCTTTGTAGCAAGACTCTTGGTAGGACACCTATTGAGCAAATAGACCGCACATAACACCGCTTCTGCCCAGAATCTTTTGGGCATATTTATATTCTTTAACATGCTTCTGGCCATGTTAAGGATGATGCGATTCTTCCTCTTAGCTATGCTGTTCAGCTGGGGAGTGTAGGCTAGTGTGAACTGAATTTGAATTCTTTGTTATCTAAGGAATTCCTAAAAAGCTTCTACCGTATATTCTCCTCGATCTGATCGGAGTGACTTGATGTTGTAGTCACTATGGTTCTCCACAAGAGCTTTGAACTCTTTGAATCTGTCGAATGCCTCCAACTTTCTTTTTAAAAAATAAAACCCAAGTCTTCCTGCTGTAGTCGTCGATAAAGGTGAGGAAGTATCGATTCTGTCCATTTGAAACTGGTTTCAAAGGACCACATACGTGTGTGTGCATTAGCTGGAGCGGCATGGTAGATCTCTAGTTAGCTTGCTTTCCAAAGCTGTTTCTATGTTACTTGCTTAGAACACAGCTTTCGCATATCTCATTCGGATGATAAATGTTAGGTAACTCGTACACCATCTTCTTACTTCCCAACTGCTTCAAGCTTTCAAAATTCAGGTGTCCATACCTCATATGCCATAGCCAGTCTTTATTGTTAATGACTGCACTCAGACACTTTGGTGTGTCGTGATGAATGGCGAGAGAGAACATCCAATTTTTTGCTATAGTGACTCAAATAACTAGCTTCCCTCGAGCATCTGAGATCAGCATCTGCTTGTTTCTAAGGCTAATCTGATAGCCTTTCTCCACAAGCTGTCCTAGGCTCAAGATGTTAGTCTTCATATCTAGCACATAGTAGACATTGGAGATGAAAGCGTGATCTACACCCTTTCGCTTGATCAGAACATCGTCTCTCCCTCGAACTGGAACTTTAGAGAGATCGCTGAATGATAGCTTTCCTTGAACTTTATCATCAAGTTTAGTGAACAGGTTCTTTCTACCAGTCATGTGGTTGCTGGCTCCAGAGTCGAGGTACCAAACATCTTGGTCCTAGGTTGAGCTATGTGCCATCAGTATCAACGATTCTCCGACAATTGGTTTAGCTTTTGCAAGATTTGCCTCCTCGCTAACCTTCTTTGTCGGTGGTCTTGACCAACACTCGTTGCTATAGTGCCTAAACTTATGGCAGTTATAGCACTCGATGTTTCTCTTGTCAATGGTTTGATGGTTATTGTAACTGCCTCTTCTTCCACGTCCTCTTCCTCTCGGGACATTATTCTGTTGTCCACGTCCTCCTCTAGTGGATGTTTTTCCGCCTCTACCTCCGCCTCTGGATTCAGAATATCCAGATCTGCGAGATCCTCGACCTCGCCTTCATCCTTGATGTGACGTCCCCTTTTGCTGGTATCTCCCATCGGTCAAAGATAGTTTTGACTATAGGGCCTGCTATAGTGTTTTGTCGTTACTTCTCCTGTTGACCTTCTGTTCATAGGCTTATAGCGAACCCACATGCTCTTCTACTGACACGGTCTCCAAATCTTCTAGAGTAACGGCTATATAGTCAAATTTTGGATCCAAAGATTGCAAAATTTTCTTACATATTCTCATGTCTGCGAGAATCTCTCCATTCCTCTTTAGCTGGTTCACAACTACCATTACGCGAGTATAATACTCTGCAATGGACTCAGCAGACTTCATTTGTAGGGATTCGAATTCACCGCATAGGGTTTGAAGGCGAATCCTTTTTACTTTTTCAGTACCCTTGTATGTTCGGTGGAGAGTCTCCCAGACTTCTTTGGACATCTGAGTAGAGGCGATGATTTCGAACGTGGCCTCATCAAGGCTGTGATAGATGATAGACTTGGCCTTGCAGTCCTTTTTTCGATTGGCGCGGAGGATTGTTCATTGAGCATCATACATGGATGCCTCAGCTTCTTTGGATTTGGCTTCCTCATACCCATCTTCCACGGTGTCCATGACATCTTGAACACCTAGTAGAGCTTTCATTTGGATGCACTAGTTGTCGTACTTCTCCTTTGTAAGCTTCAGGATGAGTGCTTGCGTAGTCCAGTTTCCATTTGGTTTTGAATATCTCAAACAGTACTTTGGAGTTTGAATTTGGAAGGTCGCCATAAATTAGATAGAGAGACAGCCGAAGGATGGCCGGAGTGGCAGTCAAAAAAAAGGAAGAGAACCTTAGGAGTTCTAATGTGGAAGATCCCTCGAAGGGCAACCATAGAGCATACTTCCTTTAGCTCAGATACCATTGTTGGGCAGAGGAGAAGGTTCAACCACTTGTGATGATTGAACTATAAACACTCAAATGTACAAAACATAACCAAGAATCACTCTTTTATTCAACTCTAAATTTTAGAGAGAACTCTCCCTCTTTATTTCTCTCTCTAACTCACTTCTCCTCCTTCTTCTTGAATTGATACAATGCTACAAATAACATTCCCTATTTATAGATACAAGTCAAGTGTGAATATATAGTGTGAATAGAGAATGTGAAAGAAACAAATTCCTTCAATCATGGTAGGTACTCTTCAACCATGGTGGATTCTAAATGGTCAAGTTTACATTTTCTATTTTTACTTTTCAACAGTGTTTGTTCTTGCATTTTATTTACACTCTTCAACTCTACATACCTGATTACAGAAGATCATGATTCATGTTTGCTCATTTAAGGAGATATTGTTTGCTGAAAAGGTTCAATGCCTTCTCATTTCAACACTGGACAAGTCCTCATCAGAATGGTTTATAGTCTATCATAAGTATTTCCATAATGGGTAGGTAAATGATTCAATGGGAACACTATAGGTTAAGAGAGGATTCACTTTTTTATTTTTATTTTTTTGATGCTTCGGAAAAACAAGAGAGGATTCACAGGTCTCCAAAGAAAATATTTACTACAACATCCTCCGTTGAAGACACTGTCTATGACTCCAATGAAATTAACATGAATGGTTTTGAAGGATCGGAAAGACACCGTTTGGACAACTCTTGGATCGTGGTAGTCTATTTAGAAGACTTTGGATAATAATATATAAGAGGTGGTATTGCAAGCAACGATTAATTATTGGTTAATGGAAGTTGCTTGAAGGACACCGGCATTGTAGGGCTAGGGTAGTTTCCTACAAGTTGAGTACTTTTTAATAGTTAGAGGTTGGTTTTGATTTTATATCCTCTACTTCTGTATTGTATTCTATGTATAGGGATCCCTTGAGCACTTCATAAAAAATTCCAAATTTTATCATTACCTTTCCTAGACTCAGGAGTAAATTTGATCACCCCTAGACAACAACCCGAGGTAAGTGGATTCATCCCTTTCTGTTCTCTTCCATCCATTGTTCCATTGTTATTGGTTTATGAAACTAGCCAATAAACGACACGTAATTGCTTGGCCTTAAATTGTTTCGTTAAGAGGTTTCTCCAGTCGATGAAGAGTAATTTTTCACTATCCCAACTTCAGTGTTGAAAATGAAACGAGGACAATCTTTCATTCCCATATTTAGTGTGAGTGAGATGGGATAAGTTGGTAATTAATTGAGCCAATATGATTTTTTTTGGTTATGCTTATACACATACACCCAAACACGAGCCAATAAAATTTGGTGCGTAGTAACTTCGTTTTCTCCAACATTAATGGTGATGCATAAAACAATCAGATCGTAAATTTCTTCCAAATTTTCAGTAGTACTACCAAAAATTAGAATCAAACGAATGGAATGAATTTGGATTTCATTGTAATATATACTCTCATATGCTGCAAAATCTTACAAAATTGCCGATGCAATGACCAGTTCGAGATGTACAATGGTTAATATCTTCAGCAAGCTAAAATGTTAAGAAGGGAGACTCTATTCTGGATTAGGCGCCTAAACAGGCATTCTAATCCGGCCTCGAGCCCTTCTATGCTAGAATCAAGTGCTTGTAATCTCCTTCTTGCCATTTGCACATCCATCTTTGCATCATTGCTCCGAATGCATCCATGCAATGACTTCAGAGCCACATCAACACTCCCCACCTCATTGAAAATCTTGTGGCCTCTCTCAGAAACTACCGGCCTTGTAAGCATTAGTTTTGAGATCAATGACCGTCCACCAGGCTGTGTCTTTGAAGCCGGCACTGACAAGAACAAGAGGAGGGATCGAAGGACGGAGATGGTGATGGAAGTCACTTCTCTCAACACTCTAATCACCATTGATAAATAGTGATTCACATCTGAGAGAGGAGAGGATCCAATTTTGTTTTCCATTTGGTTCAGTGTTCTAAGGCACTTCGCGGTTTCCTTCTTTACTTTCTTTTTGCAGCACGTGTAAGCCCTGATGTTGCTTTCGATGCTTAAATCTCCACCCTTCCTACGTAAGGCTGATTGAAGGTCTTGCACGTGTTCCTTCATCATCAAGAATATGTCTCTTGCCAGGCTGCACGAGTCCAGCAACCCAATTGACCCCTCGAGCGCCTCTTCCACTAGTATTCCATGTTGATGTTTGATAAGAGCTTGTTGGGTGATTGGAGAATGGATGAGTTCTTCAATACAATTGTACAACTCCGCAAGCCCAACCAGGCCGGTTCTAATCGTCTCTGCGCTGAAAGGAACTGTGGAAACTAATGTTGTCTCCCAGGTTTTAAGCTTGTTTAGTTCAGCTTCAATTTTGATAGAATAGGGATGTAACCTGGAAGGCAAGCTAATCGACCTAAAACGATACTGCAGACCAATTGATGCAGATGAGCCAGTCATCTTTACTTTCTCTTTGCTATACTGCTGAAAAAGGCTCAATAATCAAGTGAGGCTTGAATATGCCAATGATGTTTTTTCAATGCATTTATAAGAACCAAGCCCCTCTTGATCATGTCATATATAGCAGTGTGCATGTGTTGTCAATGTAGCATTTTACGCCAACAACCGGCAATCTCTGAATCTTTCTTTAATCTCATGGTCATGAAACTATCAACGTTGAGCTCCGATTACTTATTTCACAATGATCCTCAAATTGCAAACAGGGGGTACCACAGGCCGCAAGAGCTGTAGCCTCATCGCCACCCAAAATCCAATAATTACTGGTGCTGCCATCCTCTCGGCCAGAACTCAAACTTTGAAATAGTATATATCTTCCACTGAAAAAAAAAAAATTGATATTTCAACACCAATAGCTGGCAATGCATGCATATCTAGAACAAATAATCATGGGGAGAGAGAGAGAGAGATCGATGACAAAGTCTAGACAAGAGAGAGAGAGAGAGAACAATCATATTGAGAGCGGGGAGAGAGAGAGAGATCGATGACAAAGTCTAGACAAGATGTAACGTAAAAAGAAAAAATATATATATTATACACCATAGCTCCAGAAGTATAGGATTTCAATGAGGAGCAAATTATGGGGTTAGGTAGACAAAGATGGTTTTTGTTGCAGACCTAATTTTTAAATGGTATGACTTGTAGATGGAATGAGTTGGCAGAAGAGTTGGTCCTGCGAAAGAGACAAGGAAGCATTAAGAAATATATCTATTCCATCTATTGGAAATTGGTGTAAAGCCTAACTAAGATAATAGACTAAAAAAAGGGTTTATGCTTGGAGGTGGGCGGCAGCCTGTTGGCACTAACTGTAACAAAAGAGCCCTATAGAAAGGAACACCCACAATTGCATCACATGCATAATATATACCCCTTCAGGGGTCTTGATTCTCCTTGTCTCCATGTTTATTTACCATCTCCAATTTATAAATAACATATATCACTATACATTTGAGTATATAGTTAATGATCACGAGGCAATTTTAGGTACCTCTACACCCAAAGAACAAAGAAGGGCATCCTCTCCTGCATTGTCCATGTATGTTAACCAAGTGAGTATATCAAAGGATCCACAATATTATAAGGATAATGCTATACAATAATAAAATTCATACAGAATTTATTACTAGAATGATGTGATTGAATAAGAACAATTCACTTTAAAATAAGACACTTTTTATGATGGCTTTTAATTACAAAAACGACAATGTCATATCACACTGATGAAATTTTTTTAAAATTAACTTTTTGCATATTGTAAAGGTAATGCTATACAATCAAAAAATTTATGGACAATTCATACTACAAAGTGAAACATGGAGAAATGTGTACCAACTATTTTCCGTCAAAAATATAAAATTACTGATAGAGAAGGTTAAAAATGCGATTAAATTACTGATGCTGTGACTTAGATAAGGGGCATGACCTTGAATGCAATAAATCAGCCAAGAGGCCCAGATTAAAAAATGGAATGCCCCGCCACAAGAGAAATCATCATATAGGTCCGAAACACTGCATCATTAACTTGGTTTATTTGTCCTATTAAAAATAAACACATCATGTGTTTTTGTCAACTCAACTCAATGGGTAACAAAACTGAATGTGCTAGAAAAATAGTTACTTTGATTATTCCTAAAAATTAAGTCAAACAACATAAGAATAGGATTATGTTTACACTATATAATCATGTTAACATGCTTTTTAGAGATTAATCTGTTTGATTGGGCTTTTAAAGTTGGGTTTTTGGGCTTCCGCCTCAAAGAAAAACCCATTGTCCGTTTAATAACCTAGCATCTAAGGTGTTTTTGGGCCAACAAGTCCAAAGCACAAGCCCAACGATGCTCACTTTTCAGCTTTTTCGTGAACTTCATTGACTTTTTAAAGTTTCGAAAATGCTATTAAGTAGTTAAACGATTTAACAAAAATGCCACAAGGCAACTTAAAGTTCCGAAGGTGATTTTTTAAGCTGTATTTTTTTTTATTTTTTATTATACAGGTTACCAAACGCTTAAAACAACTGCTAAAACAGATGTTTTTTAATATCAAAACTCAATAGCTACTTTTATGAAATGTTCAGTCAAAAGACTTCATGACCAAAAATTTTCTGTTCCAACAGACCCAGTTAGTTCCATATGCCTAAGTATTAGGGAGATCGAACCCAATTGGTGAAGATTAATGTGAACGCGTCATGTATTACAGCAAGTATTATAGATTCTGGTCCGGCAAGAACTGGGAGTATTATCCGAGGCACTGATGGCTTGGGACTCTTGCGTTAGGAGTGTTCTTAGATTAGTTCTAGCTTAGCTTGTGACTTAAGCCTCCTTTGTAAAAGATCAATCTATGTTAACCAAATTTTAAGTTAACTTGACCATAGCTAGTTAACCTTAAGCCACCTCAATTCTAGGTTAATTCAACCATAGTTAGTTCATCCTAGATCACTTTAATTTTAGGTTAACCTAACTCAAGTTAGTTAATCCTAGGTCAATTCAATCTTAGTCCAACTTAACCTTAGTTATCCAAACCCTAGGTTAACCGAATCTTAATTAGTTAATTTTAGGCCACCTTAACCTTAGGTTAACCTAATCCAAATTAGTTAACCTTAAGTCAACCCTACTTAGGTTAGTAAGCTTCAAGGTTCTAATTCAAGGATCCCTCCTCAAATAATCTTTCAACCCAAAAACTATCTTCATAACACACTTTCCCAAAAACATCCTACTCTCATGAGATTTCAAAATCGACTCCAAAACCTTTTCAAATATTCCCACGTTCTACCTTCAAAATGTCTCCAAGAGGTTCTCTCAAACTTGTCTCAACTAAAGCGACTAGACACTTAATATTTTTCAAAAATCATTTTCAGAAACGATTTCAATAATTCACAACCCTAAGGTGTCTCTATCCCTTTCATGGTTAGAGATTCCAAGGGAGGGTGATACATTAAGTACAACTTTCAAAGTTATCCATATTAAGGTTCCAAAGCCCTATGTGTTTTCAAAACCTACTTTCAGAAGCACTTTGAAGACAAGTTTATTAAAACACTTCAAAACCCCACCTCCAAGGTTTTTAAAACAAGACTTCAAAATATTTTCAAAACTCTCTTGAGTTATTTCAAAGCACTTTCAAAACTCCATCGAATTGTTCCAAAAATATTTTAAAACACCTCAGAGCCCTATTTCAAGAGCGTTTTCCAAAAGCTTCAAGTTTTATTCCAAAAACACCCTAACATCCGACTTCAAATCAAAATTCTCAAGTCATTTTGCTTTCCAAAAACCACAAAGTGTCTTCAAACATTTCAAATGCCCTAATGTGCCTATTTCTATCGGGCTCTAGTCCGAACTACAAATGACCTGATTTTCGCCAAATGAGATACGTATGCAACCTAAAATGGTGCGGTCATAGCTTTTATTTCAACTCAAGTCCCTCTTTCAAAACTCTCTATCAATTCACGATCCCTATTTCAAATTCCATGCTTTTAAACATTTTTTGTCAAAACTTGCGTCAAGCATTATTCATCCAAAAAGTGATGACCAAACTCCATTTTCAAAACTCTAAAGTGAATGTTAAGTGGAGAATAGTAACCGGTTATTCTAGTGAGTGAGTAAAGGGTGATTAGACATGTAGGTACCGAAATAGCGGGATGGGGTGATGATCTTAAGATATTTTCCCTATACGTAACCAAACCCAGAACCATAGATTTCTATTTCTAAAAGACCAAAATAGAGTTATTTTCAAAAAGAGGTTAAAACTTTCCAAATGTTGCCAAACAACCTATTTTCTAAAAAAAACTCTCTCACGAGGAAGTTTTCCAAAACCTTTTTCTAAAATCATAAGTTTAATCTTCGGATTATACTTAGTGTTAAGTGACCTAACTCACCTCAATCAAGTTAGGTGGCGGCTCCTATTTTTTTAAAAAAGCCCTTAGTTAAATCAATTTCTCAAACCTAGTCGCACTTGTCATTCTAGAAGGATGAGTTCTAATAACAGAGTTCTATACTTTTTCCCAAGCCGAAAGGACTTGGTCAAAACCTGGGGCGCGACAACAAGTAAGGCCAACAAGCACACCCAAAGACTCTTAAAAAAGAGTAATTCGGCTTAATATGGAATAAACATTCCATAGGAGATTGATGGTCTATAATTGGAGAAGGCAATTTATTAATCAGATAGCATGCAGTTTGAAAAGCCTCATCCCCATACTAGAAAGGGATTGAAGCTTAAGCCATTAAAGAGAGACTAGTATTGACTATGTGACGATGTTTTCGTTCCACAAAGCCATTTTATTGATGGGTATGAAGACAAGGAGCCCTGTTAGCAATGCCAAGAGACGTAAAGAAATGATGAAGTTTACAGTACTCTCCACCTCAATCAGTTTCAATAACTTTGATTTTTCGATCAAATAATTGCTCAACATGAGTTTGAAATCATAGAAACATAGGCTCAACATCAGATTTGCAAGCACTTGGATAAACCCATGTACTAAAATCATCAACAAAGTTTACATAATAGCAACAACCAATGATAGAAACAACGAAGGAAGGACCCTAAACATAAAAAAATATAAGATCTAAAGGAAAAAAGAAAGAAAAGGTTGCTATTGACCCTTGGCTTGCTAACAAGCATCACAAACCAAGGAAGCTTTATTAGTAAGGACTGGAAGATCATGACATGCAAGAATCCTACGAACTGTGCGAGGAGGGGGATGACCAAAGTGTCAATGCCATTGATCAAATGTGGTTCATTCACCAACAAAGGTTATTGTTTTGCATCCTTCTTGAGCGTGGGAAGTAGTGAGCAGATAAAGACCATATCTACTCTTCCCTTCAAGAAGGATTTTCCCAGAAACCTAATCCTTAACATAAAAGAAATCAAGGTAAAATTCAAAATAAACATTATTATCTCGAGTGAATTAACTAACAGAAAGTAAATTTTTAGTGATGTGTGGAATATGCAAAATATTACGTAAACGAAAAGAGGCAGAAGGAGTACCAAGAGTGGAAGAGCCAGTATTATGAATATCCAAACTTGTATCATCACCTATACAAATCTAATCAGGGCCAGTATACTCATTGTGAATGGTCAGATTATTAAAGTCCAAAGTCAAATTATTTGTAGCACTAGAATCGGGATACCAGTTGAGATCTACAGGGTGTGGAGAAGCACTAACAAAGGCTGCCATGTTGGTATTTGCACGATGATAAGAATGATCAAAACGATGACAGCAGGTCATAGTAGTGTGATTACCTTTGTTACAAATTTGACAAACTAGTTTGGAATTAGTGAGGGTGAAAGGTTGGAGGTTAGGGCCACTTGCATACCCCTTGTCATGATTTTGATTGTTGTTATTCTGGGAACCTTGATGCCGATATAATGAAAGAGAATAATTGTTCTCATGCAGGAACCTTGATGACGACGAAATGAAGGAGAAGAATTGTTCTGATGACAAGAACCTTGATGACGATGAAATGAATTTCTAGACGCAATGTTGGCGGAAGGAAAATCAAGACCTATAGTTGAATTGTGATGCTCCAAACGAAGTTCATAACTTAGAAGATGACCGTAGAGATCATCAAGAGCCATAGGGTCAAGTCTTGTAGTAATTGAAGCAATAAGGGGGTCGTTTTTAGGGCCAAGACCAGCAAGAATATAAGAGACAATTTCAAAGGCATTGATTGGTTGTCCTGCTGCAGCAAGAGTATTAGTAAGAGATTTTGCCTTTTAAAAATAGTCAGCAATATAAAGATTGCCTCTCTTCAAAGTAGAGAGTTGATATCAAAGTTGCGTAATTGAATCACTTACAAAGATATTCGAAAATTGAGCCCTCACAAAAAAACGGGTATTGCGATTAAAGTATAAAGTCCGGTGAGTACCAGAGTCAATTTTCTCGAGAACCAAGCCAAATATAGGCTACCAACATTTAGAGAACACTAAACTAATTTGAATTGAATTGCAACTAAGTAAATTGAATCTAAGTAAAAGACCAAAAATATGTTTGAGATTGGAGTTTGATTGTTTAATCCACTAATGAAAACAATTAAAACTAAGTTAAAAACAATTAAGAGAAGGTATTGGATTCAATTGGTCTAACCACCCAATTTCTATAAGTAATCAATGAGGTTTTATAACTCAAATCAAGTATCACTCCATCAATTTGTGATTCAAAAGGTTTTGACTATAGAATATAAGAATTCATTATCAATTGGCCTTATAATTGATTTTCTATTGAAGTTTCATAGGTTCATACCATCGATTTGTACAAACCCAATACCAATTCAAGGATTTTGCATTGAGGTTACCAAACTTAGTTAAGAACCTAGATTTTCTTATAGATCTGAGTCTCAATTGATATGAATTAGAGAATTTAGAGTTAAAACTTTGAAGATCTATTTACCTCCATTGAAGACTTGAAGATCTTGAGTGATCTTCTTATTTAAACCCAAAAGATGATATTATCTACTAGATTCCATGGTATAAAATATAGAGAAATGTAAATCTTGCATTGAATTGAGAAAAAAACTAGTGTTTGGTTACAAGGAAAATGAAAGAAAGCTAAGAAAAATGCAAAAAAATAAAATTTCTATCTCTACACTACTCCTAAATACAAAGAAATCTAACCTATCTAAATACAAAAATGAGAGATATCCTCTAAAAATGCCTAAAACATCCTTTCATACGCTAGACAAAAATAGGGCTCCGTCAGGAGAGTGCTAACCGAGCGCTCAGCTAACGCTCGCCCAAGAGACTAAGCGCTCAGTTGAGCGCTCTCACAAGCAACCAATCGCTCGGCTAACACTCCTAATTCACTCTGTAAAATCGACTCTCTGAAATGAGTGCTTCTAAATCAAACAACTACATTAGCTTACAAAATCTAGCGATCGGTGTATTTTTTTTGACATCTGAGTGCTAGGCGATCGCTCGGCTCAGCACTCAGATATCGCTCAGTGATGCACTTTTTTGCCTTTTCTTCTACAATTAAGGTCCATGCCTTGCAATTAGATTAAAAAGGCATGTTTAAAACAATTTAAGGATAAAATACTAATCTAATACCTAAACTAGAGTTAATAATCCACTTATTAGGGGATTGAGATTACACTTTTAGAATGTAATCACACCCCTTAACTTAGCTTTTTGCTAGTCCCTAGCAAAATCTACAACTAAAGTAAGTATGTACACAAGATAATCTCCACTTTCGTAGAAGTCATAAATGCATTTAGCCTATGCATCAAGCCTCTAAACCTCTAAGTTATCCATAGTGGATGAGTGGTATTTCGTGAGAACTTATAGTGATGATACCCACAAATATCAACTCATGATCATCAATTAAAGACTTAGAACAATATAGGAATAATGAATAGATAGATCAAAGCAATCTCAACAATTCAACACTAATATCAATGTAAGCAAGATTATATAAATAGAGATACAAAAATGAGGTTCATGTGTGTGCGTGTGCTAGAATCATGCAACATAGCTCAAGAGTATCTACTTACACATTCTTAGCCTTGGAGCCTCGATCCAAATCTTCACTAGCATACACTCTCAAACAACTACGCACAAGGTTTCTCTCAATGGAAAGCTCTAAAAAAGAGTAAATGCAATAATATATAATAAAGCCATCTAGATGTCAAAAATTGCAATAATGAAACTGTATCAATCTTGGCATGACTTCATGAAAGAATGCTTATAACTTAGATATAAACTAATTTATGTTGACAAGTAAGAGCTCAAATTCAAACAAGATCTTAAATGAATTGCATGCTTTTATATCATAAAGGACTTTATAAGGGAAGGCTAATAGAGTTTCAAGGTAAGGTATAGGAAGGAAGGAAGAGGTATAAGAATACGCTACATAGGTGATCAAGGCATGTAATGTCAATGAAGCAATTCTTCTTTTTTTTCCCAACTCTAACTTTCTAGCACATTTCCTTGCCTCTTTGAGGCTTCAACCCTTTTTATTGTTTTGTTTCTTTCCTTTTCTTTCTTTTGATTTGTTTCAAGTCCCATTATCTCTTTCTTTTCTTATCTTTTAAAAATGATAAGGATCAATAGAAATCTTATTGAGTAAATGAAAACTTTCATCAAAGAAGGTATGAAGCTCAAAAGCTCACAAGGTTAAGATCTCCACTCAAATAAAACTACAAATGCACAAACTAATACAATGAAGTTACATCCATGATTTGTAATGAGTGAAATTCTCTCACTAATGTGTACTAATGATAACATTCCCCAAAACATCAAAATCAAAGAGTGAAGGGTTCATCATACTATGAATATAAGTCATGCAACACTCTAACCATTCAAAAATCAAAAATTAAATCTCATGAATATGCTATGGTTCTACATCTAAAACATTAACACATCCACCATGCATAATAAGGGATAAACATAAAAAGTACAAAAAGACGTGTTAAAGATGGCAAAATAAAGTGAAGGAACCACAAGATATTTCAACCTCTACCAAGAATCCCAATAAGTTGAACGATCATCATTCAATGCAATACCTTAGAGTAGATAATAAACCATAGAGAGATTTGAAGTATAACATTAGAAATATAATGATGAAGTTCAAAAATGACATCCACAGTAAATACTAGAGCTTTAGATACAAATGATGGAACACATACATGTAAAAAATGATATTTAAACTCTACCTCTAACTAGAGAAAGTTATCATCAAATGTTCAAAATTGTCAAAAATCTTAAAATATTTTACAAAAATTAACAAAACAAAAGCAAAAATAAAGATTAAGCCTCTATAACTCCTCCCCCCCCCCCCCCCCCCCCCCCCCCCCTCCACCCTTCCCACGACTAGAATAATGCATTGTCCTCATTGCATGAAGACAAAGCATGAAATTAGATAAAATGGTAAAAGATAAGAGGTTAGGCTGCCTAAGTGCACCCCCCAACTAGAAATGGAAACCTATCTAACAAGACTCATAAAAGCAAAAAAAAAAAAAAAAAACTATCTAAACTATTACTACTTCTACACAAAATTAGAGAGAGGATCACTAAATACCCGTAAGTGAAAATTTGCCATCATTCCACTAGTGCACTCATGGAACTTTCAAAGAATTCAAACAAGCATAATAATAAAAAATTTTAACATTTTTGTTGAACTAAATGATATAACATTGAAGCATACTAGGGTAGAAAAGGTCATGAAAGGTGGAGAGGGTAAACTCATCTTGTACAAAGTTGCCAAGTAAGCTCGTGTCATGAACCGCTTTAGTGGTTCCTATTTGTTTATCAAAGTAAAAAATGTTCAAATCTACTATCATGTTTCCGAAAGAAAACTCCATCACACTATTCCTATAATTAATCAAATCTTTAGAGGAAGCTAAGAATGGGTGGCCCAGTTCAATAGGGATTTAAGTATATGCATTCAAAGGAGGAAGTTTATCTATTACAAATAGGTCACTATCCTTAAAGTTCTCAATGTTCTCTCCTTCCACCTCCTCACTCTCTTCTTGCTTGTAATCCTCAATCGTGGGCTCCTCTCCCTCGAGTTTCGCATGCCTAATTTTATCTTCAATAGTTTCTTCCTCACTTATCTTAGGAGCTTTTTCCTTAAATTCAAACTGTTGGGAAGAGTGGTTTGATCAATGACACCTTTATTCCTAAGGTGAATGATGAAATGGAGTTGCTCTTGATTGGGGCTAGAATTATGATAGGTTTCACTAAAGCTCTCTTGGTTAGTGGTTGTCTCTTGGACATACAATACTTCCAATAATAAGGTTGGTTGACCTTTAAATTGGCTAACATGCTTGTTGTCTGTTCTAGAGATGCTAGTTAAGGATCCTCTCAAAGAGACTCATTGGGCGGAGATGGATATAAAACTTACTCATGCTCATGCTCATGCTCATAGTAAGAATAGATTTGTGGTGATTCATCAAAATGGTCAAAGGGCTCTTAGTGGTGATAAAGTGGTTGTAATGCTTGATAATGGTCAAAGGGCTCTTGGTAGGATTAAGGTTAAGATTAAGGTGAGGCTAGATAATGATGTGAAAAGGTGCTCTCAAGTCCCCTAACAAGGTTGAATTGGTTACCTCACCCCAGATTGAGAGTTGGTATAAAAGACTCCCTTTGGCCATTAGTGCGAATACAATCTCTAACAGACCGACAAGATAGTTCTTGAGCTCCAATCTCATTAGCACGAACGTAGTCTCTAAGAGACCGACAAGGAGGTGCTTCCATACTATCACATCCATGAATGCTCTCATTAACACCGTTCTCTACCTATTGAGATGAGTATGCTATCGTGCCTATATTAATAGGTAAAGAGGATGTGAGAGAAGATGAGCTACCAAGCATAGGAAAATGCCTATTGGGGTCCATTCTTGAATGCCTACTGGTTGCGTCACGAATACAAAATATTATGCAATGCACAAACAAATTGGCAATCCACGCCTCAACAAGTCAATTCACAATCCTTAACCACCAATTTCCTTCCAAACCCTCCAATCTTCGCCTAAAGATTTTCGCCAATTCAAACAATTTCAAACAACCCAAAACCTCCAATCTCCTTAGGTAATAATAATACCACCGATAATCAATTATGCACAAAAGTTTATCCACCAATTACTAACCACCGATTGATCGTTATGCAATTCAAAGTTCTAATCTAATCAAATAAACAATCCTAAAATAAAGAGAAAAAGAAGGAATCAAAATCTAGCATGCTATTCACATAAAGGGCGGAATGAAGTTACCCATAACCTTAGCCGAAGATCACTCCATCATGGTGGATTAATGAAGATCCAATCCACCAATTGTTTTCCAACCCAAGGTTTGTTAGTGCTCACCTCGTGCCTTTAGTCTTTGGCAACGGCTCTAAAACTTGAATCACTTCTAAAGATATTCGAAAATTGAGCCCCCGCAAGAGAATGGGTGTCAAGATTGAAATATAAAATCCGATAAATACTAGAGTCGATTTTCTTGAAGACCAAGCCAAATATAGGCTACTAACACTTAAAGAACACTAAACTAACTTGAATTGAATTATAACTAGGTAAATTGAATCTAAGTAAAAGACAGAAAATATGTTTGAGGTTGGAGTTTGATTGTTTAATCCACTAATGAAAGCAAATTAAAACTAAGTTGAAAACAATTAAGAGAAAGTCTTGGATTCAATTAGTCTAACCACTCAATTTCTGCAAGTAATCAATAAGGTTTTATAACTCAAATCAAATATTTCTCCATAGATCCTTGATTCAGAAGGTTGACTATAGAATTTATGAATTCATTATCAATTGGCCTTATAATTGGTTTTCTATTGAAGATTCATAGGTTTATACCATCAATTTGTGCAAACTCAATAACAATTCAAGGATTGTGCATTGAAGTTACCAAACTTAGTCAAGAATCTAGATTTTGCTTAAAGATCTAAGTCTCAATTGATAAAAACTAGAGAAATTAGAGATAAAACTTTGAATATCTATTTACCTCCATTGAAAACTTGAAGATCTTAAGTGATCTTCTCAATTGAACCCAAGAGATGAGATTATCTACGAAATCCCACAGTAGAAACTATCGAGAAATGTAAATCTTGCATTAAATTGAGAAGAAACTAGTATTTAGTTACAAGAAAAATGAAAGAAAGCTAAGAAAAATGCAAGAAAATAAAGTTTTTATCTCTACAATACTCCTAAATACAAAGAAATCTAAGCTATTTAAGTATAAAAACGAGAGATATCCTCCAAAAACATCTAAAACAATCTTTTATAAGTTGGACAAAAACAGAGCCCCGCCAGGCGAGCGCTGACCGAGCACTCAACTAACGCTCGCCCAAGCGACCGATCACTCGGCTAATGCTTCTTATTTACTTGTTGAAATCAACTCTCTAAAGTTAGCACTCCTAAATCAAACAACTAAATTGGCTTGCAAAATCTAGTGAACAGTGCCTCTTTTTTTTTTTTTTTTTGTACATCCGAGGGCTAAGTGATTGGTTGCTGCAAGTGCACAATTCTGATATAGTTTAAATTGGGAGTATCCCAATATCATTTTCACCCAAGAGATTTGTGTCAATCTAGCAATAGGCAACAAACATAAAATGAGAATGAAATTGAATCAAACCACAAAAAAGAGTAGAATTAGACCTATGGTAACTAAATTTTGACAAAATATTTAAGGGTTTTGATGATTGAATTTTCTAACAACTAGACAAATTAAGCTAGATCTAATTAGCAATTAACAATTAAAATTCTAGTCAAAGCCAATTAATACTACACTAGAACAATTAGAGATAGTTGACCAAACTAAAGCAATTCAAATAAAATCAAATGAAACATCTTAGAAAATTAAGTGATGGAAAAATTTGTGGACACAATTGATTCAATCCACCAAGTCTAGCATAGGAATTAAAAAGAGAGATTGAGATAACTCAAATCAAGGATCACTCTATGGATCCTTGATTCAAAGGATTTAGCTTTAAAACATTGGGTTCTCTCTCAGTTAGAATTAGAATTGAATACCTTTTACAAGTCTCTTAGAAATAAACTACAAGTTCATCAAACCATGATTACAGATCTAAGATTTCTAAAGCAATCAATTCCAAAAGAGTAGAGAAAATGAATTCAATAGATATTCAATGAGATTTGAGAACTCCTTTTCCATTCCATAGCCTTCCTTGGTATATTTTCACAATTGCATTAAAATTAAGAAGCTAGCTACTTGAATCCATTAGAGAAAGCATTTAGAAGTAGAAAGAAAGCATGTGAATATGAAGATCAAGAATTTAATTAAACAAAACTATTGTTTAAATACAAAGAAAATGAGAGAAAGCTAAGGAAAATGTAAGAAAATAAAGTTTCTTTCTCCAAAACTACTCCTACAAAACTATATATAAGCCAAAAATTAAGAAAAATGTGAGAGATCCCACTTTTTTAGCCAAAAACGGCCTTAAAATAATAACATAACATCGTCATGCATCTAAAAGGGTCCAGATTATTGTTTTTGCGTCTGAAGGACCGTTTAAATGCCTAAAAGACCGTTCGATGTCCATTCAAAGGGTGTTCGAACACACTAAGGACCATTCGAATGCTACTTTGGACTGTATATCTAAATAGCTCTCGAAAAGTTATATAAAATTGATATATTATAAGCCCCAATAGCTTTTCTGGTTTAAGAGATATGGCTCTCCAAAGTTTCAGCTCTGCGTACTTCAGCAAGTTGTACCATAGCTTCAATAACTTATACCTTGTCAGCATCCTTTTGAAAAACTCATTCTCCTTTTATTCGAGTTGTGCTCGAAACCCTCCAAATTAAGCTCAAAACCTATACAAATCAAAATAAACTTCGTTAATACTAAAATCTAATTAAAGAAGCATATAAATTCCTAAACTAAGGCTAACAAATGACAAATTAAGCTATTGTAATTGTACTTTTGGAGTGCAATCACTAAGCGATCACTCGGCCGAGCGCTCGGATATCGCTCGGTGATGCACTTTTTGACTCTTTCTTCTACAATTAAGCTATATTCCCTATAATTAAATAAAAAAAAGTATGTTTAGGACAATATAAGAATAAAATACTAATCTAATACTTAAACTAGAGCTAACGATCCACTAATTTGAGGATTGAGATTACACTTATGAAATGTAATCAATAATTCAATCACGGGACTAAGAGGTAAAGCTGTCGTGTGCCAATTTTTAGACCAAGACCTCTTGGCTTGGGAAAAAGCATTGTACTATCTCGTTAAAACTCATCCTCCTAGAAGGACGAGTGTGACTAGGTTCAATCTTAAAATAGACTTGAACAACGGCTTTTGAAAAAAATGAGAGTCGCCATCTAACATAGTTAAAGATGTGTTAGGTCACTTGGAACTAAGTATAATCCGAAGACTAAATTTAGGTTTTTCGAAAAGGTTTTGAAAATATCCTTTTAAGAAGGTTTTTGGAAACGAGGTATTAATAACCTTTAGAAAGTCCTTTTGAAAATGTGACTCTGACTTTGGTATTCGAAATAGAATCTATGGTTCGGGGATTGGCTACGTGTAGGGAAGATATCCTAAAATCATCACCCTACCCCGCTCTTTTGGTACCTAGATGTCTAAGCACCATTAATTCACTCACTTGAATAACCGGTTACTAATTGTCCACTTATATTCCATTCTAAAGTTTTGAAAACGGTGTTTGGTCATTACTTTTCAGATGAATGATGTATGATGCAAGTTTTACAAAAAATGTTTGAAAACACGAAAGTTTTGAAAGGATTTGAAATAGAAATATTGAATTGATAGAAAATTTTGAAAAGGGAACTTGGGTTGAAGTAAAGGTTATGACCCCACCATTTTAGAATGCTTATGTATCTCATTTGGTAAGAATCAGGTCATTCGTAGTTCGAATAAGAGCCTGATAGAAAAGAAGTGTATTGAGGCCATTGAAAAGTTTGAAGACACTTTGTAGTCTTCGAAAAAAAGAGAACTTGAGAGTTTAGAAAAATGCCTTTGAAATAAGACTTGAGATATTTAAAATGTTTTTGGAATTGGGATTGAAGATAATTTTAAACGTTTTTGGAATTAACTTATAGAGTTTTGAAATGTTTTTGAAATAACTCAAGGGAGTTTTGGAAGTGTTTTGAAACAATTTAAGGGAGTATTGGAAATGTTTTGAAGTCTTGTTTTAAAAACTTTAGAGGTAGAGTTTGGATTGAAAATGTTCTTATGAACTTGTCTTCGAAAAGCTTTTAAAACTTGTTTTTGAATACCTTACGAAAGACATGTTTAATGTTTCATCACCTTAAGATGTTAGTCATAGAAGAACTAAACTCCTTTAGGGTTACGAGTTTTGAAAACATGTTTGGAAAAGGGGGCTACAGCCTTTCCTTTGGTTTTTTATTTACTTAAACTTTAGGCTTATAAAACCCTTCTTGAATGTCTCACTTACACTTAAACAATCCTAATCATGAAAGGATTAGAGTTGCTTCAAGAATGTGATGTTTGAAAATCATTTTTGAAAATACTTAGGGTTTTGGAACCCTAATATAGACAACTTTGAAGGTTGTATTTAATGTATCATCTTCCCTTGGAATCCTTAACCATAAAAGGTTAGGGACACTTTAGGGTTATGAATTCCTGAAAATGTTTTGAAAATAGTTTTTAGAAAGTGCTAAGTGTCTAGCCATTTTAGTTGAGACAAGTTTAAGAGAACCATTTGAAAGCATTTTTGAAGATAGAGTATAGAAGTATTTGAAAAGATTTTGAATTTGATTTTGGAAATCTCAAGAGAGTTGGATGTTTTTGAAAATATGTTATGACAATATCTTTGAATTGAAAGGTTATTTGAAAAGGGGTTTTTGAATTGGAACCTTGAAGCTTACTAACCTAGGTTGGGTTGACCTAAGGTTAACTAATTTGGGTTAGGTTAACCTAGGGTTAAGGTGATATAGGTTTAAGGTGACCTAGAGTTATTTAATTTGGGTTAAGTTAACCTAGAGTTAAAGTGACCTAAGATTAACTAATTTGGTTTAGGTTAACCTAGGGTTGGATAACTAGGGTCAAGTTAACCTAGAGTTGGAAGGTGACCTAGGATTGACTAACTTGGGTTAGGTTAACCTATGGTCAAGTTAACCTAGGGTTGAAGGGTGGTTTTGAAAGCTGGATTTGAACTAGGGTTTTGACATTTTGGTTTTGGAAAGGTGGTTCTGATCTAGGGTTTGGACCTAGTGGTTTTGGAAAGGTAGTTTTGAACTAGGGTTTGGACCTAGTAGTTTTGAAAAGGTGGTTTTGAACTAGGGTATGGACCTAGTGGTTTTGGAAAGGTGGTTTTATGCAGATTAAAGAGAATGAAATTTGTAAACTCTTCTTGAAGAGGGTTGTTTCGAAAACCAATTTTAAGGAGTAAAAAACCACTCTAGTGAGCTAGGGTTCCTATGGTCAGTAAATGAGGAGACCACTCAAAGGAGGGTTCCATGAGAACCATTTCAACCACAAAACTCAAGAGAGTAAAACTTGGAAAAATCAAATTGAATACAATGTTTGAAAACCATTTTAATGCAACTTGAAGATTGTAACATGAGATGATGCCAAATGAAGTCAAGGGACTAAAAGGGGGGTTCTCTAGGGTATGGAAATTGACCTAGGCTTTAAGGAACCAAATCTTAGAACCATTTTTGAGAAAACACTTGGATGTGGAATTTGAAAAGATATAGAAATGAAGATAATGAAAGTTTTTACAAAATGATGATGGACATAAAAAATTGGGACAAGCATGCAATACGTGAACATGGTAACCATGTGCAAGGGGATCATGAATTCATACAAAGATATAGGCCACACCAAATTACAAGGTGCTCCAAGGCCATACCATCTTAAAGTAGGCTAGTGAAAGATCCTCCTACACAGTGGCTCGTACAAGCTTTCCTTTAGGCATGACCTGGGAGCTCACTTGTTTCAAGAATGCAAGAAAGGGCGGTAGAATATGAGAGTTTAAAATAGAGAATAATCTAAGTAGGTTAGGAGAGAAAATAGAAGAGTGGGAATGGAAAAATGTAAAATAGAACACTACCTCTATCTTTAAAACACTTTCAAGCTTCCATGAATGACTTATCTTGAACTTGAAGGGCCTTAGAGAGGCGTGAAAGGGCTGGAAATGATTCTTCTAAGGCATTGGAAGCCTTGTAGGTGCAGTGTATGAGCTAGAGGAAGGTTGAATCTAACTTAGGTGCTTGAAGGGTGAGGTGTATATGAAATTTTGGAGTTCAGAGGCTATTTCTGCAAAGCTTCACTGCTATTTTCGATTCTGGAATATGTAAAGGGGGAGGTCTGTATTTATAGGCAAACTGGAAAGACCTGACAGTATTGTTCCATTATATGAATGTCACGTGACACATTCTGTATTGGCTCAATCTTAGGGAGCAAGCAAAGTTTTGATTGATCTGATCACAATCTGAGAGCATGTAGCATACGCTCCACCGTCGAAAATTTTCATTAAAATTTTGCCTCGATAATTGTGCCATCCAGGAAAGATTTAGAGAAATCAGTTGTGTCCATGATGTTCTCCTAGTGTTTCTCAAGAACTTGAAACTTCTGGAAAACTTGAAAGGTGTTCGAAAGAATGAGATATCGTCTCAAGAAGCGTGCATAAAAACATACTTTTGCATAGCGTCTGTGATACACTCCATGAATGTTCAAAAGTAACATTTTTTGGGCCACGTGATCGGAGCCTTTGGGAAGCGATCTCTCCGATCGAACTGTATCGATGAAAAGTATTTTGGAAATTCTTCAAAAAATTTTTAATTTACGCATTTCTCAAGTCGTTTGACGATACGTTATAATTAGGAAATTGGAAGAAAAGACAACCCTGTAGAGCGTTTGTGAGACGCTCCAAGGGTTATTGAAAGTGGCAGTTTTCGAGCCATGCAATCGAGGCCCTCGGGAAGTGATCTATTCAATCGAGTCGTATTGCTGAAAAGACCTATGGACAGGCTTTTGGGAATTCCTTGATTTACACATTTCTCAAGTCATTTGACGGTGCGTTATAATTCGAGAATCGGGAGGAAAAGACAACCCTAGTGAAGCGTCTATGAGATGCTCCATGGGATTTTTGTCGACTTGGAAGTGTTTAGAGTTACGGGACTCACCTTGGATTGAATAGGGGCGTATGATAAGATCTACTAATTTGATACCCATAGCCGGTGTGGTTTCAAGGCACGCTCAGGCCGCTAGGGACAAATCGGTCATTTTGACCAGAATTGTTCAAAAAGGGTTAGGATGGATTGGGGTGGCATATTAGGCATGTTGGACGGTTCGGGGACGATCTTGGAAAATGTTTGCACTGTTTAGTGGGATTTGTACTGTCCTGGGGTATCCAAGGGCAAAATGGTCATTTTGACCAAAGTTGACCGGAATGGGACTGGAATTGGACCAGAGTTGGACAAGATGGCATATTGAGTACGCCTTACTGTTTAGGAACACTTTGGAATGGTGGACTTTCCGTCTTGAGGGATTTTGAACTTTCTCAAAAACGTGCCTAGAGGCCTAAGGGGCAAGTTTGGTCATTTTTCACCGAGTCAAGCTAACAAGTGCTGGTGTTGACCTAGGTGTTGGTTCTCGAGACCGCCTGATCTCTAAAGGCTACTTGTGCGGTGTTGGGCCTTGAGATCCCCCGGTCTCAGAAACCCACTTGTAAGGTAGTGTTGGTTCCTAAGATCGTCCGATCTCATAAACCTACCTGTACAGTGGTGTTGGTCCCCAAGATCGCCTGGTCTCAAAGAACTACCATAACGGGCATTCTACATTGGCATGCTAGCTTGCACCAGCAGTGAACTGTTTGGAATTTGATAAGGTGTTGGTCCCCGAAATCCCCTAATCTCAAAAAACTACCTAGATAGCATTGGTTCCCGAAACTGCCGAGTCTCGAAAAGCTGCCAAGAGTGCCTAAGGGCAATATTGTCTTTTTAGCTCCACTTGGGCTTTACGGGCCTAGGGAGCCACCAGTTGACTAGTTTGGAGTTTTGAAAGAGTCGGCCTAGACTCGGATGTCTTGTGATGTTTGAAACTGGATCCGGTCGGGCCAGAGATTGCTGAACGGGCAAAAAATGGGGTGTTTACGAAACATATGTTCCAGGGTAAACCAAACCTCATGAGAGGTAGAGAGACCAACAACTTGGGCAAGGATGTTCTAGATAAAGAGGAAATGATTGCACTCAAAATCATTTGATCCTCTTCAAACCATGTGTTTCAGGCAAGATTGGCAATGGAGGCCGTCTCATTTGCAGTAGGAGAAGCATTGGGAATAAATTGAGGAGGATAAAGAAGAGAACCATCAATGTCGCCTAAGAGACGCTAGCTGCAAAGGTAAGGGTGAAATTGAGCCCTCCAAAGAAGATAGTTGTTTTTGCTAAGACGAATATTGATAAGATGTTGAAGGTTTACAATAGAAGGCGCAAGAAGAAGACCTTGAGAGAGAGGGTTGGTACCAGCAACTTGGGTAGTAGAAGTAGTAGCTTGAAGTGTTGTTTGGAGCCATGGTGATAATGTTGACGTGAGACAAATTGCTATCTGATACCATAAAAGATCAAGCTTATTTGGAAATTATCTCCCTTAGTGATTATACAAGGGACGACATATATTTATAAGATATTGTGTTACAAAACTAGATAAACAATTACAAGAATTTAAATTTGAATTTGAACATGGCTAAGCTAATCTACGTACAAGTAGATAATACTAGACAACTAGATAGCAATAGGCTAACTGCTTGACTAATCCAAATCAATCTGTTTCTGAGATATATCTTCAATGCTTTGTATCAAAAAAATAAAAAAATAAAAGTTCAATCGAACCAATCGGATGTTACATTTCACTCAGTCCCAATTTCAGTTTTCAGTCCGAAGCCTCGAGTTAAATAAGTAGGGAGCTCACTTCTTATTTATTTTAAAGGAGCCTATTAACTAATAAATAAATTCTCCAATTTTTAAGAGTTTTTTGAATTTTTATTGAAACTTTCACCAAATAAGCTAATTTCAAATTTGCAGCATATTTTAATAAATCCTGAAATTTTTTTCAAATTTATTCAGTACAATGAATAATTCTTTGCTTTTCTTTTCTAAATTTTGAATTAAACAAAACAATTATGGAATGAGATCTCACTTGTTTAATTTTTAAGCATATGTTGCTCTCTCATCAAGAACTTTTGCTCTCTCTTTACGCGGCCTTGGTGATTGGAGAGAAAAAATTGAGATCAATTTTCAATAAATAATAAATGGTCTTGGCAATACTCACATAGTCATCACTGTAGAAATTGTGTTCACGCTTTTTCAGCCCCTTCTCATCGATGGACTACTGAAGTAAACGAAATGGTGTAGTTCATTTGACAAATTTTTAGATATTTGAATTTTTCGGAATTCCATGAATATGCATAAAGGAAATACTATCCCTGCCTACACCAAAACAGAAATCTGTAACTGAAAAAATTAGTCTTGCTCTTTCTCGTACAAAATAATAGGTCATTCCTACTAGGTAGATTTTAAACATATCAACCTCAAGGCTCACCTAACAAAGGATGATTCATTTTTCTATGAGAGGTGCATTAAAAATGATTTGACGATAAGAGCACTAAATAAATCCTCATGGTAACATGACAAATTATCAAAAATCATTTTAGGGATATGTTGGGTTTGAAAATTTGAAGAATGGCCCAAACATAGATGTGACCGCCCCAACAAAAGACATGCTTTACAGGATTTTTCGTTTTCAGCAACCTAGCTAGCATTCAACGAGAGGATAAATAAATAGGGCAATGTTATGCAAATAAAAAAAATTATACATAATTTTTATAGAGAGAAGTGTTTAAATGGGAACTTTTTATTTTAAAACAAAATATTTATCATAATAATTTTTAATTATAAAATTATAATTGTCACATCATTCTAGGAGGAGTTTTGTACAAATTTTCTGTAAGAATAACATTTTACAAACAAATATGATAGCATGGTTTGGTTCAATAAAATTGTTAGTTCGTATTTGAAAATTTTGTTAGGAGATCTACATATAAATTATTAATTAATTAAAAGAAAAAAACCTCAAAATACAAATAATTACCTAGCGGGTAAAATTAATTAAACCCCATCTAATCAACATGCTGGCATTACTATAAACACCAGAGCGTTCTCCTTTCGTGTGATAATATCGTCGGATCAGCTCAACGTCAGAGCAGCAAAGGTTGATGCCACTACTAGAAATTGTAGTATTTGCGACGGCAGAACGCCGTCGCAAATACTTGTTTGGCCGTCGCAAATACTCAATTGCGTCGGTTGTGCGACGGCATTTTCGGCGACGAATCTACGGGCGTCGCAAATACTATTTTCGACGGCCAAGCGACGGCATAGGTCACTTTTCGCGACGGCAATCTCCCGTCGCAAATACTTGTCGCCAAAGTAAATAGTATTTGCGACCATTGCAAGGCCGACACAAATAAACTATTAGCGACGGGTTGGTGCCGTCGCAAATAATCTTTCACTGCAATTATTAGCGACAGCCTGAACCCATGGAAATTGATAGCTTTAGCGACAGTATGAAACCGTGACAAAAGGCCAACACATACACATATGCAGGCATTTTTACCGACGGTTTTACCAACAGTTATGTATCCGTCGCTAATACTTTTCAAACAGCCAACACCTGTTTTGAATTGGTGAATACTTTTGTAGCTTTTTTCAACCTAATAAAATGTAGAATTAATATTATACGAACGACAAAATTAAAGCATTCATTCAAATTCAAATATTTATAAATATGCGTAACAACGTAAACTAATACATTTTAAACATTGTTTCACATTAAAATTCATAAAATAAAAAAATATTTATAATGCCTTGCAAAATAACATTACAAAGCCATAATCCATAGACCAAAATGGAGTTTTAAATGTATCGCAAAATATGCTGACAAAAAAACACCACAGATTGACCTATTCCTTGCGAACAACTTGAAAAAAAAAAAATATAAATATTAGATAAAATAATGAACATATTATAGACAATGAATAAATATGCATATAAATAAATAAGTTTACTGAAAGAAAGATTTGGGATTCAAGTATTTAAAAAGCACGGAAGACATTATTTTTCATATAAAGTTAAGTGAAAACGTGACAACTCTCACCCCAAGAGTAAGGCGACCGTGCCGTTTATTCCCACATATCACTCGTGCCTAAACCTTCCTACGTGTCAAGTTTGACGGACTTCCGATGCCGTTTCGGCATTTTAGTACCCAAACAACTCGAAAAACAATGTTTTTTTTTTTAAGGTTAAGTGAAAAAACGTGACAACTCTCAACTCGGGAGTCCGACGACTGTGCCGTTTGTTCTCACACGTCACACGTGCCTAAACCTTCTTACGTGTCAAGTTTGACGGACTTCCGATGCCGTTTCGGCATTTTAGTACCCAAACGGCTCGGAATTCAATGTTTTTTTTTAAAGGATAAGTGAAAAAACGTGATAACTATGAACTCGGGAGTCCGACGACCATGCCGTTTGTTCCCACACGTCACTCGTGCCTAAACCTTCCTACGTGTCAAGTTTGACGAACTTCCAATGCCGTTTCGGCATTTTAGTACCCAAACGGCTCGGAAAACAATGTTTTTTTTTTTTTTTTAAGGTTAAGTGAAAAAACGTGATAACTCTCCTCTCGGGAGTCCGACGACCGTGCCGTTTGTTCGCACACGTCACTCGTGCCTAAAACTTCCTACGTGTCAAGTTTGACGGACTTCCGATGCCATTTCGGTATTTTACTACCCAAACGGCTCGGAATTCAATGTTTTTTTTAAACGGCTCGGAATTCAATGCTCGGAATTCAGCATAGTATGATTTTCTGTTGTACTTAAAAATCATTTTAATCATAGGCAACAAAAAGAAAAGGAAAAGAAAAAGAAAAAAGATAAACCATACTAACCATGACTCAAATTCTTGATGGGATGAGAATATATCAGGCAAAATGAAGTTCAACAAGGACCAAAGCTCTGCCAAGTTGTTCTGCAATGGAGTCCCAGTCAATAGAAGCTTATTTTCAACTGGCAATAACTTCAATTCCTTGAATAATTTGCATTTTGAGTTTTTCAACTTGTGCCCCTTTAAGAAGAAAAATATGTAATTTAGATACAAAAAGCCAAGTGTTCAGCCAAAAACTCCAAGCTTTCAACAAGAGAGAGAGAGAGAGAGAGTCATTGACAAGTTGGCTTGAGGATTCACCTCATCTACCACTAGATACTTCCAATTGTAATGCCTCAAGTGCTTTCTTGCATCAATTAGTGCAACCTCATAAGAAGTAACTACAATGGGAAATTTAGGACTTATTGTTCTTGGCATGTGTTTCTTCCTGATCTCATCCCTTTCTTTCTTATTGCCATGGTAGATAATTGCATTCACTGAGGGCACAAACCTTTGAATAAAAAAGAAACATAAAAATCAAACAAGAGTTTGGATATTCAAAAAACTAGAGTTAGAAGAAACAGGACACGATTCAAGAGAGTTCATCAAATTGGAAAAAAAAGGAAACAAAAATCAAAAATATCTAAACCATATTTCCAACTACTTGGCACCAATTGATACTAAAAAAAATAATTAAAAAAAAAAGTTTACCTTGCTATCTCATTAACCCAATTGGAGAGAGTCGACAGAGGGGCAATGACCAAATAGGGCCCGTCCAACCCTTTCCCCTTTAAGTGTGCAAGGAAGCCAATGGTTTGAATTGTCTTCCCAAGCCCCATTTGATCAGCAAGGATGCCATTCAATCCATTTTGCCATAGGGAAATCAACCACTTTACACCTTTAATCTGATAAGACTTCAATTTTCCACCAGTCAATATGGGTACCAGTTCAGCTTGCTCTTTCTCAGATCTATCCTCAGTGAGGTTCACATCTTCAGGAGCAGTGCCTTCTTTAGATCTTGTGAGCATGGCTGCAACAGCTCTCTTGGCCTTTCTCTGAGGAGGATGAAAAAAGTCATGACATGCAGATTTTATGGGCCACAAAATAAGTTGCCCATATGCAATTACCTCACAAAATAAAGAGACCAAAAATTAAAAGATGAGGCATATATACCTACTTCACGGTTAAACATGACTCAAAACAACCAAATTACTATACAAAAATATCACCAATAATAATTAACACTATTTGAAAAATCAGGAAAATAGAAGTATGAGGAGCTGTAAGATCAACATAAATAAACCAATGCAAAGGTTTATCATCCCAAACTGATCACTGTCCATTATTTAATTTAGCAGGGCTCAATGTCTTTGAATGGATACATGATCCATCATAAGCAAGTATAATCTGGCGTCTTTGCAACTAGGAAGACCAATCTGCCAACCAAATTTAAAAATAATCTAGAAAAGAAAGGGGACTGCCACCATACGATAATTTTATGATAAACACAATGTCAAAATTACAAACGTACATATATCAACACTAATGTCACAGACTCACGGGGATAAATAAAATAAAAAAACTAAAGCACCTATTGAAACAAAATATGTTTAGTCTCCAACAGCATTACTTCCAGGCTTCCAGCCCACCTCAGTTAGTATAAACCTTTCCAGTACCACAAAAGTTTGTATTGTTCCAATTATTCTAAGGTAACACAGGCAACCACCTTTCAGTTAAACCCTTTTCACTCCCATTGATGGGCAAATGGCTTCAATTCAACTTTGAAAACTTATAACAAGCTCAATAGCCATGATAAGGGGCAGCTGAAGAAACTTACCATCTAAATCTCTGAAACTTCGGTCACTCTTTCTTAATTAACAACACATTATGGATGTAGTACAACAGCATGAATTCCATGCCACACAAAAACTATACACATAATAGAAGTATGCTACATGGACCTTGCTCTGAGTTAGTGAAGAAGTTTGTGCATTCCAAAGACTCAATCATATTGCTGGTGCATGCACCCATTCCCATAGAGTTAAAAAGAAAACTGTGCATCAAAATGGAGCAAACAACTGGCTTACGTCATTGTAGTTCATAGCAGCCTTTCTTTTTAAGCCATGACGCTTTTCTAGCAATTTATGCATATAACAACTTAATCAGCAATAAGATAAAATGACCATACAGAAAGTTCATCTACAAAGGGACATGAGAGGATACTTTCGTGATGTCTTCCATTTTTTCTAGCAGAAATTCCGAATAAAGCTGGGTTTGGGTCAGAAGCTCGTCCAGTTTAGTGAACTAGGTGTCATTCAAGCAAGGTGCCTCCTCAGGCTCATTTGCTCTTTCTTCTTCTTCTTCCTTCACCCGGGCTTCTAGTAGCTTCTCTTCCTCCTTGGTCATGGCTCTTGATAAAAGAGAAGAATCTCCATTTTTTGCATCAAGAAGTATCTCCCCCTCCAAGTTGACTCCAATTTTCTCCTGGCAGATTTCCTTCATGTTAAATGCAATGAATATGAATTAAACATAATATATTGACACAAATCTAACGCTAATGACAAAACACATCAAGCAGAAACTAGTAATTAATGCCTCACCTAAAAGCAAACCCTACAATTGCAACTCAGAGATAACAGGAACAAATAAATTAAGGTCCTACACATAACTGACAATACAAAACCCACACATATTGCAGTGAAAACGAGACAGTACATAAGAACAACCATGTTAATGTTCCATGTTATTGTGTCAAGTAATAGCCTAAAACAGCATGTCCAAGAAGATGTTAATCTAGCATATAAATGCTAAGCATGTAAACTGAATAAAATTCAATAAAAACAGGTAGTACTCAATAATCATTATACAATAGCATATGGTGTAACTTGCTTAAAAATCCACATAGTTGCTTTATGAGCTTGCTTAAAAATCGCCATGAACTTTTCGATGTAAATTTCTAAATTCAGTACCATGCATGATACTTCAGATTATTATTATTTTTATTTATAAACTCCATGTTTCAGCAACAAAGAATCATAAACCCAACCAATTCACCATTAAGCTGAAGTTTTGAAGCCTGATACAGCAAATTTCATAACAAACCATAAACCTCAAGTACACGAAACAACTATCACAATTGAAATTTATCTATACGAGAAAGAGTAGGAATACTCTTCATACCTACAAGATTCCAGGCAGCAGCTAGCTGTCCAAATAAGGTTGTTTATGATAGCATGTAGGAGAATAATCACTTGAATCTGCTGTGCAAGTGAGTAATCTATACTCGTTGTAATAGCCTACTGCATAGAAAAGTCAATTTATTGATTAGGGTTCATATTAGATACAAATAGACAAGAACCAGCCTGGCCTTGGAGTAGATATTGAAAGTTTACAAGCTTCACAGCAGAAAAATCCTCAAAAATACCTGACCAACAATGTTGAACCTGCAAGGAAAAGATATAATTTTACTGAGTTTTCGAAGATGTATTACAAGGAGATCAATAGATCTATTTACATTAATGCTTAGCCAGCATTATACCGAGCAAGCTTGCACTGTGCATTTCCACAAATGCAAAAGCTAGTTAAATAAATGCATTTTCTACAAAGAGTAGCCCAAGATTTGTGGAAGGATTAGCTTGACAAGAAACTACTTGTACCCAATTAATCTATAAATAAAAATGACAATATATAACACTTAAATAGTTGGGAAATAATCTTTTTTCTTCCCTTTTCTTTTCTTTTCTTGTTTCTCTTTTTTCTTTTTTTCCTGCATGAATTTAGTTGAAACAGGGCTTTTGGAAGCATATCTGGTATTTGTCTCACACAGAAAACCTCTTTATTAACTAAGTTTAAGCAAAGCATGCAAGATGCCATATCACTATCACTTCTGTACTCTATCTACTGGTCCCCCTCCAAGCAATCCCATTTTAGTTGATATAACAGAGCATTTATCTTCACTGGCATAGTATCAATAAATGTAACACACCATAACATGCTCTAGAACAAATGAAGGGACTCTACCACTTATTTGAAGATTAGCTTAAAATTTCAACCAGTTGAAGAAAACTGATAAAAACTTTCATAGACAAAGGTTGACATTTGCTTACAGAACCCTATGACTTCATCAAATTTTGGGATCTTCGTGTGCCATGACTCCTAGGCTCTTTTTTTTCACTTTAGGCTGGATTATAGTTCAATTCAACAATTTTTTGATAATATTCATAAAGGAGGAAATACATTAACTGCTAAATACTATTTTCTAGAAATACATTAACTGCTAAATACTATTTTCTAGAGTGCAGCGTCCCACGTGTTGGATCTCACATTCTGATCACAGAGCTATCAAAAAAATTTCTGTTTGGGGTAACATTGGTCTTCAAAATAGAAAATGTAGGGAGTACTAGGGTGGAGATAAGAAAAACCAAGGCCTAGATAGAAACCTAGCTGACTTAACAACAAAAAAGAAGAAGATAGAAACCTAGCTGCTCATGAACAATCAAGCTTTGTCAGGGTAAGAACCTCGGTCAGGTTTGTTCACCAAGTGTGTAGAAATCCTTAAAACACGACACACCCGGGCAAAAGAGAACTTCTAAAACAAATAACGAATAATACGAATATACTTCAGTACCAACGAATGATTTCCTTTGTTTCGACTACCAGTTAGATTGTTGTTATCAGTAAATTTGCAGTTGTAAATGTAAGAATGTGTTGGATTACGACACAAAATTGAACAGAGGCATTGCAAGGTTAACCATCAAATCTATGTCAAAAAAATGAATTAACAATAAAATTAGCTAAAAATGATTACAACATAAAATTAACAATAATATAACGGGTCTAAGGTTATATGTTTATATTTCGATTAACTCATGCATGCATCTCAAGGATCTGTCTTTAACTAAATGCACTATTCGACTTGAGCGAACTTGAAATCGGGTCTGGATCATCATTGTAAAATTTTTCTTTTATTATTGTAGGAGATATTTGACTCATAGAAGTTTCAGTTTTGCTCTTTAGTTTCCTCTAGGAAGGGTCATGGGCTTTTGAATTTTGCTTCCACAAAATGAAATATTATAAATAAAGTAATCTATGAACTTGCGGTATTCCATGTGGTATATATACTGTTTGAAATTTTCATAGCAGAGTGTTATGAACTTGCGGTATTCCATGTGGTATCTCTGCATAAGAGCAGAGATAGAGAGAGCGAAAGCAGAAAGAGAGAGAGAGAGAGAGATCCAAAAAATTCTAACCTGGTCGGTGAGTGATTCCGGTCAGCGATAAGATTCAAGTCGGAGATTCCGGTGCGATGGGATTCCACATGTGGCAACGCCTATAATGGCACATGAAGATAGAGGTTAGATAGAGAGAGAGAGAGACTGATCTAGAGAGATAGACAACCAGAGAGAGAGAGAGAGAAGATTATTGAGGTGAACGTCGATTGCAGAGGTGACGGCAATTGGTCGGACCGACGGAGAGTCCACCGGACTGAGGTGAACGTCGAGATGGAGAGTGAGGCCTGAGCTAGGGAGAGTTACGGCTGAGGCAAGGACAGTGACGGCTAGCTAGGGTTTAGTCGTTTGAGAGGGAAGAAGAATAAAAAGGGGGAAACTAATTTTGGGACCAAAACGACGTGGTTTAGAAGCCAAACGACGTCGTTTCACTAATCCCTTTTGAGACCACCTATACCCCTCGCAAATACCTCTGACGTGGAAGGGGGCGACGCATTTAGGGTATAAAACGACGTCGTTTTGCTATACTTTTTGCGACAGCAGTGGTTGCCGTCGCAAAAACGTCGTCGCATAAGATATATGTTTGTGTCGGCTGCGATGCCGTCGCGAATAATGGTATTTGCGACGGCAATTAGGCCGTCGCAAATAAATCCGTCGCAAATAGTCCTTTTCCTTGTAGTGTGCCTGGACATGCAACTAATGGAAAATAGTCTTGGTGGAAGAAGAAAAAGATGAAGAAGAAGAAAACCCATTGGAGGAAAATTCTTCTAAAGAGGTCGTTGGGGTTGACTTCAAGTCAAATTGCTCGTCATTTCTATAAAAGAGAATCAAAACGCGGAAATGCCTTGGAATTTAGTACCCTCAGGACTAGACTTTCCTCAATTTTTTGGCCAATATAGCTGACCCATTGATGTAAAGTAGCATACAAAAATTTCCACAGCTATCATTACGCAGCAATTAAAGACTTTGATTAAGTTGCTCACCAACATCTAAGGATTCGTATACTCTCCAGTTCATAGTTGGAATGGAAATAAGATGTTCATCCTATTAATTAATAAATTAGATGAAATTAAATCAGATGTATATGTTATCAAAGTTACGTAATTTTACATAAAAATCTATTTTTTTATGCATAACCATGCACAAACTCATTTTTTATTTTTTGTTCATGTCAGCTCCTCGATGAATTAATGAAATTGAGATCGTTATTCAACATGACAGACCATCAATCTTATCTTTATAAAGCTTTGTGGAATGAGGGACATTCTCCTTTCTAAATATGATGACCCTCGTATGTCTAATTGTTTTTATTTACTTTTATCGAATCGGGCTGATATTTTGCTGATAGTACGGGTGCGGTCTTGACCATTTGATTATATATTTATATTTATATTTTTTATTTAAATATTTTTTACAAGTTTAGTAATCCCATTAATAATGTTTAGAATTTAAGAAGAATATAAATAAAGTAATAATACAGATTTAATACAACCGCTTGGTGTGCTGCCACGTATATAAAGTAGGAAGAATTTCTCCAACCTAAGTTAGAGGAAATACTTTTTTTTTTCTTGTTGCTCTGCGTTGTTTTGTTTCTTAAGCTATCAATCTGGATATGTGCTAGAATGATGCTATACAACTAGAAATTTTATATATACTAAGTTAGAGACAATTTGACAAGTAAAAAAAATATTAGTCTTCTATTGAAATTTTAAAAATTAGATTGCTAATAAAAATTGGAATCGGCATTCAATTTCCTTCCAAGGTCATTCACATGGGTAACCTTACATTTTCAGCAACTTGGAAGCAACCGAGTAACTCCTAGATCCAAAACTACCAAGCAACGTAGGTATAAATTTCAGGAGGGTCTACCTGTACCTCCATTTTAAGCATCAAAAAAATAAATAAATTACAGGAGGGTCTGTTTGTAATTCCTCCAAAACTAATCCATGAAATGCAGAAATCCTCAAGCAATGCAATGTTACTCTCAAAATCTTAGTATTCCTTAGAGGGTTCATATATAATTCATAAAATTGAATCAAATGCATGTGGAGCACACAAAGAAGAGAATATGCGTAATTGTCTAGGAGACCTCGCCTGGTCTCAATGGAAGCGTGTGGACCAACCCCAAGAATGACCACCAATTTTTTCTCTCTCTCTCTCTCTCTCTCTCTCTCTCTCTCTCTCTCTCTCTCTCTCTCTCTCTCTCTCATATAACCCCTATAAAGGGCGGCATGCAGAAGCGAAATTAATTCCATGACGAATATCAGACAACAAATCACCAACCAAACTCATCACTGACCCACCAGCAAAAATGGACAACAAAACAACACCGGAGCTTGAGCTACCAGGTTTCAGGTTCCACCCTACTGAGGAAGAACTTCTCAACTACTACCTCAAAAAGATTGTCATGGGTAAAAAGTTAAGTTTAAACATCATCAGTTTTCTCAACATATACCATCACGAACCTTGGGAATTGCCTGGTAATCCTCTTGCACTAGATTGTCATACATAGTTTACTTCTTTTTTTTCAAATGAATGCATCGATCATTTGCCAAGGTTGATATTTGGCTAACACGAGCCATATGGTCCGTGTTTGAGATGTGCAGGATTGGCAAAGAAATGGGAGAGAGAGTGGTACTTTTTCGTGCCCAGAGACCGAAGGCATGGTGGAAGGCCAAACAGAATCACCCAGAATGGGTTTTGGAAGGCAACTGGCTCAGACCGTCAGATTCGATACTCGTCAAACCCCCAAAAAATTCTGGGCCTTAGAAAGATACTGGTTTTTTACAAAGGGAGAGCACCACGAGGGTGCAAGACTGATTGGATCATGAATGAGTATAGACTTCCAGATATCTGCTCCTCCCCAAAGGTATTGCATGTTTGATTTAGAATTAGCATCTAGAGACATTAATCTGAACTGATTGAGTCTGCAATGAATCGGTAAATTACCCTTATTAATTTCACTTCAAAATTTGTATTTTTAATTGTAACAATTAAGACCGTGTATTTTGTCACTCCTTTCATAAACTACCGTTTGTACAATTAAAAATTTTATGCATCTCATGTGACATTTTTTTTAGAGTACAAATATATTTTTACACCATTTAGGCTCCCAAACACCCTTAGCTTTACCTCACGTCAAATGATTGGAGTATTTTATAACTCTAGACATTATTTTTAGAGGCATTGGTAGAGATTACTGAGAGATGGGGGTGTTTGGGAGCTAAAATGGTATAAAAATATTTTTTTTATTATTGAAAAATGGTTATGCGAAACACACATGATTTTTTATTATTAATTGTACAAAGAAAAGCTTATGAAATGATGACATTGCAATAAATTAAAAGTAAAAAAATTTAATTGTGGGTTCTGAAGTGAGATTTGATGTAGAGTGCAAGGGTACAAAGTATAATTTTTTTTAAATTAAATTTATGAAAAAGTTAAAAAAATCTGTATATTATTTTGGTTATATATATGTTGATGATGCAGGAGGACATAGTACTCTGCAAGATTTATAGAAAGGCAACCTCATTCAAAGTTTTGGAGCAAAGGGCAGCTCTGGAAGAAAAATCATGGATAGCCCATCCGGCACCTTCATCTCCGCTATCGCAAGAGGCTTTCTCCATTAACAGCGACCCTCAAGAATGTTTTCTGGGAGCAACAGTGCCCCAACAAGACATTGTTCTTAAGGCCGAAAAAGAAGAAGAGCATTTGAACAAAGTTCCCTCTTCATCTCTTGGATTTGATTCCATGAAAGAGAACCTGACCGAGCTTGAAGTGCCCAAGTTCAGCATGGACCTGTCTATGGATCCATTGTGGAGCCAGTTGAGAAGCCCATGGCTAGACAACTGGAGCCCCTATGCCAACGTGCTTAACTTCTGAGGAAGATGGTGAATGAATTGTTTATTATTTTGGCATATTCACAGTATTGAAAGGCTTTTGGTTAAATGATGGGCCATGACAAGTGAAAAGGCTAATTTTGATCCTACATGAGGTCAAAAACTGCAATGTTTTCGGTGGTTTGAAGTGGAAGCTTACCATCCAACCCACTTTGTCTTGTTCAACCCAACTTTCCCAACCGGTACAACATGAGGAAATTATATGTATATTAGTAGTGTTACTTAATTTTGTGATATTGCGACTATGAAAGAATAAGAAGTTTGATCTTCTAGTTGTAAAGAAAGAAATGATAGTGCATGGTATGCTTTCTTTTTCTTTTCTTTTTTTTTTTCCTTTTTTTTTAAGGTTATAGGGTCTCAATCTTTTAATAAACTGTTTACTCAAGTTCGTGTACAACCATCATTCACATAAACCATGTAAACACATAGCTAGTCTCGTATTAAAGGTATGTTTGATATAACTTTTTTCTAATTTTTTTTCATTCTACTTTTTTGTCAAAAAAAACTTTAAAAAGTAAGATCCAAACGGACCTAAGTACGAAATCTTAAGTTCATCCTTATTCATTTTGTGGAACCGCTGGCATTTTTAAGCCAATTAGAAAGGCATTCGCTCTTTAAAGAAAGAAGGGATTGGAGTCCCATTTGCTCACCCCCAAAATTCGTCTATTTCTTCTTGAGTTATTCTTATGAAAAATGTTGACTTCCAAACATGTCATTTCTTTTCTAATATCTCTGTTTTTTCTTTCTTTTTTTTCTTTGGTCCTCCAGTTATAACAATTAGTTTTTGTTGTTCTAATTTATTGCAATTCAATTCTAACTTTCATTTGTAAAATTTTCATGTGACACACACACACAGACGTTTTTAAAGGGAAAAAAATAAAAGTAAGCATTTTCTCATCTAAAGATTCATGTGCATTGTACGGGAGTCAAATCAGAAGTGTTTTTATGAGGTCTAATTATATTATATTTATCATAGAATTGATTATACTAAGATTTTGGAGGGATTTTTTATTTTATATATTTACCTTTGATTTTGGTCATGTGCTTGTCACATTCGAATTTTTTTAGCTATTATCCAAATAAAAATTAGCGAAAAGTTGATATTATAACAAATTAGAAACATAAGGTTTTAAGTTAAAAATGATGGTCATAAAGTGAGATTTAATGTAAAATAGAGAGATGCAAAGTGTAATTAACCAGGTTAAATTTTAATAACACATCTAGGCAACACAAATTTGAGCAATGCAGCTGATGAGATAAATGATTGCATGAATGGCAACTAATGAACAAATTAACAATCACAAATGTATGTAAATGTATGTATATATGTTCAGTTGAACCACCATATTCAAGAAGCAGAGAACTCTGTGCTGCATATATTGAACACCATCGTTCATACATTGGTGGATCTAGGAATTTAATTCACTCTGGGCTATAAGTCAAGGTATAATAAATTTAAAAAAAAAAATCATCGAACATATACATGCAAAATGTATATAAACCAAACGAGTTTATGATTTATTTCTAGCAAACATTTACATAAATATGTAAATGTCCACAATTAAACCAAGAAAATTACCTAAAAAAAACAAGTACACTATTGAAGTTGTGTCCTATTATTCTTCAGAAAATAGAAATCATTTATCATCAAATATGAATTGATATTTTCAAAAAGTTCTCTTTCAATGTAGACAATCATAGAATACGCAAGAAACTCATCATCCATCTAGTTACAAAGAGTAGTTTTGACATACTTCATGCAATTATATATGTGTAATCTAGTGTTTTGATATAGACATCATTGTTAATAATTTCTTTTGTTAGTTTATTAACCCTAGACAATTTTTATTTGTTTATTTTTTAAGTATGCCGATGATTAATTGAAATAAATAAGCCACAGCATTACTATTTCTTTTTGTGTATGCATTGCTAATTAGATGTATATATATAATAAAGAAGTAAAGTTTGAGATAGATCTTCGACGTTTTTTTATTGGAGAGGTGATGCAATAGGTACTGCCCACCAACGGCTTCCAAGAAGTTCAAAAGTGAATCAATCGGTTAGCATCCAAATCAAGGCTCCATCATCCAATTAATTGCCAAGAAAATGCAAGAGAAAAAGTAACAAATAAAACCAAAAATTTTTGTAGCACCTAATCTCTTTCTTTGATATTTCTTCTGCTTGTTCGGCAACCTAATAGAAACCCTTTTATACTTTGTTTTCTCGTCTCAATTCTCTCTTAGCGAACTAAACTAAATTAGTTTTTTTTTTCTTTTTTGTTTTTGGATCGTTTAGGCTGGGCTTGAACTGAGTAGGCTAAAAAATTGAAAGGCGGGCTAAATAAAGGTTGAACTAAAAATTTACATATATACTTTTTGTTTGGATTTTTTTTCCCCTGCGCTGTGAGCCTTCATAGAAGCTTCATCCCTGCTTGCATAGATTTGGGCCCGAATTCAAAAAAAAAAAAAGATAAAAAAAAAAAAAGGCCACAACCCATCATTTAGATAATGTTGCAGATTTTTTATTGAGTTTAATTTTGATACACCGTTAGTATAAAAGTTTTTATACACAAACAGATCACTAAATTGTGACATCTCAATATTTTCTATGTTTAGCCTAAGCTATTTTTATTTATATTAAATATTTATTTTTCTGGCAACCATAACAGATTAGGAAAGGAAAAATTATTTCCAAATTTGGTTGCCTTGATAGTGCTCTATGTAGCTTCCCCTCTCGCCTCTCTCTGTGTAGTGATCTCTCTGCTATTGCTTTGGTTTGGTTGGTTATGAGTTATGAACTTTGTGATGTTGATTTTTTCAGTTTTGTGGACATTTTTTAAGCTAGGCATCGTAATTTTCTTCAACCTTCTTCATCTAACGCCTTAGTGGTTTGAGGATTGGAATTGTTGGTCTGATTTTTGACCTGGTCCGTTGGTGCTACTGATTGATTAATAATGGTTGTTGTCCCATAATGTTTCATGGAGCACTGTGCACACATGTACGAAGTGATTAAGAGTGTAGGGCATAACATTACCGTATGGTGAGCAACTTGTTACCTCAAGAACCATGGTGATGCCCCATATATATATATATATGAGAGAGAGAGAGAGAGAAGGAAGAAGAAGAAGTTTGAAAAGGAAATGATTTTTCCTTTCCCAATCTATTATGGTTTTCAAAAACATTATCATTTAATATAAATAAAATAGCTCAAGTAAAACATAGAAAGTATCACAAGTGTTGTAATTTAGTGCTCCCATATGTATATAAAGTTTACATTGACAACCATTAAAATTAAACTCTTTTTCATTTAGCAAATTACCTGGTACATGTCTTGTGATACAAGAACACACATAATCTCTCTTATTTGAGAGGGAGTGAATTCTTTTATTTGGTAATATTTATTTGGTCATATAGATCCCACTTTTATTGATCATAGCTCAGCTAAACTGTATCTAGCAGCTATCAACTAGGCCTATGCAAAAGGCCTTTGGTTATTGCAGTCGAGATTGCTGCCATAACCCACTCCCAAGATGTCGCAGTATCTTTTATAGAACCCAATCCGGTCGTCCGCCTGTGCGTTAGCGCCTTTGCCGCATTCGAGTCCACCATTGATGATGTTGGTAATGACACCATAGCCAGGGACCCGACCTGCAGCTGTGTCTGCACTAGATGGCGTCCATTTGCCAGTGATAACATCGTGGCACGAGGGTTTTGGGGATTGTGGTGTCATCCAGAACCACAAAGCTGTCTTGAAAGATATGGTTGGGTCAGTCGCAACTGCATCTGGGTTGTTTAGCAGATCAGACCCTATGGCTTTTCCTGCTGGACCATAGTTGTAGTTGCTGCATGGCAATTCGTGGTCAAAGTCAGTACATATATACATATATATATATATATAGAGAGAGAGAGAGAGAGAGAGAGAGAGAGAGAGAGAGAGAGAGAGAGAGAATTACTTACTATGAAATTTGGATGGGACCTCGGCCATAATACTGTTTCCCAGCAGCACATGGCCACTCTTGACTTGCAGCACAATAGTCCCCAGGGGGGTTTTGTTCCCGAACATGGCAGTATCCCCATGCATATGGACCATCGGGCGCAGCTGGCCACCCACCTATACATACATGAATGTTATTCTCATTATATTTTCTATTTGAAAAAATTCTATCTGGGCCAGCCTTACATCATAAAATTATATATGCATATAGTAAAAATGTACCAGTAGTTTCGTGTGAAGTTTGAGCTAGAAAGGCGGCAATCTCTCTTTTACGAGTGTCATCATTTCCGGTGGTTCCAAACCCACCAAAGGACTTGGCAGCAGATACGAAAGCATCATAAGTGTAGAACCCTTTGGCCGGGCAATTCGCATCGTCCCGGTGCTTCAACATCTGATCAAAGAGGGTTTTGCTGATGAGAGAACTAATGTCACCTCCGCCACCACTAGGGGTAGGCGTAGAAGGAGTGGCAGGGGATCCCCCGGCAGAGCCACATTGGCTCTGGCAGCCAGTGGAGCAGTACTCCGAAGTGCTGCCACAGAAGCCATGTTGGCTACAACACAGCCCTCCTGGACACAGTTTTCCTCCGGCCTGGCTACCACATTGCTCCTGCGCCAAGGCTCCCAGCAGGGAGAAAACACAGAACAAAACTATTACCCAAAACCTCATTTTTGTTTCTTCTTTTTTCTCTCTGTTTTTGCTCTCCTTATCAGTTTGTGTGGTTGGTGATCGTAGAAGCCGATACGTATATATAGGCAATGGAGTGAAGAGGGAGGAAGGATTATTCCTCTGATATTCCACTGACCTATTCAACCATGGGTGGCGGCTTCTATACGGTTCCTGTATATGTATGTGACATCATAGCCATGCCACCATTGTTGACGAATAAACTATACGTGTCCCAACTGATTTGGTTGAGATCACAAACGACAAAGGAGAGAGAAAGTAGCTGTGAGCTTGGCTGGCCTAACTTGGTGGTGTCGGATTAGTAGATTTTCAAGGTTATTTGTGGAGATGATTGCGGGATTGCATGTGTATGTTAGACAAGTCAAGTAGGAAGGTATGGTTCCATTACAAAATGGTAGTATTGCAGGCCAAAATTGTAAGAAAACCGATAGGATAAGGATGTGTGAGGAGGCTAGTTGAAGACGTAGGGTGATAGAATTGCTGACCCATAAGAAAACCCATCGTCTAGATGCTGCATCTCAAGCTTTTAACCAACGCAATGTGAAAGCTACCCCTCTTTTTTGTTGTTTGCTGGAAATTGCTTTTCTTCCATAAAATTTCTATAAAACTCTCACAATAATTATATGTCATTGGGATTTTTGTAATTAAATACCATCAAAATAGATGTTTTGTTTTAAAAATAATTTTAGCATCAACCGGTGAGTAACTATCCCCTGCCAGCACCCGTCTTGTTTCAAAGGAAAATCTCACTTTTTTCTTATGTGATTATAATGTGTCAAGACCTTTAATCGGCTACTCCTTTAAACTCATGTATGGTCACTATCTACACGAATTATATAAGCTTCGTGTATTACAAAAATTGTGATTGACCACAAGCAGGTGTGAGAAATAATTAAACTTGAGACATCATACTTAATAAGAGTATCTTGAGTTGACCATTAAGCCATCACTTGTGATTAATTGCTCTCATTCAAACATATCATTACGTATAAAAAAACAATTTAGAAATTTTTTAGTTGTATGATATTTCCCCTTATTGTTTACATGTGCTAGGAAATTGCTATCCTTTTTAGAAAATTTTATACAAAAAATTCAATTAGATGGATGTGACAATAACAATTTTCTTATTAAAAATTTATTATAATGAGTATTTATTTTAAATTGAAAAACTCTCATTTAATCATATTATTCTGTACAAAAATTATATATAAAGCTTTTGAATTATAGCGTTCGCTTTGCATTTTACAATGAAAGAAGTGGTGCCTTTGAAATCAAACATTTAGTTCGCTTTCTGGTATTTCAAAATTCAATCTAATTGATCCCCTTGGAGATATTATAGTTACGTTCGGCTTACAGTTCTGAAAATTTTCTTTTCACGTATGATTGGTAAGTACCTAATTCAGAATTTTGCTGTACAGAGGAATAGGTCTTTCGGTAACTACAGCAGAGCCTCAGCTGTTTACTTCAATTGTTCTTTATATTTTAATTAGCAGTACGAGCTTTTTGAGTGCCCAAACAATGTTTACAGATGAGATATATATATAGAGCCATATCAACAATCAAATCTACGGGAAACAATACAAGGTCGCATGCTAAATTAGTACTGTTCCCTACAACGATTTGCTATAGAGCCACACTAGCTGCATACTGATTATACTCTAAAAATATAATCTTAATTTCTTAATTAGTGAATTGTTAATTTTAGTTTAAGTATTAGATTAGTATTTTATCTTTAAATTATCCTAAACATGCTTTCTTTTTTTTTAATCTAATTGCAGAGAATAGAGATTAATCGTAGAGAAAGGGCCAAAAGTGCACCAGTGAGTGATTACCAATCCAACCAAGTGATCGCTCAATCAACTGAGCGCTCGAACGTCGGAAAAATACACCGATTGCTAGATTCTGCAAGCTATTTTCACTGATTGATTCATAAGCACTAACTTTAGAGAGCTATTTTCACTATTTGATTTGGGAGCACTAGCTGAGCGCTTACCGGGCGCTTGGCCGAGCGATTGGTAGTTCACCGAGTGCTCTCTTGACGGAGTTCTGTTTTTGTCCAACGTACAAAAGGCTGTTTTGGACATTTTTGGGAGAGATCTCTCATTTTTGTACTGAAATATTTTAGATATAGTTTATATTTGAGAGCATTATAGAGAGAAAACATAATTTTCTTAGTTTTTCTTGCACTTTCTTATATTTTTCTTGTATCCAAACACCATAGTTTATCAATTTCAATATAAGATCTTCATTTCGTAAGGCTTTATATTATGAAATCAAGTAGTTAAACCCCAATTTGAGTGCAATTGTGAAGATTTGACAAGGATCTTCAAGAATTTCTATGGAGATATATGAATCTCATTGAATTATCTTAAGAATTCTTTAATTCTATTTGATTAAGTTTTGAATCTAGAAAACTTAGGTTCATAACCCATTTTGGTAACTTCTATACACAATTTTTCAATTGGCATAAGGATTGCACAAATCTCAGGTTTAAACCTATAATTTTATCAATAATTTATACTTCTAATCTCAATTGGGTATAAATCCATGGCTTTATGGTCGAAATCATCCGAATCAATGATCCATGGAGTGATCCTTGGTTTGAGTTAACAAACCTCCATTGGAATTCTTGTTGAACATGGTGAATTGAATCAATTACATCCAAATCCTCTTTAATTGCCTTAGAATCTCAATTACTTTGCTTAATTGATAATTTAGTTGTTAATTGTTCTAAAATTCATTAGTGTAATTGTTGAATGTCAATTAGCTTTATTTGAATTGCCTAGTTGTTAGTGAATTATCCTTTTCAAAACTAAAAGATTTTTTGTCTACTTTTGTTACCCTTAGATTCAATTTTATTTGATTTGCAATCCAATTTGAGTGAGTCCATTGTGAGTTAAGCGTTTATTTCTATATTGGAATCAATTCCATGGGAATAACTATAACCGTGAATTAACCGGTAAACTACATTGCAAAACCATACACTTACGGGATCCGAACTAAGTTTTGGCACCATTGCCAGGGATTGGAGGCACGAGGCGAGCTTTGGACGAGCTTGGAGTTAGTTGCAGATAAGTGGAATTGGATCTTTGTATCCACCTCGAAGGAAGCATTTGTGGCTTAAGGCCAAGGGTGCATTCTTCTTCCCTTTTTATGTAAATACTTGTGCTAGATTTTTTGTTATTCTTTTCTTAGTTTGTTTTGTTTGATTAATATAATTGTATTGCGTCTTGCTAGGAGCCCAATTAGTAGCATAGTTTGGAGGATAGGTTAGTGTGATATATTTTTTAATTGGTGGTATTGTCTTTGTATGTGGAGATTGGAGGATTTGAATTGAATTTAAAAAGTTGTTGTCCGGAAATTACATTGAGAAAAAGCCGTTGTCTGACATTGTGAATTGTGCTTTGTGTATGCTATGTTGATAAGACCTTGATGGTCCATTTAGTATGCATTCATACTTACATGTCATTTTACATGCGAGACACACGCAACCATTTTGTGAGAATTGAGAGCACTAGCACTTCTTTACCAATTAGTGAGCCTACTCTCGGACTTCCCTTAGTTGTTGACCTCGGTTTCATACCAATGGACAATATCAACGGATGAGGGCTACCTAACATCTTTCTCCCAAGTCCAAATGGCATACCAAATATCCGCAATCAATATTTTAACCCCAACCTTGCACCAAATCCTCCTAATGTAATTGGAGGTGATGACCTTGATAGAGGAAGCAACCATGGCGACATGGCGGCTCCTCACCATAGGACCCTTCGTGATTACATGAACCCACCGAGGCAAGCACCGACATCTTGCATTGTCTTCCTGCCTCACCATAACACATTGAACATTAGGTCGAGAATGATGCAAATGCTATCCCAATTCCATGGTATGGACTCCAAGCAACCATACATGTTCATCAAAGAATTTGAAGATGCTTGTCCTCTTGCTATAGACAACTCATATCTAAGGGAAGTGTTTTTAATGAATCTCTTTCCATTTTGTCTAAAGGACAAGGCCAAGACATGGTTTAATATATTGAGGCCTTTGTCCATTCATTCTTGGGCAACTCTTCAAGGGGAATTCTTGCGAAATTTTTTTCTTGAAAATAGGATCGAAGTGATTAGACACCAAATCTCTCAATTATCTCCTACAATGGGAGAATCATTCTTTCAATGTTCGGAAAGGTTCAAAGACCTTCTAGATTCTTGTCCACATCACAGCTTTGCCAATTGGCAAGTCATCAATACATTCTACTCTTCCTTAACCCCCCAATTGAAATAATTTATTGAGTCTATGTGTGCGAGGACATTCTTTGATAAACAACCCCATGAGGCATACAATTATTTTGATTACTTGGCGAATTTGGCTAGGAATTGGGTAACTACCGCGACCCAAAATCCTGAGGGTTGTCCAAACCAACAAGGGGTAAGGAAGTTTTAACTTAATAAAGTTAATGATCTGAGTGCTAGGCTTGCTACTTTTCCATAAAGATAGAAGCCTTTGAAATTAAGAAAGTGAATGCGGTTGAGAGTGAGGTGATAAAAGGTATATGTTGCCTTGTGTGTGAGACTATGGATCATGACACTGCTTCATGTCCAGTCATTACAAGTGTGAAGGAAGCTTTGCATGGCCAAGTTAATGTGATTGGCTAATACCAAAAAGGTGGGGGTAACCCCTACTCTAACACATACAACCCAGAATGGAGGAATCATCCCAATTTTGAATGGAGGAATGAGGGGACTTCAAACCTTTAAACATACCAAGGAAAGTCTCAAAACCCTCAACCATATCAAGCTCCACCACCACCATTCCAAACACCACAATATTAACCTCAACCCTACCAACAATAATCTGTGACACAATTTCAAAATCCACCCAAGGCATATCAACCCCCTCATAAGAAACCTATTGAGGACACCGTCTATCAACTCGCTAGTGATGTGAGAAGGGTGACCACAAGAGTAAATAAACAAGAAAATGTGCTAGCTCAATATACTATGTTTCTTGAGGATATAGCAAAGTAAATGTCTACCTTGACACAAGCTTTGACCCAAAACATCCCGAGTAGATTTCCGGCTCAACCTCAACCTAACCCGATGGTGAGGCAAGTACACATTACCAAGTGTACGATTGACCCTCAAACTAGCCATGAGTAAATACATGCCATTACCATACTTAGAAGTGGCAAAGTCATAGATAAAACTATTCCACCTAGGGAAGAGACTTCTAAGATGAATGTTGTTAGGATAAGAAGAGAGACAAGAATGAGAGAGCAACTGAAGAGTTAGAGAAAAGAGATAAAGAAAAAGAAATCATAGACACATCCCTTGAAACATTGAGCAAGGCCATTAAGGAAAAGATGAAGTACATCTTAAAACGTGCTCCTTTTTCTTAAAAGTTGATTAAGCCCAAACATGAACATCTAAATGCTGAAATTTATGAAGTTTTTAAAGATGTTAAGGTCAACATTCCTATTCTTGACGCTATAAAGCAAGTATCTTCTTATACCAAGTTCCTTAAAGACCTATGTACTTTCAAGAGAAGGTTACAAGTTAAAGAAAAGGCCATGATGAATGAATGCCTAAGTGCCTTATTGCAATGCAAACAATACCTAAGTATAAAGACCCCGGATGCCCCAGTATCTCTTGCACTATAGAGGGAAACAAAATAGACCGAGCCCTCATTAACTTAGGCTCTAGTGTCAACCTCTTGCCCTATTCGGTTTATAAACAACTAGGATTGGGAGAGTTGAATCCCACTCATGTCACATTAGAGCTCGCGGATCGGTCTATTAAGGTTCCCAAGGGAATAATTAAGGATGTATGTCGCGCCCAGATTTTTTGCACTCGAAGAATACACACAGAAGCGGAAAAAATATTGTACTCTCTCGTTAGAACTCACCCTCCTAGAAGAATGAGTGCGACTGGGTTTGAATTGAAAATATATTTGAATAAAAGGCTTTTAAAAAAAGATTCGGAGTCGCCACCTAACTTAATTAAGGTGAGTTAGGTCACCTGAAAAAAACTAAGCATAATCCGAAAACTACATTTAGGGTTTTTGGAAAACGATTTTGAAAATATCTCCTCAAGAGAAGGTTTTTAAGAAAAACAGGTTGTTTGGCAACCTTTGGAAAATATTTAGCCCTTTTTTGAAAATAACTCTGTTTTGGTCTTTGAAAACGATGATCTAGGTTCGGAGGTTGGTTACGTGTAGGGAAGACGCATTAAGCCATCACCCTACCCCGCCCTTTCGATACCTACATGTCAATCTACCTTAGATTCACCTATGAGAGTCTTTAACTAACTAATGTTCAATCCTATACACTTTAGAAAACAATGTTTAAAAATATAATGCATGATATGCAAGTGCAAGAAAAGAGATTTGAAAATAGATTTGAAAAGAGTTTGATTTGATTTGAAAAGAAAGATATAGAAGCTTGAATTTGGAAAAAAAGGTTTTGGAAATTGAGATTGAAAATTGAAAATAGAAATGGATCATGGAATTAGAAACTTGAAGAAAATTGTAGGATTGGAAATTGAAAAGAAGTTGTAGAAATAGAAGTTTGAAAAATATTGAGATTTGAAAAATATGGTGGAATTTGAGATTTGAAAAATATTGTGACCGCACCCATGAGGGTTGCCTACGTATCCCTTTGGGGGAATCAGGTCAGTCGTAGTTCGGACAAGAGTCTGATTGAAAATAAAAGGTTGGATTGGAAGAAAGAGATTGAATTGGAAGATTGAGAGCTTGAACTTCGAATAGAGGATTGAAAATTAGAATTTAGAATTTTGGAATTGAAAAGATTGAATTTTGATTTGAAAAGATAGAACTTGGAAGAAAGATTTAGACTTATTTTGGAAAGATGAAGGTTTAAGAAACCAAGACTTAGGAAAGATTTGACTCGACTTGGAAGGTTTAGGAGATTAGGAAAGATTAGATTTAGGAAATGTTTGAATTAGGAAAGGTCCAATTTAAGAAAGTTTCAAATTAAGAAAGTTTTGAATTAGGAAAGTTTTCAATTAGGGAAGTTTTTAAATTAAGAAAGTTTCAAAATCAGGAAAGTTTTGAAATTAGGAAAGTTTAGGAAAGTGTCATTTTAGGAAAGTTTTAGAATTAGGAAAGTTTTGAAAATAAGGAAGTTTTGAAAGTTGGAAAGTTTAGAAAACAAGGAAGTTTTGAAAATAAGAAAGTTTTGAGTTTAGAAAGTTTTGGATTTGGAAATATTTGAAATTTAGAAAATTTAGGATTTACAAAGTTTTAGAGTTTTAGAATATCTTAAGATTAGGAAAGGTTTGAGTTTAGGAAAGGTTTGAAAACTTAGATTTGGAAAGTTAAGATTTGGAAAGGGGTAGAATTAGGAAAGGGTTGAATTATGAAAGATTTGAAAGCTTAACGTTTAAGGAAAGATTTGAAAGTTTTAGGAAATTTATGGTTTAGGAAGGTAGGAAATTAGGAGAGAGTTGAATTTTGAGTTTTGAAGTTTAGGAAAGATTATTATGTTCAAGTTTTGGAAACTTAAGACTTAGGGAAGTAGAAGATTAGGAAGGATTTGAACTAGGAAAGATTTGGATTAGGAAGGGATTGGATTTTGCTTCTAAAATGGAATGTTTGATTTTGTTTCCAAAAACGGAGGATTGAATCTAGTTTCCTAAACGGGGAGATTGGATTTGGTTTCCTAAAGGAAAGATGAGATTTGGTTTCCTAAAGGGAAGATTGGAATTGACAAGGATTTGGAAAGGGAGATTTTACAAACCCTAGATTTGGAAGGCTATAGTTTTGACGTAGAAAATAGGTTTTTTGGAAATAGGTATAGTTTTGATGTAGAAAACAAGTGGTTTTGGAAACCTACGTTTTAAGGCAAGTTTGAAAACCATGTTTTTGGAAAGAAAATTAGAGTTTCCTAATTGTTAGTTCTAGGGCTTGACTTGAGCTCTAAGGGAAGAGTTTTTTAGAAAGTGCGTTTTTTTGGAAACAAGGATTTTTGGAAAGAAAACCTAGAGAGGAGTTTCTAGAGGGAAGATTTTTAGGAAGAGAGTTTTTAGAAAGATTTTTGATGAAAGATTGTTGGAGAGAGTTTTTAGGAAAGTGAATTTTGAGGAGAGTGTTTTGAAAAGGAGTTGAAAAAGGGAGTTTTGAAAAATAGATTTTGGGAGGGAGTTTTTGAAAACAAAATTGGAAAGGAGAGTTTTAAAAAAGTATGTTGAAAAAGAGATTTTTAGGAAGAGATTTGAAAAGAGAGTTTTTTGGAAAGTATAAAAACGTCTCACTTTCCTAAAGCGATTCTAGCCATAAGAGGGCTAGAACCACTTTAAGAAAGCGGTTTTGAAAACAACAAGGGTTGAAAATGTGGACCATGTTGGTCACTTTGAATGTAACACTTTTCTAAAGCAATCCTAGCCATGGAAAAGCTAGAATCACCCGACGATTGTGATTTTGAAAATAAGTTTTGAAAAAGGAGATTTTGATGCAATTTTGAAAACAAGTTTAAAAACGAGTTTGAAAACGAATTTTGGAAGATGCAAGATCATGATATGCACAATGCAAATTTGGGGTCGTGAACATACAAGGCTAAGGCTTCACCATATAATCAAGGGGGCCGAACTCACGTGGTCTTCGGTTAGACTAGAAGAAAGCCCCCGACACGGTGACTCTCCAATAGCCCAATCCTACATATGGACCAGGAATCCTCTTGTTTCAAGCATGCAAAGAAGGGGGGGGGGGAAAGAGATGGGGGATTAAAATAGAGAAAACCCAAGTGGGTTAGGAAAGAGAAGAGAGAGGGGGGAAGTGCAAAAACGTAAAATGAAAGTCTACCTTGTGTCTTGATTATTTTGCCCGCCTTGCTTGTCTTCGGTCTTGATCTTCGTTTTCATCTTCAATCTTCAAGAGTTGTCTTCAAACTTCAGATTGTAGCTCTTCAAGTCTTCAAAGGAGGGTTGGAGGCTAATGTGTGAGTGTATGGAGGTGTGTATGGAGGTGTGCATGAGTGTATAGGGGGCTAGGGTTTAGTGTATGGTGGCTAGGGTTTGGAAAACCTAGAGAAGCTAGGGTTTAGGGAGTGCACGAGCTCTGTATATCGAAATATATGATTTTTTAGATTGAGTTTTCGGACCTCTTTCACACTAGAAGAGGCTCTATATTTATAGAGGGAGGAATGCACTGGTGCCTGTTACAAGGGCGCTAAGCCAAACATTACACTGGTGCCACTAGGAGTGGCGCCAGCCATTTAGGAAATGTTTAAGGTCGGCAAACAATGTATCTTTGACTAGATTTGGGCGCCTGTACTAGTGATTACCATGCAATTTTTAGCCTGACTTCACTAGGAGTGACTCTGGAAAGTCCGGGAATGATTTGAAGAGGCCGAGAATGACCTAGAGAGCTAGAACAGTGCAGGAACACTTAGAATAGTGTCTCGGAGGTATTTGACTTAAACAGTGAGGATAGGATGTGTCGGAAGGGTTGACCGGGCCTTTAGGGGCAAAGCAGTCAATCGGGCCGGAAAGCTACCGTGACGGACTCAGATTGTCCCGGAAGAAGACTCGAGATTTGAAAACATTATTTAGAATGTTCCCAAAGGTTGCTGATTTGATTCCCAGAGCCGGTGTGATCGGAAAAGGAGACCGGCCCACTAGGGGCAAAACGGTTATTTTGTGTCGAGTTTGCCGGAACTGACTTGGAATGATCCGGAAAGGTAAAGAGAGGTTGAGAACACTGTAAAAAGTAGTCTCAAAAGGTTACCAGTTTGATATCTAGAGCCAGTGTGGTCAGAAAAGGAGACCGGCCCACTAGGGGCAAAACGATCATTTTATGCCGAGTTTGCTGGAATTGACTCGGAATGATTTGGGAAGGTAGAAAAAGGTTGAGAATACTATAAGAAGCAATCTCGAGAAGTTACCAGTTTGATACCCAGAGCCGGTGTGGTTCCCGGGGCGTTCCGATGCCTAGGGGCACAATGGTCATCTTAACCGAAAAGTCTCGGAAAAGGCCCAAGGGGCAGTTTGGTCATTTTTCACTGAAGTGGGCTAGCAGGCACTGGTGTTAACCTGGGTTTTGAGTATTTCCGTCACTCTGATGGCGGTCGTCGTGACATAGGGGTTTGTTGGCAATTCCCTATATCGACCTGTTTGCGAGTATTTCCGCTACTCTGACGGTTGGGATATTTGCGAGTATTTCTGTTATTCTGACGGTTCGCGATCATTCTCAAGACTGCTTGATCTCGGGAAGCTGCTAAAAGGGACTTAGCGCCTGAGAAGTCAACTTTCTCAAAAGGCGTGCCTAAACGGACATTTCTACATTGGCGGGCTAGAAGACGCCAAAGGTGGACCGTTCTACCATCTAGGGGACTTGGGGTCTCGTCCTGGTCGACAGGTCGAAGAGATTTCCTTCAAAAAACGTGCCAGACCATCTCGAGGAATAAACTGTCTCGAGAGAGGAATTGGAAAGGGGTCTTATCGTCTTTGGAAAGACGTGCCTGATTTGGAACCGTCTCAAGGAATAAACTGTCTCGAGAGAGGGATTGGAATTGGAAAGGGGTCTTATCATCTTCGGAAAGACGTGCCTGATTTGGAACCGTCTCGAGGAATAAACAGTCTCGAGAGAGGGATTGGAATTGGAAAGGGGTCTTATCGTCTTCAAAAAGACGTGCCTGATTTGGAACCGTCGCGAGAAATAAATTGTCTCGAGAGAGGGATTGGAAAGGGGACTTACCGTCTTCGAAAAGACATGCTTGATTTAGAACCATCTCGAGGAATAAACTGTCTCGAGAGAAGGATTAGAAAGGAAAGGGGACTTATCGTCTTCGGAAAGACGCGTCTGATTGGAGTAGATTTACCATCTCGAGGAATCAACTGTCTCGAGAGAGGGGTTGGAATTGGAAAGGACAATGCCCCTAAGGGCATTTTGGTCATTTTGCCTCTATTTGGGCCTGGCGGGCCTGCGAAGAGATGGACAGACGGGATTTGGACTTAGAAAGTTGGTTTAGGTTGGAATACATTCATATTGACTTGAGTACAAGTTTGAACGGAGCATAGACTGCCGAGCGGTCAAAAATGGGGTGCTTACAATGTACTTATCCAAGTGGATAATTTTTACTTCCCCGTTGACTTCATTGTCCTAGAGATTCAACCGGTTGAGGGTCATAGAACCTATAACCATATTCCTATCATTCTAGGATGACCATTCGTAGCAACCACTAATACTATCATTTATGTAAGGAGTGGTGTGGTGAAGTTATCTTTTGGCAATACCACATTTGACTTGAACATCTTTTTGGTACCCAACTGTTATGATGAGGGTGAGGCCATACAGGAGGTAGATTTTGTTGAAGCATTTGTTCAAGATAAGCTTGAGAATGAGCACTCTTATGATGGTTGCTTGGACGAAGACCTTGTGATACGTGAGTTTCTCGCCTTTCTTGAGTATGACACCATAATGTTAGGGGATTTGTCTAACCAAGGGTTAAAGGGTGGCCAAAGTCTGCAAGTGGGTCAATTGACCCCTCTTTTTGCCCCTATCCATCCTAGTGCCATCAAACCTTCTCCCTTGCTAATACCATCCCACATCCCAGAAGGGAAACCATTTACATTCAATCTACCATTAGCATTCCTAAGGGTGGATTTTAGGCTTGATAGCCACTTCCCATCCCTTGGTGTTTGATAATTACCCCCTCCCCCCCCCCCTAACCTTTGAGTAGCTTAGGAGTAGTTGTTTCATTTTATTTATTTTTGTCTTTGTTTCTTGGCCTAGTCCTAGTTAAGGGGGAGTGTTTCCCCTTGGTTCGCTCTTCTTTCCTTTCTTTCACCCTATCTTTCTCTCTTACTTTAGCATGCAATAAGGATATTTCATTGTTTAGTTTGGGGCGATAACATCTAGGATGGTTTTTGTTATTAATTTGTAGTTTATAGTTGGTAGTTGTAGTTTTTTGTTAGCTTGTATAATGTTTTATCCAAGAAAACTTGAAATTTTTTAAAATATTCTAGGATTTCTTCTCATTCGAGCGATTGGTGTGTTTACCGAGTGAATGGCTGAGCAATCAAGCTGTTTAGCAATTGATCGGCCAAGCGATCGATGAGGTCAGGCAAGTGCTCGGTGACGTCAACAACATTTGGACTCCTGAGGCAATTATTAACAAAGCGAGCGAAGTCAAGTCTAAGTGAGTGATCAGTTACACAAGGAATCGCTCACCTCGTATAGGCGAGCGCACGGTTTAACTGACTGAGCCCTCAGTGGTGCAATTTCTATATAAGGCCGAGTCCTCACCTCATTTTTCACTAGTGATCGGTTAGTGAAAGCATTTTCTTTGATAGAGAGTTATCTTTTGAAGCAGCGATGCCCTACTAGATTATCTCGGTGGACCCCGCTCCTTTGTCTGTCCATTCTTGGCTTTCCTATAGGTATTTTCTAGCTTTCTAGCTCCTGTCTTTTCATTTCCTTTCTTGTTTTAGGAGTTAGGGGAGTCGTATTATTGCTTTTTTGTCCTTCTCTTTTACTATGGCTGGTAATGGACAAGCTCTGGGGGAGGGATTAGAGATTACTCAAGTTAGAGCTCAACGCGTGCGTAAAGGGGCCCAGGTGCCCCAGTATGAAAAGACCCACTTTATTAATCTTGATACAGAGAGAGCTTTTGATCAACTCTGGGCTAGATGAGTATTGTTTTAAAACGGCGTTGGATCCTTACTCAATTTCACGAGAAGGCTTAGCTTTGGCTTGAGCCTATGACCCAACGCCATTGCTTAGGGTTAGCCAGACTTAAGGGCCAGTGTCGAGCTACACTGGTTGTTGAGTTCATGGCTAACATCTCCTTCACCTCTGATACTAAGGGGCAGGAGACTATTAGGTCTTGGGCAAGGGGTAGGGATATTGAGATTACTCTTGATACTTTTACAAGATTCTTTGATCCCCCGAGGCTTACTAACCCTCAGTTTAGGTATGATAGGACAGGAGCTTCCGATCATGAGATGATGATTGCCGAGGTGTTAGCCTCCAGTAAGGCTTGGTTTACTTTGCAAGTACCCAAGAGGGTACTTGGCCTTAGATATCAGCCTCTCTTCCTCTGGACCTATAACACTCTTTTCCCTCTAGGACAGACCGTAGAGTGCAATAGATTTAGAGGCCAGCTTATGTGGGATATTGGGCAGGGTAGGTCCATCGACTTGTCTCATTTTCTTTTCATGGCACTCTAGCCAATACTAGATTGGCGACCATTTAGGTGAGCATCCCTTTTGGCTGTTTCATCACTGTGATGATAATGCAAGCTGGGGTTGGACCTTTGCTCAATATTGTCACGAAGACCTTAAAGAAAGACATTGATCTTTCTTTAAGGAACAAAGCATTTTGGCAGATTGGGGGTATCCAGAAGAGAGCTTAGGAGGCAGCAAGTAGCCTAGCCCCTTCCACCAGATTAGCAGCAGTAGGAGTAGGAGGGTCCTCGCTTAGCTGCGCTTATTTAGCAGCAGAGTCAATTAATGATGCTACATTTTCATACTCTCGCTGCTATACATGTGCAGTTAGCAGCCTCTCAACAGATGGTTTTAGATCAGCAGCAAGAGCAGACTTAGTGGCAGACTGCTATTACAGCTAGATTGGATGCTCAGGATACTGCCATAGCTACTCTCTCGACCCAATTGACTGTCATTTAGCAATAGTAGCAAAGTCATTCTTCTGGTCTTCAGGAGATCATCTGACAGATGGGGCATCCACCACCAGATGATGACGATGTCTTCCCATTCTTGTAGAGTTTAGATGCATGTTGTACTTGCATGTCATATCATTTCATATCATGTTGTATTTAAAACTCTATTTTTATTATAGTGGAGTTATATTTTAAGCTTTGTTGTATCAATTTTATCTCTTATGTATGGATTGGACAGCTAAAGGTGTGATATGACATTGTTATCTTTCGACCACTTGTACCATTTGGTAGATATTTGGGTATTGTATGGTCTCGATATCATTTCTTTCATTGCTTCAGCACATTTATCCATGTACTCTTCATATTGATTTCTAGTTATTCATGGTGGATGTGTTGATTCTCTATTTTCGAGGTACCATAGCAGTACTTATGAAAGTACCACTTGAGATTAAAAGATAGAAGTTTTTGTATATATATTTACTCAAGTTGATGTTGATTCACTCTTTATACCTAACACATTGTGAGTTTTAATTTATTCATGCATTAGTAGAGAGAATTACATTATTGTGCACAATCATGCTTTATAACATCATTTGTGCTATCTATTGCATTGTCATCCTTACATTAGTGGAGATTTCTTCCTTATGAGGTTTAATGCATTTATCACCTTTTGGAGTGATTACATTTACTCAAGGATTAATTTTTCACCCTCATTTTCTTTAATAGCTTCATTATGCTTGCATTTGATTCATGAATTAAATATTGATCTTGATATTAACATTTATACTCTATGAAATGCCTTGGTTGAGTACTTTGGGATATAATTCTAGGCCTTGTTCTTCTTTATAGCCATGAGTTTTTCATTATAAAGCCATATGTTCCTTTAACCCTCTTTGATCCCTTTTTCTTCATTCTTTTGTTAAAATGTAAAGTAATGCTACTTCCTATCCTGTACTCTCAAGGTGATGCCTTTGTTGAAAAAAGTATACTATGTTGAGGCATTGAAAAAAGAAAGAAAACAAAGAAAAGAAAGAGATTGATTGGAGAGTTCAATAGAAAAAGAGCATATTGTGAAGTTGAAAATATTGAATGCAAAAGGGAATATCAAAAGAATGAAAACAAAAGACGCAAAATAAAGGAAGAAAGTACAAGAAAAAGAAAGAAGTTATCAAGTTGAAATAAGTATTAGAAAAGAGCAAAATGCTTAGAAGAATGTTTTGAAATTGAAAAGGGAAAGAGTTAGAGTTCTTTAGCTATTCATCATTTCATGTCTTGATCACACATGATTGGACCTTTTTCTATCCTCCTTAGGTTTATCTCTTGTACTTTCTAAACTACCTTTCTATCCAAAAAGGGCCTAGTTGATCATAATTGTGCCTGATTGAGGATTTCATTAGAATATAAGTCATTGCTTGTCAACTTTGTTGAATCAATGCTTAATTATGAATGTTCTTTCACGAAACTATGCTAGATTAATACATTTACATCTTTCTAGTTTTTGTAATTAGTATGTTCACTTAATGTCCTTTTACATTTACTTAATTATTGAATATGCCATTGTGAGAACCATATGGATCCTTATTTGTGAGTGTATGCCTGGTGAGGTGTTGAATCAAAGTTTAAAGGTTTGGGATTGCATAAGTGTGTTACATTTGAGTTATTTAGCATAATTCTTCACCCATACACTTGAACCTCTTTTTTGTATGAATAATTGCATACTTTTGCATGTGTTAGGGGATAGGAGTGATATCTAATATTTTCTTGAGATAAATTACATATATTGTCCGTATTCTTATCTCTAATTACAATTCACAAAGGGTTGTGTCACGCCTTGGTTTTAGGCCCCGAGTCTGGATCTTGACTGAAATGAAACTAGATACTCTTTCTATTAGAACTCACCCTCCTAAGAGGACAAGTACTATAGGGTTTGAACTTGAAATTGATTTGGTTTAGGGCTTTTTGAAAATGTTTTGAAATTGATATCTAACATAGTTAAAGGTGTGTTAGTGTAAGCACCCCATTTTTGACCGCTCGGCAGTCTACACTCCGTCCAGACTTGTGTTCAAGTCATTGTGGGCATATTCCAACCGAAACCAACTTTCTAAGTCCAAATCCCGTTTGTCCATCGCTTCGCAGGCCCGCCAGGCCCAAAATAGAGGCAAAATGACCAAAATGCCCTTAGGGGCATTGTCTTTTCCAATTCCAACTCCAATCCCTTTCTCATGACAGTTTATTCCTCGAGACGGTTCCAAATTAGACACGTCTTTTCGAAGACGATAAGTCCCCTTTCCAATCCCTCTCTCGAGACAGTTTAGTCCTCGAGACGGTTCCAAATCAGGCACGTCTTTTCGAAGACGGTAAGTCCCTTTTCCAATCCCTCTCTCGAGACAGTTTATTCCTCGAGACGGTTCTAAATCAGGAGCATCTTTTCGGAGACGGTAAGTCCCCTTTCCAATCCCTCTCTCGAGACAGTTTATTTCTCAAGACGATCTGAGTAGCGAAAATATTCGCAAATATCACAACCGTTAGAGTAACGGAAATACTCACAAATAGGTCAACATAGGGAATTGCCAACAAACCCATGTGTCACGACGACCGCCGTCAAAGTGGCAGAAACACTCAAAACCCAGGTCAACAACAATGCCTGCTAGCCCACCTCGGTGAAAAATGACCAAACTGCCCCTTGGGCCTTTTTCGAGACTTTCTGGTCAAGATTACCATTTTGCCCCTAGGCATCTAAACGCCCCGGGAACCACACTGGCTCTGGGTATCAAACCGATAACCTTCTGAGATTACTTCTTATAGTATTCTCAACCTTCCTTTACCTTTCTGGATCATTTCGAGTCAGTTCCAGCAAACTCAGTACAAAATGACCGTTTTGCCCCTGGGGGGCCGATCTCCTTTTCCGACCACACTGGCTCTGGGTATCAAACCGGTAACCTCCTGAGAATGCTTTTTATAGTGTTCCCAGCCTTTCTTTATCCTTTCGAATCATTCCGAGTCAGTTCCGGTAAACCCGGTGCGAAATGACCATTTTGACCTTGGTGGGCCGGTCACCTTTTTCGACCACACCGGCTCTGGGAATCAAACCAGCAACCTTTAGGAACATTCTGAATAACGTTTCCAAATCTTGAGTCTTCTTTCGGGACAGTCTGAGTCCGTCCCGGCAGCTTTCCAATCCGATTGACCGTTTTGCCCCTAAAGGCCCAGTCAACCCTTGCGACACATCCTATCCTCATTTTTCAAATCAAGTACCTCCGGGACACTATTTTAAGTGTTCCTGCTCTTTTTCGGCCTTCCGGGTCATTCCCGGTCTTCCAAACTCCTTCTCGGACTTTCCGGAGTCACTCCTAGTGAAGCCAAGCTAAAAATTGCATGGTAGTCACTAGTACAGGCACCCAAATCTAGTCAAAGATATGTTGCTTGCCGATCTTAAATATTTCCTAAATGGCTGGCGCCACTACTAGTGGCGCCAAGCCAAAAAATGGCCTGGCGCCACTAGGAGTGTAAAGTTTGGCCTGATGCCACTGCAACAAGCACCAGTGTTGTCCAACGTCTATAAATACAGAGCCTCTTACAACGTGAAAGAGGTCCGCAAACTCAGTCTAAAAATCATATATTTCGATATACAGAGCTCGTGCACTCCCTAAACCCTAGCTTTCTTAGGTTTTCCAAACCCTAGCGACCATACACAAACTCTAACCTCATATACACTCATACACCTCCCCATACACTTATACACTAGCCTCCAACCCTCCTTTAAAGACTTGAGGAACTACAAACCGAAGCTTTGAAGATTAAAGACGAGCCCTCGAAGATCAAGACTGACGTGAAGCGAAGACCGAAGAAAACAAGGCGCGCAAAATAAACAAGAAACAAGGTAGGTTTTCTATTTAAATTCCTGCACCCCCCCCCCCCCCTCTCTTCTTTCTCCTAACCCACTTAGGTTTTCTCTATTTTAATCCCCCATCTCTTTCCCCCCCTTTCTTTGCATGCTTGAAATAAGGGGACTCCCGATCCATGTGTAGGATTGGACTATTGGAGGGTCACCGTGTCGAGGGCTTTCCTTTAGGCTAACCGGAGACCACGTGGGTTCGGCCCCCTTGATTATGTGGTGAAGCCTTAGCCTTGTATGTTCACGACCCCAAATTTACTTTGTGCATATCATGATCTTGCATCTTTCAAAATTCGTTTTCAAACTTGTTTTTAAAATCGTTTTCAAACTTGTTTTCAAAATTGCATCAAAATTTCCTTTTTCAAAACTTGTTTTCAAAACCACAATTCTATGGTGATTCTAGCCTTTCCATGGCTAAGGTTGCTTTAGGAAAGTGTTCCATTCAAAATGACCAATATGGTCCATATTTTCAACCCTTGTTGTTTTCAAAACCACTTTCTTAAAGTGGTTCTAGCCTTCTTATGGTTAGAATCAATTTAGGAAAGTGAGACGTTTTTATATTTTCCAAAAAGCTCTCTTTTCAAAGGTCTCTCTTTCTAAAAACCCTCTTTTTCAACATGCTTCCCAAAAATTCTTCTTTCCAAAGTTGTTTTCAAAAACTCCCTCCAAAAATCTATTTTCCAAAACTTCTCTTTTTAAAATCCTTTCCAAAACGCTCCTTTCAAAATTCACTTTCTAAAAACACTCCCTAAAAATCTTTCCAAAAACTCTCTCCAACAATCTTCTACCAAAATTTACTTTCCTAAAAACTCTTTCCAAAATCTTCCCTCTACAAACTCCTCTCTAGGATTTCCTTCCAAAAACTTGTTGCTAAAAAACACACTTTCCAAAAAACCCTTTTTCTTGGTGCCCAAGTCAAGCCCTAGAACCCACAATTAGGAAACCCTAATTCTCTTTCCAAAAACATGGTTTTCAAACTTGCCTTAAAATCTAAGTTTCCAAAACCTCTTGTTTTCACATCAAAACTATACACATTTCCAAAACCTCTTTTTACATCAAAACTATAGCCTTCCAAATCTTGGGTTTCTAAAACCTCCCTTTCCAAATTCTTGTCAATTCCAATCTTCCCTTTAGGAACCCAAATCCAATCTCCCGTTTAGGAAACTAGATCCTATCTCCAGTTTTTGGAAACAAAATCAAATCTTCACTTTTAGAAACAAAATCCAATCCCTTCCTAATCCAAATCTTTCCTAATTCAACTCCTTCCTAAACTTCTCCTTTCCTAAACCTTAAGTTTCTAAAACTTGAACATAAAAATCTTTCCTAAATTTTAAAACTCAACTTCCACATCTTTCCTAATTCAACCCTTTCCTAATTCTACCCCTTTCCAAATCCAAGTTTTCAAACCTTTCCTAAACTCAACCTTTTTCTAATCTCAAGATTTTCTAAAACTAAAACTCTAAAACTTTCTAAATCCTAAACTTTCTAAATTCGAAACTTTCAAACTCTAAAATTTTCTAAGTTCTAAACTTTCTTAAACTTCAAATCTTTCAAAGTCTAAACCTTTCCTCATTCCAACCTTTCTTAATTCCACATCCTTTCCAAACTTTAATTCCCAAATCTAGATTTTCAAATCTTTCTAAAACTCAAATTTTGAATCTTCCAAAAATTCTAGAAACTTTCTAAATTCAAATCTTTCCTAATTTAAAGTCTTTTTAAAATTCTAAGCTTTCTTAATTCAAAACTTTCCTAAGTTGAAACTTTCCTAATTCTAAAACTTTACTAAATCAAAACTTTCCTAAAATGACACTTTCTTAATTTTAAAACTCTCCTAATTTGAAAACTTTCCTAATTCGAAACTCTCCTAAATCGGACCTTTCCTAATCCGAATCTTTCCTAAATTTCAAGTTTCCAAATCTTCCAAGATCTTTCTAAATCCAACATTCAAATCCAATCTTTCTTAATCTCAAGTCCTTTCCTAAAATCCTATCTTTCCTAAGTCTAGGTTTACTAAACCTTTATCTTTCTTCCAAGTTCTATCTTTCCAAATCAAAATTCAACCTATTCAATTTCAAAATTCTAAATTCCAATCTTCAATATTCTATTCTAAGTTCAAGTCAAATCCAATTTCCAATTCAATCTTCCAATCAACTCTTCTATTTTCAATCGGACTCTTGTCCGAACTACGACTGACCTGATTCCTCCAAAAGGATACGTAGGCAACCTTCATAAGTGCGGTCACAACTTCTTTCAAATTTCAAATTCCTCCATATTTTTCAAATCTCAAATTCCACAATCTTTTCAATCTATTTTCAAATTTCCAATTTCAAATTTCTATTTTCAATCTTGTTTCCAAATTCAAACTTCTATCTCTTTCTTTTCAAATCAAATAAAATCAAATTCTTTTCAAATCTATTTCTAAATCAACTCTCTTTTCTTGCACTTGCATATCATGCATCATGTTTTTCTAAACATTGTTTTTCAAAGTGGATAGGATTGAACATTAGTTAGTTGAAGACTCTCATAGGTGAATCTAGGGTAAATGGACATGTAGGTACCGAAAGGGCGGGGTAGGGTGATGGCTTAGTGCGTCTTCCCTATACGTAACCAACCTCCGAACTTAGAATTACTGTTTTTAAAGACCAAAAGGAGTTATTTTCAAAAAAGGGCTAAATGTTTTTCAAAGGTTGCCAAACAACCTATTTTTCTTAAAAGCCCTCTCTTGAGGAGATATTTTCAAAATCATTTTCCAAAACCCTAAGTGTAGTTTTCGGATTATGCTTAGTTTTTAGGTGACCTAACTTACCTTAATCAAGTTAGGTGGCGACTCCAAATCTTTTTCAAAAACCCTTTATTCAAATCTATTTTCAATTCAAACCTAGTCGCACTCATTCTTTTAGGAGGGTGAGTTCTAACGAGAAAGTACAGCATTTTTCCCGTTTGTGTGAGTATTCCTCGAGTGCGAAAAATCTGAGCGCGACAGTTAGGTCATCCAAAACTAAGTGTAATCCGATGACCAAACTTAGGTTTTTGAAAATGATTTTTAAAATATCCTCTTGAGAGGTGTTTTGCAAAGTAGGATTGTTTAGCAACCTTTGAAAATGTTTAAAACTCTTTTAAAAATTGACTCTAGTTTTGGTCCTCAAAATAGAGATCTATGATCCGGGGGTTGGCTACATGTAGGTAAGATATCCTAAGATCATTATCCTACTCTGCCCTTGTAGTACCTACGTGTCTATTCATCATATATTCACTTACTTGAATAACCAATTCCTAATTGTCTACTTATATCCACTTTAATAAGTTTTTGAAAAGGGATTTTGTCATCACTTTTGGAAAGAATGATGCGTGATGCAATTTTAAAAAGAGTTTGGAAGAAAGTTGAAACTGGATTTTGAAAAGTCCTTATGAAAGATATGTTGATATTTCATTGCCTTTGAGAGGTTAGTTATGTAAGAACTAAACTCCTTCAAGACCACGAGTTCTGGAAAACATTTTTAGAAAAGTGGATAGAAACTTCCCTTGTTTGAATGTCCCACTCTAAATTGGGCAACCCCAACCATAGGCGGCCTAGGGGTTACTTCAAGTGTGTGATGTTTGAAAGTTGGTTTTGGAAAATATTTTCAAAAAACGTTACGGGTTTAGGAACCCTACAATGAACCTTGTGAGCTTCGCTTGATGTATCACCTTCCTCAGGCAATCCTAACCATGAAGAAGGCTAAGGTCACCTTAAAGTTGTAAGCTTTAGAAAAGATTCTAAAACCGTTTTCGAAAATAGTAAGTACCTAGCCATTTTGAATTGAGACAAGTTTAAAAGAACTTTTGGAAACATTTTTGGGTTGAGTTGGGGTTTGAAAAAGGGTCCTAGAGTCACAATCCTGAAGCCTCCTAACCTAGGTTGGGCAAGCTAGGGCCCAGGTAACCCAAGGCTAGGTTGATTACGGTTTGGTTGACCTAAGGTTAGACCACTTAGGGTTTAGAGATGACTTGGGAATGAAGTTAGGTGCATACACTTAAAAGGGGAGTTTTGAAAATCTATGATTTTATGTGAAAAAGGAAAGATTTGATTTGTTTCCTAAAGTAGAAGATTTAATTTGTTTGCTAAAGTAAAAGATTTGATTTGTTTCCAAAATGGAGAGATTTGATTTGTTTCCAAAATGGAATATTTGATTCGGTTTCCAAAAATAAAGATTGAATTTGGTTTCCAAAAATAGAAGATTGGATTTGGTTTTAAAAAATTAGAAGATTTGATTTGGTTTCCAAAAATAGAAGATTGGATTTGTTTTCCAAAAATTGAAGATTGGATTTGGTTTTTAAAAATGGAAAGATTTGAATTGTTTCCAAAATGAAAAGATCTGAATTGAAAATCTCTCTGATTTCATGTGAAACTTTTTGATTTGGAAACCTATGATTGCATGTGCAACTCTTTGCAAACAACTCAAGAGAGTTATGCACTTTTTGAAAACATGATGCAATAATAACTTTGAAAAACTTTTTGATGCAATGAATAAAAGTAAAAATGCAAGGATGCAAAATGAGGTTTAGGGGACAAGACAAGGCTTCCTAAAACATGGATTTCTAAGGCTTCAAGAAAATAAATCTTGGTCCAATTTTGAAAAAAAAAACCTTTGGAAGGGGAATTTAAAGAGGTTTAAAAACTAAAGTTTGAAAGAGGTGTTTTAGGGTTAAAAACCCTAATGTGGTCTTTGGAGGCCTTTTTGAATATACCACTTTCTTAAAGTAATTCTAAACGTGAAAAATGCTAGAATCACTCTAAGGTTGTGATTTTGAAGAATAAGCTAGGGTTTTGAAACCCTAATATGGGCCTTGGCGGCCACTTTGAATATATCACTTTCCTAGGGAAACCCTAACTATGAGGAGGTTAGAATCACCTTAGGGTTGTGAGTTTGAAAATAAGAACAATGCATGAACATAACAAATATAACGCAGAGGGATTGTGAACAAAAAAAGTTGATGGTTTCACTATTGTACAAGGGGCCTTAAGGCCATAGCATAATTAGTTCACCTAAAAGAAGACCGCTGACATAGTGATCTCCCCTAAGCTTTCCCTAGGCATGGACCAAAGGTCCTCTTGTTTCAAGCATGAAAAAAGCGGGGGTAGAAGATAGGGACTAAGAGAGAGAATAGTCCAAATGGACTAGGAGGGAGAAGAGAAGGAGTGGGAGAGCATGATTGTAAAATAGAAACCATACCCTGTCTTCAACCTTCAATGGAGCTTTAATGGAGACTTGGCTTAAGCTTGAAGAAGACTTGAGAGGCTTGGAAGCTAAAGAACCTTGAAGAAATTAGGGTTTTAGAGAATTTTTGAGGGCTATCTTGAGAGATGCAGCTTTTCTTTGTGATTTTTCAAACCTAGAATGCTGAAAGGTGGTATGTATTTATAGGCTATTTATAAGCCTAGCCAATTTTTGGCCAAGTGGCGCTACTTTGGTATGGCAATGATCCTGAAGATTTGATTCACCTTGAGCTGTAATGAAAAGATTTGGGCTCCACTTCTAATGGCTCTAAGCCATTTTTTGGCCTGGCTCCACTATGAGTGGCTCCACTTTGGTTTGGAAAGCTGTCAGGTTACGGAGCCCAAATGGAAAAGAGATGAGAGCACCCAGGAGCGCCTTAGGGGTTGCTGGTGTGATACTCAGAGCCGAAATGGTTGAAAAAGATGACTAGTTCACCAGGGACAAAATGGTCATTTAGATCAAGAAATACCAAAATAGACCCTAAATGGACCAAGATGGCACTTGGAGATTGGGGATACTCGTGGGAGTGCCTCAAAGATTTACCAGTTTGATGCTTAGAGCCAGTGTGGTTGATGAGGGCGATCAGGGCGCCTAGGAAAAAAATGCTCATTTTAACTAGGAACCATCAGAATGGATCTGAAATTGTTTCAAATGGCATTCTGAGCATGCCGAATTATCCGAGACAATCTTGGAAGGGGTGGACTTATCGTTCTGAGGACTTAGGTACATTTTCGAAGTGTGTGCCGAATTACATTAGACTGGGTGATGCCTCGGGAGCTTTTTAGTCACCCGACTTCGATTAGGCCTAGTGGGCTAAGAAGGCAATTGATTGGTTCGACAAGAATTTGGAAAGCCAGCTTGGGATTGAATGTATCTGTGACGATAAAGTTAGTCTCCAATGTTGACCGTGAGGCGATCAAAGGGATCAGGTGAGTTGGAATCTGAAGAATTAATAATCCCGAATGACATTCCAATTAGTGGAATAGAACTCCTCTAGGAAGATTCAAGGTTTTGATATTTATTTTAAAATAAAAATTGATATGTTGAAATGATTTTGAATTGGCTTCAGCAATGGATTGATTTGAATTTGAATTGAAAGAATTTTGGAAAACCTTTGAAATTTTGGAAAAAAAACTTTTGAGGAAAAAGTTTGAAAACTTAGAAATTGATTGGGAATGAAACTTTTGAAGGAAAAAGTTTAGAAAACCTAGAATTTGATTTGAATTGAAATGTTTTAAAGGAAAAAAGTTTAGAAAATCTTAAATTGGATTTGAAACAAACTTTTTGGAGGCAAAACAATTAGAGAATTCGTTTTAGCTTGAAATTTGGATAAAATGTGTAGGAAATTTATTTTGTGTGGCAAAACGTATGGAAAATTCATTTTACCTTGAAACTTGGACAAAATATATAGGAAATTCATTCTCACTCAAGACTGGAAATTTTTGGAAGCAAAACATGTAGGAAATTCATTTTGACTTGAAATTTTGACAAAATGTGTAGGAAATTCATTTTGTGTCAAGATTGAAAATTTTTTAAAGCAAAACATGTAAAAAATTTGTTTTGTATTGAAATTTGAACAAAATGTGTAGGAAATTCATTTTGGTTTAGCAAAACATATAGAAAATTCATTTTGACTTGAAACTTGGACAAAATGTGTAGGAAATTTATTTTGACTCAAAACTGAAAATTTCTAAAAGCAAAACATGTTGGAAATTTGTTTTAACTTGAAACTTGGACAAAATGTGTAAAAAATTTATTTTGACTCAAGACTGGAAGCTTAGAGCTTTTTGAAGAAAAAGTTTGGATAAGCTGATTTGACTTTTGAAAATGGATTTTGAATTTGAAAAAGAAAGTAAGAGCTTTTACCTTCTTGAAATTGAAATTTTTTTTTTTTTGTAGAGATAGTTTTAAATGAAATTTTGAAATTTTGAGAATTGATTTTTTAAATTGACAGAAATCAATTTTGAAATTGAAACTTTTTTGAAAATTTTTTGACTTTGAGAGAAAGCAAGAGCTTTCATTTTTGGAAAATTCTGATTTGATTTGATAAGAATTGTATTTTCGCCTTGAGCATGGGGCACCATGGGCAACTACTTCGTGGTGGTGATTCTTGAAATTTGAAAGAAAGGACATTTGTCCATCTTTGCGTAAGATCTCTTGAGGTTAGAATGCATGGTGTTTATTGGTGATCTGGTTCCACTTTTGCTGGGCATGGAAAAATTCTTTTTGATTGTATTCTGAGGAGTTGCGTTTCTCTGAAGTCAAGCATCTCAAGTTGGTTTTTGGAGGGGGTGAGGTCTCTTTTGAAAGGATTTGAGGTATCTATAAGGTTGAAAATCTTTGGTTGGTTGGCTTTGAATGGATCAACTGGTTTGAAATGGAAGGTGCAAGGTGCGATGTTGCCCTAATTTTCATGATTTGAAAAAGGTTTATTTAGGGTTGATTAAGAGGTCAAGGGTGGGTCGTTACCCCATTCTCTGTTTTTTGTCAGCTATGGATGGAAATTCTGGCTTTCTGAGGCTTGTGATGGTGCCGAAGATTGCATGAGCTTACTTAGTTGGTTGTAGGGTGCTTTCAATTCCTTTTTATGCTTGGCCCTAGTCTATGTTTCCTTTTTTTAGAGAGAGAGACGCGCATTGTTTTCCAAAATTATGGAGGAAAGGGCGACTGCTTTTACTTTCCTTTATACCTGCTCATTCCTATTGGTATAATAACTGTATTTTTACTGTTATAATGACTGTCTAACTACTCATGCATGCATGTTTACTTCAACTGTATTATCTTTCCTTATACTCTATGCATCTATTCTCATGCATTCCATGTTCCATGTCAAGATGAGAGTTCTAAGTAACTAGTCACTTCATTCTCATGCATATGATTAACTCAAAGAGAGTAACACCTAGTTCACTCTCCCTTGCATTAAACCTACCCAAACCCTAAGGGTTCCCATGTAACCCTAAGGACTCATGGCATGCACATCGATTCATTCCATAAGAGGGGCCCCAATTCCTCTATGCTCATGAAGATAAGGTTGCCAAGAAGATAAGGGCAATCGATCAACAAGGTCTCACAGTGACCTCCTCGACATCGAATCCAAGGAAAGTGAATTCGAAGACTCAAGAGCAGTTTAGGACTTCTTATGTAAAACTAGATAGGTAGAACCCCAAAGGAAAATGTTCCCCCTCCCCTTATTAAAATGTATTTCAATTCTTTTATATCTTAAACCCAAAGTTAAATGTATTTCTTTATTTTTCTCGAACGAATGGATGGACTAATATATGAATGGATGAAGTTCCCCACTTGATGGTAAGGTATCTGTATACAAAGGCAAATCCCCTATCTCCAGGAAGTGAGCCAAGTCATCATGATTAGTCTCCCTCCTAAGTAGGGATACCCTAGGGCATACATTGCATAGAATTCTTAAAAAACCAGAAACTAACTTGCGATTTATATATTTGTTTTTCTGCTCCCTTCTTTTTCTTTTACAGAGATCACCTTGCATTGAGTCAACATTGCTCCCAAGAAAGGGCAACATCCACCTAGGGACCCCATTGTCACCAGGAAAAAAGCATCACTGATAGCTGCCAACCCTGAAGAATCATCTTAAGTCTCTCAAGAAAAGGTCAACGAAATGAGGACCAAAATGGACAAAAATTTCAAACTCATTCAAACCATGGGCATGAAGGATACTGCTACAATCCCATCGTCATCCATGACTTCGTCCAAGGATCCTGAACCTGCTAACCCAAGGATCGTGCTACAGTCTGATAATGTTGGGAGGAACAAAGAAGATGCCAAAGGGATCAATGCCGAAGAGAAAGAAATCATACTGCTCTCACCTACTGTAAAAAGGACTCCCCTAGACTCTCTCAGTTTGAAAATCCAAGGGCTAGAGGATTCACTGCGAAGTCTCCATGGCCATGACACTTACGGGTTCACTTCCTACGACGAGCCCTGTTTCTTTCATGACCACTCGAGACCTGCTAGGTTCAAAATGCCTAACTTCCAAAAGTATGACGGCACTGGTAACGCCGTTACTCGTCTTCATCTCTATACTGGAGCGCTGAGCAGTCACGGCAACAATCTGAAGCTCCTCATGCAGTTGTTCCAATACAGCCTCACTGGGTCTGCTCTACAATGGTTTGCCCGTTTGGACCTAAGGAAGATCACCACTTGGATTGAGTTGGTCAATGCGTTCAAAGCCCAATATCATCACAACATCGACCTTACTTTCGATCGATGGTTCCTGATGACGATGAGTAAAGGTGAGAAGAAAAGCTTTAAAGGATATGCCCTAAGATGGGGGGGGGGGGGGGGGGGGGGGGGGGGGGGGGGGGGGGGGCGGGGGAGGCCGCTACACAAGTTAATCCCCCGTTGGAAGAAAAGGAGTACGTATAACTGTTTGTGCACACTTTTCAAGGTATATACTACGAGAACCATTGCACAAGTATAGGAAAAAGCTTCTCTGAGCTCATCATGTAAGGGGGGATGATAGAAAATGGTCTCAAGACAGGGAGGATTACGGACCCCTACGCCAAGACTAGAGAGTGTACCGCCAGCATAGCCAAGAAGGTGGCTACTAGAAGGGGAACAATTAAAAAGGAAAGTGAAGTGTCTACTATCCTGCCTGGCCAACTACCCCAATACCGACCGCCATCATAATCACACACTGTCCTGCCCTTACCTACTTTAACCATGCCTGCTCCGACCCCTAACTACGGCCCTACTAGGGCGTGACCTAACTTTAATAGGCTTGCCCGACCCACTCGTACCTTTGATACCTTAGCCTGCACCCAAACCAAGGCTTACCACAACCTTCTGAAGAATAATATTTTGAAGCCCATACCTGCTCGTCTATTGCCAAGCCCTTTACCCCCAACCTTCAATGTCGCCCTTACTTGTGAATACCATTCGAGTGGCCAAGAGCACGACAACGAAAGCTGCTTCTCTCTCAAGCACAAAATTCAGGACCTGATAGACAACAAGACCATTAATTTGCAGTCGGTGAAACCCGCTCTTACTCCCAATGTGACCACTAACCCTCTGCCGGACCATGCCATCAATATGATACTCGTAGAAATGGAAGGTGAGGGAGAATTCGATGAGCCTATGGCAAAAGGTTATAAGGAGGATTGGGAGACTAATAAAGAGGATAACTGGGAGGAGGATCTCCCATTGTGCCCAATTTATCTCTATAACCTTGATGAAGTGCATGATACTTCTGACTGGCCTATGGATGAGCCAATGTTCCTGAAGAAGAAGCATATCGAAAACATAGCTGCTGATGGATGGGGTGCTGAGTTTCTACTCCCAAAGTATGCAGCAGCTGAACGTCACTTATTGGAGAACCCTTGGCCCATGACCAAGTACAACTATGAAGACATAGGTTGGGGCTTAGAAGAGCCAAGAGCACAGACGGAGCCGTTCGAGTTAGAAGGAGGTGAATTAGCCACCCTATTTATAGAAGAACCTACTTCAAAGAACAAGAAGGAGATCAATGAGGCTGACAACTGTGTCGTCAACGTCAACATGTCTATAGCTTTAGAAGAAGCCATTGCCTGTCTTGCCTTGGCTAAGGACCCGAATCACGAATGGAGTATTGAAGATGTGGGCATTATCCCAAGGTCTTACTGAAATGGGTTTCCTTCAAATGCGTACAAGGAGGGGTGTTTTCACCCACCCTCTTTCTATCCCTTTATATTTTTGTTCTTAAATTAATATATCTGCACTTCTTTTTCTTTAAATAGAACTATATGCTTTCCACTAGTATAATGAAATGATTAAATCTTTTTATTCATTGTTGTTATCTTATTTTCTCTTGGGAATGGTAACTACGTTTTACGCAAAGGGCATGATTTATCTTGTGGAATGATCTGACATGAAGAGATGATAGCATAAGTTAACCACTCAGCCTTCCGAAGAGAGAGAGAAATAAGGATGAGTGAGGAGACTACCCTAAGGCAACACTTACAATACACTGAAGCTAAGCGATGTGCGGCCAGTTTAAAAAAATGAAGAGGAGTCATCTTTCACTTCCCCACATTTATAAAATAAAGTTAAAAAAATGACTAAGTTCCCTTTGCTTAACCCCTAGTGCCTCGCAGAAAGCAAAAAATTTTCTTGTCAACCCTGATCCAAGACCGTCCCCCCAACATTGGCGTAGACGATAGTCGAGAACTCTAGGAATGACATCCGTCCTCTATCGTGCTAGGACAGCATTGAAGGCTCCGTGGATCAAGTAATCTAGTTTAAAGTGAAGAAAGGCCTTCATTTCTTTTCCCATACAGTCCAAAGCAACCCCTTGCCAAACCCGTTGAGCCATTTATCTTCTTTTGAGAAAACTCTGACCTAGGGATCACTGCCCCTATTGGGTTAGATCAGATTGTTAAGAAAAAGGTCTAAAGAAAAAAAAGAGGGTTGTAGAATTATTCGTTTCATAAAAGGAAAGAAAAGAAATAAAAAGAAAAGCAAAAGAAAAGAGTTGCCAAGGGGCAAGAGGCCGCAAAAAATATATATATATATATATATATATTATCTAAGGCCTCAAGAAAACCATGATTATGCCATCTTGAAAGCATAGTAAGAAGGCCGAAAGAGAAAAGAAGCATCTAGAAAGGTCAAGAGAAAAGAGTTATTTTCGCCCTAAGAAGCATATAGTAAGAGCAGGGAGAAAATTTAAAGGTGATCCTAGGTTACAAAGAAACCCAGTAGAAACAATAGGTTCGAGCCTTTAACCTTTTTTGCAAAACCCTGAAACCATAACCTATATTACAACCCAACTAAAGTCCACTCTGATTGAAAGCGAATTGCTTGATCTAATAAGCTAGACACATTGCTAAAGGGATGTTAACCCTACTGGGAAAGAGAGTCAAGGATGGTACGGATCTAAACCCTGCTGAAAACAACATCAATTTGAGCCTGCATATCCCATTGCTCCGAAAACCCCATAACCTAGCCTACATTATGGTCCTAAAGCAAAGTCTCCTCAGATTGAAAGACTGACCATTTATCACTCTGCTAAAGATCAGGTAAGCTATTGCTAAAACCCCGAGAGTCAAGAGTTTCAGCCCAACAAGCCTAAACACTAACCTCGAAATAAAGAATCGGAGATAGTTGAAAGGTTGAGGAAGGTACGAAACGCTATCATCCAATCAAGGTAAAGTTGAGCCAAAGGAGAGGCCAGGCCCCCGAAAAGGAAGGAGTTACCATTCCAAAGATACTAAGTTTAACAGCATCCCTTGTCTTTCCATTAACTAGTATATGTCTAATATACTTTTTAAAAATAAGAAAAATAAAATAATAATAATAATAATAAAAAGAAAAAAAAACGGTATGAGCTTTGCATATATAGGACGTAACTCCCTGTAGAAACAGAAGTCACCAATACAATATTATCTCATGTGATAAATATACACCATCATCATCTCTATCTATGCATTTGATCATATGCTTAGCTGTCAAAATCATAAATGTCTTTGCATGACCATATATCTAACTACGATAAACATCCATCTTTGTACAAGATCTACAAAAATAAAACTGTCTAACATAAATACATCTCCAGGATAGGGGCAAAAAGAAGATCAGGGTCTATGACAAGGGGCATCTGTCAAAGATCAAAGTCAATGTCCTCAGGATCGAAGTCCCCGAAACCTGGATTCGAAGGAGGTGAATAACTACTAGAAGCACCAGCATCCTATAAAAAAAAGACAGGACCGGAATTAGCAGGGCAAAGGAAGTAACTAACTAGTAGCACAGCGAAAAGAAGAAGAAAGGAAAAGCCAACATACCCCACCACTTCCCATCTGGGCTAATCGAGCCATCAAGGAAGCCATCTCTGCCTGATACTGATCTCGCTCCATCTGGTACCGATCTCTCTGGTCCCTCACAGCGGTAAACTCAGCTTGGGGCACGTATCCCCCGGCACGGCGCCACAAGTTGACCACCTCCTGGTCCACAGCGTATCCGCCTACTACTACCTCAAACTAGGTGAAGGCGCCGACAAATGAGCTCCGAAGTGCGCAGCATAGTTCGTATCTGGAGGAAGCAAAAACTAGGCACCCGGCTGTCGCTCCTGATAGGGGATAGGCACTCCTGTCACCAAGGTTCCAAACATACACTCCAACGGATCTCCTGCTGATTGGAACTCCTCATGAAACTGGCGCCAGCGTCGCTCCCCTAGGTAGGACTCCCAAGAATCGTCACTGAGAAAGGAGGCCCTCGATAAGGACAACGGGACCAAGTACTGAATCGTCTTATAGTGAACTGATTCAATGAAGGGCTGCTAGGTCACATCCTTCGTCTCAATCAACTCCAAGTTCGCCCGTAGCATCACGAAGTCAGTAATCTCTGATCGTTGAGCCACCAGGTCACGAGCCCACCTCAAAGCACGAGGATAAAGGTCATCCTCAATAACCGCAAGGCGACAAACAGGCAAGTACTCATAGCTCCACCAGACAAGAAAGGGCCAGAAACTAGTCATGATGCCCCAACGGGAAGAAGTCCGGACCCGCATTGATTGAAGGAAGCAACCAAAGGAGAAGGACCCCCAATCCAACTCAGATAAAGCCCCAAGATCAACTACTATGCTAACTAACCGAAAAGGCACAAGCGACTTGTTGTTGTTGTAGAAACAGCTGAAGATGATATACAGAACAAGTTGCCGCCTCATGATGTCGCGCTGAGCAGGGGATGGCTCAACAGCAAAGGTACGGTCATCCCGACTGAGCCAGGAAACTGGAAAGCAGAACGCTCGGGAGGGGGCAAGTCCAATAGAATGCACGCATCGTCTCTACTGACCGACTGCAAGGTGATTCGCAGGCCGACAAAGGAAAGACCCGTGATGATAGCCCAATCCAAGGGGGTAGGACCCAACTCAAAGTCAACAAATTAGAAGGTCCCTGTCTCTCCAAACCACATCTTAATCAGTGCCAACACGAGATGTCTATTCAGGCGGTTAGCTTGTAATCCAATGAAAGCCCCGAACCCGATCTCAGCCAAGAAAGCACGATATGATGGAGTAGCCCGCTGCATGGTCATGAAGACCTGCTAAACAACCCCTCTAAAAGCTGTGTGTACCTACGGAGGGGGCAAATGCTGTCTAGAATATACACTGGGGTGATAAGCAAGATCCCCAAGATGTGGGATGTCTGGTATCTCTAGGTCACCCAAATCAGCATTTGTGTGTCTATGTTTAGAGGAGGCTCTCTCATAACCAGTCACTTGATCCCAAAGACCCGGTACCTCCTCCTCAGCACCAATCTCCTCCGCAAAGGCCTGCTCAACCGGAGGAAAGTGGTCGACAGGTGGCCTACTCCCCCGTCCACTTTCACTAGACGATGTTTGTCCAGTAGATCGTTGGCTACCTCTAGATCGACTAGAACCATTGGCAAAATCTGTCCGAGCCGCCTTTCCGGAGTGGCGTCTCCTCTTGGAACCATCATCACCTGCATATGCCATCCTGGAAAGGTAAGCCAAGGTAAGAGGTGTCAATATACGGCATATGCAGATAAAAATAAATAAATAAATAATAAAAAAACAAAAAATAATAAAATAACATAAAAAAATTTTCAAATTCTAAGTCAAAATGAATTTCCTACATATTTTGATTTTAAATTTTTTGTTTTAAGTCAAAATGAATTTCCTACACATTTTGATTTTAAATTTTCCATTCTAAGCCAAAATGAATTTCCTACACATTTTGATTTTAAACTTCCCGTTCCGAGTCAAAACAAATTTTCTACACGTTTTGTCCAAAAATTCCAAATGAGTCCTAAGTCAAAATTTCAAAATCTTCCAATCAAAATTCATCCCAAGCTTTTTCTATCCTAATCATGATTTTCTAAAACCTTCTTTCTCCAAAAAGTTTTCTTCAAACTCAATCCTCAAACTTTCAATCTTTCGAAATTATCATTAAAATCCCGAGTTTTCCAGAGTCACAATCTGTTTTCAAAACATGTCCCTTTCCCAAAATTTTCTTCCAATAGTTTCAAGGCCCCCGAGTTTTTTGAGGTCTTCTCCGCTAAAAAGGCCCCATCCACAATGGTTTTTTATCTTTTTCCTTCAAAAAGATTTTATTCCAAAATTTCTCCAATCTTTTTTCTGAATTTCTAAAAATTTCGACAGAGTTTTGCTTAAAAACGGTCCCTATAACACCTACCACATGAACACAAAATACAAACCGTACACTTCACAACGTCATAATCACATAACATCAACACCCGCGTATAATTTTTGAATTTTTGAATTTTTCAAAACACATGTTTTCTTTTTCAATAAATTAATGGCTTTCAAAGATGTCCTAAAATTTCTCAAAATTGTTTCAAATGTTTTCTAAAATATTCCATAATTTTTCTAAACTTTAAACTCTAAAAATTTCATCAATTTCTTAAATTTTCTTAATTCTCTTAATTTTCTAAGTATTTTTTTATTTTTCAAAAAATCAAAAATTCAAAAAGTTTTCAGAAAATCACGAAACTTCACACAGTCATTAAACACATTTTTTTAAGGCACACCGTATAAAAATCTAACCTAAAAGCTCAACTCCCAAGCCTATAGGAACTAACCCCTAATTCTTGCAGAAACTCCCTTCACAGAATCACGTAAAATTATTCAAATTCAATCAAATAAGCATCAAAACGTAAAAATAACTTCACCACAGTGTTTAAAACATATCAAAACATCAATTTTCACTGTTCACACGACTTAAATGGAATTCTACACATCCAAATAGACATAAAATCAAAAACTCATCTTTTAGAGTTCTCCGGCAAAATCTTCTATTCCAGCGACTTTTTCGGCGACGTGGCCTACTTTTGGCAATCCCACATGGTCTCCAAGAAGTGCTCCTTCAACGTTTAGGTTGGTTTCCTTATGAACACTTTTGATTTTTCAAAAACTCTACACATCCTGCAAGTGTTTGAACTAGAAATTTTTCTAGTTTTGATCCCAAGCCTGCTAGTGGCGCCAAGCCATTTCTTCCAAAGGCGCCACTACTAGTGGCTCCAGTTGCCATTTCCAGACAGCTTTGCCCTTTTTCCTGCCAAAATTCGATTTTAAAGACCTTTTGGGCCCCAATATCCATTTCCAAGCTCCCGTTTTTGAAAATTTCCCAAGTCCGTCCTTTCGACCGCCTCACGATCTACATGGGACCCTTACTCTATCATTTTCTGTCTTTGACAAGCAAAGATAGAAAAAGAGAGGCCGTTGTAAACATCCCATTTTTGCTTGCTCGGCAATCTCCAGTCCGTCTAGACTTGTATTCAAGTCAACATGAACATATTCTGAGTCAACTCAATTTTTCAATCCTAATCTAGTCAATCCATCACTTCGCGGGCCCACTGGGCCCAAGTAACAGGCAAAATGACAAAAATGCTCTTGGGGGCATTGATCAGTCCAATTCCAATAGGCACGTCTTTTCGAAGACGGTAAATTTCCTCTCCAATTTCAATTCCAATTTCAATTAAATTCGGCACACCTTCCAAGAAAGTTGATTCCTCAAGGTAGTAAGACCATCCAATTAGGCACGTCTTTTCAAAGACGGTAAGTCCCCTTTTCAATTCCAATTCCAATTCCAATCGGTCCCTCGAGAAAGTTGATTCCTTAAGGTGGTAAGTCCATTCAATCCGGCACATTTTTCAAAGAAAGTTCTTCGAAATGGTAAGTCCCTACAAACCCGTCGACCGGGACAAGACCCCAAGTCCCTGAGATGGTAGAACGGTCCACCTTTGGCGCTGCTAGCCCGCCAATGCAAAAATGTCCGTTTCGGCATGCCTTCCGAGAAAGTTGATTCCTCAGGCACTAAGTCCATCTAGCAACTTCCCGAGATCAGGCAGTCTTAGAAATGATCGCGAACCGTCAGAATAGCGGAAGTACTTGTAAACATCACAACCGTCAAAGTGATAGAAACACTCGTAAACAGGTTGATATAGGGAATTGCCAACAAACCCCTGTATCACGGGACTGCCGTCAGAGTGGTGGAAACACTCAAAACCCAGGTCAACACCAGTGTCTGCTAGCCCACTTCGGTAAAAAATGACCAAACTGCCCCTAGGGTCATTTTCGACACGTTTCTCAAGAAAGTACCTAAGTCTTGAGAACGATAAGTCCACCATTCCAAGATTGTCTTAAAGACAATCCGATATGATTAGGTGCCTTCTAGGCAGTTTCGGGCCAATTTCAAGACTTTTCGGTCAAAAAGACCATTTTGCCCCTAGGCATCCAAGCGCCCCGGGAACCACACCGGCTTTGGGTATCAAACCGGTAACCTCTCGAGAATGCTTCTTATAGTATTCCCTACCTTCCATTATCTTTCTGGATCATTCCGAGTCAATTCCGGCAAACCTGGTGCAAAATGACTGTTTTGCCCCTACTAGGCCGGTCGCCTTTTCCAACCACACCGGCTCCGGTTAACCAACCAGTAACCTCCTGAAACATTCTAAGTAATGTTTCCAAACATCAAGTCTTCTTCCGGGACATTCTGAGTCCGTCCCGGCAGCTTTCTGGCCCAATTTACCGTTTTGCCCCTAACGACCCAGTCAACCCTTCCAACACATATTGTCATCATTTTTCAGGTCTACTACCTCCGAGACACTGTTCTAAGTGTTCTTGTCCCTTTTTGGCCTTCTGGGCCATTCCCGGCCCCTTCAGATCATTCCCAGACCTTCTGGAGTCACTCCTAGTGAAGTTAGGCTAAAAATTGCATGGTAGTCACTAGTACAGGCACCCAAATCTTCTGAAGATACGTTGCTTGCCGACCTTAAAACTTTCCTAAGTGGATGGCACCACTACAAGCCAAATATTGGCCTGGAGTGGCGCCAGAAGGAATTTTTTCTTAACGCCACTACAATAGGCGCCAGGTCATTCCTTTTTCTATAAATACAAAGCCTCTTCCAGCGTGAAAGAGGTCCGCAAACTCAGTCTAAAAACCCTACTCTTTGATATACATAGCTCGTAGCCTTCCTAAACCTTAGTCTTCTTTAGATTTTCCAAATCCTAGCCTCCATATACAAACCCTAGCTCATATATACTCCCATACACTCTTGTATACTCATACACTAGCCTCCAAAGACTCCATTGAAGACTTGAAGTGTTGCAACCCGAAGATCTTGAAGATTAAGATGAAGACTAAAGCGAAGACCGAAGCAAAGCAAGAAAAACAAAACTCATAAAGCAAAGCAAAGCAAAATAAACAAGACACAAGGTAGGCTCCCTTTTCATGTTTACGCATCTTCCCCCTCTCTTTTCTCTCTCCGAACCCACTTAGATTTTCTTCTATTTTAATCCCTCATCTTCTTCCCTCCCTTTCTTGCATGCTTTAAACAAGGGACTTCCCGGTCCATGTGTAGGATTAGGCTATTGGAGGTCACCGTGTCGTGGGCTTTCTTTTAGTCTAACCGGAGACCACATGGGTTCGGCCTCCTTGATTATGTGGTGAAGCCTTAACCTCGTATGTTCATAACCCCAACTTACATTGTGCATATCATGATCTTGCATTCCTCCAAAATTCGTTTTCAAACTCGTTTTCAAAACTTACATTAAAACCGTTTTCAAAACTTACGTTAAATCTTCTTCTTCAAAACTTGTTTTCAAAATCACAATCCTAAAGTGATTATAGCATTTCCATGGCTAGGGTTGTTTTAGGAAAGTGTTACATTTAAAGTAACTAATATGGTCCATATTTTCAAATCATTATTATTTTCAAAACTGCTATCTTAAAGTGGTTCTAGCCTTCTTATTGTTAGAATCGCTTTAAAAAAGTAAGCTATTTTTATAGACTTTCTAAAAATTCTCTTTTCAAATCTCTCCTTTTAAAAATCTCTTTTCCAACATACTTTCTAAAAACTCTTTTCAATCTCCTTTTTAAAATTCCTTGTCAAAATTGTTTTTCTAAAAACTCACTTCAAAAATCTATTTTTCAATACTCCTTTTCAAACTCCTTTCTAAAAAAGCTCTCTTCAAAATCAATTTTCTAAAAACTCCTTCCTAAAATCTCTTTCCTAAAAACTCTTTTCAAAATCCATTTCTAAAAACTCTTTTTCTAGATCTCTTTCCAAAAATCTTCTTTCAAAAACTCACTTTTCAAAATCTCTTTTCTTGGAGCCCAAGTTGTTGGCCCAAGAAAGCAACCCAAGAAGGGGGGTGAATTGGGTTTTATAAAATTTATATCAGAAATTACAACTAAAAACAGTTTATGTATTTTAACAACAATTAATCAAAGTATATATATCAAGCAAGTGAAGTATACATCAATATATATATTTATGCAAACATGTATAGTGAGCAAATAAGCAAAACAGAGGCAGAAGAGAAGTGCACTAGATTTATAGAGGTTCGGCCAACCTTGCCTACGTCCTCTCTTCTTCGATCCTTTCGAAGGAATTCCACTATGTAATACTCCTTACACAGCTGCTGGTTGTGCCACGAGTGCCCAGCTCACTCTAACAAAAGCTTCTTCCCAAGCTTTCAAAACCCAAGAGATTTTGTCCAAGCTTCTCTCAAACTTACAAGTGTTTTTCTCAAGAACACTCAAACTTACAAGGTTACAAACCCACCCAAAATGAGAATGAATAAAGGTTGTACAAAGATTAACTCTCCTAATGAGTATGTCAACAAATACAACTCAATGGATAACTTTAAACACTCAACAAAAGTATGTGGCAGTGAGGTACAGGTGATTTTCAGCTTCAAGCACTTGATATGAATGGTATGATTGCTTTTCTCTTCTTCTTTGAAGCTGTATGTATCTCATATATATAGGTATGGATCGATTCTAGCCGTTGGAAAAGTATGGGAGAAGATTTGGTTGCATTTTTGCCCATACCATCTGTCAGAAAACTAGCTGTTACGGTCTAGGGGTCGACTCTTTTTACAATGAGTCGACTCTTTTTGCATTTCAACAAATTTTTCAAGTCACTGTCCAAATGAGTTGACTCTTTTGTCCTAGGAGTCGACTCTTTTAAGCTGTCTGCAGAACTTTTGTTCTCTGTTGCAATGAGTCGACTCTTTTTGGCCAGGAGTCGACTTTTTTGAGTCTCTAGCACAAATCCAAGGCTCTGTTCGAATGACTCGACTCTTTTTGCTTGAGGGGTCGACTCTTTTTACCAAAACCCATATTTTTGCAACTTTTCTTCATTCTTTTCCAAAGCTTCCAATCTCTTCAAGGATCATCTAAATAGGTTTTTTAAAGCTTGCAAACACTTCTTCAAGGTTAGATGACTCCAAGAATATCTTCAATCCATTCAAGGTGAATTTTCTTCATTTTCATCACTTGTAGAGCTCTTCCATCATCATAGCTTCATCCATTGATTCAAGTCTTCTTCAAGATCTTCAAGAGAGCTTCCATGACTTAGAATCTTCATTTCTTCAATCAATATGGCTTCTCCATGGACTTCAACGACTCTTCCAAGAAAGCTTTCCAAGTCTTGTGATTCCTTCCATGTCTTCAAGACATCTTTAAATCTTTCAAGAAAGCTTTTATGTTTTTGAGTTGGTCTCTTCTTTTTCCATTCTTGCAAGATATCTTCAAGTCCTCAAAGTCTTCAATCTTTTAAATCAAGTGTTTGATCATTTTCATTCTTCTTCTTTGATATCCATCATCTTCATTCTCTTATAAAATCACCATTGTTGAATATGCTATTCTTTCATGCTTATCAATCTTCAATCTAGGATTTTCATCAACTTGAGATTTCTTTTTCTTCTTATAATATCAGCTTTGTAGAATACATCACTTCATCATGCTTTTCATTCTTTATTCAAATCTTTGCATCATAAATCCTCTATTATGATAAGCTTCAAGTCAAGATCTAATTAATAATTCATCTGCACACTAAGTAGAATTATTAGATCATTTAACCATGTTTTGTTATCATCAAAATCAAGGCATTGACTCAACACAAGTCAAGCCCTAGAGCCAACAATTAGGAAAACCTAATTTTTCTTTCCAAAAACATGATTTCCAATTCCTTATTTTTGCCTCAAAACCTAGGTTTCCAAAACCTCTTATTTTCTACATCAAAACTATATATATTTTCAAAACCTATTTTCTACATCAAAACTAGTCTTCCGAATCTAGGGTTTCTAAAATTTTCCCTTCTAATTCCATGTCAAATCAAATCTTCCCTTTACGAAACCAAAATCAAATCTCCCGTTTAGGAAACTAGGTCCCATCCTCCATTTTTGGAAACAAAATCCAAATCTTTCCTAATTCGAATCCTTCTTAATCACATACTTTCCTAAACCTTAAGTTTCCAAAACTTGAACTTTTAAATCTTTCCTTAAACTTTAAGCTTCCAAATCTTTCCTAATTTCAACCTCTCTTAATTCTATACCTTTCCAAATCTTAACTTTCTAAATATAAATCTTCAAATCTTTCTTCAACTCAAAGCTTTCATAATTTCAAGAACTTCTAAAACTCAAACTTCAGTCTTTCTAAATTTCAAAACTTTCTAAATCTAAAACTTTCTTAAGTCAAAACTTTCTGAATTCTAAATCTTTCCAAGAATCTTAAACTTTCCTATTTCAAAATATTTCGATTTCCAAACTTCCCAATTCTAATTCTTTCCTAAAACGAAAACGTTTCTAAAACGAAAACTTTCCTAAAACGAAAACTTTCCTAAAACGAAAACTGTCTTAAATCAAAACTTTCCTATTTTGAAACTTTCATAAATCAAAACTTTCCTAATCCGAATCTTTCTTAAATCCAATCTTTCCTAATTTTTCATGTCTAACATTCGAGTCAAATCTTTCTTAGTCTTAAGTCCTTTCTAAATCCCATCTTTCCTAAGTCTAGGTTTCCCAAAACTCTATTTTTCCAAATGCAGTCCAAGTTCTCTTTCAAGGGTCAAATCCTCTTTCAAGTCCAATTCTAGGTCTAAGTCCAATCCTTTCAATTCCAAATTCCAAATTTCAATCTTCTATTCTAAGTTCAAATCAAACTAATTTTTCCAATCAATCTCTTTTTTTTTTTCAAATCAAATCTTCTATTTTCTATCGGACTCTTGGCCGAACTACGACTGACCTGATTCCTTAAAAAATGATACGTAGGCAACCCTCATGGGTGCGGTCATAATTTTTTTCAAACTTTCAATTTCATAGCCTTTTTTTCAAGTTTCCCATTCCACAACCTTTTTCTAATTTTCAATTCTATGACTCTTTTCAAATCTCTTTTCTCAAATCTATTTTAAAAATTAAATCAAATCTATCTTTTCAAATCTCTTTTCAATTTCAATTTCAAATCTACTTCCAAATCTATTTCCAAACTCTCTTCTCTTGCATATCATGTATCATTCTTTTAAACATTCTTTTTTAAAGTGGATAGTTTTTGACATTTGTTAGTTGAAGACTCTCATAGGTGAATCTAGGGTGAATAGACATGTAAGAACCGTAAGAGCGGGGTAAGGTAATGGCTTAGTGTATCTTCCCTACACGTAACCAACCTCCAAACTTAGATCACTGTTTTCAAAAGACCAAAACGGAGTTATTTTCAAAAAATGGCTTAAATATTTTCCAAAAGTTGTCAAACAACTTGTTTTCTTAGAAACCGTCTCTTGAGGAAGTGTTTTCCAAATCATTTTCCAAATACCCTAAGTGTAGTTTTCGGATTGTGCTTAGTTTTTCCGTGACCGAACTCACCTTAATCAAGTTAGGTGGCAATTCCAAACTTTTTCTAAAAGCCCTTTGTTCAAATTAATTTTTCATTCAAATCTAGTCGCACTCATTCTTCTAGGAGGATGAGTTCTAACGAGAGAGTACAGTATTTTTTCTGCTTGTGTGTGTATTCCTCGAGTGCAAAAAATCTAGGAACGACAATCATATAGAGTGGCATCCCAAGTCTGCGTGGGGGCATACCGCCTGGAGACAATAGAAGAAGGACGCCATCTACCCCAACCTTGGAATGTTTTAAATTTTAAAAAATTCAACCAATGATAAAGCGATTCGTAGTTAACTTAGCTAAGGGCAAAAGATGCCGCTTTTTCTTTCATGTACTTTAGACAGGAGGTCGTAGAAGAGCCTACCCTCCTCTAGTCAAGTCTCGTTCATTAAATAAAGTTTAGTTTAGTAGAAATTGTTCTACGACAGGATAAAGCCGACATAAATCTAAGTGTGGAACTTAGTCCTACCTAAGTTTGGTAGGTTGGCTCAAAGAGAGCCAAAATAAATCTAAGTGTCAAGCTTAGCCCTACATAAGTTTGGTAGGTCAACTTGAAGAGAGCCAAAATAAATCTAAGTATTGAGCTTAGTCCTACCTAAATTTAGTAGGTCAACTTGAAGAGAGCCAAAATAAATAGCCAGGTGTTAAAACATGGTCTTGCCTAAGTCTTGCTAGCTAGCTAAAAGAATGCCAAAAATAAAGCTAAGTGTTGAAAATTAGTTTTGCCTAAGTTTGGCAAGTCAGCTCAAAGATCAAGCCTAATTCCTAAGCACGGCACAAAAAAGACATACAAAAAGGCATTACTTGTATTCAAAAGACAAAATTAAAAAGTCGTGTAAGCAAAAGAGGTTGTTCATTGAAGAAATAAAAAGTTACAAGACAAGTAAGCTCCTTCTCGAGCTTACAACAACTACAAAAAAAAAAAATAATAAAACTAAAAAAATAGACTAAGTCCCAGAGGAAGGCAGTGTGTTGGGATTCATTGCATCACCAAGCAGGACCCCAACAATTACATCAGCTGCAAAAGTAGCAATGTTAGCAGAAGGAGGAAGGATTGGAGGAACATCGCCAACTTTCAGTTCAACCAGACTAGAAGATGAGGCTGGGTCAACTCCCTTAGTATTTTCAGGAATGGCCTCGCCAAGCAGTGGCCAAGGGATATTCGTGCACAGTAAGGAGGACTTCGTGACTTTATCTCTTTTAAGGCTGACACCCAACCCTCCTTGAAAAGTGAATTGGTCAACCCAAACATCTGGCGAGTATAGTCCTCCCCATCTTGATCAAAGCCCCTTTTGAAGCTAGCATCCCTCTCACTCTGAAGCTCGAACTTCAATTGAAGGATTTTCTTGTCTTTCTTCAACACTTCCAGGTTTCTTTCATCTAAATCCAATAAGGTCGACATCTCTTCATTCTTATTCAGTTCAATAGCAGAAGGTGATGCCTCCTCTTGCTGCTGAACGAAGCAACATTCAGTTCCGTAAGCTTCCCATCAAGACTTTTCTTCTCCAGCTCAATTAGCCTCAGCCTCTCAGATTGGACTTTGAAACACTACATCGACTCAGTCATCTGTTACAGCCTCTAAAAAAGAAATAAGAAAAAATGACTTAGAAAAGTTTTGGCCCAAAGATGCAACCCAAGGGGAGGTGAATTAGGTTTTTCAAAATTAATTACAAAATAATGCAATCAAAATCACGTTAAGCAATAGAATAGTGAGATTACACAGCAGGTGTTAGTTTCCCACGTGACCAGCTCACTTTTTATAAGAGCTCTTCCTAAGCTCTAATCCTTTCAAGTGATTTTTTCAAAATTTCACTTGAACTTACAAGTATTTTTTCAAGGACACTCAACCTTACAAACCCTTACAAATGAAATGAATAAATATTACACAAAGTATAACTCTCTTAAAGAGTAGATATGTAAGTGAGAGATTAGTAAATGCCCCAAATTCCCAGCAAAAAGAATGTTTTAGATTGGGTTCAAGAATTTTAGCTCTCAATCACATGTATAACACTTGAATCTCTTGTATTCTTATCTATAAATGTTGTGGGGTCTTGGTTTTATAGTCTTGCATTCGTTATAGCCGTTGGAGGTGCTTGGAGGTGCATTTAATGCAAGATAAGTCGAGCAGAACATTTAAAAATATAGCCATTATAAGTAATGTGTCGACCCATTTTCTACATGTGTCAACCCTTTTTGTTCTGTCTCCAGCTTTTTAGCAATCTACTTCAATGTGTCAACCCTTTTGTGTTCTTCAGCATATGTCATCAAAACTTTGTCCCAATGTTTTGACCCTTTTGAAATGAGGAGTCAACTCTTCTAAGACCTTCTCTAAGGCTTCGAATCTGGACCAATGTGTAGGCCCTTTTTGTAGAAGGGTCAACCCCTTTCTCTTTGGTAGATTCTAATTCAACTCACTATCTCAATGTGTCGACTCTTCTGAAGTATGTGTCGACCATTTTGCTAAGTGACGTTAACTTTGCAAGACTTCTTCAATTCTTTACAAAACTCTTTAAGCTCTTCAAGGATCATTAACTTGGGACTTTTAAGGCTTGAAAGGTCTTCTTCAAGGTATCTGGATCTTCAAGAACATTTCCAATATTCATTCTTTCAAGTCTTCATCAAATCTCCAATGGGACTTGTGATCTTGACTTTGCTTGATCCTTGACTTTTTTGAACACCTTCAATCTCTTCATACTTCGAAGTCTTTATCAAATCTTCATGAAAGTTTCCAAGACTTGTGAGATGATCTTGTCGTATCATTCCATTATGCTCTTCCAAAGTTCATTTCTTCTTGACAAGCCTCAACACATAATTAGTGTAATGTATGCTAAATGTCAAGCTTCAAGTCATCTAAAATCAAAGCAAATATGCACATTAATTAGAATCATTAGACAACTTAACACATAATTTTGTGATCATAAAAATCAAGGCATGGACTCAACAATCTCTCCCTTTTTTATAATGACAAAACCTTAAATTAATATAATCAATAACATAAACATCAAGCTCAAAATTCAATTAATTAAAATGATGAAAGCTGAAGATATATACCAAAAATATTTACTCCCCCTTTCTTGTGTAATTGATACTTAATTGCACTTTGTTCAAAGAAATGCAAGTACAGGGGTTTTGAATAACTCCCCCTTCCTTATATAATATAAGTACTTAGTGCATTTCAACCATAACTAATTACATTCAACCATTACCAAATAATAAATACTAGAGATCAGTGTATTCAGTGTATTCTCTCCCCCTTTTAGTCAACTCATAAAAAAGACAGCTGAAAATATAATTTAAAGACAAGTAAAATAGCAAAATAAATCTTAAAATAGGATTAATGCTATGAAAAGGTCAACAATCAAACCAATCAACCAACTAATAACACTTCTTTGAATAAACATTTATATATTAGGCTTCAATAAATGTTAAGAAATTTATAACAACGCTAAAAAATTACATGCCAAATGTCTTAAGAATGGCATAACATTTTTTTAAAATAAAAAACATACATAGCTATGATGTGCAAATGTAAAATTCAAATTCAAATGCAATGATGCTCAAGTGGTTTTGGGAGATGAAAATGAAGATAAGGATAGGTCAAAGAGGGTGTCTTTGGTGTTGCAGAATTTTTGCCCACTTTTTCGTCTTAGCCTATATCTGTGATAGGTTTTTGTTGGAGTGGATGAGGCCGGAAGATCTGATTTAATTTCTAAAGAGGAGTGGATGTCCACATTTGCTGGTATGTCTCCTCCTTATTCTTCATATGTTCCTTCTTTTTCTTGTTCCTCTCCTCCTTCTTCTTCTTCCTCCTCATCTTCTCCTCCTCCTTCACCCTCTTCTTATCCTACTCCTTTTTCTTCTTCTTGTTCTTCATCTCCCTTATCTTCTTGTTCTTGTTCTTGTTCTGCATTGTTCTCTAGGGCTACAAACTCTGCTGCTAGAGAGTTTAGAGGTAGATATTTCATACCAATTACTCTCTTTATGTATCCCCCAAGGTGCTCAGTAGAGAGATCAACGGATCTAAGTATATCTTTCTTCAATTTCTCATTGGCATGCACAATAGCCATCACCTTTGTTTTTATTGTCTTCATCCTCATAGCTCTATTGTTTACCTTAAAATCAATCTTGGCAAACATCTTTTTATTATATTCTTATATTTTCTTTAATGTTTCCATCAAAGTGTACATTTCTTCAAAACTGCCAGTTGGTGCCATGGGAAACAACTCCCTTGTAACACTTGAAAGCTCACCCCCTTCAACTTGTTTGCCCTTAGTTGTTAGAATGGCACTTCCACCACCACTCTTCTCCTTCTTTAGAATCCACATCTTATTCTCACCATCATACTTATATCCCATCCTAGTTAGATTTTTCTTATTATGCTCATCATAGTTGGGATTGGAACTTCTTTCTTTTCTCCTGTCAAATCCACTTTGAAATGATTGAAGATCTTAGTCAAAAACATTCCATATGGTAAGCTGAATTTGGTTTTGGAGACTTTGATAATATGGTCCAAAATAAATATAGGGATGTCAATTTTGGTGTCAGTTATATATATCCACAAGAAAATTAGTTATTTTTCAGAAATATACTCAAATTTCCTACCCTTAGGCATAAAAATGGTGCAAACAAAATGCTAAACAAGTCTCAATTCTAAGGGTAAATCTCTTGTAATGGGTTTTGCATTTTTATGAGTGTCTTCACCTTAGAGAGCAGATAATTATTCCTTTCTATTTACATCTCTTCTCCTCCACTTCTAATTTCCAAAATTTCACATATTACTCATCCAGTGAGAGTAAAATGTACACTCCTTTTACTTTACTAGACACCTCTAAACACTCAAACTCCTTCTTAGCATCAGCATAAAAATACCCAACTAATTCAGAATAAATATCTTTTTTGATTGAAGTCATGGACTTCCAACCCAATGCCTCAAATTTAGACTCAAAATTAAATCCTTGTTTTGATAACAATGCAAAGTCAATCCATCTACCATTCATAATTTTCTTAGAGGAAATATATGTTATACCTCTTGTAAGCATTATCATTGCCGAAATATAGTTTGTCCCTTATAATGACTTCTTCAATCTCAGTAGTCTTTGATTTCTTCTTCTTCCCACTATCCTTTGATGATTCCCCTTGATTCTTTCTTTTCCTGTTCTTCGACACCTTAGGAGCCATCAGGGTTTCAAAATAGAGGTTGAAGATGGTTGAAGGTGACTTGGGGTGGATCAAACTGGGTGTAAATAGAGATTTAAGAAAAGTTCTGTAGAGATTTTGGTGGAGGTGGCAGTTGAAGAGTTGGTTCGTCGAGGTTAGAAAGAGATAGAGAGAGACGAGGGAAATTTAAGTAATGCGACACATCTTCTGTTAAAATACTTCCTAAGCAATCTGTTAAAATGAGTCAACTCTAGCACAAGATCTAGAAATCTCCAGCTCTGGAACAGGTCTTCTGCTAGTTAACTCTAAATCTTGACTTGTTATAGCTCTAGAGCCCTCTAGACCAGCTCCCCTAGCACAAGACTTGTTCCAATGAAGCCCACTGTCAAGCAGACTCCACCCTGCTAAAATAGGGTGCAACTGCTTCAGCAAAAAATTATTCCAGTGAAGCCCGCTGTTAAGCGGACTCTACCCTGCTAGAGCAGGGTCCCAGTTGTTCAAAAAATTGTTTGCTGACAAAGAGTACCCCACTTCCAGGTTTTGCTCTGGTGCGGTGCTTTCCTCAAGCATGTTATGACAAAGTGATATATTCTACGAAGGAAACATGGCAAAATGTTGGGGTAGCTATACATGAACTTTCTACTTCCAAAAAGTGAAGCTCTTCTCCTCTTTTTCAGGAAACTTGAAGATCTCCATGAATTTTTCAAGCATCTTCAAGATCTGCTCATTTAGATTAAAGGATGATAATTACTTAAGGCAGAGAGTTGTGCCCTAAGAGAAGCCAAGACATCTCTCTCTCTCCTTGAGGTGACATACAAGAAATGAGAATGTTCTTCATCCAAAAATAGAGAGAGTCTTCTATATTGTCCACTAGGTGTTTGTAAAAAGTCCGGAGAAGACTCCACTCCTTTTTATCACTCCATTTTCGAAAGAGACTAGGGTGGCTTAATGGAGTTCAAGTCATTGGTAATTCATTGAAGGTTCAATGAGGTTCAAGTGCTTATGAACATGTTTGTGGACTTGACGGAGTACAAGGTGTAGATGCAAGCCAAGTGTTGAGGATTCAACAAGTGTAACGGGTTATAAGACATTCTTGTATCATTGTTCATATTATCGTGTTTGGTTAGAGCTAGGCTAGGCCCCACGGTTTTTTCCTGGAAGGGTTTCCACGGTAAAATTGCTTGTGTCTTGTTTATTGCTTATGTTGTTGTATGTAGTTCCATTTAGTTTTTCTACTACTTGCACTTACATGAAAAAGAAGTGGAGACCTATTCACCCCCCCCCCATCCTAGATCCACATATGATGCGCTAAGTCTTTCTACAAGAACACTTATTTTCTCAATTGGTATCAGAGCGAAACACTTTCAAAATCAGTTTTTCAAAACTATTTTCTTTTGTGTGATCTTGATAGTGTTCTACTAACATGGATGGTCCTAAAGAGGATGGTTTAACTGTGAGACCTCTTTTGTTTGATGGCTCAAATTTTCCTTATTGGAAAGCTAGGATGCATACCTTTTTGAAGTCTATTGATGAAAGAGTGTGGGTCAGTGTTTTACAAGGTTGGACTCCTCCAATCAAACTTGTTGAAAATATGGAAGTTCCCAAACCTATGTCTGAATGGGATAAAACTGAGCTGGAAGAGAGTGGATGGAATAGTAAAGCCATGAATGCTATTTTTAATAGTATATCTCTTGAAGAGTTTCGTAAGATTTCAAAATGTGAGATTGCTAAGAAAGCTTTGGATATATTAGAGGTCTCTCATGAAGGCACTAGCGCCGTTAAACTTTCAAACCTTTAAAGGTTAACCACAATGTTTGAAACTCTTTGAATGAAAGAAAATGAAACCTTTGATGCATTTTATATAAAACTGAGTGACATAGTAAATTCTAGCTTCAATCTTGGAGAAAAAATTTTTGACTCCAAAATTGTTAGGAAAATCCTAAGATCTCTTCCAAAATGGTCTCCGTCCAAAGTTACAACCATCGAAGAGAGTAAGGATGTTGATGCTCTTAAAATTAAAGAGCTTGTTGGCTCCTCTTCAAACATATGAAGTGAATTTAAAATAGAATAAAAGGATTGATAAGAGCATGGCTCTTCAATCTGTCAAAGAAGACCATGAAAACACAAGTGAGGATAAACATGAGTTTGACCATGGTGAGATGGCATTATTTGCGAAAAAGTTTAGGAAGTTCCTCAAAAATAGAAAGAACATTGGTTCTAAGACAGATAAGAAAACTCCTAGTAAGTTAGATTCTAAACATAAACCTTTCCAAATCAATGAGAAAAAGGCATCCACATCTCAGCAGTCCAAGTCTATTCAATGTTATGAATGTCAAGGATTTGGTTACATTGCCCAAGAATGTCCAAACAAGAAAAAGAAAAAGAATAGGGTTATGACTCTCACTTAGGATGACAACATCTCAAATGAGTCTAAAGATTCCTCCTTTGAGGAAGAGACTTGCAATTTCACTGCTTTTGTTTCATTATTTCATGAATCTACTAAATCTTCTTCTTCCTCTTAGGTTTCGTTGGAAGATGTTTTTAGAACTATTATTAATCAGGTAAAAGAAGATGGATCAAGTGATTCCAAAAATGAAATCACAGATATACATTAGGCTTATAAGGAGATGTATAAGGAGTGCATGAAGTTGAAGGGCTACAAGTTAAAGGTGACAGTCAAGTACAAAACTGTTCAAAAGGAAAGAGACATGCTGAAGCAAGAAGTAGCTGAAGTCTCCACCAAATTACATCAGTTTGAAGCTGAATGGTGTAAGCACCCCATTTTTGACCGCTCGGCAGTCTACACTCCGTTTAGACTTGTACTCAAGTCAATATGGACGTATTCTAGTCGAAACCAACTCTCTAAGTCTAAATCTCGTCTGTCCATCGCTTTATGGGCCCACCAAGCCCAAATAGAGGCAAAATGACCAAAATGCCCTTAGGGGCATTGTCCTTTCCAATTCCAATCCCTCCCTCGAGACAGTTGATTCCTCGAGACGGTAAATCTATTCCAAATTAGGCACGTCTTTCCGAAGACGGTAAGTCCCCTTTCCAATTCCAAATTAAGCATGTCTTTCTGAAGACAGTAAGTCCCCATTCCAATTCTAAATCAGGCACGTCTTTCCGAAGACGATAAGACCCCTTTCCAATTCCAATCCCTCTCTCGAGACAGTTGATTCCTCGAGACGGTAAATCTACTCCAATCAGACGCGTCTTTCTGAAGACGATAGGACCCCTTTCTAATTCCAATCCCTCTCTCGAGACAGTTGATTCCTCGAGACGGTAAATCTACTCCAATCAGACGCGTCTTTCTGAAGACAATAGGACCCCTTTCTAATTCCAATCCCTCTCTCGAGACAGTTTATTCCTCGAGACAGTAAATCTACTCCAATCAGGCCCGTTTTTCCAAAGACGGTAAGACCCATTTCCAATTCCTTTCCAATTCCAATTCCAATCCCTCTCCAGAGACAGTTGATTCCTCGAGACAGTAAATCTACTCCAATCAAGCACGTCTTTCCGAAGACGGTAAGACCCCTTTCCAATTCCTTTCCAATTTCAATCCCTCTCTTGGGACAGTTTATTCCTCGAGACGGTAAATCTACTCCAATTAGGCACGTCTTTCCGAAGGCGATAAGACCCCTTTCCAATTCCAATCCCTCTCTCGAGACAGTTGATTCCTCGAGACGGTAAATCTACTCCAATCAGGCACGTCTTTCCGAAGACGATAAGACCCCTTTCTAATTCCAATCCCTCTCTCGAGACAATTGATTCCTTGAGACAGTAAATCTACTCCAATCAGGCACATCTTTCCGAAGACGGTAAGTCCCCTTTCTAATTCCAATTCCAATTCCAATCCCTCTCTCGAGATAGTTTATTCCTCGAGACGGTCTGGCGTGTTTTTCGAAGAAAATCTCTTCCAAAACGGTAAGTCCCTTTAAACCTGTCGACCGAGACGAGACCCCAAGTCCCCTAGATGGTAGAACGGTTCACCTTTGATGCCTGCTAGCCCGCCAATGCAGAAATGTCTGTTTAGGCACGCCTTTCAAGAAAGTTGATTCTCAGGCGCTAAGTCCCTTTAGCAGCTTCCCGAGATCAAGCAGCCTCGGGAATGATCGCGAACCGTTAGAGTAATGGAAATACTAGCAAATATCACAACAGTCAAAGTAGCGAAAATACTCGCAAACAGGTCAATATAGCGAATTGCCAACAAACCCCTGTATCACACAACCGCCGTCAGAGTGGTGGAAACACTCAAAACCCAAGTCAACACCGATGCCTGCTAGCCCACTTCGATGAAAAATGATCAAACTGCCCCTTGGGCCTTTTCTAACACGTTTCTCAAGAACACACCTGAGTCTTCAGAACGGTGAGTCCAACCTTCTAAGATTGTCTTAAAGGCAATCCGGCACGATTAGGCGCCTTCTAGTCAATTTCGGACCAGTTTCGAGACTCTCCGGTCAAGATGACCATTTCGCCCCTAGGCATCCGAACGCCCCTGGGACCACACCGGCTCTGGGTATCAAACTGGTAACCTCCCGAGAATGCTTCCTATAGTATTCTCAACCTTCCTCTATCTTTCAGGATCATTCCGAGTTAATTCCGGCAAACCCGGTACAAAATGACCGTTTTGCCCCTAGAGGGTGGGTTGCCTTTTCTGACCACACCGGCTCTGGGTATCAAACCGGTAACCTTTGGGAACATTCTCAATAATGTTTCCAAATCTTGAGTCTTCTTCCCGGACAGTCCGTGTCCGTCCCGGCAGCTTCCCGATCCAATTGACCGTTTAGCCCTTAACGGCTCGGTCAATCCTTCCAACGCATGCTACCCTCATTTCTCAAGTCAAATACCTCTGGGACACTATTTTAAGTGTTCCTGCCCTTTTTTTGGCCTTCCGGGTCATTCCCGGTCTCTCAAACTTCTTCCCGGACTTTCTGGAGTCACTCTTAGTGAAGCCAGGCTAAAAATTGCAAGGTAGTAACTAGTACAGCGCCCAAATCTAGTCAAAGATAAGTTGCTTGCGACCTTAATAGTTTCCTAATTGGCTGGCGCCACTACTAGTGGCACCAAGCCAATATTTGGCCTAGCGCCACTCCTAGTGGCGCCAAAAGCATTTTTGGCCTGGCGCCATTGCAATAGGCGCCAGGTCTATCCCACCTCTATAAATACAGAGCCTTTTCCAGCGTGAAAGAGGTCCGCAAACTCAGTCTAAAAATCCTATATTTCGATATACAGAACTCGCACACTCCCAAAACCCTAGCTTCCTAAGATTTTCTTAACCCTAGCCACCATATACAAACCCTAAGCCTTATATACACTCATACACACCCCTACACACATACACTAGCCTCCAACCCTCCATTAAAGACTTGAATTTCTACAATTACGAAGATTTGAAGACCGAAGATGAGCCCTCAAAGATCAAGACTGAAGTGAAGTAAAGACCGAAGAAAAGCAAGGCGCGTAAAATAAACAAGACACAAGGTAGGCTTTCGTTTTATGTTTCTGCACTTCCCCCCTCTCCCTTCTCTCTCGTAACCCACTTGGATTTTTTCAATTTTAATCCCCTATCTCTTCCCCCCCCCCCCCCTTTCTTTGCATGCTTGAAACAAGGGGACTCCCGGTCTATGTGTAGGATTAGACTATTGAAGGGTCACCATGTCGGGAGCTTTCCTTTAGGCTAACCGGAGACCACGTGGGTTCGGCCCCCTTGATTATGTGGTGAAGCCTTAACCTTGCATGTTCACGACCCCAAATTTGCATTGTGCATATCATGATCTTGCATCTTCCAAAAATCATTTTCAAACTCGTTTTCAAAATTTGCATTAAACTTGTTTTCAAAATTACATCAAAATCTCCTTTTCAAAACTTGTTTTTAAAATCACAATCCTAGGGTGACTCTAGCCTTTCCATGGCTAGAGTTGCTTTACTAAAGTGTTACATTTAAAGTGACTTTTATGGTCCATATTTTCAAATATTGTTGTTTTCAAAACCACTTTCCTAAAGTGGTTCAAGCCCTCTTATGGTTAGAATCGTTTTAGTAGAGTGCGACATTTTTATACCTTCTAAAAACTCTCTTTTCAAAAGTCTCTTCTCTTAAAAATCTCTTTTTCAACATACTTTCCTAACTCTCCTTTCTAAAGTTGTTTTCAAAAACTCCCTCCAAAAATCTATTTTTGAAAACTCCCTCTATCAACTCCTCTCCAAAATACTCTCCCCAAAATCCACTTTCTAAAAATGCTCCCTAAAAATCTTTCCAAAAACTCTGTCTAACAATCTTCTACCAAAAATCTTTCTAAAAACTCTCTTCCCAAAATCTTCCTTCTAGAAACTACCCTCTAGGATTTTCCTTCTAAAATCTTCATTTTCAAAAACGGACTTTCCAAAAATCCCTTTTCTTGATTCCCAAGTCAAGACTTAGAGCTAACAATTAGGAAACTCTAATTTTCTTTCCAAAAACATAATTTTCAAATTTACCTTAAAACCTAGGTTTCCAAAATCTCCATTTTTACATCAAAACTATACATATTTTCAAAACCTCTTTTCTACATCAAAACTATAGTCTTCCAAATCTAGGGTTTCTAAAACTTCCTCTTCCAAATCCTTGTCAAATCAAAGATTCCCTTTAAGAAACCAAATCCAATCTCCCATTTAGGAAACTAAATCCTATCCTCCGTTTTTGGAAACAAAATCAAACCTTCTCATTTAGAAACGAAATCCAATTCCTTGTTTTAGGAAATAAGAATCTTAACCCTTCCTAGTCTAAATCTTTCCTAAGTCACTTTCCTAAATCTTAAGTTTCTAAAACTTGAACATAAAAATCTTTTCCAAAATTCTAAAATTCAAATCTTTCCTAAATTTTAAAACTCAACTTCCACATCTTTCCTAATTCAGCCCTTTCCTAACTCTACCCCTTTTCAAATCTTAACTTTCTAAATCTAGGTTTTCTAATCTTTCCTAAATTTAAACCTTTCCTAATTTCAAGATTTTCTAAAACTCAAACTCTAAAACTTTCTACATTTCAAATCTTTCCAAATTCAAAGTTTTCTAAATTCAAAACTTTCTTAAGTTAAATCTTTCTAAACCCAAATCCTTCTACATTCTAAACTTTCCTAAAACTTCAAATCTTCTCCAATCTAAAATTTTCTAAACTCAAAGCTATCTTACATTCAAAACTTTCCTATTTCAAAACATTCCAAATTCTAAACTTTCTAACTTTTAAAACTTCCTATTCTCAAAACCTTTCCTAACACGAAACTTTTCAAAAATGAAACTTTCCTAAGTTAAAACTTTCCTAATTTCAAAACTTTCCTAAGTTTAAACCTTTCTTAATTCAAACCTTTCCTAAGTTAAAACTTTCCTAATTTCAAAACTCTCCTAAGTTTAAACCTTTCTTAATTCAAAACTTTCCTAAGTTGAAACTTTCTAAATTCAAAACTTTCCAACTTCAAAACTTTCTTAAAACGAAATGTTTCCTATTTCGAAACTTTCTTAATCTAACACTTTCCTAATTCGAAAACTTTCCCAATTCAAAACTTTCCTAAAATGAAACTTTCCCTGATTCGAACATTTCGTAAATCCAATCTTTTCAAATCTTCCAAGTCCAACATTCGAGTCAATTCGTTTTGAAAATCTTTCCAAGTCAAGTCCAATCCTCATTTTCTAAGTTTCTACGTCTAGGTTTCCTAAAACCAAGTTTTCCAAAGTCAAGTCTTTGCAAATCTTCCAATCAAAGTTCAATCTCTCAATCTTCCAATCCAATTTTCAATTCAATCTCTTTTCCAAATCAACTCTTCTATTTTCAATCGGACTCTTGTCCGAACTACGACTGACCTGATTCTTCCAAAAGGATACGTAGACAACCCTCATGGGTGCGGTCACAACTTCTTTCAAATTTCAAATTTCTCCACATTTTCCAAATCTCAAATTCTACAATCTTTTCAAATCTCTAATCTATTTTCAAACTTCCAATTTCAAATTTCTATTTCCAAATCTCTAATTTTTCAAACTTTCCAATTTCAAATCTATCCTTTCAAATCTTTTCTAAAATCAAATCAATTTTTTTTCAAAATCTATTTCAAATCAAACCTTCCTCTTGCATTTCCATATCATGCATCATGTTTTTCTAAACATTGTTTTCTAAAGTGGATAGGATTGAACATTAGTTAGTTGAAGACTCTCATAGGTGAATCTAGGGTAAATTGACACGTAGGTACCGAAAGGGCGGGGTAGGGTGATGGCTTAGTGTGTCTTCCCTACACATAACCAACCTCCGAACCTAGAATCACTGTTTTCAAATACCAAAACAGAGTTATTTTCAAAAAAGGGCTAAATATTTTCTAAAGGTTGCCAAACAACCTGTTTTCTTAAAAACCCTCTCTTGAGGAGATCTTTTCAAAACCTTTTTCAAAAAACCCTAAGTGTAGTTTTCGGATTATGCTTAGTTTTTAGGTAACCTAACTCACCTTAATCAAGTTAGGTGGCGACTCCAAATATTTTCTAAAAGCCCTTTATTCAAATCTATTTTCAATTCAAACCTAGTCGCACTCATTCTTTTGGGAGAGTGAGTTCTAACGAGAGAGTACAGTATTTTTCCCGCTTGTGTGTGTATTCCTCGAGTGCGAAAAATTTGGGCGCGACAGCTGGCGACTCCACTGGGGACACTTAGAGGGTTAGGCCGTAGTCATGTCTCTTTACCCTTCACCCATGTATAGTCTTCAATTAACCTGGTTCAATCCTTTTCACTTTAAATTTTCAAAACCAAATTTTCAAAATTGTTTAAAAAAAAAACATGCATTTATCTATATTATCTTGTATTATGTTTGTCATCCACATACTAACACTTGCATCTTTATTGTGTAGGTACACATTTTGTTTAAATTTTATTAACTGCTATGTATGAATGTGATGAACAGGATGAATGGGAGTTGTTGGGCTCTTTCCTCCACTTTTAAAAATCACACACACACTGCATGTACACCTACATTCTGCATACTTGCATTATTACCCTGATGTAACCTTTCTAGTTAGAAAAAGGGAACGGTATATTGGTTATGGGCAAGATGCTGTGTCAGTTTCTTCGCCTACGGCCTCTTGATGGTTCTCCTGCTCGGATCACCAACCGATCATGACACCACCTCGGGGAGTGGGCCTAGGTTTGAAGATCCGAGGACCGAGCCTTTTTAGGACGCATTAGTCAACCCTCAACCTCATACTCATATAGACACCATGCATAGCCGAACCTCTACCGGATTTAAGACACGAGCACCGTTTTCAAAACCAAGGAGGAAATGGCGACTGTTCTTACTTTCATTTATACCTGTCTATTCTTGCTGTTATACTGACTGTATTCATACTGTTATAATGTCTGTCTAACTGCTCATGCATGCAAGTTTATCTTGCTATTGCCTTCTCTCTCCTTATACTCTTTGCATACCTATGTTCATGCATTCAATATTCCATGTCAAGACGAGAGTTCCAAGTAACTCAAGTCATCGCATTCTTATGCATATGATCAACCCATTGAGAGTGACACCTAGTTCACTCTCCCTTGCATTAAACCCACCCAAACCCTAAGGGTTCCCATGTAACCCTTAGGACTCATGACATGCATCTCAATTCATTCCATAAGAAGGGCCCCAATCATTCTATGCTCACGGAGATAGGATTGCCATGAAGACAAGGGGCAACCAATCAGCAAGGTCTCTCAGCGACCTCCTCGACATCAAATCCAAGGAAGGCGAATCCGAAGACTCAAGAGTAGTTTAAGGTTTTCCTTTGTAAAACTAGATAGGTAGAAGTCTAAAGGAAAATGTTCCCCCTCCCCCTATCAAAATATATTTTAATTCTTTTATATCTTAAACCCAAAATTTAATGTACTTCTTTACTTTCATGAATGAATACATGGATGGCTGAAAGTTCCTACTTGACGGTAAGGAATCCGCATACAAGGGCAAATCCCCTATCTCCAAAAGTGAGCCAAATACATCATGCCTAGCTTCCCTCCTAAGAGAGGGGCATCTTAGAGCATACATTGCATAAAGACTTGTCAAGATAAAACACTGACTCTTTTCTTTTGTTGGTTTTAGGTACCTCCCCTCGTTTCCCCTGTCATTACGGCCAAAAGCTCAGAAACGCTCATGGAATCACTCATACTAGACACCTTAACTCTACTACTAGCAGAAGTGAAAGGAGTCGGACACATGATGACTAAAATGGAAGGCATGCTTTCTTCACTCTTATCCCACGCAACCCATGAGCAAGCAGAGTCCTCACAGGCCCAAACCCATGATGGACAAAAAAGGATGAAGAAGGAAGACCATGACTATGCCACCACCATCGCCTACCAACGACCTCCCTAGGCCGAGGGCCTTACTCGAATGCCTTCCAAACCAACCCCTAACCAAACATATGGATTATATAATCTCTCCTACGGATACCAGCCCAACCCATTTGCCCCTGCCACCGAAAATTGTCCCATTTTGAAACATAGAACACGAAGCCCTTTCAATTCTTGAACCATCAACCTGACTGTGACCTCACCAAAGCTCGGTCCCCAATCGTCAAAAACATCTGCAACACCTCCTCGGCCTAGACGAACAAGTGGGAAAAAGCAGACATTTACTAAACTCGCATGCTCACAGACCACGGCCTACTTTGGTCTCTTAGCAGCTGGATATCTGAAGCCTATACCTGCCCGACCCCAGCCCAATCCTCTGCCTCATTACTTCAAATCCGCAGCAAGCTGTAAGTATCATTCGAGTAGCCAAGGACATGACACTGAAGATTGTTTGACCCTCAGGCATAAGATTCAAGACCTAATAGATAACAAGATCATCTGTGTACGACCAGCAAATCCTTCTTCGAATGGCCTTACAAACCCTCTGTTGGACCGCAATATCAACATTGTTACAAAATTTGGTAACAACAAGGTTTGTTTTGCTGCATGCCAAGAGATATATTACAAGGATGGGGAGGAAATGGAATGTGACGATACGGAACAGAGTCGTGCTCGGTTACGGTCCAACCCTAATAAAATGCCGACCCCCGAAGAAGAACTCGCATATGAATCTGTGAAGAAAATTGACCAGGAGCTGTCCAAACTCGGTAATAAAAATCTCCTATTATGTACACCCGAGGAACACCGAGCCCCGGTTGGATGCCAGAGTAAAAAACCCCGGGCTCGACCTATCAAGCTGGACGAAGACGAGTCGCCCGAGTGGTTTGTTAGAGAAACTCCAGAGCAAACAAATGAAGGCAAGACGGTCAAGAAAGCTAACAATTACATCATCACCGCCAACTCACTTGGAACTCCGGGAGAAGCATCTACCTATCCTGCTTTGGCTGAAAATCTCAACCGTGGATGGAATGTAGACGAGGGCACTATCCCAAGACCTTACTGAAAAAGGAGTCCCTTCAAAAGCGTACAAGAGAGGGGTGTTTTCCCCTACTTTCTTTCTATCCCTTTGACTTCCTGTCTTTAAATTAATGCTTACATTTTCTTATTGCTTAAGAACTCTATGCTTTGCATAAGAAATGATAATAATAATCAAATAATAGTCTTTTATTCCATCACGGTTGTCTTATCTTCCCCTGGGAATGGTGGCTACTTTCTATACAAGGAGCATAGTGTATCTTATGGAATGATCCAACTTGAAGGGATGATAGCATGAGTTAACCACTCACCAAATGATTAGCTTTCCAGAGAGAGAGAGGATAAGGATGAGTGAGGATACTACCCAAAGGCAACACTTGCAAGACTCTGAAGCTAAGCGATGTGTGGCCAGTTTATCAAAGTGAAGAAGAGCCATCTTTCACTTTCCCATACATAAATAAAAGAATAAATAAACAAATGTGCTTATATTCCCTTTACTTAACCCCTAGAGCCTCGTAACAAACAAATTTTTCTTTATCAACTCCGATCCAAGACTGTCCTCCCCACACTGGGGCAGATAATAGTTGAGAACTCTAGGAATGGTATCCACCCCCTCTGTGCTAAGGCAGCAATGAAAGCTCTATAGATTAAGCAATCTAATTCAAAGTGAAGAGAGACCTTCATTTCATTTCCCATACAGTCAAGAGTAACCCCTTGCCAAACCTATTAAGCCACCTACCTTTTCTTAACAAAACCCCAACCTAGGGATCACCGCCCACCCTGGGTAGATTGAACTGCCAAGGAAAAGATCTAAGGAAAAAAGGGTCAAAGAATTATTCGTTTCATGAAAAGGAAAAAGAGATAGAAAGGACAAAGCGAACGAAAAGAGTTGCCCAAGGGCAAGAGGCCAAAAAAAAAAAGGATCCTTTAAGGAAAGGCCTGAAGAAAACCATGATTGTGCCATAATAAGAAGAAAAGAAAGTCATGTTTATCTCAGAAAAGCATATAAAAAGGGTGAAAGAGAAGAGTCATTTTCACCTTGAAAAGTATATAGCAAAAGCAAGAGAGAAATTTAAAGGTGATCCTAGGTTACAAAGAAACCCTGTAGAAGCAATAAGTTCAAGCCTTTACCCTTTCTTGCAAAACCCCAAAACCATAGCCTACATTACAACCTTATTAAAGTCCCCTCTGATTGAAAACAGATTGCTTGATCTAAATGAGCTAGATACGCTGCCAAAGCTAAAGAAGCATGCTAATCCTATTGAAAAGTAGTCAAGGATGGTATCGATCTAAGCTCCACCGAAAACAACATCAAATTCAAGCCTACATATCCCGTTGTTTCTGAAATCCCATAACCTAGCCTACATTACGGTCCCAAGCAAAGTCTCCTCAAATTGAAATGACTGGTCACTTATGGCTCTGTCAAAGGCCAGGTAAGCTGTTGCTAAAACCCCGAGAGTCGAGAGTCTCAGCTCAATAACCATATACACTAACCCTAAGACAGAGAGTTGGAGGCGATCAAGAGGTTGAGAAAGGTGCGAAATGCTATCATCCAACCAAGGTAGGGTTGAGTCAGAGGAGCGGCTAGACCCCCGGAAAGGAAGGAGTTATCATTCCAAAGACAACAAGTTTAACAGCACCCTGTGTCATTCTATTAACATATTTCTAACATGTGCATATGTTTGAAAAAATAATAATAATAAATAAATAAAATAATAAAAAAATAATCAGCACGGGCCTTGCACACATAGGATATAACTCCCTATAGAAATAGAAGTCACCAACATCAACTCATATAATAGATACATTACATCATCATCCATCACATGCATCTGATCATATACCTAGCTGGAAAAAAAATTAATCATAAATGTCTTTGTCTATCCATGCATCTGAATACCATAAATCACCATCCTTGTACATAGCTTCCAAAATAAAACTGTCTAACATAAATACATCTCAGGGACGAGGGGCAAAAGAAGATCAGAGTCTCCACAAGGGGCATCTATCACAGGTCAAAGTTAATGTCATCTGGATCAAAATCCCCGAAACTCGGCATCGAAGGAGGCGGATAGCTACTCGAAGCACCTACATCCTACAAAAAAAGGTAGAGCCAAAATCAGCTACATGAAAGACGAACTAAAACAACAGTAGAGCAAGAAGAAGGAGGGGAAAGACAACATACCCCCCCCCCCCCCCCCCCCCACCGCCCATTTGAGATAACCGAGCTGTCAGGGAAGCTACCTCGGCCTGGTACTGATCCCGCTCCATCTGGTATCGATCCCTCTAGTGTCTCACAGCAGTAAACTCAGCCTGGGGCACATATCCTCCAGCTCGGCGCCACAAGTCAACCACCTCCTGGCCAACAGCGTACTCGCCGACCAGTACCTCAAATCGGGTGAAGGCACCGACCGAATGAGCCCCAAAGTGTGTAGCATAATCTGTATCCAGAGGAAGCAAGAACTCGGCACTTGGCTGACGCTCCTTGATAAAGGATAGGCACTCTTGCCACCAGGGCTCTAAACATGTACTCTGACGGAGCTCTTGCTGATCGGAACTTCTCATGAAACTACCGCCAGTGTCGCTCCCCAAGATAGGACTCCCAAGTATCATCACTGAGAAAAACAGCTCTCGACAGGGACAACGGGACCAAATACCAGATTGTCTCATAATGAACTGATCCAACGAAGGGCTGCCAGGTCACATCCCTCACCTTAATCAACTCCAGGTTAGCCCGAAGCGTCACAAAATCAGCAATCTCCGATCGCTGGGCTACCCGGTCACGAGCCCACCTCAAAGCACGAGGATAGAGGTCATCCTTAACGACTGCAGGGCGATGAACGAGAAGGTACTCGTAACTCCACCAGACAAGGAAAGGCCAAAAACTAGTCATACTGCCCCAACGGGAATAAGTCCGAACCCACATCGACCGAAGAAAGCAACCAAAGGAAAAGGACCCCCAGTCCAGCTCAGATAAAGCACCAAGATCGGCTTCTATACTCACCAACCGACATGGCACGAGCGACTTGTTGTTGTTGCAAAAGCAGCTAAAGATGATGTACAAAACAAGTCGCCGTCTCATGATGTCCCGCCTGGCAGGTGATGACTCAATAGCAAAGGTACGATCATCCTGACTGATCCAAGAGACTGGGAAGGAAAAACACTCAAGAGGAGGCAAGTCCAACAGCAAACAGGCCTCGTCCTTACTAACTGAATGTAGGGTGATCCGCCGGCCAACAAAGGAACGCCCTGTGATGATCGCCTAATCTAAGGGAGTGGGACCTAGCTTGAAGCTGACAAAGTGGAAGGTCCCGGTCTCCCCAAACCACCGCTCAACCAACGCCAATACTAAATGTCGGTTCAGGTGGTTAGCCTGTAATTTTATGAAAGCGTCGAATTCGATCTTCGCCAAGAAGGCACGATATGATGGGGCAGCCCGCTACATGGTCACAAAAACCTAATGAACAGCCCCTCTGAAAGTTGTATGTACCCGCGGAGGGGGCAAATGTTATCTAGAGTACACGCTGGGGTGATAAGCAAGATCCCCGAGTGGTGGGACATCTGATATCTGCAGATCTCCTAAGTCAGCATCCATCTGCCTATGCCTAGAGGAAACTCTCCCATAATCGGTCACCTGATCCCCAAGGCCCGGTGCCTCCTCCTCTGCCCCAAACTCCTCTACGAAAGCTTACTCAACTGGGGGAAAGGGGTCAATAGGCGGCCTACTCCCCTGACCACTCTGACTAGATGCCGCCTGCCCAGTAGACCGTCGGCTGCCCCTGGACCGACTAGAGCCGTTAATGGAATCTGTCCGAGCCACCTTCCCCGAGCGGCGTCTCCTCTCAGAGCCGTCATCACCCACATCTACCATCTTGAAAAAGTAAGCCAAGGTGAGAAGTGTTAATATACCGAGCAGACAATTGATATAATAAAGTAAAATGAAATAAACAACTAACACAAACAAAACAAATAAAAAGATTTCAAATGATAAGTCAAAACAAATTTCCTACGTACACATTTTGATTTTTCAACTTCAAATCAAATCTTAATGATTTTTCTATCTTGTTCCTTCAAAAAGATTTAATTTCCAAACCTTAACCAACTCTTCCCCTAATTTCTAAAAATTTCGGCAGAGTCCCGTTCAAAAATGGCCCCTACAACACCCATGACATCAACACAAAAACACAAAACGTGCACTTCACATTGTCACAATCTCATAACATCAGCACCCGTGCACACTTTTAAATTTTTCAAAACATATGTTTTATTTTTCTAATGAATCATTAGTTTTCAAAAATGCCTTAAAATTCTTCAAAATCATTTCAAATGTTTTTAAAAATATTCCTACATTTTTTGAATGTTAAACTCTAAGGAATTTCAGCAATTTTTTTTTTTTTTTGAGTTTTCTCATTTTTCTAAATTTTTTAAGTATTTTTCTATTTTTTAAAAAATCAAAAATTCACCGAGTTTTCAAAAAATCACAAAACTTCATACAGTTGATAAACACATTTTTCTAAGGCACATGGCATAAAAACCTAGCCAGAAAACCCAATGCCCAAGCCGGTAGGAACAAATCCCCTATTCCTGCAGAAAACCCCATTCACATACTCACATAAAATCACTCAAATTCAATCAAACAAGCACCAAAATGCAAAAATAATATCACCATCATGTTCAAAAAATATCAACATATTAATTTTCACTATTCACATGATTCAAACGAAATTCTACACATCAAAATCAACAAAATTTGAAAACTCATTTTTTTGGAGTTCTCCGGCGAAATCTTCTCTTCCAGCCACTTTTTCGGCGATGTGGCTTCCTTCCGGCAATCACCCATGATCTCCAAGAAGTGCCCCTTCAAGGTTCAAGTTGGTTTCCCCACAAACACCCTCAATCTTTAACAAACTCTTCAAAATACCGCAGCTGTTCGAACTAGAATTTTTCTGATTTTAACTCCAAGCCTAGCGCCACTAGCAGAGGCGTCAAGCATTTTCTGCCAAAGGCACCACTCCTAGTGGCGCCAATTTCCAATTTTGGGCAGCTTTGCCCCATTTCCCGCCAAATCTCATTTTCGAAGGCCCTTTTTGTCCCGTTATCCTTTTTCGACCCCCGTTGTCAAAAAATTCCCAATGTCCGTCCCTCTGTCTGCCTTGCGGTTAACATGGGACTCTTACTTTTATCGTTTTCTGTCTTTGATAAGTAAAGATAGAAAAAGAGAGGCAGCTATAAACACCTCATTTTTTACCGCTCGGCAGTCTACACTCCATCTAGACTTGTACTCAAGTCAATATGGACGTATTCCAATCGAAACCAACTCTCTAAGTCTAAATCCCGTCTGTCCATCGCTTTGTGGGCCCACCAGGCCCAAATAGAGGCAAAATGACCAAAATGCCCTTAGGGGCATTGTCCTTTCCAATTCCAATCCCTCTCTCGACACAGTTGACTCCTCGAGACGGTAAATCTATTCCAAATTAGGCACGTCTTTCCGAAGACGGTAAGTCCCCTTTCAAATTCCAAATTAGGCACGTCTTTTCGAAGACGGTAAGTCCCCTTTCCAATTCTAAATCAGGCACGTCTTTCCAAAAACGATAAGACCCCTTTCCAATTCCAATCCCTCTCTCGAGACAGTTGATTCCTCGAGACGGTAAATCTACTCCAATCAGGCGCGTCATTCCGAAGACGATAAAACCCCTTTCCAATTCCAATCCTTCTCTCGAGACAGTTTATTCCTCGAGACGGTAAATCTACTCCAATCAGGCGCGTCTTTCCGAAGACGGTAAGACCCATTTCCAATTCCTTTCCAATTCCAATTCTAATCCCTCTCTCGAGATAGTTGATTCCTTGAGACGGTAATTCTACTCCAATCAAGCGCGTCTTTCCGAAGACGGTAAGACCCCTTTCCAATTCCAATTCCAATCCCTCTCTCGAGACAGTTTATTCCTCGAGATGGTAAATCTACTCCAATCAGGCACGTCTTTCCGAAGACGATAAGACCCCTTTCCAATTCCAATCCCTCTCTTGAGACAGTTGATTCCTCGAGACAATAAATCTACTCCAATCAAGCGTGTCTTTCCGAAGACAATAAGACCCCTTTCCAATTCTAATCCCTCTCTCGAGACAGTTTATTCTTCAAGACGGTAAATCTACTCCAATCAGGCACGTCTTTCCAAAGACGATAAGTCCTCTTTCTAATTCCAATTCCAATTCCAATCCCTCTCTCAAGACAGTTTATTCCTCGAGACGGTCTGGCGCATTTTTCGAAGAAAATCTCTTCGAAACGGTAAGTCCCTTTAAACCTGTCGATCGGGACGAGACCCCAAGTCCCCTAGATGGTAGAATGGTTCACCTTTGGTGCCTGCTAGCCCGCTAATACAGAAATGTTCGTTTAGGCACGCCTTTCGAAAAAGTTGATTGTCAGGCGCTAAGTCCCTTTAGCAACTTCCTGAGATCAGGCAATCTCGAGAATGATCGCAAACCGTTAGAGTAGCGAAAATACTCGCAAATATCACAACCGTCAGAGTAGCGGAAATACTCGCAAACAGGTCGATATAGGGAATTGCCAACAAACCCCTGTATCACGCAACCACCGTCAGAGTGGTGGAAACACTCAAAACCCAGGTCAACACCGGTGCCTGCTAGCCCACTTTGGTAAAAAATGACCAAACTGCCCCTTGGGCCTTTTCCAACATGTTTCTCGAGAACACACCTGAGTCTTCAGAACGGTGAGCCCAACCTTCTAAGATTGTCTTAAAGGCAATCTGGCACGATTAGGTGCCTTCTAGTCAGTTTCAGGCCAATTCTGAGACTCTCCGGTCAAGATGACCATTTCGCCCCTAGGCATCCGAACGCCCCAGGGACCACATCAGCTCTGGGTATCAAACCGGTAACTTCCCAAGAATGCTTCCTATGGTATTCTCAGCCTTCCTCTATCTTTTCGGATCATTCTGAGTCAATTCCAGCAAACCCAGTGCAAAATGACTGTTTGGCCCCTGGTAAGCCGGTCACCTTTTTCTAGCCACGCCAGCTCTGGGTATTGTAAGCACCCCATTTTTGCCCGCTTGGCAATCTCCGAGCTAACCAAGCTCACTTTCACACATCACATGCATATTTAGACTCTAAGCCCGCCTTTTTAACTTGAATTTAACCCACCAATCGCTTCTCAGGCCCGTAGGGCCCACTTGAAGCTAAATGACCGTTTTGTCCCTGGGCATTCGAACGCCCTGAGAACCACACCAGCTCTGGGTATCAAACCGGTAACCTTTTGAGACTGCTTTTTATAGTACTCTCAACCATTCTTTATCTTTCCGGATCATTCCGAGTCAGTTCCGGCAAACTCGGTACAAAATGACTGTTTTGCCCCTAGTAGGCCGGTCGCCTTTTTCTAACCACGCCGGCTCTGGGTATTATAAGCACCCCATTTTTGCCAGCTCGGCAATCTCCGAGTTGACCAAGCCCACTTTCACACATCACATGCATATTTAGACTCTAAGCCCACCTTTTAAACTTGAATTTAGTCCACCAGTCGCTTCTCGGGCCCGTAAGGCCCACTTGAAGCTAAATGACCGTTTTGTCCTTGGGCATTCAAACGCCCCGGGAACCACACCGGCTCTGGATATCAAACTAGTAACCTTTTGAGACTGCTTTTTATAGTACTCTCAACCATTCTTTATCTTTCCGGATCATTCCGAGTCAGTTCCGACAAACCCGGTACAAAATGACTGTTTTGCCCCTGGTGGGCCGGTCACCTTTTTCGACCACACCGGCTCTGGGAATCATACCGGAAACCTTTGGGAACATTCGAAATAATGTTTCCAAATCCCAAGTCTTCTTCTGGGACAGTCCAAGTCCGTCCCGACAGCTTCCCGATCCGATTGACCGTTTTGCCCCTAAAGGCCCGGTCAACCCTTCCGACACATCCTATCCTCACTTTTCAAGTCAAACACCTCCAGGACATTATTCTAAGTGTTCCTGCTCTTTCCCAGCCTTTCGGGCCATTCCCGGTCCCTTAAATCATTCCCGGACTTTCCGGAGTCACTCCTAATAAAGCCAGGCTATAAATTGCATGGTAGTCACTAGTACAGACGCCCAAATCTAGTCAAAGATATGTTGCTTGCCGACCTTAAACATTTCCTAAATGGCTGGCGCCACTAATAGTGGCGCCAGACCAAAAAATGGGTTGGCGCCAGTGTAAAGTTTGGCCTGACGCCACTGCAACAGGCACCAGTGTTGTCCAACCTCTATAAATACAGAGCCTCTTCCAATGTGAAAGGGGTCCGTAAACTCAATCTAAAAATCATATAATTCGATATACAGAGCTCATGCACTCCCTAAACCCTAGCTTCCGTAGGTTTTCCAAACCCTAGCCACCATACACTAAACCCTAGCCTCCTATACACTCATACACACTCCCATACACTCATACACTAGCCTTCAACCCTCCTTCGAAGACTTGAAGAGCTGCAATATGAAGTTTGAAGATTGAAGGCGACTCTTGCAGATTGAAGACGAAGATCAAGACGAAGATCGAAGAAAGCAAGGCATGCAAAATAAACAAGCTACAAGGTAGGTTCTCCATTTAAATTTCAGCACTTCCCCCTCTCTCTCTCTCTCCTAACCCACTTGGGTTTTCTCTATTTTAATCCCCCATCTCTGTCCCCCCTTTCTTTGCATGCTTGAAACAAGGGGACTGCCAGTCCATGTGTAGGATTAGACTATTGCAGAGTCACCATGTCGAGGGCTTTCCTTTAGGCTAACCAGAGACCACATGGGTCCAGCCCCCTTGATTATGTGGTGAAGCCTTAGCCTTGTATGTTCATGACCCCAAATTTGCATTGCGCATATCATGATCTTACATCTTCCAAAAATTATTTTCAAAGTTGTCTTCAAACTCGTTTTCAAACTTGTTTTCAAAATTGCATCAAAATTCCATTTTCAAAAACTTGTTTTCAAAATCACAATCCTAGGGTGATTCTAGCTTTTCCATGGCTAGGATTGCTTTAGGAAAGTGTTATATTTCAAGTGACTTTTATGGTCCATATTTTCAACTCTTGTTGTTTTCAAAACTGCTTTTCTAAAGTGGTTCTAACCCTCTTATGGTTAGAATTGCTTTAGGAAAGTGAGATGTTTTTACACCTTCCAAAAACTCTCTCTTCAAAAATCTCTTCCTAAAAATCTTCTTTTTCAACATACTTCCCAAAAACTCTTCTTTCCAAATTTGTTTTCTAAAAACTCTTTACAAAAATCTATTTTTCAAAATCTCCTTTTTCAACTCCTTTCCAAAATGCTCTCCCCAAAATCCACTTTTCAAAAACGCTCCCTAAAAATCATTCTAAAAACTCTCTTCCCAAAATCTCCCTTCTAGAAATTCCCCTTTACGATTTTCCTTCCAAGAAACTCGTTTCCAAAAACACACTTTCCAAAAACTCCTTCTCTTTAAAATCTTTTTCCAAAAACTCTATCTTCAAATTCACTTTCCAAAAACTCCTCTCTAGGATTCCCTTTTAGAAAACCTTCGTTTCCAAAAGCGTATTTTCCAAAAATTCTCTTTCCTTAGAGCCCAAGTCAAACCCTATAACTCACAATTAGGAAACCCTAATTTTCTTTCCAAAAACATGAGTTTCAAACTTTGCCCCAAACCTAGGTTTCCAAAACCTCTTGTTTTCTACATCAAAACTATACATGTTTCCAAAACCTATCTTCTCTGCCAAAACTATAATTTTCCAAATCTAGGGTTTCTAGAATCTCCCTTTCCAAATCCTTGCCAAATCTTATCTCCCCTTTAGAAAATCAAATGAAATATTCCCGTTTAGGAAACCAAATCCAATCCTCTGTTTTTAGAAATGAAATCAAACTTTCTCTTTTAGAAACCAAATCCAATCCCTTCCTAATCCAACTCTTTCCTAATTCAAATCCTTCCTAAAATTTCACTTTCTTAAATCTTAAGTTTCCAAAACTTGAACATAAAAATCTTTCCTAAATTTTAAAACTCAACTTTCAAATCTTTCCTAATTCAACCCTTTCCTAATTCTATATTCTTTTCAAATCTTAACTTTTCAAACCTAAGTTTTCAAACTTTTCCTAAACTCAAACATTTCCTAATCTCAAGATTTTCTAAAACCCTAAAACTTTCTAAATCCTAAACTTTCTAAATTTCAAATCTTTCCGAATGCAAAGTTTCCCAAATTCAAAACTTCCTTAAGTTAAATCTTTCTAAACTTTCAAACGTTCTAAATTCTAAACTTTCCAAAACTTCAACATCTTTCCAAATCTAAGACTTTTCTAAACTCAAAACTTTCTTAATTCAAACATTTCCTAAATTTAAAACTTTCTTTTTTCAAACCTTTCCTAAAACGAAACTTTCCTACTTTCAAAAGTTCCCTATTTCAAAACTTTCTAAATTCAAAACTTTCCTAATTTGAAAACTTTCCTAATTTGAAACTTTCCTAATTCCAAAACTTTCCAAAAATGAAACTTTCCAAATTCGAAACTTTCCTAAATCGGACCTTTCCTAATTCAAACTTTTCCTAAATCTAATCTTTCTTAAACTCTCGAGTCTTTCCTAAGTCTCATCTTTCTTTAAGTCTAGATTTCCTAAACCTTCATCTTTCCAAAACAAGTCTAAATCTTTCCAAGTTCTACTTTTTCAAATCAAAATTCAATCTTTTCAATTCCAAAAATTTCAAATTCCAATTTTCAATCTTCTATTCAAAGTTCAATCTTTCAATCTTCCAATTCAATCTCCTTCTTCAAATCAACTCTTCTATTTTCAATCGGACTCCGGTCCGAACTACGACTGACTTGATTCCTCCAAAAGGATACGTAGGCAACCTTCATAGGTGCGGTCACAACCTTTTCCAAATTTCAAATTCCACAACCTTTTTCAAATCTCAAATTCCCAACCTTTTTCAAATCTCAAATTCCACAACATCTTTCAATTTCTATTTCTACAATTTCTTTCCAATCTCCAATTCTACAACATTTTTCAAGTTTCCAATTCCATAACTCTTTTCAAATCTCTTTTCAATTCCAATTTCAAATCTATCCTTTCAAATCTCTTTTTAAATCAAATCAATTTCTTTTCAAATCTTTTTCCAAATCTATTTTCAAACTCTCTTATCTTGCACTTACATATCATGCATCATATCTTTTTAAACATCTTTTTCAAAGTGAATAGGATTGAACAATAGTTAGCTGAAGACTCTCATAGGTGAATCTGGGGTAGATTGACATGTAGGTACCGAAAGGGCGGGGTAGGGTGATGGCTTAGTGCGTCTTCCCTACACGTAACCAACCTCCGAACCTAGAATCACTATTTTCACAGACCAAAAAGGAGTTATTTTCAAAAAGGGCTAAATGTTTTCCAAAGGTTGCCAAACAACCTGTTTTCTTAAAAACCCTTTCTTGAGGAGATATTTTCAAAATCATTTTCTAAAAACCCTAAGTGTATTCTCCGGATTATTCTTAATTTTTAGGTGACCTAACTCACCTTAATCAAGTTAGGTGGCGACTCCAAATCTTTTTCTAAAATCCCTTTATTCAAATTAAATTTTCAATTCAAACCTAGTCGCACTCATTCTTCTAGGAGGGTGAGTTTTAACGAGAGAGTATAGCATTTTTCCCGTTTGTGTGAGTATTCCTCGAGTGCGAAAAATCTGGGCGCGACAAGTATCAAACTGGTAAACTCCTGAGATTGCTTCTTATAATATTATCAACCTTCTTCTACCTTCTTGGATTATTCCGAGTCAATTCCGGCAAACCCAGTACAAAATGACAGTTTTGCCCCTGGAGGGCCAGTCACCTTTTCCGACCTTACCGGCTCTAGGCATCAAACCGGCATCCTTTGGAAACATTCTCAATAATGTTTCCAAATCTCGAGTCTTCTTCCCGGACAGTCCGAGTCCGTCCCGGCAGCTTCCCGATCCGATTGACCGTTTCGCCCCTAAAAGCTCGGTCAATCCTTTCGACGCATACTATCCTCATTTCTCAAGTCAAATACCTCCGGGACACTATTTTAAGTATTCCTACCCTTTTTCCGGCCTGCTAGGTCATTCCTGGTCTCTCAAACTCCTTCTCGGAGTCACTCCAAGTAAAGTCAGGCTAAAAATTGCATGGTAGTCACTAGTACAGGCGTCCAAATCTAGTCAAAGATACGTTTTTTGCCGACTTTAATAGTTTCCTAATTGGCTAGCACCACTAGTAGTGGCGCCAAGCCAACATTTGGCCTAGTGCCACTCCTAGTGGCACCAGAAGCATTTTTGGCCTAGCGCCACTGCAACAAACACCAGGTTTATCCCACCTCTATAAATACAGAGCCTCTTCCAGCGTGAAAGAGGTCCGCAAACTCAGTCTAAAAATCCTATATTTCGATATACAGAGCTCGCACACTCCCAAAACCCTAGCTTCCCTAGGTTTTTCAAACCCTAGCCATCATATACAAACCCTAAGCCTTATGTACACTCATACACACCCCTACACACATATACACTAGCCTCCAACCCTCTATTGAAGACTTGAATTTCTGCAATTACGAAGATTTGAAGACCGAAGATGAGCTCTCAAAGATCAAGACTGAAGTGAAGCGAAGACCGAAGAAAAGCAAGGCGCGCAGAATAAACAAGACACAAGGTAGGCTTTCATTTTACATTTCTGCACTTCCCCTCTCTCTCTTCTCTCTCCGAACCCATTTGGGTTTTCTCAATTTTAATCCCCTATCTCTTCCCCCCCCCCCCCCTCTTTCTTTGCAAGCTTGAAATAAAGGGACTCCCGGTTCATGTGTAAGATTAGACTATTGGAGGGTCACAGTGTCGGGAGCTTTCCTTTAGGCTAACCGAAGACCACGTGGGTTCGGCCCCCTTGATTATGTGGTGAAACCTTAACCTTATATGTTCACGACCCCAAACTTGCATTGTGCATATCATGATCTTGCATCTTCCAAAAATCGTTTTCAAACTCGTTTTCAAAATTTGCATTAAACTTGTTTTTAAAATTGCATCAAAATCTCCTTTTCAAAACTTGTGTTTAAAATCACAATCCTAGGGTGACTCTAGCCTTTCCATGGCTAGAGTTGCTTTAGGAAAGTGTTACATTTAAAGCAACTTTTATGGTCCATATTTTCAAATCTTGTTGTATTCAAAACCACTTTCCTAAAGTGGTTCTAGCCCTCTTATGGTTAGAATTGCTTTGGGAAAGTGCGACATTTTTATATCTTCTAAAAACTCTCTTTTCAAAAGTCTCTTCTCCTAAAAATCTCTTTTTCAACATACTTTCCTAAAACTCTCCTTTCCAAAGTTGTTTTCAAAAACTCCTTCCAAAAATCTATTTTTCAAAACTCCCTTTTTCAACTCCTCTCCAAAATACTCTCCCCAAAATCTACTTTCTAAAAACGCTCCCTAAAAATCTTTCTAAAAACTCTCTCCAACAATCTTCTACCAAAAATCTTTCTAAAAACTCTCTCCCCAAAATCTTCCTTCTAGAAACTCCCCTCTAGGATATTCCTTCTAAAATCTTCGTTTCCAAAAACGAACTTTCCAAAAATCCCTTTTCTTGATGCCTAAGTCAAGATTTAGAGCTAACAATTAGGAAACCCTAATTTTCTTTCCAAAAACATAATTTTCAAATTTACCTTAAAACCTAGGTTTCCAAAATCTCCTTTTTTACATCAAAACTATACATATTTTCAAAACCTCTTTGCTACATCAAAACTATAGTCTTCCAAATCTAGGGTTTCTAAAACTTTCTCTTCCAAATCTTTGTCAAATCAAATCTTCCCTTTAGGAAACCAAATCCAATCTCCCATTTAGGAAACTAAATCCCATCCTCCGTTTTTGGAAACAAAATCAAACCTTCTCTTTAGAAACGAAATCCAATCCCTTGTTTTAGGAAATAGGAATCTTAACCCTTCCTAGTCTAAATCTTTCCTAAGTCAACTCCTTCCTAATCTTTTACTTTCCTAAATCTTAAGTTTCCAAAACTTGACCATAAAAATCTTTCCTAAAATTCTAAAATTCAAATCTTTCCTAAATTTTAAAACTCAACTTCCACATCTTTCCTAATTCAACACTTTCCTAACTCTACCCCTTTTCAAATCTTAACTTTCTAAATCTAGGTTTTCCAATCTTTCCTAAATTCAAACATTTCCTAATTTCAAGATTTTCTAAAACTCAAACTCTAAAACTTTCCAAATCTTAAACTTTCTACATTTCAAATCTTTCTAAATTCAAAGCTTTCTGAATTCAAAACTTTCTTAAGTTAAATATTTTGAAACCCAAATCTTTCTACATTCTAAACTTTCCTAAAACTTCAAATCTTCTCAAATCTAAAATTTTCTAAACTCAAAGCTATCTTACGTTCAAAACTTCCCTATTTCAAAACATTCCAAATTCTAAACTTTCCAACTTTCAAAACTTCCTAATTTCAAAACCTTTCCTAACACGAAACTTTCCAAAAATGAAACTTTTCTAAGTTAAAACTTTCCTAATTTCAAAACTTTTCTAAGTTTAAACCTTTTTTAATTCAAAACTTTCCTAAGTTAAAACTTTCTAAATTCAGAATTTTCCAATTTCAAAACTTTCTTAAAACAAAATGTTTCCTATTTCGAAACTTTCTTAATCCAACACTTTCCTAATTCGAAAACTTTCCTAATTCGAAACTTTCTTAAAATGAAACTTTCCTTGATTCGCACATTTCCTAAATCCAATCTTTCCAAATCTTCCAAGTCCAACATTCGAGTCAATTCTTTTCGAAAATCTTTCCAAGTCAAGTCCAATCCTCCTTTTCTAAGTTTCTAAGTCTAGGTTTTCTAAAACTAAGTTTTCCAAAATCAAGTCTTTTCAAATCTTCCAATCAAAGTTTAATCTCTCAATCTTTCAATCCAATTTCCAATTCAATCTCTTTTCCAAATCAACTCTTCTATTTCAATCAAACTCTTGTCCGAACTACGACTGACTTGATTCCTCCAAAAGGATACGTTGGCAACCCTCACGGGTGCGGTCACAACTTCTTTCAAATTTCAAATTTCTCCACATTTTTCAAATCTCCAATCTATTTTCAAACTTTCAATTTCAAATTTCTATTTCCAAATCTCTAATTTTTCAAAATTTCCAATTTTAAATCAATCCTTTCAAATCATTTCTAAAATCAAATCAATTTTTTTCAAAATCTATTTTCAAATCAAACCTTCATCTTGCATTTGCATATCATGCATCATGTTTTTCTAAACATTATTTTCTAAAGTGGATAGGAATGAACATTGGTTAGTTGAAGACTCTCATAGGTGAATCTAGGGTAAATTAACACGTAGATACCGAAAGGGCGGGGTAGGGTGATGGCTTAGTGCGTCTTCCCTACACGTAACCAACCTCCGAACCTAGAATCACTATTTTCAAAGACCAAAACAGAGTTATTTTCAAAAAAGGGCTAAATGTTTTCTAACGGTTGCCAAACAACCTGTTTTCTTAAAAACCCTCTATTGAGAAGATCTTTTCAAAACCTTTTTCAAAAAACCCTAAGTGTAGTTTTTGGATTATGCTTAGTTTTTAGGTGACCTAACTCACCTTAATCAAGTTAGGTGGCGACTCCAAATATTTTCTAAAAGCCCTTTATTCAAATCTATTTTCAATTCAAACCTAGTCTCACTTATTCTTTTGGGAGGGTGAGTTCTAACGAGACAGTACAGTATTTTTCTCGCTTGTGTGTGTATTCCTCGAGTGCAAAAAATATGGGCGCGACAAATGGGAGACTCTTTCTAATAAGCTACGTGAAGCTAAAAAAGAGTTAGAGGAAAGCAATGATTCCAAAGAAAAATTGGAAGAAAAAGTGAGATGTCTTGAGAAAGAGTTGATTAAGGTGGATGCAACTTTCAAACGCCATATAGGAGCAACTGAAAAGTTGGAGCATATGATCAACATTCAAGAGAATGCCTATGACAAAAGTGGTATAGGATTTGGAAATGTATCTTCACCATCAAATGCACCCAAGGAATCAAAACCTTTTCAGTCCTCTAATGAACAGGGTTTGAAAAATCAACATGTGTCAAGGCATCAATCACAAAGGTGCAAGATAATTCAACCAAAGGCAAATATAATGCCCCTTCAAGTAAATACTCAACGTTTTCATGCTGCATTTGTGTCTATTTGTCATCACTGTGGTGTCAAAGGACATATTAGACCAAATTGTTTCAAAAGGTTCACTTTTCCAAGAATGAGAGTCCAAACTGAACCTGTGTATCAAAATGGTTTTTATGACAATCGTTTTCAAGTATTGGCTGATGAGTATGATCAATCTGTGTCAAATTTTCAAAATGCTTTCCAGAATAATTAGCCAAGGACAAGGTATGTTTCAATTAGAAAACTTAAACAAAAACATTTTGATCATCAAGTCCAACGTTTTCAACCTAAAGGGTTTGACAAAAATGTTAAATCAGGAAAGTCATCTTTATGGGTTAGAAAGCATGACCTTAGTTGCTATGTTACACACACAACATTAAAAGTTCATTATTCTAATATGTGGTACTTTGATAGTGGTTACTCAAGACATATGTGTGGCAACAAGTCTATGTTTACCACACTTGAAAAATGTGAAGGAGGTAGTGTTACTTTTGGAGATGGGAGTACAGCCAAAGTTATTGGCAAAGGTAAAATTACTGCAACTGGAATACCCACATTGATGATGTATTGTATGTAGACGGTTTGAAAGCTAATCTTATAAGTATAAGTCAAATGTGTGATAATAAATACCAAGTTCTATTTTCAAAATCAAACTGTTCTATTCTGAATAAAAAAGGTATTTGTATCACGTATGGGTTTCGTACCTCAAACAATTGTTATGAGATAATGCCTTCAAATGACGTTGGGTGTTATTCAGCCAAGTCAGATGAAGTAGAACTATGGCATGAAAGGCTAGATCACATAAATTTCAAAGACCTATCAAAATTGGCAAAATCTGAACTCGTAAGTGGGATTCCTAAATTAGGAAACCTTTGAATGATGTGTGTGGTCCATGTCAATTGGGTAAACAAATACGAACTTCTCACAAAAAGTAAATGCGTCTTACTACCAAAAGTCTATTAAAACTTGTTCACATGGACCTTATGGGACCAACTCGCACTGAAAGTATTAGAGGTAAAAAGTACATTTTTGTTGCCGTGGATGACTTTTCTAGATTTACATGGGTTAATTTTATTAGAGAAAATTTTGACATGTTTGATGTGTTTAAATCATTGTGTAACAAGTTACAGACTAAAAAGAATTGAACAATTGTATTATTCGAATTAGGACTGACTACGGCAAGGAATTTGAAAACTCTGATTATGCTAATTTCTATTATATGCAGGGGATAAGGCATGAGTTTTCAGTTCCTAAGACTCTACAACAGAATGGAGTTGTTGAAAGAAAGAACCGTGTTATTTAGGAAATGGCTTGTGTAATGCTCCATAGCAAGTTTATCCCAATCAAATTTTGGGCAGAAGCTGTCAATATTGCATGCTATATGACCAACAGAGTTTACCTAAGACCCGGTTCAAGACAAACTCTATATGAAATATGGAATGGAAAAAAGCCAAATGTGAAATACTTCCGAGTCTTCGGGAGTAAATGTTACATCCTTAGGGATCGTGAAAAATTGAAAAAGTTTGACTCCCGGAACGATGAAGGGATATTTCTTGGTTACTCAACTAATAGACATGCTTCTCATGTGTACAATTTAAATACCCTAACTGTCACTGGATTTTCTAATGTTGTGGTGGATGACTCGGGTTCACATAAGGGTGAAAATAACAACGATGAGCCAAGTGTCCCTGTAAAATCTGTTAATGATCAGCTACAAATGGAGAATAAAACACTTGGAACAAGTTGAGAAAGACCAACTTGTTGAAACAATACCGGCTCGTGTTGAAACTCCAAAGGAAAAAGAACCATCCTCTAGAGTCCAGTTAAATCATACAATCACACAAGTTATCAGTGAGGTGACTAGTGGGATGAAGACAAGACGTCAATTAAGAAATGAGATAAATTTCACTTGCTATACATCTACTTATGAACCAAAAAATGTTAAAGATGCTTTGTGTGATGATCATTGGGCGAATGCAATGCAATAAGAATTGGAACAATTTGTTAGAAATGATGTCTGGTTCCTTATCCCTGGGCCTAGGAACACAAATGTTATTGGTACCAAATGAATTTTCAAAAATAAAACTACTGAACATGGTACCGTGGTTAGAAATAAGGCAAGATTTGTAGCACAAAGGTACTTACAAGTTAAAGGAATTGATTTTGATGAAACATTTGCTTCGGTAGCAAGACTTGAGTCAATTATAATAATGTCATATATAGCTAGCTACTTACAATTCAAATTGTTTCAAATGGATGTCAACAGTGCCTTTCTAAATGGCGTACTACAAGAGGAAGTTTTTGTTGAACAACCAAAAGGATTCGAAAATCCTCATTTTTCAAACCATGTTTTTAAATTGAAAAAACTCTTTATGGTTTGAAACAAGCCCCCTTTGCTTGGTATGAAAGACTCACGTCTTTTTTCTTGCAAAATGACTTTTTGAGAGGGAGAGTGGACAAAATATTGTTCATCAAAAGACAAAACAAACATATTTTGATTGCTCAAATTTATGTGGATGACATTGTGTTTGGTTCCACATGTGCACTCTTGTCTAAATCTTTTGCAACCTACATGAGTGCTGAATTTGATATGAGTATGGTTGGAGAGTTAAATTATTTCCTCGGTCTTCAAATCAAATAACTAGATTTTGGTATCTTCATATGATAATCTAAATATGCCAAAGACCTAGTTAATAAGGTTGGAATGTCTTCCACAAAAACATGTTAGAACTCCCATGAGCACTAGTACCAAGTTAAGTAAGAATGAGGCTTGCAAGGAAGTCGAACACACATTGTTTAGAAGCATGATTGGCAGTTTGCTATACTTGGCAGCTAGTCGACCAGATATTGCTTTTAGTGTAGGTGTTTGTGTTAGATTCCAATCACGTCCTAAAGAGTCTAATTTGAATGTTGTAAAAAGAATCATTACGTATGTTAATGGAACTCTGGGATATGGTATTTGGTTATCTTTAGATACAAATGCTAATCTTGTTAGCTTCTCTGATGCGGATTGGGAAGGATGTATAGATGATAGAAAAAGCACCTCTGGCGGGTGTTTTTACATAGGAAATAACCTTATTGCTTGGCATAGCAAAAGGTAAAATGACATCTCACTATCTACTGCCAAAGTTGAGTATATTACTACTAGTTGTTGTTGTACACAACTACTTTGGATGAAACAAATGTTGACTGACTATGGTTTTGAACAAGGTACAATCACCTTGTTTTGTGACAATACGAGTGCGATCAACATTTTAAAAAATCATGTCCAACACTCTTGCACAAAACTTATTGATATTCATCATCATTTCATTTGTGATTTGGTTGAAGACAAAGTTGTCTCTCTTGAGTACATTCACACAGAGCACCAACGTGTTGATTTGTTCACAAAACCCCTTGATACTCTTCGATTTGAAACCTTAAAAAAGCCATAGGAGTTTGTTGCCTGGAGTAATCCTTGGTTCTTCTTGTGTATATTTTTATATTCATTCCTTCTGCTTTATTTTGTTTTTGGGCATGCTTTGGTCTATCTATACTTGTCTTCATGTGATAGATTCGTACTGCATATTCAAGGAATAAGGCTATAGTCCATACTAAGTTTGAAGCAATTCTCTTCTCTGCTTTGATTGTCGTTTCTCATGATTGATTTGTCTCTTGTACACTCATCGAAGTGAAATACATCAAGTCTAAATTGTGTTTTATTTTATTTTTGGTTCAATTGAATCTCTTGAGTACCAGTCTTGAAAAGACCTATGATTACATATCCTCTCATAAGCTTGATCTCTTAAATGCCTTGTCTCCCTCTTGTGCTTACACGATTCACAAAAAGAGTGAGTTGATTGTCAAAAAAAAAAAACTACTGTAATGTCAAAAGATTCTCTCAAATGCAGTCTTGATCGAGGAAAAGACTACCTATGAGTTTAGAATGAAAGCTACTATAGACATTTGCCAAAAAATGTGGTACATGGTTTGAAGCATCATAAAGAAGGCTACCTTACTCACTAGAGTGAAAGCCACCTTGTGTCTCAAAAAGAGTGAGTTCTTAAGTGGTGTTATGCATTTGAGGGGGAGCCTATGCATTATTGAATGTCAAGTTGTGATTGGTTCTTAATCGATTCGATTTTCTTAATTATGGTCTCTTGTTGTTTTTCTTCTGAAGCATCTTTTCTTAATCGTGCTTTCAAGGTCTTGACAATACTCTAATCGATGCTCACACACTCACTTTATTATCAATTATGAGGTTCAGCATCTGAATGCTTTTTAAGTTTATTGCTTCACCTTAGTATGTATTGTGTCATATTGTACTTGAAGAACTGTATAAATTCTTGATACATGACACACTTGTATAGATTTGTCAAAAATATGTCTCATATAGTTATTTTGTTCTCTATCCTTCCCTTCCTTTATTTAATATATATAAATACTGTGCTCTAGCGGGGTGGAAGCCCGCTTTAGCATGCTTCGCCCAAGTGGGCTTAAAACCCAATTTCGACCCAACTTGTCTTTCATTATTTCATTTGCCTCTTTCAGTTATTTCTCTCTGGCAATTAAGTTCCCGCGCAGGTCCGAAGTTCTTCCCCTCCACTTGGTTGACCATTTCTCCCTCTCATCATCTCCGGTAAGACTTCTCTCCAATTTCCTTCATTCTTGTACTTCCTCCCTTCTACCTAGGGTTTTCATTTATTTTTTCTATCCTAGCTTTTTCTCTCTGTTTGCATTGTTGTTGTGTATCCATGGCCGAACCTTCTAGAAAGAGAGTGCATCACCTATCGAAACGTTAACCCAGTCTCAATTTTGAGCAGTTCAAAAACTTTGATTTCAAAAAATGTTTCGATGATTTGTTTGCCACTCGCACTATTCTTGGTGAACGGGATATCTCGCTTCACTTTCTTCCTGATCATGTAGACACATTTCTCTCTACGGTCTTTCAAGATCGTGACTGGGTCCTATTACTCTATGTTAAAGGACAAATCATCACGGACTTGGTTTGTGAATTCTATGCCCATTTGGTCGAATCTCCTAATAAAGATTGGACCTTCACTACCTTTGTTCGAGGGATTGATTTCACCATCTTGAAGGATGATCTTGGTAGGTTGTTCAATATTCCTCACGTTGAGAATCCTCCGTACCCCAATAATCTTCCTCTTGAGTTTCCCGACTACCTTCACGTTTAACATGATCTCACCGGTATAATATTATCTATATTGATGGCAATTATGGGATTTAAGATATATTATCTATATTGGTGGTAATTGTGGGATTTAAGATGATAGTCTTATTCATATTGAATGAATATATTTGTTGTACTATTATGAATATTGGTGGTGATTGTAACAGTCTTGTTCATATGGAGTTGCTTGATGATTATGTATATAACATATTATTGACGAGGTTATATATATGCAATGATATTGATGAGGTCATATAAGAGGTGGAGGTGGCATTGCATACCATTCATATCATATGCCTTGCATTGCATTGCATGGAGGAAGGTTTTGCCGACGTGGAGCTAACCTAAGGTTTAACCGATGTGCGGTTAACCTAAATAAGGTGCCGATGTAGGGCCTTCTTGATAACGCTCCATCGTTATATTGGGCCAACGTTATCTAAAATTGCACGCATATGTGAGTGTTTCATTCATTACATCACAATAGATATTATATTTCATGACGTACATTACATTGTTGGTGGTGATGAGAGGATGATTACATCTTGGTGTTTATAGATGATTATATCTCATTGGATGATGGATTATTCATTGATGGCTGATTCTGTGATTATATTTGTCATTCTTTATGAGTTTGATTATCTATCGTGAGCACGTTGACAATTAGCTCACACCCACACAGACTGTTTTGACAGGTAACGTGGAGATGATAGTTCGGTTCACTGTAGTCCTAGTCGTCGCCACGGTGGTGTCCATGTTGATGTTAGGATATCGAGTCTCGGGGCTTAGGAGAGCTCCATTCTCTTACTTTCAGTTTCTTAGTTGTGTTTTAAATAGGACGTTGAGTCTTGGTTACTGTTTTGTATTAACATGGTACGATGGTAGAGCATTTAGAGGATTGTTAATTGTTTCTCAATTGGTAATGTATTGATGATTTTTGATTTCCTTTATTGTCCTTTATTGTATGTTAGGGCGTTTGTTATATTTATTTCTTACTGTTATTGCGTTCCGTTGCGTTCTCTTTTTCAATTAGGTGTTAAGGTGTCATTCGTAGATACGGTGACCTGTGCGATCATGCCTCGACTAATGTGACATAATTAATGTCTAATTGGGTTGGGGGTGTGACACGATTGATGAATGCTATTGCTTATGGGTACTCCATTGACCTTCCTTCTCTCATTTACAACCACATTGTTCATGCTGCCAAGTCTAGGCCGAACAATCTTGCCCTCCCTTATGATATGACCTTTACTCATTTTCTCGAGCAGTCCGGTTGTCCTACCATTCCTGTGGAACAAGTTCAGCTCAATGCTCCCAAATTGAATGAGAAGTCCCTTAGCAATGGTGAATTACGTGCTCTTCAGCATCCTCATCCTCCTCTTGTTCCCCCTCCTCCAACTCATGCCCCTGCTGCTGCTGCTCCTCCACCTGCTCCAGGTGGTGTTGACTTCGGTCCAGTTCTTCAGGCCATTGCGGGCTTACAGACTTCCATTGATGTCATCCATTCTGACATCGTGCACCTGGATGAGCGAGTTGATGAGCTATCGGACTTAGTTGGTGGGATGCAACGTGACCTGGATACCTTTCTCGCTTATGTCCGTCGCTTTACTCCCCACTATCTTCAGGATTAGTCCTTATGATCATTTTGTATCAAAAAGGGGGAAATTTTTTTAGTGATTCCTCCGTATTTTTTTGGTGTCATTTGGTCATAAATAGTGCGCTAACCTTAATGTATTGACATGACTTTGTCAATATTGGTATATGATGTTTTATCTCTTAATGTCTTGCTTAGCTTTGGATAGTCGGTCTTGGTTCATTAATGTACTATCTTTGCTTTTGAAAAGTGTTTATGAAATGGAAGTTGGATATCTTTGATATTTGCCTTGATAGTTGTGCTATTTTGTCTTAATGCATTCAAAGGGGGAGTATAGCTTGTTAAGTGTTTAAATGTGCTTATACTTGTTTGGTTGTTGGTGATATAATGCAATTGGTTGTACTCGTTTCAATGCCTTTTATGGATAATATAATCGGTTGATTTGTATGCTTGTGCTCAGGGGGAGTGTATTTTATTTGTTTTTCATATTGTCACTTGATAGTGGTTTAAGCTTTGGTTACAGGTGCAAATCGAACCGTGCTTGGGATTGAGTGTCCGTCTTGTGTTGTCATGGGGCTTAAGCAATTTTTTTTTATGTAAAATGGGGTTTTGTCACAAAATGGCCAAAGGGGGAGATTCTTAGGAAAATTGGCCATTTGTGCATTGTACAAACAAATTAAGTGACATTGAGCGGGATCCAGTGAAGCCCACTATCAGGCGGACTCCACCCCACTAGAGCGGAATCCAGCTGTTTCAGCAAAAAAATTGTTTCTAGTGAAGCCTGTTGTCAGGCGGACTCCACCCCACTAGAGTAGGGTCCAGTTGCTTTAGCAAAAAATAGTTCCAATGAAGCCCGCTGTCAGACGGACTCCACCCCGCTAAAGCGGGGTCCCGATGATTCAAAAAATTGTTTGCCAACAAAGAGTACCCCACTTCCAGGTTTTGCTCTAGTGTGGTGCTTTATTCAAGCATTTCGTGATAAAGTGATTTATTCTACGAAGGAAACATGGCAGAATGTTTGGGCAGCTATGCATGAACTTTATGCTTCCAAAAAGAAAAGTTTTTCTCCTCGTTTTCAGGAAACTTGAAGATCTCCACGGATTTTTCAAGCATCTTCAAGATTTGCTCATTTAGATTAAAGGATGATGATTACTTAAGGTAGAGAGTTGTGCCCTAAGAAAAGCCAAGACATCTCTCTCTCTCCTTGAGGTGACATACAAGAAATGAGAATGTTTTTCATCCAAAAATAGAGAGAGTCTTCTATATTATCCACCAGGTGTTTGTAAAAAGTCCGGAGAAGACTCCACTCCTCTTTATCACGCCATTTTCGAAAGAGACTAGGGTGGCTTGATGGAGTTCAAGTCATTGGTGATTCATTGAAGATTCAATGAGGTTCCAAGTGCTCGTGAACATGTTTGTGGACTCAAACGAGTACCAGGTGTAGATGCAAGCCAAGTGTTGAGGATTCAACAATTGCAACAGGTTGTAAGACATTCTTGTAACATTGTTCATATTATAGTGCTTGGTTGGAGCTGGGCTAGGCCCCGTAGTTTTCTCTCAGAAGGGTTTTCACGCTAAAATTGCTTGTGTCTTGTCTATTGCTTATGTTGTCATGTATAGTTCGATTTAGTTTTTCTACTGCTTGCACTTACATGAAAAAGAAGTGGATACATATTCACCCCCCCCCCTCTTTAGGTCCACATATGATGCGTTAAGTCTTTCCATAAAAACACTTGTTTTCTCAGTAAAATGACTTATGGATGGCACATCAATGCCACACATTATCACACATCAATTTTGGATGATTAAAACACATGTTTCATAAGAATCAATCACGATAATGAATTGTTCATTCCTAATTCTCTCCTAATCCTACAAAATCTAGCCTCATTCAAAGGTTTTGTAAAGATATCAGTAAATTATTGGTCTGTGCTAACAAATGCAAGTTTAATATCACCTTTTTGCACATGATCACATACAAAATGGTGCCTAATTTTAATGTGTTTGGTGTGAGAGGGTTGAATAGGGTTCTTAGTCAAATTGATAGCACTGGTGTTATCACATCTAATAGGAATATGTTCAAAAGTAAGTCCATAGTCCTCCAATTGGTGTTTAATCCAAAGGACTTATGCACAACAGCTTCCAGCTACAATATACTCAGCTTTAACTGTGGAAAGAGCAATTGAGTTTTGTTTCTTACAAAAAAATGAAACAAGCATATTACCAAGAAATTGACAAAAACTACTAGTGCTCTTTTTGTTAATTTTACTACCAGCATAGTCAGTATCAGAATAGCCAATCAAATTGAAAAATATGCCCTTAGGATATATAATCCAAGGTTAGGTGTGTGCTTGAGATAACTAAATATTCTTTTAACAGTAACAACATGTGATTCCTTAGGATTAGATTGAAATCTAGCACATAGGCAAATACTAAACATAATATCAGGCCTACTAGCAGTCAAATAAAGCAATGAGCCAATCATACTTTTATAGCTTAGTATCAACAGAGATACCTTTCTCATCACTATCAAGCTATGTCAAAGTATTCATAGGGGTGCTCAACAGCTTTGCATCCTCCATACCAAACTTATTAAGTAAATCTTTGATGTATTTGGCTTGATTAATGAAGATTCATTCCTTTTATTGTTTGATTTAAAATCCAAGGAAGTAATTGAACTCACCTATCATACTCATCTCAAAATTACCCTATTTACACTTAGCAAATTTCTTGCAAAAGTTCTCATTAGTCAAGCCAAATATAATGTCATCCACATAGATATTCATAAGTAACATGTCATGATCTTTAATCTTTATAAAGAGAGTTGTATCAACATTTTCTCTTGTAAAACCATTTTCAATAAAAAAAAAAAATTGTTTAATCTTTCATAACAAGTCCTTAGGGCGTGCTTTAAACCATAGAGAGCTTTTGCAAGTTTAAAAATATGATTTGGAAATAAAGAATTTTCAAAACAGGAAATTGTTCAACATAAACCTCTTCAGATATAAAACCATTCAAAAATGCACTTTTTATATCCATTTGATAAAGTTTAAAATTTTTGAAATATGAAAATGCAAGCAATATTCTAATAGTCTCTAATCTAGCTACAAGCGCATAGGTCTCATCAAAACCAATTCCTTTTTCTTGACTATAGCTATGAGCTAGAAGTTTTACCTTATTTCTAACTACAGTTTCAGATTCATCCATTTTGTTTCTAAATACCCATTTGGTTCTAATTACAAGATGATCTTTAGGCCTAGAAACAAGGTTTCAAACCTTGTTCCTTTCAAATTGGTTTAACTCTTCTTGTATGGTCATAATCCAAAACTCATTAATTTCAGCATCTTGAAAACATTTTGGTTCAATTTGTGAAAGAAAATCAAGATGATTACATGCTTTTCTAAGAGATAATCTTGTTTTTATCCCTTATGATTAATCACCTAGTATTTGCTCTGTTGGATAGTTGTGGACAAACTTTCATTCCTTTAGCAGCCCTTGATTCACATCTTGTTGGCTTTAAGGGATGTCTTGGTTTCCTTTCTTTTATGGTGGAGCTTCACTTTGAGTTGGATTGATGTTCAACTTGTCCATGCTATACCCCATATCATCTACATCATCACTCACAATATTTCTAGGCAAAGAGTTTAGTGCATTAAAAGTAACATGAACTAATTCTTCAATAACTAAATTTCTCTTATTGAAAACTCTACACGCCCTGTTATGTGTGGAATAGCTAAGAAAGACACCCTCATCAGATTTTACATCAATTTTACCATTGTTGTCCTTATTATTATTCAACACAAAACATTTGTAATCAAAAGCTCTAAAGTATAAAACATTTGGTGTATTGTCTTTTCAAAGCTCATATGGCGTTTTGTTTAAAAATTTTCTTATCAAAACTCTGTTTAAAACATAGCAAGCTATGTTAACAGCTTCAACCCAAAAATATTTTAGAAAATTATTTTCACAAAGCATTGTTCTCACCATTTCTTCTAAAGTCCTATTTTTTCTCTCAACAACCATTTTGTTGAGAAGTTCTAGGTGCTGAAAAATTGTGTTCAAAACTATTTTCATCATAATTTATTTCAAAATTTTTGCAATCAAACTCACCACCATGATCAGTCCTAATTGTTGTGATTGTAAATCTTTTTTTATTTTAACTCTTTTTACAAAACTTGGTGAAGAAAACAATTGTTTCATCCTTGTGAGTTAGAAAGAATGTTCATGTGAATCTTTAGTGATCATCAACAATAACAAAAGCATATTGCTTACCACCTAGACTCAAAGTTCAAGTTGGTCAAAACAAATCTATATGCAATAGTTATAGTGGCCTAGAGGTAGATAGTGTAAACACCCCATGTTTGCTCGCTTGGCAATCTCCAGCCCGATCAGACTCACATTCAAATCGACACTGACACATTTAAGCCCAATCCAATCCAATCAATCAATCGCTTTGCAGGCCTGCCAGTCCCAATCGAAGCAAAATAACCAATAGCCTTAGAGTAATACTCAGTCTAATTCTAGTTGGCATGTCTTCTTAAAGATGGTAAGTCCTTATTGTTGACTCTATGCCTTGATTTTGATGATAACAAAACTTTGTTTAATGTCTAATTACTTTACTTAGTGTGCAGATTATATCATGTATTAATTAGATTATGACTTGAAGCTTAAATATATTGAAGCATTTGTGAAATTTGTCAAGAAGATTTGAATAGTATGTTGAAACCATGAAGAACATAGAAGAGGCTATATGGATCGAAAAAGTTCCAGATGCAATCAAATTTGAAATGATCTCATCTCACAGAGATTGAAAGTGCTAAGGACTAGATAAAGTGAATATCACAAGTCTTGGAAGATCTTTTGCAAGATTTGATGAAGTCTCAATAAACCAATAAAAGCCATGAATTGATTGAAGAAGTTCTTGAAGAACAACACACACAAAAAGAGACATTTCAAGCCTTAAAAGCCTAATCTGGAATATCAATGAAGTGCTTGAAGAATTGAAAGAAGGTTGAAGAAGTCCTGCAAAATGAAACCTATGGAATTGACAAGAGTCAATACATCCACTCCAAGAGTCAACACATGAAGACAATAACTTGAACCTGAGCATTTGAATTGGCAAGAGTCGACACATTTATTCCAGGTGTCGACACTTAGACCATCAAAAGTTGACACATGGAGACAGGTTGCACGACTTTGAAAAAAATTCTTAAAAGTGTCAACACATGAGCCTATAGGAGTCGACACATGGAGACAGAGTGAATAATTTTAATAAATCATTAAAAGTGTTGACACATGAGCCTACAGGAGTCAACACATGGAGACAGAATACATAATTTTAATAAATCATTAAAAGTGTCGACACATGAGCCTACAGGAGTCAACACATGGAGACAGAGTATATAATTTTAATAAATCATTAAAAGTGTCGACACATGAGCCTACAAGAGTCAACACATGGAGACAGAGTGCATAACCTTAATAAATCATTAAAAGAGTCGACACATGTGCCTACAAGAGTCGACACATAGAGATAGTGCCTTAGAGATACATGCTAAAACTTAAAGGAGCCAACACTTGATTCCTCAAGAGTCAACACATGGAGGCAGATTGCTTGAAGAATAGTGTTCAGAACAGAAAGGTGTCGACACTTGTAGCCTAAGGGTCGACCCATGCCACTGTAATAGTAATATTTTTAAATGTTCTGCAGCTATGTTCTTGCATTTGATGCAACCTCAACTACCTCCAACGGCTAGAATCGAAGCTAAGGCATATATACAAGACCCCTACAGCATATATACAAAGAAAGGACACACATACAAGTGCAACAATCGAATTTGAAGGCATAAACCCTAGTTATTGTTGTTGCTTTGCTAAGATATTGGGGATTTACTAATCTTACACTGATTCCATCCACTCTTTGAGAGAGATACTTTGTGTAAACCTTATTTATTCTATTTGGGTGGGTTTGTAAACCTGTGAGTTTGACTGTTCTTATTAAAAACACTTGTAAGTTTGAGTGAATCTTGGACAAAATCACTTAGGGAGATTTGAGAGCTTGGAAAAAGCTCTTATGAGAAGTGAGCTAGGCATTGGATCAACTAGCACCTACTTTGTAATTCTTCATTGCATAATGGAAGAACTTTCAAGGGGGTCTTAAGAGTGAGGACGTAGGTCGCGAGTTGTGGCTGAACCTCAGTAAATCATTGTGTTCGTTTTATGCTCTGTTTTTCATTTCTTATTTGAGATTGCCTAAACACATAGCACACACACTTTGGTTTTGCTATTAGATTGATTAATTAGATTGCTTAATCAATTTTTAGTTAAAATTATTTGTGAATATTTTTGAAACCCAATTCACCCCCTCTTGGGTTGCACACTTGGGCCAACACCTATTTCAACCTCAATTCCAATCCCAATTCTAGTCCAAGTCAATCAAACTCAATTTGGGGCGTCTTTCGAGAAAGTTAATCCCTCAAATGGTAAATTCATCTAATACAGCACGTTTATTGAGAAAACTTCTCGAAATGATAAGTCCTTTCAAACCTATCGACCAAGACAGAACTCAAGTCCCCGAGATGATAGAGCGGTTCACTTCTGACGCCTGCTAACCCACCAATATAGAATGTCTGCTATCTAACACGTCGATCGGGAAAGTACCTAAGGCCCCGAGACAATGAGACCATTCAACAGCTTCCCAAGATCAAACAGTCTTCGAAATGAACGTGCACCATCAGAGTGGTGGAAACACTCGCAAATAGGTCAACATTGGGAATTGCCAACAAACCCTTTATGTCATTTGACAGAACACGCCTCTTGGTCATGGCATGTTTACCAAACGACGAGATACCATTGGAAACCAACTCATCACATACTGTCAGAGTGGCAGAAAAACTCAAAACTCAGGTCAACACTAGTGTCTGCTAGCATGTTCCGATGAAAAATGACCTAATTGTCCCTTGGGCCCTACTGGCACTTTTCTCGAGAAAGTACCTAAGAGCTCAGGGCAACAAATCCACCCTTCTAGGATTGTCCTAAAGACCATCCGACACATTCAAGTGCCTTCTAATAAGTTCTGGACAAATTTAGAGTCCATCCGGTCAAAATGACCATTTTACCCATAGACATCTGATTGCCTCTGGGAACCACACCGACTCTGGGTATCAAACCAGTTATCTTCTAGAGATGCTTTTAAAAATATTCCCAATCTTGTAGTACCCTTTCAGATCATTCCGAGTCCATTCCGGTAAACCCAGTATGAAATAACCATTTTGCCCCTAGTGAGGTATTCGCCTTTTTCAATTATTTTGGCTATCATTGTCAATCTAATTACCTCCGGGACACTCTTTTAGGAATTCTTGTCCATCTCTGGCCTTCCAAATCAATCCCAAACTTTCCAGAGTCACTCCTGGTGGAGCCAAGCTAAAAATTGCATAGTAGTCACTAGGACAGGTGCCCAAATCTTCTGTCTTGCTTTCCAAGGGTCAAAAGATCTGTTTCTTGCCACCTTAAAATTTTTCTAAGTGGTTGGCACCACTAAGAGAGTGGCACTAAGCCAAAAAATGGCCTGGTACCACTGCAATAGGCGCTAGGCATTATTCCAATTGCCTATAAAGACCACCCCTTGCGTAAAAGGGATTTGCAAACTCGCTTCAAAAACGCTGCCTAACTGAAAGCAGGCCTCGAAACCCTAGTTTTCTTAAGTCTCCTTCAAGCCCTAGCCTTCCTACACTCCATACACACAAGTCCTAGCCCCTGTACACTCTATACACTCGAATACAAGCCTCCAAGCATCCATTGAAGATCAAGTGATGCGTATTCCAAGCTTTCAAGGTGAAGCAAACAAAGCAATCAAAGCACAAAAAAGAGACAAGGTAGATTTTTTATTTAGTTTATGCAATCCCTTCTCTCTTTTCTCTCTCCTAACCCACTTGGGTTCTTTTATATTTTAATCCCCATCGTTTACCTCATCTTCTTGCATGCTTTCATGTCTAGGAAGAATTGTTAAAGGTCACCATGCTAAGGGTTTTCTTCAAGTTCAACTTAAGACAACATGGATTTGGCCCCTTTGATTATGTGGTGACGCTTAACCTTGTATGTTCATGTTGCTATTGTATTATGGTTGTCATGTTCATACATTGCATTTAAGGTTTTTTTCAAACTTGGATCAAAGTTCTCTTTCAAAACTTGCAATCAAAACCCTCTTCTTTCAAACTTGTTTTTAACACCACAACCCTAAGATGATTCTACTCATTCCATAGTTAGAGTCACTTTAGGAAAGTGTTACATTCAATGAGATAATCAAGGTTCAAATTTTAGGTTCAAATCCTAAATTATTTTTCAATAAATTACAACTCCTAAGATGATTCTAACTACTCCACGGTTAAAGTCGTTTAAAGAAAGTGTCACATCTAATGTGATCATTATGGTCCATATTTCTAACTCTAGTTGTTGTCAAAATCACAACCCTAGAATAGTTCTAATCTTCTCATGATCATTTTAGGAAAGTGAGATATTCAAAAAGCTTCCCAAGTTTACATTCAAATCTTTCTAACATAGCTTTTGCAAATCTATTTCCTAAAAACTCTTTTCAAATATCTACTTTTCAAAAATTTCTTGTCTTAAGAGTCTGAGTCAAAACCCTAGAACCCATGATTAGGAAACCCTAATTCTTTTCTCAAAATCATGACTTTCTAGTTGCCTCAAATCATAAGTTTCCAAAATCTTTTTTCTACCAAATCATAGATTTCTAAATTCAAGATTTCCCAAAACTCAATCTTTTCAATTTTATGTCAAATCAAATCTTTTTCAAAAAAAAAAAATAACCAAATCAAATCACCTGCTTTTGGAAATAAAATCAAATCTCTAACTTTAGGAAACAGAGATCAAGTCTTTCCTAGTTTTCAATCTTTCCTAATTTCAAATCCATCCTAACTTCAACTTTTCAAATTTTTCCAAATTCCAACTTTTCAAATTTCAAATTTAAATTTTTTAAGTTCAAACATTTCTTAATTCAAAACTTTCCTAAAATAGAACTTTCTTAATTCAAAGCTTTCCAAAATCCAATCTTTCCAAACTCTTAACTTTTCAAATCCTTTCAAAATCAAATATTTCAAATCAAATCTTTTTTAAACTTTCCTAATTTGGAACTTTCCTAATTGGGACCTATAATCAGGAAACCCTTATCATTTTCTCAAAATCATGACTTTCTACTTGACTCAAATCATAAGTTTCCAAAATCCTTTTTCTGCCAAATCATAGATTTTCAAATTCAAGATTTTCAAAACTTAAACTTTCTAATCTCATGTCAAATCAAATCTTTTCAAAAAGGAAACCAAATCAAATTACTTATTTTTTAAAATAAAATCAAATCTCCAACTTTAGGAAATAGAGATCAAGTCTTTCCTAGTTTCAAACCTTTCCTAATTTCAACTTTTCAAATCTTTCCAAATTTCAATTTCAAATCATTTTAAGTTTAAACATGTCTATATTCAAAACTTTATTAAAATAGAAATTTCCTAATTCAAAGTTTTCCAAAATCCAATCTTTCCAAACTTTAACTTTTCAAATCCTTTCAAAATCAAATCTTTTTCAAACTTTCCTAATTTGGAACTTTCCTAATTCGAAACTTTCTTAATTTGAAACTTTTCTAAAATCAAACATTTCTATTTCAAGTGCATGTTTCCACCCTAGATTGCATAAACCCTAAGAGGCCAAAACCCTAGTTCAACCCTAACTCTAAGTTAAAAACTTTAACTCTTTTCTAAATCAAGATGGTTTTCAAATCCTAATTCAAGTCAAAATGATTTTAAAGTTCAATTCAAGTTTTTAAAAATAAGTCCAAGTTCTACTTCAAAGTTCTATTTCAAGTTAAAGTCAATTTCAAATCTCCAAATCAAAGTTTTTTCAAGTCAAACAAAACCCCAAAGTATCTACTTTCAATCGGACCCCGAGTCCAAACTACAACTAACCTGATTTTCAACAAAGGAATACATAGGCAACCCTCATGGGTGAGGTTATAACCTTTTTCAAATTTCAAATTTCATTTTCAATTTTATTTTCAAAATCAAATCATTTCTTGCACTTGCGTGTCACGCATCATATCAAATCTTTTTTCAAAATTCTTTTCAAAGTAGATATAATTGAACATTGAATAATTGAAGATTCTAATTGAGTGAACCTAGGGTAGAAAGACATGTAAGTACCACAAGGGTAAGATAGGGTGATGGCTTAGTACATTTTTTCTATACGTAACTAACCCCCAGACCATAAATCACTGTTTTTGACAGAGCAAAACCAGTTTGCCGCGCCCAGATTTTTCGCACTCGAGGAATACTCACACAAGTGGGAAAAATGTTGTACTCTCTCGTTAGAACTCACACTCCTAGAAGAATGAGTACGACTAGGTTTGATTTGAAAATTGGTTTGAATAAAGGGCTTTTGAAAAAGATTTGGAGTCGCCACCTAACTTGATTAAGGTGAGTTAGGTCACCTAAAAACTAAGCATAGTCTGAAGACTACACTTAGGATTTTTGAAAAACGATTTTGAAAAGATCTCCTCAAGAGAGGGTTTTTAAGAAAACGGGTTGTTTGGCAACCTTTGGAAAATATTTAGCCCTTTTTAGAAAAACAACTCCTTTTTGGTCTTTGAAATCAGTGATTCTAAATTCGGAGGTTGGTTACGTGTAGGGAAGACGCACTAAGCTATCACCCTACCCCGCCCTTTCGGTACCTACATGTCAATCTACCCTAGATTCACCTATGAGAATCTTCAACCAAGTATAGTTCAATCCTATTTACTTTGAAAAAACAATGCTTGAAAACTAACATGATGCATGGTATACAAGTGCAAAACAAGAGAAAATTAAAAAATAGATTTGAAAAGAGATTTGAAGAGATAGAATTGAAATTAAAAAGTTTGAAAATTTAGAAATTTGAAATTGGAAGTTTGAAAGTAGATGGGAATTTGAGATTTGAAAAGATTTTGAAAACCGCACCCATGAGGGTGGAATTGAAAGTTTGAAAAGTATTGTGACCGCACCTATGAAGGTTGTCTACGTATCCCTTTGGGGGAATCAGGTCAGTCGTAGTTCGGACAAGAGTCCGATTGAAAATAGAAGAGTTGATTGAAAAAGGAGATTGAATTTGATTTGAAATTGGAAGAGGAGATTGGAAATTGAAATTTTGGAAAAGATTGGACTTTGATTTGAAAAGATAGATTTGGACTTGTTTTGAAAAAGAGAAGGTTTGAGAAAACCTAGACTTAGGAAAGAGAAGAGACTTAGGAAAGATTTGAGATTAAGAAAGATTGGATTGGAATATTGGATTTGGAAGATTTGGAAAGATTTGGAAACTTGGAATTTTGGAAAAATTTGGATTAGGAAAGTTTCGAATTAGGAAAGTGTTATTTTTGGAAAGTTTTATTTTTGGAAAGTTTTGAAATGGGAAAATATTGAATTTAGAAATGTTTTGAATTAGGAAAAGTTTAGTTTAGGAAAGACTTAGAATTTAGAAAGTTTCAAATTAAGAAAATTTTAAATTTTGGAATGTTTCGAAAAAGAGAAGTTTTGAAAGTGGGAAAGTTTGAATTTAGAAAGGTTTTGAAAAAGGAAAGTTTTCGATTTAGGAAATGTTTGAATTAAGAAAGTTTCAACTTAAGAAAGTCTTAAATTAGGAAAGTTTTGAGTTTAGAAAAATTTTAGATTTGGAAAGATGTTGAAGTTTTGGAAATTTTAAAGTTTAGAAAGATTTGGGTTTAGAAAGATTTAACTTAAGAAAATTTTGAATTTAGGAAGCTTAGAATTTTAGAAAGATTTGAAATTTAGAAAGTTTAGGATTTAGAAAGTTTTAGAGTTTAAATTTTAGAAAGTCTTGAAATTAAGAAAGGCTTGAGTTTAGGAAAGGTTTGAAAACTTAGGTTTAAGAAGTTAAGATTTGAAAAGAGGGTAGAATTAGGAAAGGGTTGAATTAGGAAAGATTTGAAAGTTGAGTTTTAAAATTTAGAAAAGATTTTTATGTTCAAGTTTTGGAAACTTAAGATTTAAGAAAGTGGAAGTTTAGGAAGGATTTGAATTAGGAAGAGATTGGACTTTGAAATTTAAAGAAAAATTTAGAGTTTAGGTTTAGGAAACTTATGGTTTAGGAAGGTATGAAATTAGGAAGGTTTGGATTAGGAAGGGATTGGATTTAGTTTCTAAAAGAAAAGATTTGATTTTGTTTCCAAAAACGGAGGACGGGATCTAGTTTCCTAAACGGGGAGATTTGATTCGGTTTCCTAAAGGGAAGATAGGATTTGGCAAGGATTTGGAAAGGGAGACTCTAAAAACCCTAGGTTTGAAAAATTATAGTTTAGACGTAGAAAAGAGGTTTTGAAAATATGTATAGTTTGGATGTGAAAACTAGAGATTTTGGAAATCTAGGTTTGGGGCAAAGTTTGAAAACCATGTTTTTGGAAAGAAAATTAGGGTTTCCTAATTGTGGGTTCTAAGGCTTGATTTGGGGCTCTAAGAAAAGAGTTTTTAGAAAGTGTGTTTTTAAAAACGTAGATTTTCTAGAAGGGAATCCTAGGAAGGAGTTTTTGGAAAGTGTGTTTGAAGAGGGAGTTTTTGGAAGGAAAATCCTAGAGGGGAATTTCTAGAAGGAAGATTTTGGAAAGGGAGTTTTTTGGAAAGATTTTTGGAGAGAGTTTTTAGAAAGTGGATTTTGGGGAGAGGATTTTTGAAAGGAGTTGAAAAAGGGAGTTTTGAAAAATAGATTTTGGAAGGAATTTTTGAAAACAATTTTGGAGAGGAGAGTTTTAGGAAAGTATGCTGAAAAAGAGATTTTTAGGAAGAGATTTTTGAAGAGAGTTTTAGAAGGTGTAAAAACATCTCACTTTCCTAAAGCGATTCTAGCCCTAAGAAGGCTAGAACCCTTTTAAGAAAGTGGTTTTGAAAACAATAAGGGTTGAAAATGTAGACCATGTTGGTCACTTTGAATGTAACACTTTCCTAAAGCAATCCTAGCCATAGAAAAGCTAGAATCACTCTAGGATTGTGGCTTTGAAAACAAGTTTTTGAAAAAGAGCTTTTGATGAAATTTTGAAAACAAGTTTGAAAATAATTTTTGAAAACAACTTTTTGAAAATGAATTTTGGAAGATGCAAGACTATGATATGCGCAATGCAATTTGGGGTCGTGAACATACAAGGTTAAGGCTTCACCATATAATCAAGGGGGTCGGACCCACGTGGTCTTTGGTTAGACTAGAAGAAAGCCCCCGACACGGTGACTCTCCAATAGCCCAATCCTACACATGGACCGGGAATCTCCTTGTTTCAAGCATGCAAAGAAAGGGGGGGAAAGAGATGGGGGATTAAAATAGAGAAAACCCAAGTGGGTTGGAGAGAGAAGAGAGAGGGGGGGAATGCGGAAATTTAAAGAGAAAGCCTACCTTGTATCTTCTTTAATTTGCGCGCCTTGCTTGTCTTCGGTCTTCGGTCTTCGTCTTGATCTTCTTCTTCAGTCTTCAAGGGTTGTCTTCAAGCTTTAGATGGCAGCTCTTCAAGTCTTAGAAGGATGGTTGAAGGCTAGTGTATGAGTGTATGAGGGAGTGTATAAGTGTATAGGAGGCTAGGGTTTATGAAGGGTGGCTAGGGTTTGGAAAACCTAGGGAGGCTAGGGTTTAGGAGGTACTCGAGCTCTGTATATCGAAATATAGGATTCTTAGGTTAAGTTTGCAGATCCTTTTCACATTTAACGAGACTCTGTATTTATAGAAGGAGGACAAACCTGGCGCCTGTTGCAGTGGCGCCAGGGTAAACTTTACACTGGTGCCACTAGGAGTGGCGCCAGGCCATTTTTTGGCTTGGCGCCACTAGTAGTGGCGCCAGCCAATTAGGATAGATTTAAGGTCAGCAAGCAATGTATCTTTGACTAGATTTGGGCGCCTGTACTAGTGACTACCATGTAAACTTTAGCCTGGCTTCACTAGGAGTGACTCCGGAAAGTCCGGGAACGATTTGAAGGAGTCGGGAATGACCCGGAAGGCCGGAAGGGAGCAGGAACACTTAAAATAGTGTCCTGGAGGTATTTGACTTGAAAAATGAAGCTAAGATGTGTCGGAAAGGTCAACCAAGCCTTTAGGGGCAAAACGGTCAACCAGATCGAAAAACTGCCGGGACAGACTCAAACTGTCCCGAAAGAAGACTTGGGATCTGGAAACATTATTTAGAATTTTCCCAGAGGTTGCCAGTTGGATTCCCAGAGTCGGCGTGGTCGAAGAAGGAGACCGGCCCTCCAGGGGCAAAACGGTCATTTTGCACCAGGTTTGCCGGAACTGACTCGGAATGGTCCGGAAAGGTAAAGGAAGATTGAGAATACTATAAAAAGTATTCTCGGGACATTACCGGTTTGATACCCAGAGCCGGTGTGGTCGAAGAAGGAGACCGACCCACCAGGGGCAAAACGGTCATTTTGTACCGGGTTGGCCGGAACTGACTCGGAATGATCCGGGAAGGTAAAGGAAGGTTGAGAATACTATAAAAAGTAATCTCAGAGGGTTACCGGTTTGATACCCAGAGCCGGTGTGGTTCCCGGGGCATTCGAATGCCTAGGGGCAAAATGGTCATCTTGACCAGAAAAGGTCCAAAGGGTAATTTGGTCATTTTTCACCGAAGTGAGCTAACAGACACGGGTGTTGACCTAGGTTTTGAGTGTTTCCGCCACTCTAACGGTGTGAGTATTTCCGCTACTCGGACGAGGTTGATGATTTGTGAGTATTTCCACTACTCTAACGGCTTTATGAGTATTTCCGCTACTCTAACGGTTTTGTGAGTATTTCCGCTACTCTAACGGCTTTGTGAGTATTTCCGCTACTCTAACGGTTTGTAAGTAGTTTCGCTACTCGGACCGTCTCGAGGAATAAACTGTCTCGAGAGAGGGATTGGAAAGGGGACTTACCGTCTTCGAAGAGACGTGCCTGGATTGGAACTGTCTCGGGGAATAAACTGTCTCGAGAGAGGGATTGGAAAGGGGTCTTACCGTCTCCGAAGAGACGTGCCTGGGTTTTGAGTGTTTCCGCCACTCTAACGGTTTTGTGAGTATTTCCGCTACTCTAACGGTTTTGTGAGTGTTTCCGCCACTCTAACGGTTTTGTGAGTAGTTTTGCTACTCGGACCGTCTCGAGGAATAAACTGTCTCGAGAGAGGGATTGGAATTGGAATAAGAAATAACAATGCCCCTAAGGCCCTCGAAGCGATGGAAAGATGGAATTTGGACCTAGAGAATTGGTTTAAATAGGAATATGCCCACAATGACTTGAAAACAAGTCTGGATGGAGTGTAGACTGCCGAGCGGTCAAAAATGGGGTGCTTGCACAGTTCAAAAAGGGCTTAAATATTTCCAAAGGTTTTCAAACAACCTGTTTTCTCCAAAAAAAAATCATCTCTTAAGGAAGTTTTCAAAACCGTTTTAAAAAACCCTAAGTTTAATTTTCGGATTGCACTTAGTTTTATGTGACCTAACTCACCTTAACAAAGTTAGGTGGCGACTCTAACCCTTTTTCCAAAAGCCCTTATTCAAATTAATTTCCAATTCAAATCTAGTCGCACTCATCCTTCTAGGAGGGTGAGTTCTGACGAGAGAGTACCGTGCATTTTTTCCACCATTCTCGAGTGCAAAAAAACCAGGGCGGGACAGAGAGCATGTTTGTACATTTAAAAGAAATTTTGGTTTGCTTCCCCATTTGACATGCATCACAAGCTTTGTCTTTTTCAAATTTGAGTTTGGAAAGACCATTTAATAACTCATTTTTTAAAATTTTTAAAAGAATATTCATACTAATATGGTCAAGACTTCTATGCCACAACCAATTATCCTCACTATTCATAGCTGTAAGGTATTTGATTTTGCAAGAAGATAAATCATTTAAGTAAAAAATGTAAATATTGTCTTGTCTATGACCAATCATTATAGTCTTGTTGTCATTTATGTTTACTATAATACACTTAGAAGATTCAAGCACTACCTTATAACTTTTGTCACACGATTGACTGATACTCAACATGTTGTGCTTAAGATCTTTAACAAATAAAACATTCTCAATAGAGGTTGAAAATTTTTTACCAATACTATCTATACCAATGATCTTGTCTTTGTTGTTGTCTCCAAAAGTAACCAAGCATTCATCTTTTGGTGTGAGAGATGTGAATTGATCTTCATCTCCAGTCAAATGTCTTGAATAACCACTATCCAAGTATCAAGATCCTTTTTTGACTTTGCTTGAATACATATCTATAAAAACATCAGTTCAAACCTTGACCTTTTGTATCCAAACCATTTTGCGTCCAAGGGAGTTAGTCTTCAATGGTTCTCTTGGCACCAATGCATTTTTAGTAGCATGTGATTTTTGCATAACAAAATATTGACTTCCAAGATGACCTCTCTTATGGCAATAAAAGTAAGTAATTTGAGTTTTTGCACTAGGAGATACAATTTTTATTTTTTGAAAACTTTCTCTTCTTAAAAGGATTATATCCAATGCCAACTTTATCAAGAAAGTATTTTTTTTTTTTTTTTTTTGCAAAGCAATGTATCAAGTTTTTCTTTTCCATCAACACAATTTGAAAAAGATTTTTCTAAATCATTGACTTTTTCTTTCAAAACAAAATTTTTATTTTTCAAATTTTGACTTTCATTTTGTAAATCTTCACTTTCCTTGGTTAAAATGAATACCATCTTTTTGAGAAGATTGTGTTTAATGCCCATCTTTTTAAATTCAACAAGCAAGTCATCAAAAGTATCTTGCAATTCATCAAATGAAAAATTAAATGGTTTAGAGAGAACTACCTTAGGTTCTTCTTGTGCTATGAGACATAGGTTTGCAACCTCTTGAGATTCAGCTTCTTCATCAGAGCTGCCTTTTTTAACATCACTCCAAGTAGTGGCAGCCAAAACTCTTTTTTCAAATTTTTCTTTCTTTCCCTTCTTCTTTAGCATAGGACATTCAACTTTAATATGTCCTAATTTCTTGCATTCAAAACATATGATGGTTGAATCCTTGTTACTGGATTCTCCCTTTACTTCAGGCTTCTTTCCTCCCTTCCACCTTCTTTTCATGAATCTCTTAAATTTTCTAGTGATGAAAGCAAGTTCCTCCTCATCTTCATCTTCACCCTCAGATTCATTTTCTTATGTGATGGACTTGAATGCAACAGACTTCTTCCTCTTATCCTCCTCTTCCCGAGCATTTTGTTTTTTGGGTCAACTCATAGGTCATGAGAGAACCAAAAAGCTCTTCAAGAGGTAGAGTGCTAAAGTCTTTAGCTTCTTGTATGGCTGTCACCTTTGAATCCCATGTCTTCAGCAAAGATCTCAGGATTTTCCTTACCTGTTCACTATTAGAATAAACTCTTTCGAGAGATTTTAAGCTATTAATAATGTCAGTAAATCTAGTAAACATCTTTGTAATTGATTCATCAGATTTCATTCTAAATAATTCATAATTATGCACAAGAATATTAATCTTGGACTCCTTGACCTAATTGGTCTCTTCATAGGTTACCTCAAGTCTCTCCCAAATTTCTTTGGCAGATTCACAATTAGAAATTCTATTGAATTCACTTGGGTCTAAGGCAAAATATAAAATGTTCATAGCCTTAGCATTAAATTACATAAGCTTCAAGTCATCCTCATCCCACTCACTTTTAGGTTTGGACATAATCACCTTCTTTACAATCTTGGTGGGATGCTTAGGACCATTAACAATGATCCTCTAAAGTTTATAGTCAACTGATTGAATATAAATTCTCATCCTATTCTTCCAATAATTGTAATTAGTTTCATTAAACATAGAAGGTCTGTTGGTGAATTGACCCTCACCTAGAGAGCTTCCAAACATAGTTGACATGGATCAACTAAGGATGTTAAGCCTCTAAAATAAAGTACTAGCTCTGATACCAAATATTGGCCCAAAGATACAACTCAAGAGAGGGGTGAATTGGATTTTTCAAAAATTAATCACCAAATAATGCAATCAAAATCAAAATAAGCAATGGAACAGTGAATCAAGGTGTGAGTGTGTAAACTAATAGTGCAATAGCAAGCAAAGACTAGAAAGTAAGCAAAAAAACAGAGCACAAGAAAAACACCAAGATTTACCAAGGTTTAACCACAACGTGTAACCTACGTCCTCACCCCCAAGACTCCCTTGAAAGCTCTTCTACTATGCAAAGAAAGATTACATAACAGGTGCTAGTTTTCCAAGTGACCAGCTCAATTTTTACAAGAGCTCTTCCCAAACTCTAATCCTTCCAAGTGATTTTTTCAAAGGTTCACTCAAACTTACAAGTATTTTCCCAAGGACACTCAACAAAGAGAATGTTTCAAATTGGATTCAGGAAGTTCAGCTCTCAATCACATGTATAACACTTGAATTTCTTCTATTCTTATGTATAAATATTGTGGGGGTCTTGATTTTATAGTCTTATATTCATTATATCCTTTGGAAGTGGTTAGAGATGCATTTAATGCAAGATTAGTCGAGTAGAACATTTAAAAATATAGCTGTTACAGGCAATGTGTCGACCCTTTTTCTACATATGTTGACCCTTTTTGTTCTATCTCCAGCTTCTTAGCAATCTACTTCAATGTGTCAACCCATTCAGGTAATGTGTCGACCTTTTTGTGTTGTTCATCAGATGTCATCAAAACTTTATTCCAATGCTTCTACCCTTTTGAAATGAGAAGTAGACTCTTTTTGAACCTTCTCCAAGGCTTCTAATTTGGACCAATGTGTCGACCCTTTTTGTAAAGGGGTCGACCCCTTTCTTTTTGGAATATTCTAATTCAACTCATTATCTCAATGTGTTGACTCTTCTGAAGCATGTGTTACCCCTTTTGCTTAGAGACTTTAACTTTGTAAGACTTCTTTAATTCTTTACAGAACTCTTCAAGCTCTTCAAGGATCATTAACTTACGACTTCTAAGGCTTGAAAGGTCTTCTTCAAGGCATGTGGATCTTCAAAAACATTTTCCATATTCCTTCTTCCAAGTCTTCATCAAATCTCTAATGGGACTTGTGATATTGACTTTGCTTGATTCTTAAATTCTTTGAAGACATTCAATCTCTTCATACTTCCAAGTCTTCATCAAATCTTCATGAAAGCTTACAAGACTTTTGAGATAATCTTGTAGTATCATTCCATTATGCTCTTCCATTCTCTATTCCTTCTTAACAAACCTCAATACATAACTAGTGTAATGTATGCCAAATGTCAAGCTTCAAGTCATTTAAAAGTAAAGTAAATATGCACACTTATTAGAATTATTAGGCAACTTAACACATAATTTTTTGATTATCAAAATCAAAGTATGCAGTCAAGAAAAAGAAGATGTAATAACCAAAAAAAACCAAAAGAAGCCTAGCTGTAAAGCTTACCAGCAGACTAGAATGGATGGCCCCCTTAAAGAGTGATGGGTCTGAAGCCATCAAGTAGGTCCCGGCATCGCTAGTCAGAATGGTGCTCATGGTTAGAGCCATTGCCACATTAGCATCTTGAGAATCAAATCAAGAGAAGACAAAGGCCGTTACCTAATCCTTAGCTTAAGGACCACAGCCTAAGGAGTCTTAACTCGCTGAATAAGAACTAGTACTGCCACCATCTGGCCTCACAAATTGAGCTTTCTTGACTCGAGGAGATTGAGGTGGAGGGTCTACAACATGTCGTTTTTGTGATAACTTATTCACCGGCGAGACCTCCACCTGCACCACTGAGGGATGCTATGCCACGGGGGCAAGGGAAAGTTGAGTTCCTTCTACCTTTTTCTTGGTAAGGGCTTCTGCCAAACTCCTAGTCTGCATATTAGAGTTCTCTTCAGCTTCCAATTCCCTACTAATGTAGACCATCTCTTGGCGATTTGGAGATGTTACTGAGATCAACGTAAAATCCTATATAAAGGCAGGATCAAAAGGCTGTGCAAAAATAGATGGGGAAGCAGAAATAGAAGCGAATGTAGAAGCAAAAGCTAGAGCAGCGGTGGTCACCAGGTTTGCTTGACGAATGAAGGGCATGGGGATTACCTTCGGAAAGTCCTCGGCGTAGGCGCGTGAGCTTGGTCGGTAAGCATGGCAAGAACATCAAAAAGATACCCTCGACGGCAATAAAGGACTTAAACCGAAGGGGATACCAAAGCAAAATATATGTTGCTCGGCAATACCCTGCTGAGGACCGATTCCCTTGTACTTCCAGATGGTATTCAAAATATCAAAATTCACCCTAATCTTTTCGTACTACTTCGAGACTTTCGTATAATCCCCTGAGACAAAGAAAACACACAAAATAGTCAAGTAGAGTGCCAAAAACAATATCCAAAAAAAAAAAAAGAACAAAAAATTGCAATCAAAGACCTAGGTGGTTATGACACCTGGGGCATCGAAATGGAGACTATTTGTTCTCCGAGATATCCCCATACTCCCAATTCCCAGAATCAATGGCCATCTCATCGTTGATACCCTTCCCAACATCAGGAAGGATCTGGACTAGCTATCGAGCTTTATCCTTAGTCCTAAAATAGTAGTTCACATCCTACTTGCTGACCAATGAAGGGATATAGCAGTATTTGAACTCGTCTAAACCTATGTTGATATTTAGAATCCAGTTCAACTCTACTATTCTTAAAATTACACAAAAGGAATTAGAGGCAAGCTGTGTCGAGCATAAACTATAGTAAGGAAGGATTCTAAGAAGCCAGGGGTGGAGAAGGAACCTAATCCCACCCTCAACTACTACAATTAGAACGAATGATACTCCAGCGTCAGACTCTTCCAAACCATTGTCACAGGCAGTGGCTAACCTAATGTTTACACCAGCTGGGAATTGTCATCTTTCCTTAAAGGCATCAATGATTTCTGGAGAGCCAAGTATATTCTTTAAATAGTTCATCTATCCTAAAAGAAGAGGTTGTATGAACAATAAGAAAGAAAAAAGGATCTGAAAAAGAGAAAGAAGACTTACAGATTGCTTGATCAACACATTCGCAAGGAACAAAAGGCTTCTTTCTCAGACAAAGGTAGGACGAAGCACCGAAGAGGTCTGCTTTTATACACAGGTCCGCTGTTGTTTCAAGAAATGATGAATAGCCCCATCATTGCATCTCTCCCGAAAAGTCACCTCGGCATTAAATTCTCCTACTGTTTCAAAAAGCACTAACCATTGAGGGAAGCAACGGGTGGCATACACTTCCTCAAAAGACGGACCACGATCCCATCAGTCAAAATTTGATAAGACCATCACAACAAAACCAACACAACCGTTATCCCCATGTCCGACCAAATAGGGAATAAGGGCTGGGGGCAATTGTGGGCATAAAAGCCCAAACTTATTCAAACAAGCGGGCTTGCCATGAAAGACAGGCCCAACCTGTAAGAAAGCAGACCCAACTTTGACAAAGACAAGCCCAAAAGTCATGAAAGGCCCCAAAACTAAAGAAATCCAATCTGACCAAGGAAAGGACCCTAAAGGAATAGTCCAATGTTATTTCAGACAAGGAAAGATAAACCCAAATATGATAGGATTAAAAGAGCAACTATAGAAGGAGTAGGACTTCTAAAGACTTATAATTAAGGTAAGGTGAAGAAGAGCAATGTACACATTTTGAAAGCTAAAATATATTTCTTTCTTTCAATTCTATTTGATTAAGCTTGTCTAACTTAATCTTCGGAGTATCTTCGACCTCAAAGAAGTCAACGCATTCTCACCCTTCTCTGTTTTTGTAGGCCCTTTAGTGTTCATTTTCGAGGTTAAATGCACAGAACTGGGCACACAAAAAATCGCATCCACAATGTCCATTGCCTATTTCTAATAAATTGACAAACAAATTTAAACTTCTAAAATCATAAATAAGAGAAAATTTCTGCATCGTGATGTTATTGCTTTAACAAAAAAGATATACAAATACATGAACTTTTATAATTGACCTCGATCAGATTTCATATTTTAAAACCATTGCATAATAACCTCATTTTCAATATTATCAAATACATTATTTTTAATATATGTAACCAAACAATCATTTATCCATTAATATCTCATTTAGCTATACAAATGGTTTTATATGAATTTCATTGGCCACTTAATAAGAGAAGCAATTTGAGATATCTATATAGCTTTTTATATATGTATATACATTTATCAGATTGGCTAACGTATATTCGCGGCATGTCTCAGTTCAATTGATTCGGTTATATTTAGGTTCGAAGTTTCAAATATTTGTATGCATGGGGGTTCAATATATAGGTTGAGGGGTTCAAACAGTAAACATAATAAAATTTAAACTTCGTAACATTTTTTGTTTTAATTCAGTGGGTTAGATGACCCCACTGACCAAAGGGTGGAACTGCCCATGACTGTAGAAGCACCAAGGCTCCTGATGGCATTAAGATGAGAAGTTATGCCTTGAAAAATCACTGCAAATAGATCCCACACATCAGAATAATTGAACCAAAGAACACGGCAACCTGATTAATACCGTCTAATCTTCTGACGTTTGGAACTTGCACAGAAGGCTGGCCGGCCAGAGTTTCTGATATCTCATTATCAAAACAGAAAACACGAAAGAAGAAGGAAAAAAAAGAAGGGGATGGTTGCTTCTATCATTTAGCCATCCCATTCTGCAGTAGCAATATAGAGGCTACAAACTATAAATAATCTCTCTGAATTAAGTTGTTTGAAGGTCTCAACTCTCAATCAACGACTCAGCAGCGCCATTGACAAATCATACTCTTATATCCACTGTCCTCGAAGATTTTGCAGCCTACAAACTACTTCGTTGAGAGCTTTACGAAACATCAAGTTGTGTTTTTGTTTTTTCGATTTTTATCAATAACGTGAAAGGTAGGCATAGAGAAGCTCATTCCAAACATCAGGAACTCCAGGAAAATGTTAGTTCAGAAATCTGTAAAAGAAAGAAGAAGATGAATAATCGCATTCAAGGCACGATTAATATCGCTTTCCTTAAGATGATATTCGCCCCCACCAATTCTCAAAATCTAATGTGCACCGGGTTAATGGCGAATCGCCTCCAGGATACAATGGAGCCCAGAAAAATCTGTAATTCTGACTGCGTGTTGCAAACACGAAATCAGACCCGAATACCCTCTGATTATCAAGTCTGCCAAGAATCTGAATATCTATTTCTGCAGAAACAGACTTCAGAGATGATGAATAATAAACTAGAAAAGAATCAAGAACTGTATTGCCTTTCAATATATAGAGAAGTTGTAGGAAAAATTACATATTTTTGTCTGCGAATTTGCCATGTTTTTATAGACATTTTGGTGTCTTTTTGGAGCAGACATGATGGTTAGAATTCAAATAATAACTGATTTCTAACAGTCACTTGCAGGTTTAAACACAGTCGTCGGATCGCCCATTTCTTAATCTAACAGTGTAGATTGCATCTATTTATTATTTGATCATATCATACATCACACCTCTATGATTAGGTGTGATTCTCACCATACGATCTTTTTTTGCTTATGTATTAGCCATTCGATCGTTGATCATCATGATTGACAAAAATCAATGGTCTTGATCACAAGCCACACGCGCATGTGCCACGTGTCAAAGTGCCAAGAGCGCCACATTGCGCCACGCGACTCGCACGCGAGACATGCGCGTGGTGCACATATGGCTTGGCACACATGCTCACACTTGAGTGATCTAAAGCAATCCATAAAAAATTGTTTGCATTTATAAATGCCTTACAAAACTTCTCACTTTTCGATGTGGGATTCATTTAATAAGACAATAAAAACTTTCTTCAAAGCTAGTCAAAACCTCAAAACTACTACATATATTATATATTTTGAAAATAATTACAATAGAAGACACCAATGAATACAATCTGCACAAGTTTGGGGTTTTGCTAGTTGCTCTTTAGTCAGAGGATCCCAATGCTTCCTGTAGATGGATGAGTGGGCTTCTTTCCGGTACTCTGAAAGCTGTGTTATGTTGAGAATTTGTACCTCCAAACCTCTCTTTCTCAATCCGATAATTGCTGTCTCCACAATTCGCATCATTCTGGCATCTGAATCGCGTCCCCAGTATCCTTCTTTCAAAATTGGCTCTGTTTCATTATAGCAGTTCTGATCTGCAGGCTTGCCCCATTCTTCGGCCCTGCAATATATATACATGGCTGTCTTCTTTACATCACAAAATAATCAAAATAATTAGTAAAAAAAGGTGGAACTGCAAAACCCGCAAACGCAATTTGGTAGCCTTGCAATGGTGACTTTGGAAGGTGCTAAACTAGAAATTTAGAAACTTGTTCATCTTGCTGTTATGCTTGGGATGCCGATGCAGAGTGACACAATTTCAAACAAATTCACAAAACAGAAACTTAAATTCGGAGTGATAGTTGGCATAACAACTATGAGTGGGTGACATGCTGACAAAAAACAATTTGGTCTTGGTGCAGTTGACATGCATGAACCTCCAACCAATCTGACCATATTTTCAGAGCCATCTCGAAGATACGTAGCACCTCCATTTCTTCATAGATTCCATCAGGACTTTCAAATGATCCCCGCCTGATCATAGTCATTTTAAAAATGGAATCATATGGTTATAAATCGGTGCAAGAATTAAATTAACTACGATTAATTAGGTTCCAAACATCTACTTACAAAACCTTCACTTTAAGCCATCTCCACCAAATGTAAGAATTAAAGACCAGTATGTCTGCATCAGTCCAGTGCCTAGCATGCTTTGCAATTGCTTGGACTCGAACAACCCTCTCTGTTTAACGATGTCACCATGGATCATCACAGTTAGATTCCACCAGCAATGGAGCCCAATAAAATTCAATTGAGGTATTGTATTCCTTGATCGAATTAATATGTATACAACAATCAGCCACTGCAGTTGAACTCGGGGGAAAAAAAATACTATGATAATCTCCTTAATCCTACAGAATGCATATATAGTATTGCTGCTGAAGGAAATTTTAACTCACAGTGGCCTTGAAAGTCACTATGGAGCCATTGAATTTGAAGTCCACAGATTTCATTGCCGGAGGGATAGATGATTCAACCAGACGGACCATTGAGACCCATTGATTCCTGTTAAGTGAATCCCCAACGAACACAAGCCTTCTACCTCTTAGCATCTCCAACATTGCTACTGCATTGAACCTTGTTGACATAAAACAAAGCTCAATAAACGGTGTGTGTGTGTGTGTGTGTGTGTGTGTGAGAGAGAGAGAGAGAGAGAGAGAGAGAGACCTTGGAAGGTCACAGTGGTGAGGTTGCCACCTCCAATGCTGATAGTTGAGGTCCTTTCTGCCAAACTTCTCGCAAGCCATCCCGTCATCCATGAACGAGCATTCTTGCCCTCTGTAAAGAGCGTAAGAATTGTTATCATATGCCCACTTGCCCAGAAACAAATTGCAGCCTGAGAACGAATCGTAAATATTTCTTCTAGCCTTCTGGGGGGGGGGGGGGGGGGGGGGGGGCTGTGGGGGGGGGCCACAATAACTAAGACTCCAACCAGGAGTGTTGTAAGGTAATGAAAGCTGCATCTGATTCCCCAGTTGCGGAGAACTATTTGGGTGAGTTTGCTCTTCATCTTCCCTAAAGGTGGTGAAGCAGCTTCAATTCCTGGTTAAGTTCCAAGGAAGATGTTGCTAGAAAACTGATTTCAGTTTCAGGATTCTACCGTTCAGATGCAGGTTCAAACGCCTAAACCCATGAATTGAGATTTGAGACAACAGTATGGCCACTGGATCCACGAAAATGGATAAAGGAGCTGATTTATTTTACAATGGAATGATGTTTTGTTGGGGGGGGGGGGGGGTCCTGACAATTTTTGTGTTGGGGGGGGGGGGCTGGGTCAATGCCCAAATAGTATTACGTATTAAATGCTGGCGGTGACGTTAAGCCTAGTTTGTCCTTTTTTCTATGTGTGAATCTCTTTCCAAAGATCCATTAAGAGAGATGTTCAAGAAAAAGAGTCATTAGAAGGATAGAATATTAATTAAAGAGTAAATTATGGGCTATAATTCTAAATTACTAATAACTCCTCTCTCCTTCCGAAGTAATTCAAATGCAAAGATGCTTAATGTTTCCTGCACTACTTTAAAGTTTTTATGTTTGGAAGAAAGTACCCTCAAAAAAAGCGAAAGTAGCCTTTAGACTGGAGTAATGTTTAAGCATCTTATCTTGCCACCAAATTTGTATAATAAACTTGAAAAATTTTCCCATGATATATATCATGTGTACTAAAATGTATATACACTAAAAAGTAATCAGTCATGCAATAATCATAAATCTAATTCTAAGAAAAAAAATTCAATTCTTACAACATCTTTATCCAGAAGACTATGCTACAATTAGTTTAAACAAGGGCAAACTTACACAAGGGCCAAGGACCCTACCGCTCTGAGTTTTTAAAATTTCTTTCAAACCCTACATATTTTTTTCATTTATAATATTAAAGTGCATTGGCCTACTGAATTTTAAAAAATTTTACCTTAACACTCTAAATTTCAAAAACTTTTACTTTAACAAAGTTTTTGAATCCATCCCTAATTTGAAATGAAAGGATGGGGGGGGGGGGGGTGTGTAGATATGGGGGGGGGGGGGGGGGGGGGGGGGGGGGGGGGGGGGGGAGTATATGTGCAAAACACTGCACTTCAATCACAAAGCTTATTTATTCTTACTATATGTTTGGATGACGGGAATGGATAGGCAAGATGGGAGTTTCATTTCACCTCTCCTAATTCATTCCATCATTATCTGTTCATCCAAGAAAGTACAAAACCACAAACATCCGTACCAAGACCTTTGCCAAATTGATATATACGTTTGAGCAATCAGAGACAAGGGACTTCTAAGTTTCTACATCAAAATTTAATCAATGTGTGCACATTCATATGTAGATGATACAGCAACAAGAAAGTAGGCCATCGAGTCATGGCAGAAGCTTCGGCTTGCAAAGAAGGTTTGAAAGTGGCTTTCAAGTCAGGTTCTCAGCAGTTTGATATCAATTCTAATGAATAATGTAGGAGTAGAGGAGCAGATTCCAAACGTCAGGCACTCCAGGAAGGCACCAATGGGTGCAATCTGCATAACGTAAAGGGTTTGATAGTTCCTCCTTAGACCCCCATTGCTTCCTGTAGGTAGATGGGTGGCCATCTTTTCGATACTCTGAAAGTTGTGTTATGTTGAGCAACTGTACCTTCAAACCTCTTGTTTTCAATTCTTCTATTGTGGCTTCTACTAATCGCATCATTCTAGGGTCTGAATCAATCCCCCAGTGTCCTAGTTTTGAAATTAGTTCTGTTTCATTGTTGCATTTTTGGTTTGGAGGCATACCCCATTCTTCAGCCCTACAGTTTAATTCCACGTTCAGAAAAGGTAACACCAATACCAAACAATAAATATTTCAAGAAAAATTGTTAAATCCACAACCCCAATTGCTATATTCAAAGCTCCCCTCACATGGATAAGTATGTCTCTCTTTTGTTTTTGTTTTTGTTATGGGGTGTCCAAATTTTCGACTAACTACTCAATATCCGCTCGAATGATATAAACTCCATGCAATGCATGAATAATAAATATGTCCTATAATATGAGAGAAGAAATGGTAAATATCATCATAATGGTTGCGTATTTAACATTTCCTTGTTTTAGTATATTATATCAAGAGGAACACTAATGTTTATCTTAATTGAATCCATATTACTGCTGTACCATGATAATAAGCAAAGTATATATGCACATTTTTGTGACTAAAAGTTGAATCTCAGGGGGAAAAAAATGAAGAACGTGTGTTTAGCCCATCATCGGGAAAAATTTCTGCATGTCATCGTCACATACATGTGACAACCATGTGATTTGAGTATTTTCAGATCCATGTAGAATTCACCATAAATATTGAAAATAGCCATCACCTGGTCATGGACTAATTTTGCCATCATAGGGAAAAAACAAAAATATGTTTTTGTCTGAACTCTCAACTCCCTCTTGAAAAATGAGGTGCATAGTGTTCGAATGGGCTAAGAATTGGACCTGTTGGGCTCCACATGCCTGTTAATTTGACGACAGTTTGAGAGCCAGTTGCATATCTCTCATAGCCTCATAGGTAACCATGGTCCATCCAATGTTATGGCACCCCCAGCCTCCTCAACAGCATAAAAAAATTTCTGGGATCTTTTGATGATTCTGATACAGGGCTCATCTGATTGCCCCAAAAATGTGAATGGACAATTTTGGAATTAATTCATTCACGATTTAAAAAATTAGATGGGTTGGATTGTAAAATGATACAACAACGAAATATACAAAAAAATTACTTTTTATTATGAAAATTAAAATGTAATCATATCAAACATCTGATTACCTAATCTAAAATAAAGAAATTCAAAATGTGTTCCATTCAACACTTGCATAAAACTTCAATTGGTTATTTATGAATGTCAGATTTTGAATCAGCTAATTCGAATTTCATTTGCATAGCCAAACAGGCCCTTAGTAAATTAAATAATCTTAAACAATTTGGCTTTAAGAATATTTATTTTCAAAAAGAAACCTACTTTATATTGCATTATAATTTAAAAACTCGGAGCTTAGAATTTCAAACGGTTTAGACAATTTTATACTTACACTGATTTTGAATCAGCTAAGGGGGAGTACTCTTGGGGGGGGGGGGGCAAATCAAAGGGGGGGGGGGGGGGGGGGGGGGTATTTTCTCTTGAACAATGACTTAACCATTAGAAATTCAACAAGGCCATGTAAAATGTACAGTGAAGATTCTAATTATTTTTTGGCCTATAAGAAAATTAGTTTTGGGAAGTAAATGAGAAGTAAGAATTAAGATTGATTTTATGCTCTTTTTTTTTTTTTTTTTTCCCTACAAGTGTGGACTATTCCCTCAAACTCATATATGGCCACTATCCACACAAACCATGTAAATTTCATAGGGGGGGGGGGGGGGGGGGGGGGGGGGGGGGGGGGTCTGCTCAACCATTGTTAAAAAAAAAAAAAGAATAAAATAATAATAACAAAGATCTGCATTATGTCAATGGGGGGGGGGGGCAAACTATGGGGGGGGGGGGGGGGGAGTAGTTGGGGGTACAAACCAAATATTATTAATGTCATAGGGCCAGCTGTGGACTGCCACCTTCCAACACAACATGTTCAATGGGCACCTTCCCACTTTTTAATTTTATTTTATTAAGCATGGGGCATCCTCCGCATTTAATTTTCATCCTTCATCTTGTCCATCTCAATTATATCATATGGTTTGCTTTTTTTATTCTTATTTAGTTCTAACAAAAAACAATTATTTTTTATTTTCTTTTTTACCACATGTATACCGACAAACCATAGGATTTGAAATGTGAATTCACAAGTCAAGAACAAATTTAAGGTGGGTTTGGTGCGTAAAATTTCATACCTGTTGTGAGTTGGGGACATGCTAACAAAGAACAATTTGGTCTTTGTCCGATTGACATGAATATCTAACCAATCTGGGGGGGGTCCTGGGGGGGGGGGGGGGGGGGGGGGGGGGGGGGGGGGGGGGGGGGGGGGGGGGGGGGGGGGGGGGGGGGGGGGGGGGGGGGGGGGGGGGGGGGGGGGGGGGGGGGGGGGGGGGGGGGGGGGGGGGGGGGGGGGGGGGGGGGGGGGGGGGGGGGGGGGGGGGGGGGGGGGGGGGGGGGGGGGGGGGGGGGGGGGGGGGGGGGGGGGGGGGGGGGGGGGGGGGGGGGGGGGGGGGGGGGGGGGGGGGGGGGGGGGGGGGGGGGGGGGGGGGGGGGGGGGGGGGGGGGGGGGGGGGGGGGGGGGGGGGGGGGGGGGGGGGGGGGGGGGGGGGGGGGGGGGGGGGGGGGGGGGGGGGGGGGGGGGGGGGGGGGGGGGGGGGGGGGGGGGGGGGGGGGGGGGGGGGGGGGGGGGGGGGGGGGGGGGGGGGGGGGGGGGGGGGGGGGGGGGGGGGGGGGGGGGGGGGGGGGGGGGGGGGGGGGGGGGGGGGGGGGGGGGGGGGGGGGGGGGGGGGGGGGGGGGGGGGGGGGGGGGGGGGGGGGGGGGGGGGGGGGGGGGGGGGGGGGGGGGGGGGGGGGGGGGGGGGGGGGGGGGGGGGGGGGGGGGGGGGGGGGGGGGGGGGGGGGGGGGGGGGGGGGGGGGGGGGGGGGGGGGGGGGGGGGGGGGGGGGGGGGGGGGGGGGGGGGGGGGGGGGGGGGGGGGGGGGGGGGGGGGGGGGGGGGGGGGGGGGGGGGGGGGGGGGGGGGGGGGGGGGGGGGGGGGGGGGGGGGGGGGGGGGGGGGGGGGGGGGGGGGGGGGGGGGGGGGGGGGGGGGGGGGGGGGGGGGGGGGGGGGGGGGGGGGGGGGGGGGGGGGGGGGGGGGGGGGGGGGGGGGGGGGGGGGGGGGGGGGGGGGGGGGGGGGGGGGGGGGGGGGGGGGGGGGGGGGGGGGGGGGGGGGGGGGGGGGGGGGGGGGGGGGGGGGGGGGGGGGGGGGGGGGGGGGGGGGGGGGGGGGGGGGGGGGGGGGGGGGGGGGGGGGGGGGGGGGGGGGGGGGGGGGGGGGGGGGGGGGGGGGGGGGGGGGGGGGGGGGGGGGGGGGGGGGGGGGGGGGGGGGGGGGGGGGGGGGGGGGGGGGGGGGGGGGGGGGGGGGGGGGGGGGGGGGGGGGGGGGGGGGGGGGGGGGGGGGGGGGGGGGGGGGGGGGGGGGGGGGGGGGGGGGGGGGGGGGGGGGGGGGGGGGGGGGGGGGGGGGGGGGGGGGGGGGGGGGGGGGGGGGGGGGGGGGGGGGGGGGGGGGGGGGGGGGGGGGGGGGGGGGGGGGGGGGGGGGGGGGGGGGGGGGGGGGGGGGGGGGGGGGGGGGGGGGGGGGGGGGGGGGGGGGGGGGGGGGGGGGGGGGGGGGGGGGGGGGGGGGGGGGGGGGGGGGGGGGGGGGGGGGGGGGGGGGGGGGGGGGGGGGGGGGGGGGGGGGGGGGGGGGGGGGGG